>CM012452.1:24571782-25226782 GCA_003999625.1 Oryzias javanicus
GCATCCAACTGAAAACAATTGTTAATTCAAAGACGGATCTAATTCAAGACAGAAGAGAAGCAAAATGGAGCAAAACTGTAGAAATAACAAATAGAGCATTTTTGTATTTTATTTAGCAGTCTTTGATCTGGGAGTGGGAAAAGTGTTTTGAAATCTGTCTTGACAAGTGTCTGTGTTCAAAGTTTAACTTGAGAACAGACATTTGTAACTTCTGATGACAGCAATTTTTTTTGTGTTTATTTATTCAGTGGCACCAAAAGTGACAGAAGATTTTAGAGAAATTTTTGGCTTCAGAAAAAATAGATATGTTGTTGAGAGTGGAGGGTTTGTAAAATGATGTTTTTGCAAACGCGTCTTAAGAAGCTGTCTGAACTGGTTTCATGTGGGGGCTTTGCTCTCTTATGTTTGACAGATTGTGTCTCTTTTATTATTTTACTGATTATCTATGGATTTTGGGGCGAGGAATGTTTGAAAGCTGAAGCAGTGGTGAGCAGTGATGTGTGTTAAATGAGTTCAAGCTTATCTAATCATAATAAATCTAATTATTGCTCAGTATCTCTGGGTTCCTTTTTCACACAAACATAAGAAACTTTCTCTTTGTTGCCCATTTTCAGTTAACGGATGTTACAAAACGGACTTTCAGAAATACAAGTGACAATACAAACACTAGTGTGTACCAAGTCATTGATGTTTAATTGTCTATTTTTGAGGGTAAATCAGCTCTAACAAACAGTACTTTAACCAAATTTGCTGAGTTTTTGTAAAACTTGAAGATCGTATCCACACTTAAAATATCACATCAGGTCAAGTTGGGTTTCACATCGAATGTGATTTGATGCCAGAGGTGTACAGATTAAGTGTTAAGTAAAAGTACAAACGCCATCAGAGTGCGATTTGGGCGTCACGGCACATCCAGAGTTCAAATATCTCAAAGAAGATGTGTCACGTTAACCAATCAGGAATCCAGTATTTTTCTTATTTAGATTGAGACAATAATAAAAAGGCCCACCAAATTTCTTGTTCTTATTTTTCTCCCTAACCTGACTTATGTAGGACCAATAGTTATCAAACTGGGTCACAGAGAGGCGGAAGTACTGCTGAAAGCAGCCAACGTACAGACACAGCTCCTGCAGTAGATGCTGAACGTCACTGTGCTAGGAGAGTCTCTGAATAATCTCATGAACCCAGACACAGAGACTATATTTTACTAGAGCCCTCCAAGTTAAATAAACCTGATCTCTCAACATCATCTCTGTCTGCTATGTACTGTTTATACAGTCAAATAATGGAGTGATGAGGCTCCTCCCCCACACGGCAGTTAAGCAGCAAATTTGACACTTTGACCCTGATTGATCAGGAACGGATGAAAACGCATAGTTTAAAAAAGCCCTGGTTTGTGACACATGCTACTAATAGGGGTGGGCCAAAGTTTCCCTTCACCTCCTCCTCACCCCCTAATATCGCACGGAATCTGAGCTAGCATCTGGCTAAAAACTGCACGGCTGCATAGCTCTAATATTACTTCCTGTTTTTGTTGTGCCGCTAATGTTAGCTTGGAGCTATAAGCTTTCACAGCAGTCTGGCCCACATCTAAAATCAGTCAAATTGCTAATCATCCACTGACAATATGAAGAAGTCATGACAGAACCCAGCGTGAGAATAAGATAGTGAATCTCGTTATCACGGGAAGATGATCCAAAAACAACAACAAAGAAAAAATAGAGGAAGGCTAGGCCGTTCTTGGCTCCTGTAACAACTATTGTTTCTGTCAATCTATCCACCAAACAGTTAAGAAAAATCAATACACAGTTTATACATAATGCATAATAGTAAATACAATTCATGTTGATACAGAAATAAATATATATACATTTAGCTGCAATTTTCAAATAAACAAATATGTATAGTTACCTTAAATTTGAAATGTAAAAAATGTAAATATTTGCAATTAAAGTCTGGATGGAGAATTGAAAGGACAGCCACTTATTGTAAATTTCACCTCTTAAGACCTGAATTCTTTTTGATATGACTTTTTGTATTTATTATTATTTATTATTAAGGGTTTGACAGCAGAATCGACTACTGTGGTCATATAATCAATGGTTTGATGACTGCTCATGTGGAATTCAGGTTTAACGAGGTGCAAAAATGTATATTATGTAAAAGTTGTTCTATTAAAAAAAACAAAAAAAACCCAGAATGATTTCGACTCCTATATATACAAATGGGTATTATGTGTATGTTTTTATATGTAACCTAAACCTATAAAACTCCAATTTTGATGCTAAAGAATCATAATTTGTTATTGGTAAATTTAGTCTGTTATTCTGATCGATTATATTTTTACGTTGTAAGATTATTTTACAATGAATGGAACATCAGTCATCTGCCATTATTTTGCACACTAAAAATATAGAATAAAAAAAAAAAAAGTCTAAGATCAATTTGTTTCACTGCTCCAACTTAAAAAAAGAACAAAAACTCAAAATTTTAGGAGGAAACCAGCCCGTGTTCACTCTGCTCTGCAGGATGCGGTGATGGACCGATGCTCAAACACACACAACACCATCTGAAGACAGAATTCTACTTTGATGTTCACGTCGACATGTTTTGCAAGTTTTAAGGAGTAGGCTATGCTATCTGAAAAATGAAAGAATACTTTCCTTTGAATTTCAAGTAAAAGAAAAGTGGCTGAGTTCAGTTATCTGCTCTACCACAGCGGTGTGCAGGTGAAATGAAAGGGTATCTTAATGGAGAGACAAGAGCCTGAGATATCCTGCTGTCACAATTGTGGAGACAGACAAGCATAAAAACACACAAAGATGCACGCTCCTTAAATCCATTATGGCTTCAGACTTCAAAGCTAATATTGTTTTTTTTTTTTTTGCTTTTGCTTCAGTATTCTCTAAAAATGGAAAGGCTTGCTGCATTTTTTGCTGAACAGATGTAAAACCTTGTATAACGCGCAATGCTGCCTTGCTTCCAGTCTTAAGAGCAAATACCCATCAGGATTTTTTTTCTCCATTATTCAGACCCGTCATTTTCTTTTCTGTGATTACATTGAAGATGTGTTCTGATGGTCTCGTGTTTGTGTGTCTCCTGCTTTGTCTTTCAGGCGGAATATTCGAACAAACGGATGGACCTGTTTCTCTTGTTAGTGCGGAGGAGCTTGCCTTTAAATTTGCTGTCAACAATATAAACAGAAACAGAACTTTGTTGCCAAACACAACATTAACATATGACATACAGAGGATTAATATCTATGACAGCTTTGAAGCATCGAGAAAAGGTGAGTGTTTTTGTTTGCGTTCAGTAAAGGATCTCTTTAACGCAGTGTGGATAAGGCCAGGACCACAGTAACAGACCAGCAAAATACTGTATAAGCTGCAGCTGATAGTATAACAACTACAATAAGGTTCTGGGGATTTTTTTTACAGTACTTTGTAGTATTTTACAACTACATTGCAGTGTAAAATTATAGTGGATAGTGATATGTATATTATCCGCTAACTCCTGGTTCACACTGGATGCGGAAGCACCGCGGAACACAGGCCACTTCCATTCCCTTGTTTACCTATGGTGTAATTCGCACCATGCGCGGAGCGCCGCGGTCCTCCGCGCAAGGCTTGGCGCCGTGAGGTGGAGTGTTTCGACGTCTGTTCTATTTTGTGCGTGAGCCGCTAGCGATTCCCGTCAATTCTGGCAGGAAGTTACATCAATATACGTGTGAAAATACGGTTTATTTTCAAAATGGAACCAATTTTTCACAACAAAACACCATGATTGACAAATGCGATCATATTTTTGTATCTAAACAGACTATAGAGATGAAAATAAATATACAATCACAACACACACACAAAAATATACAAACAAAAAAAAAAACAGACAGACACATACACAGATCATTGTAGTGGGCAGACGTCGCGGTTTTGGATGCTAAAAGAGAGAGACAGAGAGCAGTTCTTCTTAGCAGAAACAGGGGCTTTATTAATTTACCAATGATGGCAAAAACAACAACAGCAAAAAAAGCTCTAGTAGAAACAGCTGCCGACCGTGACGGAAAAATGTGCATCTGGTGTGAATTGCAGGAAAGCGCGGATGCCGAGCGCACCCCGCTCCGCACCGCTCTGCGGCACTTCATTCCAGTGTGAGCCTAGCGTAAGGCAGGGGTCTGAAACCTGAGGCTCTGGATCCTTTTTTATTCCTTATTGTGGCTTTGACAAAGAATACTAACAATTTGATTAAATAGAAAAATAGTTAGTCAAGCACATATTCTATTATACTACACAACAACATTATCATAATCTTTGACTTGGTTTTCTTGCAGTTTTTATTTTAAGTAAACTTGTATCTGCTGCTTTAAAAAGTAAATAAATTAAGTTGTAATATATAGAAAAACACTTTTAGAATTAAATTGTTGTAAATATTGGAAAAGCTCAGTTTTATAAATGAATGTGTTTGAGGCCACATAAATATATATAAAATGTAATTTTCAGACTGGTTATGTGAGACTTGGTGGCTCTTGCTGGGTTTTGGTTAGTAAGAAACTGACCCGAATGGCTCTTTTGATGTTAAAGGTTGGAGATCTCTGTAATAAAGGTTGAGTCACTGCATGGGGTCATTTAAGGTCATATTTTCCATCAGTGAATGAAAAAAAAAAAAGAAAAAAATAGAAATTACCAAAAAATAAAGAGAGGAAGAAAATTGGAAAACCGAGCTTAAAGCTCGAAAGTACACATTGTAAACTTATAAGGATTATTGAAAGTGTGAAAAAATGTATAAATGAAACTTGAATTAAAAATAAAACTGAAACTGTTACTGAAAAATAATATTTGGTTGTAACAACTGCTGTTTATTATTTTCAACTTTTGTTTTTTTAATTTATTTCCTTTTTTCGTATTCAGTCGTCAGAATACATTTTCAATTCAGTAATTTTACATGAAGGTGGGACCCATAAAAAGTATTTAAAGAACTAGTTTATTTGTATTCTTGATACATAAACAATCAAATTGATAACATTTTTCAATAGGAAAATGACCTTTGAGAAAGGACGTTTTTGTGACAAGAATTTTTTCCTAACATAGTTTTCTCACTCCAATCGCAATTTTTTCATTTAACATAGACCAATTTTCAAATTTTACTTTGTTTTTACAGTTCATTGTGCATCTTGAGTTCCTGCTTTATCTGGTTTCAGAGCATGCCACTCACTCATCCCTCGAGCTCTTGTCTTATCCTCTCCTCTAGCTTGTGACCAGCTCTCCTTAGGAGTTGTTGCAATATTTGGGCCTTCGCACAGCTCCTCATCAAACGCTGTGCAGTCCATCTGCAACGCCCTGGAAGTGCCGCACATTCAGGTGCGGTGGAAGCACCATCCCATGGATAACAGGGACACCTTTTATGCCAATTTATACCCTGATTACTCGTCGTTAAGCTATGCCATCCTGGACCTGGTGCAGTATCTCAAATGGAAAACAGCCACTGTTGTATATGATGATAGTACAGGTGAGCAGACCACGTTCTACACTTTGTTCCCTACCGAGCACATACAGGTACCCTAACTTTTACTTGTATTTTCAGGTCTTATAAGACTACAGGAGCTGATTATGGCACCATCCAGGTACAACATCCGACTAAAGATCCGCCAGCTTCCTCTGGACACGGAGGATACAAGGCCTCTCCTCAAAGAAATGAAGAGAGGACGAGAGTTTCGCATCATTTTTGACTGCAGTCACCACATGGCAGCTCAGATTCTCAAACAGGTGAGATGGAAGAGTCAATAGATAACAGGATTTTTTACACCTGCATTTGACATGCCATTTTGTCAGTGTCCAGCAAAAGCAATAAATGTGAGTCTGTCACCAAGTTGTATTTGTATAGTATTGACCATAGTATGTATATTAAGTTTCCTGGAGAATATTAACTGGCGAATACTTATATATTGCCTTCCTACCTTCTTAGAAGCCCCAAAGTGCAGTACAGTCACAGTCCTATTCATGCACTGATGGCGGCGTCATTGACAAACACTGGCGCCAACCTATAGTGGTGGAGTGAGCCGTCGACATGATGGATCTCAGGTCACAATTATTTTTTGTGGAAATGTGTGCGTCGATACACATAGAGGCCGATCCTCGACAGAGACTCGACTGCAGATATCACCTGGTCGATTCGCTGCCCCCGGCTTTTCATTGTGGTCGCTTGTTTTCAATTGATGACACACGATTATCTTCAAAGAGCAGGACGGCACTCTTGAATTGTGAGCACCACAGTGTCCTATCCTATCTGTCCACCATGAGAACATACTCTGTAACTGAGCTAGGAGTAGAAGATAGCTTTTTGTCGTCCATGCGAATACTGTGGCCAGTCCAACGAAGTTGCAAAGTTAGTAGAAATATGTTGCAAAGCCAAAGAACTTCAGTGTTTGATATATTTTCTTGCCATTTTAGCAACTCTTCTGAGGCACCACATGTGGAAGTGCTCCAGGTTCCTCTTTTGTTGTCGGTACAGCACTCAGGCTTCAGATTCATACAGCAGAGAAGTCTGGATGGCGGCCTTATAAATGGCAACTTCAGTCTCAAGCAGAATTTCATAATCATCCTTGAGGCGCCTTGAAATTCTACCAAAAGACTGTGATGCTTTGAGATGCATGAACTTATATCATCATTTAGGTTTGCATCGGATGACAGAATGCTGCCAAAATAACAAGATTTCTTTGCGACCGGAAGCTAAATTTTTCCTGCTGATATGAGTTCTACTGATACAGAACGGTCAACAGATTGAAACATAACTTCTGTTTTAGTTAGGCTGATGGTCAGACCGAAAAAGACCTCAGTATTACTGAAACGAATGAAGAGGTTCTGACCATCTTCTTGAGTTTGCGCTAAAACCACACAGTCATCAGCATACAGGAGATCACGAATCACAGCTGTAGATGTATTTGTCCTATCTTAAAGGCAGCAAAGATTGAAGATACTGCCGTCAGTTCTGAAGCAAATTGGAATTCTTGTAGGGTTCAGTGTCTTGCCCAATGACAGACACACACATGAACAGGGTGGGAACCAAACCTGCAATCTTCTGACCAGAAGTTGGCTGCTCTAACTCTACATCAATGCCACCCTCTAGACTTGTAGAAGTTCCAGTTGATCAGTAAGTCAACTACTTTATCAAAAAAAGTTTAAATCCTGTTTGTCGATTATGTTAACACGATTTTCGTGTTTATTAAAATAGACTGTTTTTCTTTTTACAAATATTTATGCGCAAAACCTAAAATTATAAATCTTCAAAGAAATGTATGGGATGAATTCTCTTTTGATCAATAGCAAGGATCCAACATCGCTGAAACAGAATACAAAATGTGTGTTTATCTAAAAAGATGTCAGTCAACCAAAAGCTGTCAGTATGATGTACAAAACTGAAACTGTGTGGGTGGTCTGATGTTGTAGAGATGTCAACAACAGGCTGGTGGATCCCCCCATCGTTCAGTGCGCTGTCAACTTCTATTAACATGCTCGTACAAGGCGTTATTGCATTGAAAGTTTTTTTTTATATAACTTCTTCTCCTCCTAGCTGTTGAGATGTAAGAATGTAAGATGACATCTATGTGCTCCTGGCGTCACTGCAAACCCTGCTAGAAAAGCTGTGCTGTCTTTAGAAAAGTATAAATAGAAAGCTTTAAGGCAAAAAAACAAAAGTTTTGAAAACTTGTTTAAACTTAATTGATCACAACTTTAACACATGTATGAAATAAATGGAAGATGGGATCTTCACTACTTTCATTTGTCAGTTAGTTACTGGATTGTTTATGCGTATGGTTTAGTGTTTATTGCTTTATTTCTTATTCAAAACAACTTTTTTAAATAATATCCATTAGCAAAAGGGCATTTTGGGCACTTTTTTCTTTTTTTTAATTGGCATATTTGCTGAGCCCAGTGTATACATGTCTATGCTGTTGTGTTGCTTTCAAAGTGGGCAATTTTTCCTCACCACCACGCTACAGATCTGCTGGGAGCAGGGCAATTTTTAACCAGGATTGTTAAACAGAGAACAGTTAATGAAGAGTGATCAAAAAAGTAATTTTTCTCTGAGTGATGCAAAGTCAGAGTCCAAGGTTTTGTTGAGCATCAGGCGTCCAGCTTCTCGTTATCCTGGAACTTGAAATTCCTCAGAATTTCCACTCACGAGTCCAGAAATAACAATAAAAACACACCCTGTCACATGATACCATTGTTAAATGTTTATTACAAAATTAAAATAACATGGAGGCGGGATGAGCCCATTAAATTCTCATAGTTGTATTTGAATCTTAAACTGTTCGCTAGTATGGAGATAAAGATGGTAAAGAAGCTCACAAAGTGTTTTCCTTTCCTTTCTTTCTTTCAATGAAGGCAAAACAGTGAAAAGAATACAAATTGCCACCTAGTGAACTTGTGGTTGTAGAACAATGGCTGCTTTACTGAAGCTGAAGCATGGAGGCTAGCATGGAGTAAAAAAAAGTCAGTGAGCTGTTTTGCTCACAGTAGCAGGCGAACATCTGAATAACAAGTAGACATTTCTTTATCTTTTTGACCAGTCATTTCTGAGAAAAAAAAATGAAAAAGATATAGAAAAGTAATATTTTCGACTAAATATTGAAAGAGGCAAATTCATTTCTTTAGTTAGAGCTCAGCAGTTGCATTTAAAAAACAACAAATAAAACAAAAACAACTAGACACATAAGTAGGGAGTGAAGAGTCAGCACAACAGTTTGTTGTATTAGTATGAGATGAAGTGACAGATGAAACTAGAAACTAGTACTATGTTCACATCATCCTATAGGCAACAAACATTCAAGTGAACCCCTTCCGAAGAAAAGTCTATATAAACAAACATAGATTTGCGTTTAGGAATTATGAGTTCACGTGTCAGCACTATGGCAAGCCTTTTATCATCAAATATCCATGATAGGCTGTTTTTGAAGCCTAACTAGTAAAGCCAACTAGTGGGATATTTTGGCCACACTAGTTAAAGTGTAAGCTTTACAGGAGCCTTATTAGAGAACTTGTTGAAAACGTGCATGTCTGTAGTTAACTATGGCACAAAAGTTTCTACAACTGTTTTCAGGCTCTAGGTACAAAATGCATGAATTGAATGCACGTTATAAGCTGTTGGCATATGAGTTGGCATATGATTTTGATTTGTGAAATAACAAACAAAAAACTGTCATGCCTTTCCCCTGGGCTGATTGCCACTCCTCACTGACGGGTTACACCTGTGTCCTTTTGTTTTTTTCACTCCCCTCTCTGTACATAATGGTTCCTCCCCTCACTTCCTTGCAGGTTTGTCTTGTCTCCCAGGCCAGGTTTTTGTGTGGCGTTCTTTTGGAGTTTAGCCTTGGTTGGTTTATGGACTTTGACTTTAGTGAATGATCCTGTTTTTCAGCTTTGTGCTCTTCCTTAGTTTTAGATTTTGTTATTAAAGACACTTTTTTTTTTTTTTTTTGGAGCTCACAGCTGTCCTGCGATTGTGGCCATACACCAAAGCCTGACAAAAACTGTTTCGGGAGAAGTAGATCTTTGGTTCTGGATGACAAGAGGGGAAATAGTCTGTAATTTTTTTAAATGTTTGACAAGTACAGCATAAAAAAAAAAGCACTGACAATGGAATCTCCAGCAGAATGGGACGGGTTACCAACACCTGCCAGCTCGGAGGTGAGGCTATAAGTTATGACATTTCCATGGTCCACTTCTTGAGTGTCCAGAAAGGGCAGAGCCACCAGTGGGATGTTTTGTCTTTTTTTTACTTTTTATTTTTATGATGCCTGCCATTTTGATGGAGGAGGTGAGCTTGTCTGCAAGGTGAACACCCCCAGGAACAAAACATTGCTGACTCTGTAGAATGTCACAGATTGATGGTCAGTGGTGTGAGAAGGTGCTTCCCCGTTATCCTAATCTCCAACACCATAGGAGCGAAGGTGTTAGCTTGCGGTTCCGTTCCGGTAACTCCCCCCTACTCAACATGCATCTGTGAGATTGTAGGTTTTCTTGAGCCCAAAGAAGAAGAATGGCTTTGAACTTCTTAAAAAGTTTGTCCTTCTAGCATAATCAACTATAAGCGTTTCAATTACAGTATTTGCAAAAATATGACATTAAAGCTGATAAAAGTACACAGAATCAGGTCAAAATGGCGTCAGTGTTGCGCGCTGGAGTGCGGCAGCATAAACTATAAAACAAACTTTCAAAGTCACACATTTGACTTGAGATATAGATTTTGTTGTGAAATTGCCTGCCTATAAGCTCAAAATCTTATTTACATAACCTTGAGTTTTTTTTTTTTTTTTTTTTTGCTCCCACAACAGATGGTACAATTAAATGGAGAGTAATGCTACCATGGGAATGTGGTGCCTTTGAATGAACATATACAGCCAAGTGCCAGTGATTGAGTGTTTGGATGTAAAGCAAAGATTGCTGAGCTCTTTTAATTGAAGAGCCATTTCTTCACCGTCATGACATTATACGCCCAAGGCATTTTGGGACTATTTAGATGCAGACAAAAGCAACAAAAATTGGCTCTTTCCGTAATTCAGTGGATCGCATATTGTGCAAGAAATTCGAGCCAGAAACATTGGAAATAAACAACATTTTAGTCAATATGTTCATTAAAAGATGGCCCTTTTTTTCCTTTTAGTCAGTTTACATCTTTAGGGCTGTTTGTTCTGAAGCTCCTGCTATGATTCTAAAATGGTCTGACATGAAAAGATAACCATTTCCTTTCTTCTGGATCTATTCATTCACACCTTTCTTTCCTGTGCTTCGTCTCTGCATCCTTTCAGGCCCAGACCATGGGGATGATGACGGAGTATTACCACTATATCTTCACCACTCTGGTAATGTACCGCGCTTGTTAATGCAAATAGTCTTGTTTGTTCTCATCTCCTTACTGCTTAAGTTTTTGATGAATGGTGGCTAATTGCCAATGGAGTTTGGATCCAGTCCATACCATCAATTTTCTTTGACAAGCCTGATGCATAATGAAGTCTTGGGTTTGCTGTAGTAAACATTAAGCTTCAAAGTGAACTTAATGGACATTCTCGAGGATGTAGAAGATCGGGATTGAAAAGTAAACGTGACTTCTGACTTACAAAGAATAAACGTAGATTGGATCACTTTAAATATCCAAAAATGAAGAATACTCAATCAAATGGGAGGAGATTTACTAACATATTTGCAAAAAAATGATCTTAATTCTACATTTTTAGTTTTTAATTGAGCTATCCTATTTTCACTGGTGCTTTAGTCACATGCCCCTGTACGGTACAGGACTGCATGTTTGTGATGCTGGTGGTGAAAGGTCGTGCGGCAGCATATTAAATAGGGATGGGTTGATAAAATCAATATGAATCGTTCTTAACTTAATAGATCAATAATCAGTCCATAAAAACAGAGATCGAGCTAGCATTTGAAGCTAAAGTCTGCTAGCTTGATGCTAACGTGTACTGGAATTTCCCTTCGGACGGCTAATGCTAACACTCGGTCAAGGTAAACATTCATTGGTGACTAAATTAACATCTTTATATAGTCACAGGTGGGAACTTTCCAAACTTTTTTAAGGAAACATTTTTTAAAGTAACAATTTGTGGTCTAAAACACAGTTTTTTTGCTCAAACTTTCTTCTTTTGGAATAAGGTGTGAAGTTACAGCGCGATCGCCACCTAGTGGCCAAACTGAAACTCCCTCCAGGAGAGGCAGAACAATTGTTGGAGCTTCTCCATTTAAGAATCCATGTACCAATCTCCTAATAATATCACAAATAAATTTGACAGTATGTGAAATGTATTAGATATGAATAACTTCAACACAGAGATTATTCATGTATTTCTAAATAATGTGTCTAAATGTGTAAATCTTGTAAACTCACAATTGAATTGAATTGAATTGAATTGAGTTGAATTGAATTGAGTGGATTGAAAGAACTGAAAAAAAAATTCCGGAAATTATTGGCGATACCCAGCCTGAAGGAAAATGCATAACGGCGTTGGTTTTATAACTTTTAAAAAATTAATAAACAAACAAAAATGTTTTACTCACATCTAAGTTCTAGCTTTGTATGTCAGAGTACACCCATCTGAAGAAATATGTTTCTCCTCACGAATCACTTAACTGGCGGAGGGATATCTAGCCTTGAGTCATCACCCCTCCCCCGAAATCAAGTTTGGATGCCACTACAGCACCAGTTACCCCTACAAATGGAGCAGTGGGGAGGAGCCACAGGAAAAGGGAATGAATCTGGATTCTACATTTATGTTTGTAAAGTGTTTTACATCGTTGCTAAGACGGTGGAGAGTGTGTTTTTTAGATGTTGCCGGCGACAGCTCGGGTGTTAAAGGAAAAACAGGTGCGTCTCGCAGTTCCCTTGTAACTCCTTCAACCACCTTAGGGGATGTCATAAAATGAACTGTCATGTGTATGGTATCTGTCATGCAATTCATTTTTAAGTGCAATTAAGTAATCGTGATCTGCAATTGAATGATATAATTAATCAATTTTAATTGCAAATATTTTTAATCAAATAATTGCTCATTTTGAGGTATTTTTATTAACTTTATGAGTTTGTGTCGCAATAAAAGATCAAACTAAAACCAAACAGTGGCTTTATGAAGGTTTTTTTTAATTCTCGAGTCTGTACATTGACTTAACATTAAAACTGGACGTCTCTGAATGTAGCTTAAGGCATAAAGTGTGTGCAGCTAATTACACAGATATAAATATGATTAAAGACAATCAACTTGCATCTTTATGGTCACTTTTATTTTGTTTTAACGAGACAAACACTTCTCTAAGCCCCATTTCATGTTTTCCAGAACATTCTGAAGCCAACATTTTATTCAAAAGCCCTTGCTTCACTGCTGTGTGAGCAAGTTCTGATATGTTGACTGTGTCAAAGAAAAAAAAACTTAAATGCAGGACAGATTGGCAGGAGGCAGTCAGAGGGAGAACTAAGAGTAATTTCCTAAAAAAAAAACTCTGCAGTGCATTTATATATTTGAGGAAAAATGTGCCAAATCAAAGCTTTATCCACTAATAAATATGCAGACAGTTGTCGGGGAAAAATGTACTAAAATAAAAACTCTGCAGTGGCAGGAAGTCTAATGAAAAAAAAGTCCAAAGCATAAGAAACAGAAGCTAGAATAGAGAAACTGCATGAATGCTCACCATCTGATACAGAACTAAGAAAACAAAGCATTATTTATACAGGAGATAGTCATGATTAAAAAAAAAGTAGCTGTGGCTGTCAGTATGGATTGATCAGGAAGCAAAAATAAACAAAATGCAAAAATAATTTAAAAAATTGTTGGAATTAAATAAAATTTGAATGAAGAGTGAAAGAAAACACCGTCAATGTGTCCTCAAAAAGAATTCAGAAGCACTCCCCTAAAGGGAGAAACACATACATAGATTCTTCTGCATTCCTACACGCGGCAGCAAGAAGACATAAACAAAAGATCCTTCCTGCATTAAGCTTTTATTCATACTAAATACTAACAATATTGAAGGTTTAGCAAGTAATGCTTTTTGATATGTTAGATAAAACAAAAATGTCTACAAAGTCCTGTTTAAAATGAGTATTGATTTTTGTTTTCATACCTAATAATTAGCGTCAAAGACGACACATTCTGTTTGTTTAATACGTGCAGGCCTTGATCCTGTATCACTCAAGAAGTTGCCAGTTACACTTAAATAACAAAAACTGTAATTCTACCTTTTACACGATCAATGTGAATCGGTTTTGCACCAATATGCAGCACTTTCCTAAAATCCGCTTGTCTTATGATTTATGTTGGGTTAGCACCATACTGTAAAGTGCTGTGGAACTGGGTAACATTGATTCTTATTTCTTCAGAATCCACTGGAATTATATTAATTGCATCAACTGTTGAAGAGTGTTTCAATGTTCGTTTGATTGAAATTATGCAGTTTTTAGCCAAAATCTAAAAAACTATTGTTTTTTTTAGGGCCTAGGTCCTGCATAGCGGCAGGAGTTCATTAGAAATTCGCCTTTGAGTTGTAGACAGGACTGTTGGTGCAGCGCAACCCTGCCCCCTTCCCCTTCAAAGGGGGCGGAGTTCAAATTTGAATGCATCTATTTAAATCAAAGTTTTGTTCACATATTTTGCCATTTTTTTTTTAATGTCAGTTGGTTTGTGTTCATTTGAATAATTATGATTTAATGGAAAGTGTGTAATTGTGACATTTCTGGAATTTCAATAAAGTTTTGCGCATATGTGTAATAGAAACACAGCTCTTTAGGTGAAGATTTTTTTTTTTCCTCTTCCTGTCCAACATCTGAGCAAACAGATACAGGCTGAGAGTCTCTAGTATTGGGCAGATTTCACTGTCACAACAGTGGTTTATTGAGTATAAACCCCTGTCGTACTTCATGCTAAACTTTATTTATATTAGTTTGTGTCTCATTATCTCACATTAGTGTTTTTTAGCATTGCTGTGACCTAGAACTTCAATCCATTTCTCTCAATGCAACATTTTTAGGAAAAATATGGCTGTTAACATCTGTATTTGTTTTATACGAGGTGCAATGTGCTGCAGCTCATGGATGTTGAACGCTCATCACCTTTCACACGCTTAAGCCTGAGCAGACCAGTGCTCAGGGTTTCGGAGCAGTGAGACATTGGCCCCGCCCATTACAGTCAATACGTCACACTTATAACCTTTTTAAATTACATTTTAGCATCTGCTCCTGATTCACCACAATTTAAATAAAGAAATACTCAAAAATACTGTTTTAAGCTTAAATTATTTTTATATGTACTTTATTATAAGAAAAATGCTACAAGAACATGTTAAAAAAACACCAAAATTTAAAAAAAAAAAATGTAATAATTTGATGAAAAACCAGGAGTTATCCACCAAAGCTGCTCTCAGAAAAAAAGTTCAGCATAATTGAGCATGACAAAATATTACTGAACTGACTCACAGAAGCAATATTACCGTCAAGCTGTTTATTTTGACAGAATCAGGTTAAGTTAAAGAAGTAACGGATTGTGTTTCCTTTCATTTGAGAGATTTTTAAGTTCAAACTGCAGTAAAGTGTTGCCTCATTAATGCAGTCAGACTCAGCGGGGAGCTCCGTCGCTGAATCGCTGTCTGTACAGCGACGAGGCCACTGAACGGAGATGAGTACGAGCATGTTGTTCACTTCGCTCTTTGTTGTTGCCTCTCATGCGAGCTCAAGTGTGCTCACACTCCAGCTGACCAGTGTGCTGTGATAATATGACACGACACAGAGGTCCAGACATGATGCATGTCACCTTTCACACTTGACACAGGGGAAAGACGCTGTACGTGCAGCATGTATATTGTTCTATTATCAACCCCCCCGCAAACAATATTTTATTTTTAAGTAATACGTAAACACCGATGTGGAGTTTTATTGACCGATACACCATTAAGAAGATTATATTTCGTTGCTTGATTTAATCTAAAGTGATGAATACATGAATGGTGAACAGAGAAATACTATTTCCTCTGTTTCCTGTTTGTTTTGTCATCTCAGGTGAGGAAAGTTTCAACTTATTAGAGCGTGAAAAAGCAACAGTACAGTGGTGCGGGGGTAATAACTTCATTGTCCTTTGAAAATGAGCCTTTCACAGCTCTTGTCTCACAATAGCAATTTCTGAGAACTGAAACGGTTGTCCCCATGTGCACCCAAAAACATCCACTTCCTGTAAAGATTCAGCCCCTCGTACTTGCAGGATCTTATTGAGATTTGAACCTGCAAGGCAAGACTCTGGGAAGTGAGTTAGAACTTTTTTTTTTTTGACACCCCCCCCCCCAAAGAGCCTTAATAGAAATGTCACAACAGATTAATTCTGTGATATAAACAATTGAGCGCATACTGTTTGTATTCTTACCTTCAAACCATTTCACAGAATGTCACCGGGAAATATAGGGGTTTCCTTTGATCGTTCATTATAAACGCTGGCACTGTAATGCATTGTGGGAGGGAGAGAAAGATGAGACGTTTTTTTCGAGAGTAGCAACGACCTTGCTTTAGTGAACGTCTCGCATGCTCTTGCTCCCCGAGTACTAACCCCACAGGGTGCTAATGAAAAATCCGCGTTCATCCAAATCTTTTTTTTCTCTCTTTCCTCTCTCTTTTCAAGCCCTCTGGCCTGTTCTAACACTACATGTGTCAACATGTGACTTCACACTTCAGATACAGTTGCTGCTGCCCCAGAAATTACAGCCACTAAAACGGAGGCTTCCAAGGGAATGCAAGTGTTGAATTATTAATATGGTTGAACAAAAAGCTTTTTCTTTTGCCTGTTAGGAGCTACCAATAATAATTATAATCAGACACCGCCTAAATGAAAACTAAATGTTACTATTTCCTGATATGGACATTAAAAGCTAGAGACTCTTTGTTGATATAAATATCAACATATGGGAACATTTAACCCCACCCAACAGTTTCCCTTTACTTCTAAAAAAAAAAAAAAAAAAAAAAAAAAAGAAATGGAATCATTATTCTTTCAGATAAACTTTACTCTTATGGTACCAGACAAGGGCAGACGTTCCACCTTCCTCCTAAGTCACAAGTTAGATTTTCTTTATGTTACCGTGGCAACAAATTATGAAATTGGTTTGAGTTCTTGATTATTAGATTAAATAAAAATAGTCAAAAAATATTTTGATGTCAAAGTATAAAAATTGGGTTTGATTTAAAACAATATATATATTTACTAATTTAACTTTCATAAAATCAATTTAATTTGGAATTATGTTAGAATTTTTTGGTTTATTGCTTTATGTTCTTCCATCTAGTTCTCCATTTGTTTACTAACAGTATTTTTTTTTAACTTAAGTGTGTTACCATCTTGAACAAACCCAAAAGGGTTTCTGTAACAAACCATTGCATGATTTTATTGATTTTTAAAAAAAAAATTCCTTGTATTTTTATGTCCTTTTAAAGTGTGTAAATAAATCAAATTAAATCAGATGCATGTTATGAAATTATTCAAGGCTCTTTGTGCATCAATGTCAAAGTCATGGACCAAACCCGGCCCTCCAGATGATTTTATATTATTGTTATTCAAAATATACTTTTATGGTGATTAAAATATTGACAGTCATTTAAGGTTTAAGTTGATTTATTCTGAAATAATATCCCTGCCTGTTTATATTCATAGTTATGTTAAAAGATTATGCCTTGAAAGTTGTAAACATTTAACTTTAGAGTCATGTTTATCCTGTTCAGCTTGAGACCTAAAGTGTGTTTTGGATTTCGGCCCCCTGTGTGATTGAGTTTGACACCCCTGGCTTTGTGTCTTAAAAGGACCTGATGGCCATTAACCTGGAGCCTTATCGCTTCTGTGGCGTTAACATGACCGGCTTCCGCATCCTCAACGTGGATAATCCTCAGGTCGCATCCATCGTTGAGAAATGGTCAATGGAGAGGCAGATACCACCCAAACCGGATTCAGGCCTGCTGGAAGGAATCATGACGGTATCTTTTCTATTGTCTTCTTCATTATTAGTTATTGTCTTCCTAACATGGTGTGCGTGTGTGTGTGTGTTGTGTGTTTTCTGTACAGGATCTTGCTTTTGTTTTTTGTTTTTTTTTTTTAAATTCGATTACATTTTTATGTCGAGCTCTTTTAGGCTACGTCAGAATTCCCACCCTTATCACTAACTACAAAAAAACTATAAAGTGCTGAACAATCTAGTGCCTCAGATCTTAAAGGGTAACCAAACAGGGAAGTTTGACGCTGACTCCGCCACCGCCAAAAAAATCCAGTCAGGGGAGTGTGGAACAGGACTGTTATCATTACATGAGCTGCAGATAACAACGTGAGACTTCTAAATTGCAGTGGGACTTAAATGGTTTGACCAATCACGAAATTCAACTGTAATAGCCCGTTACAACCTATAGGGGGCAGCACACAGACTGCTTTTGACTATGAATTAAACCAGTTTGTTTTAATTTATTAACTATTTGTCATTGACAGCACTTAAAAAAAAAAAACCTTTTATAGAAGTCAACAGCTAAAAAAAGTCGATCTAGGGTGTGGTTACCCTTTAAAAGCTATTTGGACACCATGCTCACTACTTTTCTTTTGTTCTTTTAAACGCCAGATATGAAATCACCGATTTCATGAAATGAAAATCTAATTAAAACAAACATTTTGTGACGTCTAGTTGTGACTATTGTGATGGTGAAAATGTGGATGGTTTATTAAAAAAAACACATTTAAATATGGTTATTTTTTTCTTGGCAAAAAATTGTTTAACCACAAATTATTGTGGTCTGTATTTGTTAATGTAGTGAGCATTGATGCATGCTAGTTTTTTGCAAAGACTACGGGGAGATTTCTAGTGCACTCGATTTTGGAATAGTAGATATGGACAGCACTTCAGAATGGCAAATGCTCTATATAGTTCATTATATAGGGAGTAGAGAAGGGATTCGGACATAGCCTTAGTTACACAAGTTGCTATAGTGCTATACAGATGAAGTTTGATTTATTAAAAAACAAAATACACCATTGAAAATTAGTATTAAGCAAGATGCGTATCTGTTTTATGTATCTAAAGTGAGTTTAAATCGTGAAAAATTATAAAACATGTATTATTGATGAAATCTTTTTTGTTGATTAACTGCTTTCTTCTTTTTTGCAACCATCAGCTGAAATAATGTTCACCCCTTATTCCAGACAGATGCAGCTTTGACCTATGATGCAGTCCACATTGTGTCCGTGTCCTACCAGCACGCTCCACAGATGACCGTAAACTCTCTGCAGTGTCACCGCCACAAACCCTGGAGATTTGGAGGCCGCTTCATGAGCTACATAAAAGAGGTGATAATGCACTTTCAGGTTGTTAAACGTCAATCGTGAGATTTTCCCTCCAGCAAAACCATTGAATTTAACAAATTCTGTTATAATCTCTTTTAAGGATGAATTAAGTACGTCATCTTTTGATAATGTACAATTTAGATTGTCAATTATTAAATAGTTTTTTGCTTAAAAAAAGCTACTGTTTCTGTTATCTAATTCCACAGAAGAAAATCATTTGTAATCATTTTTAATTTTGTTGAACTAAATCAATTGTGTGCTTCGTTTCGCTCAAACTTCTCGTTAAGATTGACTATGTGGTAAAACTTTTGGAGAATAGATGACAACTCCTAACATTCACACTACACCTTAAAGTTTAATGCTCCTCTGCGCTCAGCCTCCAAAGTCCGTGTGTGTTTTACACATTCACTGCATAAAAAAATGATGAAAAGTGTTGCCTGAGAGCTGCGTTGCAGTCTGTTATTTATTTATTTTAGCTGTCTGGGTGCGCCACCTTGACAGGATATGACATCAACAAATCTTGGCTTTCACAGAAATGGGCAAAAAAGTAAACATGTTAACAGTTGTGGAAGTATTTGAAATACCTTGGCAAATGTAATTTCAAATATGATTTTAATCTATAAATACTAGCTGGGTTGATAAAATATTTGTATTGATTTGAATCAATTTAAGCTTAATAGATCAATAAACGATTGAAAAAAATGTATATCAATTTAGCACATAAAGCTGGCTTGATGCTAACGTTTAATGGAATTTCCCATTGAAAGGCTAATGCTAACGCTCGGTCGACCTAAACGTACATTGCTGACTAAATTAACATCTTTATAAACTCACAGGTGTAAATTTTCCAAACTGTTTTAGAGAAATATTTTTTAAATAACAATGTATGGTCTAAAACACTATTTTTTGCTCACTTTTTGCTTTTTCTTCTTGAAAAATGTGTACTGCTATACCGTGATCGCCACCTAGTGGTTCAACTGAAACACCCTTGAGAAGAAGCAGAACAATGTTTACAGTGTTGATGATCTGAACATTTTGTTAGAACTTTTCCTTTTGAGAATCCATGTAACACTGAATGCTATAAAAAAATTCAATATTTCACGGATGCATTTCACAGTTTGTGAACTGTATCCGATTAATATGAATATGTTCAAAACATACAGTAGATTATGAATGTATTTCTAAATAAATGTGTTTAAATTGTTTTAATTGATTGGGTTGAAAGATTAAAAAAATCTGAATAGAATCATTACTGGCTCTTGTGATTTAAATCAAATTAAATCTTTTCTGGAAATTATTATTGATACCCACTTCTAATAAATACACAATTAAATCTTACCACATAAGGGAAGAAAACTGTTGGAAACAGACTTTGATTTTATTTCACATTATTAAAATATGTTTTATTTTACTTTGCCTATTTAGAATTATACATATACTTAAAAAAAAAAAAAAAAAGCTTGTTTAAATAGCAAGTCCCCTAGTGGTTACCTGTAGAACTGCGCCTGGCTGACTTCACATTTTTAACAAACTTAAATCGGAAAACCAAAGGGTTGCCTCTAAATTATAGCTCAGTACAATTTTCTCTGTCTTTTTAAGCAGTCAATCTTTTTAACTTTTTGGTTTTGTGTTCAAGTAGACTCCTTTAAATTTAACTCTAGCAGTTATAGAACGAACTTCCTTAAATCTCCCGGTTCTCATTCATCCATTTACAGCGCGACAGCGTTCAGTCCCAAACACTTACTGTGTGCCACTACACCGTTCTTAGAACCAGCCATTTTGGCTAGGCCAGCCACCTTCAAATGTCACAATAAAAAAAAAAGCCTTTTGTCATCCTGTCACTGTCTTGGTCTGCACTATAACTTCAGTGACAAAGGCCTTTACAAGCAATTTCTCTCACACACTGTACTTTCCCTCAAAGGTACTTCCAACTCAGCTCTTTCAGATGTTCCCCAGAGGAAGGGTGTGTGTGTGTGTGGCCTATCAACTCATGGGGGGAGAACAAAGGCCAGCTGTAATTCCTGTAATCACAGACCAGACTTTTTCCAGTCTTGATCACAACCATGTAGACAATTTTGAGTTAAGGATAGCTTGTTCCTCAATAAGAAACCAGGCCAGCACGGGGCCGAAATAAAACAGTAAGTCCTGTGTTGACCTTAAAGCTAGCAAAAGTTGAAACACTTTGAAGGCAGAAGGAGGTGTGTTTGATGGTAAATGGCAACAACTTTTGGCTCCTGTAGGACTGTTTTTTTTTTTTTTTTTTTTTTTTTGTGAACCAGTTGACGTCCTCCTTGAGGGATCAAAGCCTGCGTGTTACCCGGCTCATCCTCTCAACATGCATTCAGGTGTGCACAGTTTGGGTTTGGTATAGCAGTAATCTCCCTTTGTGTCAGTAAAGAAGGGGCAAAAATACAATCATTTTGGAACTGCAAAGACAGACACTCTGATCATTTTTTAAATCTATTTTCAAAGCGTTCTCAGTCGTTTTTTTAATTATGATAATGCGCTTTTAGCCTAAATTTAAAAAAACATTTTCTAGGTCCTAGTTTTTGCTGAATTAGTTTGGAATTCACCTCTAAATTATGCTGGACTGTTTGCACAGAGCTAGCTTACTCCCTTTGTACCATTTCTCTGTTACGTGCTCTCCTGCTAGCTTACAGCCCCTCACACCCCAAAAGTAATATTACCGGTGTTAGAAAAATAGTGAGCAACATTGGAGCTTTCCAGCTGTACAGTTTTGAGGCACATGCCAGCTTGGACAAAAAAAAAAAAAAAACTAAGATGTACATGAATCTACAAGTGGATGCATCAGAATGGAGCGGTCCTAGCACATAACATTTTGTAATCCACAAATACGTTCAATTTCCTTTTTACAACAATTTGATTAAATAAATAATCAGAAATCCAATTTTCTTTATAAAAAACCGCTATCATGAGAAAAATGCCACAAGGACAAAAAGACACCAAAAACACATATTTCTTGGAGTGCATCTTTAAGATGTCCTTCAGATTTATGCATGTTATTTAGAGAACTGTCAGAAATGAAGATGCACTTCTTCTTTTGGTATATTAAACTAGTCTTTTTTTTTCAAACATGATATCTAATGTCTTTCTGGCTGGCAAAATGACCTCACTTTTTGGCGCTGATTCAGCCGTTTTCAATAGACAAGACAATATAGAATGAGTTGGATCGTAACAAATTCACAATAAAACACAGAAAAGGGTAACAAATACTCAAAAACTCCAAGCAAAACTTCATTTCTAAATAAAATAAACAAAACAATCAAATAAAATTTTGGCAAAGCCCATTGGAAGACATATTGAACTGGTATCACAACTGCTGGATTTGTGCGAACGTCAGCATCTGCAGAATGACCAAACTGAGTTTTAGCAGACAACAGCTGTCGGCTGTTAACACAAAGTAGCCTAGGTGTGCAGGTTTCTCCATGTGTTGTTGTTCACACAGACATCAAAGCTGCTAAAATATTTCCTTCCATTCATAACAAAGAGAGCATGAGGAACTGTAAACTGAGGAGAGGTTGTCATCGCTTACATTTCTTTTTCTGTTAATATAATTCAACAGTCTTACTTTTATTTTTAATTGATTGAAAAGTTACTTTCAAGTTTGAAAAAAATGCACAATTTGGAATCAAAATTGATAAAAGAACTATATATAATTTTTTTCTTTTTGTTTTATTAACCATTAGGTAACAAAAAACCATTGTGACCTTTGTTTTCTATGTTTGATTTAAATTATTATTTTGGGTTTTTTTAGGGGGGGGTTTCTCTGTCACAGTTACACAAAGTTCATGTTGCTAATCATCCACAGCTGTCTTCAGTTAAGCTAATCACTCTCAGTGTATTCGAGTGTCTGGTTTTCAGCTGCTCTGGGCACGTTTTCTGTTTTGGTTTCTCCCTTGTTTCAGAGTAGTGATGGGTAGACGAGACCTTGTGAAGCATTTCGGGACATCACAAAACTGTACTGTGTCACTCAATACTGACTCCAGCTGGACAGAAAACAAACACCATTGATGGAAATCAAGTTAAAAAACTCCATGATAAACTGATTAAATTAAAATTAAATTAAATTATTGTACACAATAATATATCATTTGGCGTCTTCATACTCATGCCTCGATCTGTAACACCTCAGCATTAAGGAAGTGCTTTTATTTTTATTTAAACACAAAAGTCCTGACGAAAAAATGCGACATATGACCTACGAAACATAAAATGATTACTGTGCTTTCAAATAGCACTCAGAGAGGAGGGGGATGTGGGTAAACAACTTAAAACACTATTAAAAATGTTAATAAGTAAATCAATCAACTTAATTTAAACACCACCTTTAGGAAAAATTCAGTAAAATAAAATGTCACTGACAGGTGAGCGGGGCTGCGCGAGAATTGCTCAACAGCTGGAAGCACGAATCCGGGAAGTAACTGTATCGGTCGTGTAACTTTTCTCAAAGCGATATGCGCACCGACACAGGGTTTCATTGGTTCAATCCGAATTTTTATCTTCTCCCTACCTACATTTAGCCCTCCAAACGGAGAGTCATAAAAAAATTAGTGTCTCATATTTCAGACGTCACTTTCGTTCAAAGACGTCAAGATTATCGCCGGTTTGCTAGCATTAGAGGGGAGCCTCCACCGCTTGAATATACATAACAACAGCGGCTTTATAACTTCACAAAGGTCGTGGTTCAGCAAAAAGTCATCACTTACATTTAAATGTAAAGTTCTGTGGTTCAGAGCACATCCACGGGTGATGTGGTTTACCCTTGCAATGGAGGACTTTCTATCCCTCCACTTGGGGGTTAAAATTTAAAAAATACATTTTCTGGACACGCCCCCCCCCCCCCCCCCCCCCCCCTTCAAATGGAGGGGAAGGGAAAAATTTGGATTGGGCCATTCTTTGAGCTCGACACATGAGCCGACGCGGCGGTGTTGCCGGACCAATCACTATTTCAGAGTTTATACACGTTTACTGTTTCTCACAACAATTTATAAGGTGTCTGATTTCTGTCAATCTCATGTCCACAATATTTCCCAGCTGCTCATCTTCTGACAGAATATGTAAGAGTTAAAAGAAATACAGCCAAACTTACAATTTATAATAGCAAGGACTTACAATGTTAAATTTTCATTTAAAGTAAGAGTCCCTAAATGTTTTCTTGTAAGGGCCACATAACTGCTTTCATCTCTGATGGCTGGCCAGAGTTGGTTTGAGGCTAACAGAAAAAGTGTAGCAATCACAGCCTAAACAGAAAACATTTACATTTTTTCAGAGAGCCACACACAGTCAAAGTTTAAATAATTCATTTCTGTAATGTTGACAGAAAAAATAATGCTAAAATGTTTTAAAAACTAGATATGATATATTAATGCCTGAAGATGCTTAAATTGATGGCTAAAACAACAAACATTGATAGCTGAAAACGCTGATAGCAAGCTAAAAGGTTAGCGAAGCGCCAAATTAGCTGAAAAAATTCAAAAAAATTAGAATTGCCCACAACAGCAAATACAGAGCTAAAAAATTGGCTAAATTTCAGAGTAGCCTAAAAACCTGAAAAAAAGCCTTAGACAAAACAGCTAGCATGTAGCTGATATATGAGCTAAATAGCCTAAAAAATTGAAAAAACCTACGCTAGACAAAACAGCTAGCATGTAGCTGAAATATTAGCTACATGCCAAAATTAGCCTAAAAAAACTGAAAAAAATCTGAATTAGCCAAAAATGCTAACATGTAGCTGAAATATTAGCTAAATGCCAAATTGGCCTAAAAAACTGAAAAAAGCCTTAATTAGCCAAAACAGCTAGCATGTAGGTGAAATATTTGCTAAATACCAAATTATCCCAAAAACAGGAAACATGTCTGGACAGTTTGGGGGGCCAGTCCAGATGTGGAGGAGGGCCGGATCCGGCCCGCGGGCCGTAGTTTGGGGACCCCTGATTTAAAGCATGAGCTGCTACTTTTGATACTGTTGAAGAAGCGCATCATGTCAGAGAAAAAAAGAAACGCAGCTTTTATTTACACGTACTTCCAGAAAGAAGTGCGATGTCTCCTGAAGGTCAGATTGGCCCTCAGGATGTGCTATGGCTGTGGCATATATGTCACTCTGTGAATTAAAGCTGCTCGAACATGCCACCCACCTCCATGGCAATAGGCCAGAGCCAATGAGGTTTGGGAGGGTTTTGAAAAATAGAGTGCCACAGATTTCTCCTTGAAGCTTCAATCTTGTCATAACAAGTTCTGGCAAGCTTTACAGGCTGGAGGAGCGGCCTGTGAGGATGTCACAATTTGGGCGTCTGAGAATCAGCTGGAGCTCGATGGTGATAAAGTACCTTCTCCTAAAAACCTGCGTGTTCGTCAAAGATGGTTTGCCCCACTGGTGATGAGAGGGAAAAATAAGCATTCACCTCCTAGTGGAGAAAAAAAAAACAACAGGACTTTAGGAATCGCGTTTATTTGCAAATGTTTTTGTTTGGCTGTAAGCATGAGAGCTACAAGGCACCTGTTGGCTTGTATCCATTGAATATGGCAGGTATTAGGGAATCATAATAAGGGGCAGTTATGCGCCCCCCCTCTCGGGGAATCAAGCGAAAGGAGATGGTTGTTAATTAACTCCGCAGTCTGGAGGGAAAATGCGTTGGAGGCGCTGAGATGTAAAATGTAATTAAAAAAGGAAATGCAGCCTGTACACTTTGTGTTTGTACTTTTGCTCCGTGTATGTGTGGGTGTGAAATTGCTTTCAGTGAAAGATAAAATGTGTCACTGTGTGATTTGTTGTTGGGAATTGCATACATCTCTGTACTTCTTTGTTTATTGCCACTATTGGAGAATTTGATGCAGATGAGGAATATAATGCAATCTCATGCAACAGCTTTGACATGTGTGCCTTGACCACATTTGGGATGTAAATCAGCTTCTTTGGAGCAATCTGGCTACTCAACAGTAAAACCTTGCAAGTTAATAAAAGAAAATCAACTCTGCAAAATGACTTCTATACATACATTTACTAAAGGGATGCTTATGTGTACACATAGCAAACTTTATCGATGTATTCTGAGCACAAATATTTTCAACTTCAGAGATTTTTGATTTGTTGATTTAAAGTAAAGTAAATGAAATTTCCAGAATATGGTTGAATTTTAAATCAGGGCCAGACTCTCCATTAGGCAAAGGCGATCGCCCCTGAGTGTTACCCGATCTGCACAGTTAACCAAAGTGTCTAAAGTAAATTTTATGTCAATCATATTTAATTTTTTCATTAAAAAATCACCCCAAATAACTGAAACGGCATCGTGTGAAACTGTTTTATCCTCCTGAGTAGTTAAGAAATTAGCACAATAAATACATTTGATGCTTTGTAAAAATGTTTCTTTAAAACGTATTTGTAATTTCAGTCAATAAATTCTCATCCCAACATTTAGATTCTTGACATTTATGCTGTCCAAAAGTGGACCAGTAATGGAGTTATTTGTCGTTTCACCCTAAGTAAGGATTAAAAAAAAGAAAAACATCATACATACGCTGCAGAGGGCCACATGTTAATGTTCGCCCGGGGCCCCCAAACGGCTATGTCCGCCACTGTTTCTGAATATATAAACTAAAATAAATGTAGGTTCTTCTGTCACCGGAAGTAAATGTAACTTCAAAGTAAAGTGTCGGTGAAGGTTCTCTTTTTCAAAGTAAAGCTATCAAGTGTTGTCCGTTGATTTAAAAAAATGAAAAATAAAAAAAGGACGAATGAACATGAAATTTAAAGTATTTAAACATTATTTTGATCAGTTATGGCATAACATACCAGAACGCATGTGCAAAGTGTTCATAAAGCATGCAAGTTTTTTTTTTTTTTTTTTTTTTTTTTTTTTTAATTAAAAATGAAAAAAAAAATTAAAAAATGTGTGTTGGAAACACTGTTTTCCATTTCACTGCTGAAGCTAACCAGGAAGTTGACATAAAACTTTTAAATGTGACACTGTTTAAAAGGACGAAAAAAAATTCTAAAATCTTTGCGTTTTTATGTGTTTTCTTCTTACATAATCTTTTCTAAGTATAAGTATAAATGATGGCTGGTGTTAGAGTAGAGGATGCTGGAAACAGGCTTAGATGGAGGAAACTGATTCGCTGTGGTGACCAATAAGGGAAAAGCCGAAAGGAAAAGAAGAAGTATAAATGATGATAATTAAATAAGTATTTTAATTTTAATACATCCAAAAAAAAAAAAAAAAAACATAGCAAACAAAGTATTCAATAGTAAGAATGATGGTTTGATCATTTGTTGATCTTGAATCATATATTAAACTGGATAGTCTAAGTATTGATCCACAGCCCAATGTACCTGACGTTAGTTATTAAAAACTCAGTTTCTTTCATTTGCCGTCATTACAGCAAAATATTTTTATTTTTCAGTCCCACTGGGATGGTTTGACTGGGAGGCTTTCCTTCAACAAGACGACTGGTCTGCGCACAGACTTCGATCTGGACATTGTCAGCCTGAAAGAGGATGGCCTTGAAAAGGTAATATTTTTTTTAAATTTTGCTGTAAAGAGTCAAACAGCAAACATTCATCAAAGAGTTTCACTCAATTACCATATTTTCCAGACTATAGAGATTGTAAGCGGTACCGTCACTGATACCGGAGGCTTTTAGGTTCGCAAAATGCAGTATTTAAACTTTCGTAAGAACTGTACACCGTTTGATTTTCAAGTTATGTCCGTTTTTACTCAATAGGGAAGAGATTTGACAGAACCATTTACCTCCTAACAAGGAAGCAAATTGCTTGTTGCAACATAAACATAAGTTAGTGGGTCATAAAGCAAATTGGGCCAGAATGCACATCAGGGTGCTAATTGCCACCTCTCTTAATGATAATTTGAGATGAAGCCCAAACTGCTGTTTTGTTGGATTGACTTGTAAAAGCGTGTTTTACTTGAAAGCAACATACAACCATTGGTATTTCTGTTTTGGATTGGAGGGCGGTTGCCACAGCTATTTTTAAGCTAAATGGCTTTTATGTAGTCTAAATACTCAAATGGGGATACGAGCCATTACGACGTCCTCCTTGAAGGTTAAAGACTTTACGATGGCGGAGGCTTTCCTGCTTGCAACCTAACAGTGAGAAGCTGGTAATGCCGCAGCTTTAGTGTAATTCTCACTGGCGTCCTGTCTTGCATCTGGTCAATTAGGTCAAAGCAGTGTCATCTTAAAGTAAAACCGCCTTGTTGAAAAGGACTTGACGGGATATTAGTCAGACAAATCCTATGCACAACCATGCTCAACATTTTTTTTTCTCCACCATGGAATCGGCTTTAACTGTCTGAGCCTTTTAAGATGTGCTCCTCTTTTACTTGTCTTCTAATCCAATTTAATTAAATATTAACCCAAGTTTGAACTCGCAATTGATTTATAAACTGATTCTTGGAGCTCCTTTGACTGAACTTGCATATCCTTGGGATGTTGTAACAAAATAGAAAAAAAAAATCCTGGTGTTTTTTTTTTTTTTTTTTTTTTTTTTAGTAAATAACTTCTGAATCAAATATTTAGCTAATCCTGTTTAATGTATTGAGCTAATTGTAATTGGGTACAATTAGAAGGGAGCCTTGCAAGGCGGAAAGCGTTTTGACGTTTTTAAATTCTCTCCTGGAGTCCTCTTTGGTTGTGTGACAAGCTGTAACTAATGTGCTTTTCAAATTAGAGCATATGCCTCTCTCTGGATTATGCAGGGAGGACATTAACAGACATTTTTATGTGCATGCGAGTGTGTGTGTGTGGGGGGGGGTTTGTACATCTCTAAATGGATCCACCTCAAGCACAAACCCCAGTGAATATTAAAAGCTCAGTGTGTAGTAAAGGAGGAAGCGGAGGAGGGTTTTGGTTGAGAGCTTGACTTGCAAACAGATATTACTACAGACAGCCACAGGACTATTTGTGCTAATGATATGTTTTGGAGTGTTTCTCTACAGTATGCAGCGATGTTTGCCTGAAGGCTTTATGCATGTATAACTTCTTTTATTTGTTGAAATCACTTGGGTTGTCTAACCAAGATTGAGGGGAAACATTTCTCTCACAGTGTAATCTAACTAGTAATCTATCCATCTTTTGTTGAAATTAACTAGAATTTATTGCTATGCAAATATTCACATTATTTTAGCAAATCAATATTTGTGCTAATATTTATTTGCCCTTTAAATGCACTATAAATAAAAAGGCAATGCTTTATATTGCCCACAATGCTTTTCTCCCTCCAAATGGGTACATAACCACACCCTCTTTTTTTTTTTTTTTTTTTTCTAAGTCAGTCATGGAAGGCTGCCAGAGGTCTGTTCAGCCTGTCATGAAGTAGGAGATGGTCGGCGCGGGGGGAGTTTGTCGAGGTCATAACTCACTTGAAAACATGGCACACTCAGCTGAACTGTTTTCATCGTCCACAGGTGGGGAAATGGAGTGCGTCTGGAGGTCTTAACATCACCGAAGTGCCGAAGCGAAAAGGCATTAACATCACCGATTCCCTGGCTAACCGCTCCCTTGTCATTACCACCATTCTGGTAGGTCACACATGAAGCCTGCCTTGGAAGAAAAAAAAAAAAAAAGTCCACGGTCAATGCAGCCACCAACCGGGAAATTTTAGAGGTCTTCATGCTGCCCTCTGATGACGAGCTTTATGGAAATGCTGATTCTGAATTCCACTAGGACTTGGTGTCTGGTTCAGTCTTGTTTGGCCAGTAAACTTGCATGAATCCAAGAGAATCATCTCTGTGCTACGGCAAATTCATGCAAAAGAGATCCATCAAAAACGTTGGGTGCATTTAAAGATCCAGAAGTCTTAAAGGGGCCACACCATGCTTTTCTTTAGTCTTTCACAATAAACTATATATATATATGATCATATATTCACTTTGTAAGACTAAAAAAAAAAAAAGATTTATGAAATTTATCTGCCGATGTCCGGAGGTCAGTGAACGCATCATGCTGACACGCTCAGCAGACATAGATTCTGTCAATCTGTCAATGTTTGTTCAAGGTTTTTGGGGGAAATTAAGGGAGCGGCTGGTGCATGAGACTGAATTAACCCTTCCGCTCTCCTTGGGGTCCAGATGGCTCCAACCACATTTTGTTATGCGATTTCTTCCATGACAAATGTGGACGAAGGGGGACAGGATTTTATGTCTGCCATGGACATTAGTGAAACTCCGAAATCAGTGAAAAAAAAAAGTTCAACGCACTGTCCTGTGGTGTCCAGATGACCCCACTTTTAATGTAAATAAGCTAAGGAGAACGGAAGGGTTACGACGTTTAAAGAGCGTAGATCCACTAATGATTAACAAATAGACTAAAAACAACTTTTGTGGAGTGTTTTCAAACAGGTGAAGGGTGTCTTACTGTATATTCGGGAAAGGAAGAGGGAGACGCTTCATTCTTCGTTCTGGATTGACAAACTTTGATGAAAAAAAGAAGTTAGCCGGGCCGTTAGTTTGTCAAATGTGCACCTGCAATTTGGCCATTTATTGTCAAATCAAACAGTTTCACACAACTTTGCTTTAACAGTGTTCTTTAAACATTTAGTCTTTCAAATGTCTGAACAAAAAAAAAAAAAAAGAAAGCAAAAATAGTGTCAGTAAGCTACACAAAAAAAAGGAAATAAAAACATTTCCCGGAATGCATTAATTACACATTCACAAAAAACGACACAGGAAATGGCTATTTCAAATCCACATTACCATTTATTTGTAGTTGTATGTACTTAACTCTGTCACTGGTGCTTGGTATCTTTTTGGAGCGCTCAGGGAGGTGAAAGCAAAGACGTTCCTGTGTACACCCCTTCAAACTTCAAGGATAAACACTGTTATTATGCTTATATTGGACCACAAAGCTATAATTATGACAAGAAAAGGTTGTTGTGGGGCATAATTAATGCCGATCAGATGCCATCTCTGTGCGTTCCATGTTAAAGTGGAGAAATGTAATAAGGACTTAAGTTGTTTACTAGTGACCTACTGTACTAGGAAGAAACTATTTCTAACTTGAAGTGAAAGTCAGAGTTTTGAAGTACTTTTTCTACCCTTAATGTGCACTTAAGTACATTTAGATTACAATTAATTTTTATAATGCACATGGGAACACTTCTTTCGCTCATTTTTTTCCAGAAATCATTAGCTCAGAAGCATCAAAGTTTTCAATATCTGCAAGATAACCTCCATTTCAGCATCAATTTCTCATCGTACTCTAATGAAATGGCACCAAACCGATTCCTAGTGACGCATGAACAAGACGTCTGACAGCTTTATTGTGATAACTTTGCGAAAAAGATTAAGTCACTTAATGTTTTCTTTCTTCCTCTTACATTAATTGTTTGCACTCCATTGCCCACAATGTCTCTGCACTCAGCCCACCTTCCTGGTTTTTTGCTTTATGCGTGCACATGCTGAGACTGCGGGGTTGAGATGAGATCAACTCTTTGATTTGAGTCCAAATCTTCAAAAGCAAGACATGGAAGGCTTGAAATAGATGGTAATTGCTTTGTTGGTGAACACAAGAAGTTGAGAAAAGTTTATTTTGCATTAAATGTATTGTAAAGAATTCATAATTCATTAAAAATAACAGATTTATGGTAGAACCTGGAATTTGTATATTTTATGACTTTTCTTCGCGTCTGTTTATTTTTCACATTTTTACTCTAAACATTTGGTCTGTATTCTCTCCATGTATGCATTTGTTTTTAATCTTAAATTTCACCTTTTATTATTTTTTTTGCAACATGCATACAATCTAAAAAAAAAAAAAAAAAACATAATGAAAGAAAACAATGCAAAAAGGTCACCTTCACAAGAGAGTCAATTACTCAGCTACCAGGCTCAGTTAGTAAATTACATGTCTTGCTATTGGGGGCTATAAATTGTGATACTGCTTTAGAATAAATGGATCAACTTGTTTTGAAATGCACAGCAGGACATGCTAGTCTGTCTGCCAGGAGAGCGCTAACCGTCCCTAAATAAAGGAAACCATTTATGAGCAATTCCGTGTTAGTCATTGTCACTGCAGGCATCGGCTCTCTTGCGATCCCTTGGAGGATTGTGACAACCGATGAGGGCACCATAAGCATGTTCCGTTTCACTGCTGCATTCTGTTCCTAATCAAGCTTTTACACCGGCCAAATTATGAGCAGCCAGGCAGAATGTTACAGGCCTGTAAAGAATGGCAGCCATCTAACCATTAAAAAACTGTCCAGCCAAATAGGTCAATGCATGACAGGACAGGATGGTTCAGACATTATAAACGCATAACCATTACTACCAATAATACTCCGCTCATCATGTTATGTAATAAAAGGCAGACTCAGAAGTCAAGGTGAGGTGCACCTATATGCATACTGTACTTTTTTATTTCAAACAGCTCTAAAACTGCCCCATTCAAAATTTTTAAATAGTTTCCACAACCATTAACAAAATATGAAATTTTCTGCGTTATTGGATCAGAGGATGTAAAGGAAGCAGTTTTAAACCGTGTTTTGGTTTATTACATTTTTATAATCTAACATTTACATTCTAGCATGGCTGATGTCCAAAGTGCTTTATGGTTGCAAATTTATTAGCTAATATTTGTCTTAAAACCTGAACATGTATGATATTTGTAAATTGTAAAATTGCTAACAGCTATTTTTATTTTTTATTTTTTTAAAGTAATTTTTGTTTTTGAACGAGAACAAAAAAAAAAAGTATAAAGAAACAATGCTAGCAAAATAACCCCCCAACAAAAAAAAGCAAAAAAAGATTTAAATTTTATGTGTCATCCTACATAGTGAACTTCAAAGGTAGTTTGCTAAGGCTGATGTTCTGACAAACTAATATACAATGTAAGAAATAATGAAATGTACTCAATACCAGGAATAGTACATCCAGTCCCTATGAGACCCAATGGGTGACCATGGACTGCCACCTTGTCGTAGTGGTGGGGCTTGCGTGTTTTGCGGACCTGGATGGCTATGCCGCCTGGAGCTTTGTGCTCCTGGTAGGGTGTCCCATGCCAGACAGATTGAATAGTAGAGGCCACACTAAAAGCAGTCCACTGGCCCTCCTGGTTGGGGGTTTGGCACAGGACTAACAACCTGGTCCTGTAAAAACCAAAAGGGTTACAGAAACAGCTTTCCTGCCCTAAGGGGACATAAAAAAAGCGGTCGTATTTTGAATTGGAAATATGTCCACAGGCAAATTCATACACTAAAATTCCCCCTTGCCATTTAAATGTGCTAAATAAATTTAATAAAACAGGGAGGTGCATAATTTTAAAATTTCACAAACCTTGGAAATATGTTAAAAGATTTAAAAGTGCCGGAGTCAGCAATGAGAAAGTCGAGGTGAGGACGGGAAGAGATGAACACGTTTGCCAAAATACATATTCGACCAAATGTGCCAAATATAAAACACGAGCAAATGGAACACGGAATCAAGCAGCTTGTCATGTGGTTTGCTGTGACACACGGAGTCCAAAGCGCCCAGACAGAAGTGAGGAGTCATTATGCTCCTTGAAAAAGTGAGAACAAATTAAATGTTGCAGGATTCTAGTGTTGGCGCATTGAAAATGTTAGAAGATGTTGGCAGTCTGAAGATGAAAGACAAAACTGTATTGACCGCACTATAACCCAAATGAAGGACCCCATTGTACTATGTCCCACTGTTCTATTTAGTGCGTCTTTTGTGTTGACTTATATTTTATTTTATGGAATTTTCTTTGGTAAAATCAAGTTAATTTCCTGTATTTAATTAAAACACTATGAATAAATTAAAAGAAATAATAATTGACTAACTACTGGTAGCTATGGTTGCGCTTCTATTCCCTCAAAAACAAAAAACAAAGAGTCTGAGGTTTGAGTCAGTCCATAAAATCCAAAGAGGCTTAAACTGACAGCACGTATGCTCCAGCACATCTCTTTTCATTGCAGTTGATCAGAGCTGTTTTGGAGGCATGACACTGACCTCTGTGTTGCAAGTGGCCGTACCGCTGCGCTGATCAATGCTCTTACATTCAAGTCCCAATCCGGCAAAAGAATCCTTCCATTTAGTGCCTCTGTTGAAGAAAAAGAAAAAAAAAAAAACCTGAGCTTGTTTCATATTTTAACACTCCCTGTTTCCTCACTGACCTTGAATGTGCTGTCACTATTTGTTAAGTGCAACAGGGACTCGTCAGCTCAGATCACTTTGCTTCAATTAGGTGCATGTGCTGAAACAAATTGAAAAAGCTGACCTCACCATTGCTTCTCATTTGATCTTTTGGGTCTCTGCAGGAGGAGCCATATGTCATGCTTAAGAAGTCTGACAGGGCGCTTGTTGGAAACGACCGTTTTGAAGGATTCTGCATCGACTTGCTGAAAGAGTTGGCCGGCCTCCTTGGCTTCACGTATGAGATCCGTCTGGTGCCTGATGGGAAATACGGCTCTCAGGATGACAAAGGCCAGTGGAACGGCATGATAAGGGAACTGATTGAACACGTAAGTTTCCATTCCGCATTGTCTTATCTGCAGCTTTACCAGTAAATGTGAGACTCCGGTGAAGCTGGAGTTGGTTTTGATCATTTTGGCACAAGGGCTAAAAGTCTGTTTTTGATGAGGGATGACACAATAAGATTGTGAGCACCTGCAACACACACCAATTAACACTGAGAGGCTTGTTTGTTAAAAACATGGGAAAAACAGATTCACCTCTTTTCAATGGTTATTTACCAAAAAAAAATTTTGGCTTGGCAGTTGCTAGGCAACAGACAGTGAATCTTAAAGGAATATACAACTGCAGCAAATATGTTTCATTTAACTTTTTTTTTTTTTTTTGCTTTACCAATTATAATACTTTAATTTAATTAATTTTAGTCTGTTTAAAATAAAAGTTTTCTATTTTTTTAGTTCCTTAACTGGTATTTGCTGCTTCTGTCTTTTGAATTCAAATAAAAAATAATCTTTCAAAATTAAATTATTATAGCATTTCAAAGTCGATTTTTGTGTGCAGCTTCTGGTATTAGATTAATGTGATGGACCATTGACTGTATAAGAGAACTGGACTTAGGGACTCCTCCCCCTCATGTTCCAAATAGCAAGTACCCACTGGTCCCAAAAAGCCTAAATCCCATTGACTTGCGTCAAATGTTCAGTGTTTGATTGACAGATTCTCCAGAGTCCACTTTCTATATAAGGGGTGTGGCCTTCTAACATGCTCACTCTTGATTGGAGAGAGTGGTTGCCATAGAAATGTAGACTCAGACCAACATGGACCAGTCACGACTTTCTGGGGTCATCTGGTTCCAACATGGAAAAATGGTGACTGAATTAACTTCATTTGATTGGAATTTTTTTTCCCCTAAACTTTATTAAACATTCATTCAATTTACAAATATTCATGTTCACATTCAGTTATACATTTTTTTTTAACTAGAAGTAACAGAAAACACTACAAGTACTTTGCAACCGGCACATCAACATAAAACCTTAACAAACCGAGGGGCTACTACACTCAAAAAAGTTAAACAATATGCAATTCTTTTAAAATATTACATGTTTTTGAAGCCTTCAGATTTTGCATGAGTTCCATTGTTTTATATCATTTAAGGTTCAGATAAAAAATAAATGAATAAAAAAAATAGGGCTTTGATATTTTATTGGAACCAGAAGCAAATAATTTTCTATTGGTGACATCACACTCGATCAGTCCAGTTCTCTTATACAATCAATGTGGTAAACCAAATAAACTGTTTGTGTGCACCCTTGAGTGATTGTTGTCAAAACAATACCTTAGAGATATGCTTGCATGATTGATTGTGGGTCAGGCTGAGTCTATCACTCTGTCTGTTACATATATGTAACAATAATGTCAAAAACTTGCATGTTGATTGCTTTTACTGAAAGAAAAAAAATCATAAAGTTGCAGAAAGCTTATTTTAAAAGAATGACTCTGATGTTTTTGCATGTTCTGAGGTATAGTGGGCAGTTGCAAATGTGTCAAGCTAAAAGCCTCAGTGGCCATGAAGCAGCTTCAAATTCCCAGTGATGGTGGCAACTCTCTGCTGGCATTTCATAAGTGTCCCCGTCGCTGCTCTCCCTTTATCTTTAGCTCCATCAGGTCAGCACCGTACTCAGCTGAAAACTTGTAATAGCTTAAGTGGCATTTAGTGCAGGGAATTGTATGGCAGGAGTCAATGGCTCTGTGCTGAAAGGGCTGGAGAAGGTGGACACCCACTGCAGTATTTTATTTGTAAAAAGCAAGCTTTTTTGCTGGGTCCATGCAGATAACAATCATTTTTGGAGGAACAATTGAATTAAAAAATACAGAAAAATGGTGGCTTAAAGTGAGCATGAATCCATCATTTATTTTTTGTGTAGCTGTTTGCATTAAACGTGATAAATGTAGCACTTTACCTTCAAAAGCACATTAGATAGTCCCATTCAATTACAATTCAGGAAGCAACGATTTAATTATGAAAGGGTTAACAATGCATTCTAGATCTGCTCTTTTTTTTCAATAAATGTTTTTTACCACAAGAAACTAAAGCAATATCACTTATTTGATCCACCAAAGTGCATTTTTAAATGTATACGAGATCAATATACTTTTATGATAAACAATTCTGACCTTAAAACTATTTAATTCTAAAGTCAAAAATATTTCACAGCATCAAAAAATAAACATTTTCTCTAAGCTCAACAAATTTAAACAGGATAATGATAGTTTTATTATTAAACCAGCTTTAATTCAACACTCTTTTACTCACATCAAACAAAATAATGTTTATTTAGCTACTGAACATATTTTAATAGTGTGTTTAAATAAAAGGTTTGGTAACCAAGCACATAAGGTGCAGTCTTTTTTTAAGAAATAAAACACAACGGCTGCCATGAATTCAGCTTTTGTCTCGATATATAGTGCTGTGGTATTGGTGTAGAAGCAACAGGAATATAATATCAATATTATTAAAATGGCTACTCAGATGATGTGATGTTTAAGGTTAGCCATGTCTGTGTGATCTTCAAAAATATCTGAGCAAAAAACACACAGCGTTTAGTTCCACTCATTACTTTTACTTTAAGAGTGTGTTCAGACTGGACACATTTGATCCAGTCTGAACACATTAAGGTAAACCAGATTCTATTTCCCCTGATAATGCGGAACAACGTTTTAGTCTGAATATGCACAAACAAATGGTGGTCCTGGTCCAGGAACCGCTCTCGGACCCATCTTTTGAGGTGGTCTTGAAAGGTGGGTCAGTTTGTTTCCTATCGTACTGACCTTCTGTTCGCTCTAAAATTTCTTAGTCTTAGAGACTGAAATAACTGAACCAAAACAGCAGTCACCTTATGCCACATGTGTCATAGTAAGGCCCGGAGGGCCAGATCTGGCCCTCCGGGTAAATATATCCGACTCTCCACATCATTTTATTCTATTATTTCTAATGACCCGATGTTATCTTGCACTAATTTTTAACTTGTGTAATATTGACAAAATATATTTTTATGGAAAGTAAAAACTTGAGTTAATTTATTCTGGAATAATATTCCTGCATATTTATTCTTCATAATTATGTTAAAAAGTTACTGTTTTGAAATTGTAAAAATTGGCATTCTGCAAGCTTTTTGGACTATTTTAGCATTTACTACGATTTTTTTTTTTAGGTTATTTTGTAGTTTAGCTAATATTTGAGCTACATGTTAGCTGTTTTGGCTAATTTAAGCTTTTTAGAAAAGATTTAGGCTGTTATGGAGTTTAGCTATTTTTGTTCAGCTACATGCTAGATGTTTGGCTAATGTGTTTTAATTCTATTTTGAAGTTTAGCTATCTTTTAGCTACATGCTAGCTGTTTTGGCTAATTTTCTTTTTTTTTCTTTTGGCATTTAGCTAATATTTTAGCTGGCTATCAGTTTCAACGTTTTCAGCTATCAACTTCAGCATCTACCGCTAACAGCACTTGCATCTTCATCGGCCAAATTCAGCTCACAGTATTCCCGCTAATATTATCGCAGGTAATGCTGCATATCTAGTTTATAATTATGTTAAAAAGTAACGGTTTCAAAAAAGTAAGATAATTTCTTTGTAGGGTTTTTGTGTGTGCGTGGGGGGCTTCACTGCTTTCCCTGAATCCATTTGTGTGGATCAGATGACCACATATAAACATGAAACATAATCCCTGATACTGCATTTATCTGACTAGACATCAATTTGAAGGCAATTATAATCCATAAATATGAAAATTAGATTAATTTTTGAAAGGATGGTAAACACACAGACTCTTTTATTTTATTTATTCATTTTTTGGGTCACTTTTTGCTGCCTACTTAAAAACCCAGAGCCCCTTGCTTTTTTTGTATAACAGAGATAAGCTGTAGAATTGCTCACTGAGAAAGTTTACCTTTACTCTGTCAGAAAATTTGTGGAGTTAGATAGTGTATGAGGGAGAAAAGGTTGAAAAATGCATTTTAGGAGATAGTATAATCCGTAAGCATCAGTCATGTATATCTACACGGAGCCAGAATTTCACACAAAACAGTAAAAAACTTGATTTATCTCAAAAAAAAAAAAAAAAAAGTAGTTTATTTTTTTGCAGTTTTCTGAGAAACTTATTAGTGATTCCTTTAAGATTTGATTTACCCCCAAGGTATCAGTGGAGCATCTGAATGAGCTTCCTGCCATGTTTTCAGGTGCAGTGATTCAGCTTTGTGTGACATGCAACTCCTTAATTTCTTCCGTCACAAAGCTCACCGCTGTGCCAAAGGCCACTGTTTCAAAGGTGTTAAATGATGCAGCACGCGTTGTTAAACTTGATTTAGTCAAAATAGATGATCGCTTTAATCATGCTGTGATGCAAATGTTAATAGCATCCTTAGCACATCATTTGTTTCATGGTAATTAATCTTTGCACCGACAGATGCACTGGAAGGTTGTAGCCAGCACTCAGTCTGGGCAGAGACGGTTGGATAGATTCACGTTAGAAACTCTGACTATGAGCAGGTAACATAAAAAAAATCGTCTTTCAAGGAGATTTTTGATTCTTTCTGACACAATAGGAGAAGTCTTTGCAGCAGGGCCAAGAGTTCAGTTCCCTCCAGAGCGACTTGTGTCCATCTGATCTGTCAAAGTGCCTTTGAATAGAGCAGCTACAGTTCTGTTGTCAGCAGAAAACAACATTGTTTTGTTTTTTTTTTTCCCCTAATATTACTATTTGTCTCATAAAAAAAAAATATATATGTTTGCTCTTTAATTATGTAACTCACCATTTTTTCAGGCATTCCTAAAGTTCATTCCAATTACGACATATTCTGCTGAAAACATGAAAGCATTGTATGCAAATCTGCACAAATAGTTGTTTAAAAATGTATACTGTAAAATGTTACTGCAGCCAAGGTGAACTCAGACTCAACTAAGAGCTCTTACTGTAGGTTTAGGGGTCTGAACTGATGTGGCTGCGTCAGTAGAAACATTGTGATCCTTCGAGGCTGCTGTCAGGTGATGAGGTCTGAAGGGACGGCACCGCTAAACCCCACCATCTGCAAACCCAGATAAAACCTGGGCCGTGCGCCTCATCGCAGGGTGCTATCGGGTTATCTTGCTTGGACCCAGTTTGTGTACATAAGCGGAAAGCAGAACAAGAATGTGCAGCGTGTATGCTAGCTCACCGTAGGGATCTCTGGAATCTCACGCTGGTTGATCTTACAGCTGAATGGCAGGTTGCTTCAAAGCTGCAGTTGGCAGCAAAGAACTGAGCAAGTGTTGTGTGATGTCGAAATTTGAATAGTTTAAGGGAGACAGCAGATGCACACCAAGATAGGCTGCTTTTTGCTGTCGTTTCGTCTCTTCAGAGGCCAGTGCGTATTTACCCTCAATGGTGCAAGCCACGTTTGGAGCCATATTCAAAATGGTGCAAGAATTTATCTATTTAATGTTGCATAGCAATTGAAAACAATTTTTTTAAATACATTTATTAAAAAAATAAATAAATGTATGATAATTTCTTAAGCTCTTTTAATTATGAATATGTCATTTTTAGACAAAAAAGGGTATTATTTTCTAGGACATAGATTCAGCAGAGCAGCAGGAGTTGATTAGTTGTGGGCGGGACTGCTTGTGAGGAGCAACTCCACCCCCTTTCCCCTTCCCGTTGCTAGTAATGTGTTCACAGCGAATGGGATTCGTGCGGCAGAAGCGGACAGTTTTAATATTAAGTCAATGGTACGGACACAAATTTAGGTGATTTGAAGTCCTGCGGCAGAATTTGAGCGACGGAGGTGGTAAGCGATGGAAGTTAAGCGGCGCGGGCAGAGTTCAAATATCTAAATCACATTTGCCAATCAGGAACTCAGCTTTGGGACTGTGACGTTTTCAGAGACTCCATCAGCGGGTAGAACACTAATCCAATGTGAGCTTTTTTGTCCTGAACTTCAATCTAATTTCTTAACCTGCTGGGGCCGCGGGATTGCCAGAGCTCATCCTGGCTTCTGTTGGTTGAAGGTGGGATGCACTCTGGACAGATCTCTAGCCTTTAGGACCTGCGCCGACTCTCTGGCTGTAGCCAACTAACCTCATGGGAGCTAGCAGAGCTTGCTCGCTCGGTGTGAGGGGTTTGCTATCTCGGGCCTCTTAAATTTTGTGATATTTTTCTTGTTTTCATCCAGACAGTAACCAAAAGAAGGTCCCCTAATTTTATATTTTGTTTCATTTTTCCTCTTTCGGGTTAATGTGAGACAGTGAGCCTTCAAACTCAGTCAGAGACACAGAAACACAGCAGAAGCGGCTGTCATAGAAAATGTTGGCCCCGGAGTGAGAATGAACTAGCACCCGGTAAAGAGAGAAGGTCAGAATGATCTCAGGAACCCACCAGGTAGACGGGTAACCATTTTTTTTTTTCTTTTTTGCACAACTCTTCAAATTAAATTTCTGAATTCTCAATATTTTCTGTGTCTTGCCTACATATTGAATAAGATATCTACAGACACCTCTCCGCGTAGAGATTTTGCTAAAAATATTAGCTGGTCGCTCCTCCCACATGCGGCTGCGGTGTCAACCTCAGGCGGGCGGCGAGCAGCGAATTTGCTGTGCGGCGAAAGAGGGGCGAGGCACGTGAATCCAGGCACTGTCCAACTAGCTTACAGTCCCTCACAAACCCAAGCTAACATTGCCAGTGCGGCAAAAATTGCAAAAATATAAAAGGTATCCAGCTGTACAGATCTGAGCCATATTCCAGCTCAAACAAGTAAAAAAAATAAAGTACATGGATCTAAGATGCATCACAATGGAGCACAGCTGCGCTCTTTTTCAAGCGATTTTTTCTCATCTGCACCTGATTCACAACAATTTAAATAAAACAATACTCAGAAATTCAATTTAATCTTAAATTTCTTACTATATGTCCTCTATTATAAAAGAAGCCACAAAAACATGTTAAAATCACCAAAAACACAATTTTCAACAGTGTGTCTTCAACAGAAAAACTACGTTTTTAAATATTTGTTGTTGCACAAACATGTTACTTTTGCTGCACATCTTTTTTAGTTGTGAACACATTTTTATTGTTTCGTTCAGTTATTCATATGGTTTTGCCTCAAAGTTCTGAAACTAACTTGCAAAGCAATTGAATGCGGTGGAAATGCACCACAGTGAACTGTTGTTTCTGCAAGAGCCGTTACTCTCCCACTGTTCGGTGCGTAGCGGGCAAAGACAGCCTCCCTTTGTGAGTTGTGTTGTTTCTTCGAAGGAGAGAGGTATCAGAGCACGAACCAAGCAGCTGCTTTCATTAACCTCCTGTCCAGCCCTCATGTAGAGCTGCTCTGAGCCGAGTGAGCGTGGGTGAGGGGCATTAAAAAAACCCTAACCTTCAGGATATGCAGTAATAAACTTACACTGGGTGACTGGAACTTATCTGCTCGTGCTCAGACGTGCTTTGCATGACCTATTTGTCATGTGACTTTCTCTCATTTGCACCCAGTGAGCTTCTTTTCATACTAAAATGCATAATAAATGAAAGCTGAAATACTTATCAAGTCAGTCACAGTGTATATCACAGTATTCCAAATGGGAATTTTCCCTGAGTAAATGAAAACTGCTAAGGTCATTCCGGTCTATAAGAGTGGCGATGAACACCTCTTCACAAATTACGGACCGATTTCTTTGCTCCCTCAATTTTCAAAAATCGTACAAAAACTTATTGACGACAGATTAGAAAAATTCACAAATAAAAACAAACAATGAACGATAGCCAGTACGGGTTCAGAACAAACATGTCAACATCAATGGCCCTGATTGAAGCCATGGAAGAAATTTCAAATGCAATGGATACAAATAAAATTTCTGTTGGAATATTTATTGATTTTCAGAAAGCTTTTCACACAATCAACCATTCTATTTTACTTTAAAAAATTGGTTTATCATATTCAATGGTTTTGTCTTTAGAGCCCAAAAACAATCTTAAAAATGTGCATGGTGATGGGTGAATTCAACTTTTGAACACCAAAGCCTAAAACTTGCATTTATGTGTGTTTACTTAGATATTTACTTCTTCGCTTTCATGCTGATCATATTCCTGGAGACGCGAGCACCTTCAAGTTCAAACTTCAAACCAGTTCCTCTAATTTGTTACTCACTTTTTCCACCACTAAATAGTTTTCTCTGTTTTCAGCACCCATCATCTCAAAAATAATCTGTCTTCTTGCACCATTCTCGGATACTTTTAGGATACAGATTCCTCACCTGAATGTTCTTTGGCGTATGCCACCGCAAAATACCACCACTAAATACAATGAGCATTTCTTGGCCGTCGCTACACTGGATCACAACATAAATGGCACAGACAGTCCCCGGCAGCACGACTGTGCACAAGCCTTGGGAGCTCGCAAAGGTAGCTAATCACCAGTAGCTTAAGCAAGCTAGTGGAAGCTGCTAGAGAAAGTGTGTGTCTTTGTTAGCCCGGTGGCGGTGCTGACGGCGCAGATTCTTCTTGAAAGGGGCTGTTTTCAGCATAGAAATCAGTGTGCGGAGCACGTGCTGAGGGTTGTGATGGCTGTTGAGGCTTTCAGCAAATGGTTTGGATTAAACAGAAATGTTATATTGATACTGTGTTTTGTTTATGAGGAATATGGGTCCAATACAGTGTCGCCTTGTGCTCTCTTTGTGAGGTGACAGATGGTACTCTTCCTGATTGATGCGTGATCTTACATTGATGTGTGATCCCTCCCATGACAAAGCTGGACAGGATTCTCTGTCTGCCACAGACACCAGTGAAGATAAAAAATCCTTGAAAAAGAAAAGTCAGCGCACTGTCTTATGGGGTCGAGATGACCCCACTTTTAATGTAAACAACAGGGTAGCACAAGGGTTAAAATCTCAAGAAGTGAATTTCTACTGTAACAAACTCTATGTTTTTTGTTTTTTTTGCAGAGAGCAGATTTGGCTGTGGCTCCTCTCACTATAACCTACACACGGGAGAAGTTCATTGACTTCTCCAAACCCTTCATGAGCATGGGCATCAGCATCTTGTACCGCAAGCCCAACTCCACCAACAGCGGCTTCTTCTCCTTTCTGAACCCCATGACTCCAGACATTTGGGTCTACATCCTGCTGGCGTACCTCGGCGTTAGCTGTGTCCTTTTTGTCATTGCAAGGTAAGTGCCGCCATGAGTTTGGAACTTCGATTTGTCCTTCCTGCTTCTTTTGTCTGCGAGGTCTGCGGTACCGTCACAGTAATTTACTCGGCTATCATTACAGGCTGGGGTTCGAGTGTAAACCGGTTTTTCATACTGCGTGAGCTGATGGGTAGTGATGAAGGCATTTAAGTCCGCATGGGATCTCTGCAGCGAAGCAGTGGGAGGAGAAATGCAACAGAAAAAGAAATAAATAATGTGAAAGTGCAGTTTCTATTCGGTGTGTCATCTTTGGAATAAGCACGGATGCTTAAAAATTTAAAAAAATATATGAAATAGGAAAAAAACATGAAACAGTAAAATAACAAAATAAATATAGAAGAACTCAGACACCTGATGTGAAATTGCATCAGAGTTCTATTCACAGTGGGTCATTATCATTCACATACTTTGTTAATAATGACATTCAGGCTGTAGCCAGTCGTTCACAATTATGATGGTGATCTATGATCATCCCTTTTAAATTTATTTTTGGGTCATGAATATGATGAATATCCCTTTTAGTATCACTTTATTCATTTCCTGCCCATTCAGATGCAAAGTGGTGTTTGAGGACGTTCCAGAAAAGCAGCAGTTTGGAGAGAGTCTTTAGGCTCGAGAGCAAACAGCTGCACTCTTCTCTCCTCATTTGTTGTTGTGAGACTGAACTAACTCTGGAGTGGCTTCAGAGGAGAACAAAATGATCTTAAACTGTTCCAGTTAGTTTTTGAAAGCCAGCCTGAAAGAAAAAGGGCCAAAGGGGTATAAATAAACTTCCTTTAAAAGGAAAAAAAAAGGACAGTCAGAAGGCTACTTCAAGCAGAACGGCCTGACTTTGAATTAAATGTCATAATCTCGGCAGTTGCAGGCCTGGGTTTTAAAAGGCTGTGCTGATTATTAGCCTGTCTTAATGTATATTTACTTACTCGCGCTACCAGAAAAAGAAACAAATTTCTTTGCGGCAAACTTGCGTATTTCTAATAATTGAACTAAAATAAAAAGCATTTCAATTTTTGATCAAATATTAGTAAAAAATGTGAGATTTAAACACTACTGGCTTGATAAATAAATATATTTTTATTTTTCACTAATTTGCCCAGCAGGATTGCATAGTTTACCTTCCTCAATGCTTATTGCTGCACAATAGTCGTGTTTACCCTGAAAATAGGTTTCCCACAGTGCATTGCTGGAAAAGGCAGACAAACTGATGGAATTTATTCAGCAGCGTGATCATGTGAAACTAGAGTGTCCATTTATTAAGATATCTTTGCTCTGTGGTTGTTGTAAATAAATTGTTTATACGAGAGCAAACCGTCTTCAGAAAATACAGCGGATGATTACATTTGATTGAAGGAAGGCTCCAAGGAAATTGTGTTTCAGTTTTCTGTAGCCTTTTTCTCATGGGACATCTATGATTCAGATACGTTTGTGGGTGGAAAGTGCCATCAAAACATGTTGCACCATGTAAAGAATATTGCAAAAATTGATAGTCATTTGCAAGGCTTAAAGGCCCACTCCAAGGAAAATTGTGTTTCAACATTTTCTTGTAGCCTTTTTCTCATGATGCAGGACATCTATGAAGATTTTTTTTTAGGATTAAATCTGTGTTTCTGAATATTTCTTCATTTAAATTATTGGAGCGGATGAAAAAATGCTGCTTGAAAATAATGTAACGTTGAAGCTATTACGGCAAGCCACAAGCTCCATTCTGATGTAGATCCATGTACAATCTTTATTTTCCTTATCTAAGATGGCATCTGGCTCAGAACTGAACGGCTGGGTAGCTCCGATTGCACCGCTAACGTTAGCTTGGGCTGGTGAGGATATGTAAGCTAGCAGGACGGCCTGTAAAGAAATGGATTATGGGAAGTAGTTACTTTGTGTCAACGGTCTCTGGCCACAGACAAAAACATGGCCCCAAAATGGCGCCAGAGCATCAATAGCCGGAAGTCCTCGACTGAATTTCCCGCTCTTTCCCTAGAACAAGTCTGCAACCTGAGGCTCTGGTGCTGCATGCAGCTCTTTGGCTCATGCAAATAATAAAAAAACTATTTTTTTTATTTCTGGTTCATTTGTTTTAGTGTTAAGTTTAGACATTTATGGCTTAGTTATTTAACATGATAACTGAACAAAATGATGGCAAAAGCTTTAATCTGTTATTATTAGAATACTTTTAAACCACATATTTCTATCTGCTGCTGCACTACAGTGCTTAGTTGCTGTTGAGAGACATCATTCTTCAAAGAGTTTAATTGCATTTACATGTTTACATTTAGCATAAAAAATAAAAGAAAAAAGTGACCAAAGTCACAATGATAGAAAATGTAATCCTTGACTTTTTCTCATTCTTAGTTCAAGTAAACTTTTTGAAACAAGACAATCTAATTTGACACAGATTATATTCTATTTTGAAACAAACTTTTATGCTGCTGACAGTAAAATAAGCAAAATTTGTTATAAAGAAAAATACTTTATAATTCAACGATTGTCAATGTTTAAAACTACTTTTTAAAAATGAATGACATCACGGTCACAATAACATAATTGAAAAATATTTTTGTAAACAAAGTGGCTCTCACTGGTCTGTAAGAGACTGGCCCAGTTGGCTCTTTTAGCATTAAATGTTGCAGGACCCTACCCTAGAAAAACACCGGAACCGGGTCACAGTTTGGAACTTTCTAGTTTAGATACGCAAATTCAACTTCCGGCAACATTTTTGCTTCTGGCTAATGATGAGTTTACTGTTGTTTGGGCGCCATCTTACCTGCAAAATGAATTCCTACAAACTACTGCTCTACAGAAACTCCACAGGTTTTTCGGATTTTGGCAGAAAACGCCATAATCATAGCTATTAAAAGACCAGTGGGAATGCTTCTGCAAAAGATCAAAAGATGATTGGAGTGGGACTTTAAAAGAGTAATTTCAAATGAAAACATGTGCGTAGGCAGCAGGAATAGCGTTTCCTAATTTTCCAGCCAACATTTTTATGTTTAGACAATTACATGACACACTGACCAGTGACTCATTCCACTTTAATCCATTCATGGTTCCTCCTGTCATTATGAGGCTGGGAAGAAAAAGTAAAATAATAAAAAAGTCTGTTTACTTGTTATACAACATGTTCTGAACTTTGGCTGAGACACACTAACATTGAGTGTATTCTTTGTTAATACTCTTCGCAGCGTTTGGATGCCAAGTTATTTCCAGATCGCTCTGTGTGTAGGCTGCATTGTTGTAAGGATGCGCCGTGATGCAAGCTGATGGCTCGGCTTGACAGCACAACCTTTTTAGAAATTAGCCGAGAAACCAAGAGTAATGAATCAGAGCGGTTACACTGTCTCGGTAAAAACTGCACTCAAATCATTTGTGACTCATTTAAAGCCCGTTCATGTGTATTTTGGCAGTCTCCGCTCCTCTACCTTTGCTATCATATTATTAACTGGCCAAGGCTTTCTTTTTAACATTCAAGTGCAAAATTAGACTGAAGGATTTCTTTTAAAACGTAGCAAATAACATTTTTGCACATCAGCTGTTCAAGGCTATTTCCGGTGACTGCAAATATTTGTGTTGCAGATGAAACTAGAATGTTGATCTCAACTCAAAAACCAATACTTGTCTGTGTCTTCACCGTAGTTGTTGCTTTTTCCAAAATGCTAAATTGGAATAATGACTGGAAAAGGCAGCAGAGACAGTTTTATGAATAATCTTTGGTCCTCTTGAGCGTGTAATAAAAACTGGATAATGAAACATTAGGAAATATGTCTGCAGTATATGTAATTACATTTGAGTCTATCAATTCCTTTTAAACTCTGAATCTTATTTAATGTCGCTTCTCAAGTAGTATTCCCTTTGTGCACCCGGAAAACAGAAAACAAACTTTTCTTTTTTAATTTGTTTTCTGACTTTTCCAGAAACTGTTTTTATTTTCCTCTTCTCTCAGCATATTTCTAAAATTACCTGGAGTGTAAACTCATTCTTCTTGTTATCATCGGAACGAGGAGCCAGATAGAGAAAGGGAGTTGGTGCATTGTAGAAATACGTTTTTAAGTCAGAATTGAAGTGACATTTAACACATTTTATCTCCACGTTTGCCTGTGAAAATGACTTTTGCAGTAAAAGGTGCGCGGCAGGTTCTGCAGATGTCACGTTAAATGGCAAAGATGTGGAGAGATGCATGTTTTATGGGTCTGTATGACTTGAGGAGTCTTTACCTTGCACTCTCAAACATGATATTTCATATCTCCTGAAATACGCATTTTTTTGGCCCCTGTGGTCACCTCTAAGCACAGGAGTAAAAATCAAATTGTGTTTTTTATCAAAGTTATGTGCATACTGGGATCAGTTATATCAGTATTTTGAAATGTTTTTAAGGCTTTTATGAGCAATGCTTAAGTAAAACAAATTGATATAAACATAAGCTTAACTAGATGTTGTTTTTTTAATTATGAAAACAAAACAAATGGATTTATAGACAAAAATTGATTGGAAAAAGAAACTGTAGTAGTATTTTTTGACTACATAGATGGGTTTGGTTACACACACTCAAATCTAATATTTTAGCAACATGCTAACGTTTTTGGCTAATGTGTTATCTGCTGGGGTTTTTAGGCTAATTTAGAGTTTAGCTTTTATTTTAGCAACAAGCTAATGTTTTCAGCTAATTTGTTTTCTACTTTGATTTTTTTTAGGCTAATTTGGTGTCAGCTTCTATTTTAGCAACATGCTAACAGTTTTGGCTAATGTTTCATCTACTGAGGTTTTTATAGATTATAAAAGTTTAGCTTCTTTTTTAGCAACAGGCTAATGTTTTGACTAATTTAGTTTACTAAGGAATTTTTGTATCTTTTGGAGTTTAGCTTGTATTTAAGCAACATGCTAACTTTTTTTTTCTAATTTGGCATCTACTAAGGGTTTTTTGGGTTACTTTGGAGTTTAGCTGATATTTGAGCAACACTAAATATTTTTTCCTAAATTAGCATATATTAGGGATTTTTAAGCAATTTTATCACACATTTTTCTGAAATTTAGGTGAACTTCTTTCATAGTTCTTTAACTAAATTTCCAGTCTTTTAGCAAATAGCTTTTGCATTTTCAGTAAAGCTTCAGCATCTTGAACAACTACTTTTAGCAAAAAGCATTCACATAGCATTATCGCAGGTAATGCTACTTTACAGTTTAAATGAGTTCCGACAGAACACCTTTTAAGTTAATGTGATTTTGTTTATAAAATCTATTTTTTATGATGAAAGGCTATTGTAAACCAGCTCAGTGGCCTTGTGGTAGAGTGTCTGGCATGAGACTGGAAAGTTGTGAGTTTCATCTCAAGAGGCTTTATCCTCCCATTCTTGATTTCAAATGTTAAATAAATAAATAAATATACATGACCGAGTCAAATACTGGGACCTAATTCATCCTTCATTGAGGCTTAACATTGAGGGGGTTAAACCCCCAAATGGTTTGCATGTACAGCTGTGTCTGCAGCTCACCGGGGAATGGGTAAAATGCAGAAACAAATTTTACTCTCCTACAGTTGGTGCGTGACAATTTATGAGACTTGTTTATTTTTAAAAAAGACCTAATGTTGTTCCATCCATTTCTCTAGGTTTAGCCCTTACGAATGGTACGACGCTCATCCCTGTAATCCAGGATCAGACGTGGTGGAGAACAACTTCACTCTCCTCAACAGCTTCTGGTTTGGAGTCGGCTCCTTGATGCAACAAGGTATGCATGGAGAGTTGCTTTCAACTGAGATATTTTGTTGTTTATTTCAAGTCTTATGTTAACAACGTGACTCTCAAAATTGTCTTTTTCACCTTGCCATTAGTTCCTGCTTTTAGCCCATCTAACCAAAAAGCTTTTCGACCCCTCCACATTTAATTGTTTTTGTGAGCATAGTGAAATTAATAGAGAATCTTAGGGTGAATTCAGAGTACACACATTCGGCTTGCTTTAAGTTAGTTTCCCTGGATAATTTTCAATCTTAATACATCTAAGCGAACCCTGGTCCAGAACCAGGAACAGTTCTTTCAAGGTGGTCACGGTTTGTTTCCAATCGGACTGAGCTTTGGTCTGCTCTGAAAGTCCTCAGTCAGTCCTAGTCACTGTAACCACGGGATGTAAGATTAGGAATACAGCAACTAATGAACTGTGGACAAATGTGAAGGATAAAGGGGTCTAACTGTTTCAGGATCAGGTTGGCTGATTTGCTGCAAATTTCTAGTGAGGGAACATAACCTCACAGTAACCTCTGACCGTGGTGGTGACCAGCTTGAGAAGGTCCCAGGCTGTTGCAGCTGTGTATGGTGTTTTCACATTACTGGTGCTTATCTTTGCTCGATAGATATATTGGTAAAAAGCCAATAAACCACTTAAGTCATCTATTTTTTTGAAACGGAGACAAAAGTTAATGATTGCAAAAGCTTTTGAGTGTTGAAAAGAGGATTTTAACAAATACTCCATGAGTAAATAACTGTGTTCCTTACAAATGTGGTAACATTTAAAGGAAAGAAGTTTAAGATTATGATCAAGAAGTATTGTTACAACTCAAACATAATCTATAAAATTTTAGCTTAATTACTTGTGCTGACTTTACAATGTGGTTTACATGGATATATGCTAACTAAGGCTGTATTCCCACCAAACGTCAAATTTTGTCACAGGTCAAATTCGCTGCTGGCCTGTGACAAGAAATGTGTTCATAAACCTGATATTCCAGACGTGTGTGGGAGGAGCTATCGTAAACAAGTTTTTTTGCCTCAAAGCTGCTTGGAAGGATTGACAGTCTATCTCCTTGACAACGGATGGAAGACACAAATGATGACGGGAGATTGGGTTCATTTGTTTTATACTCCAGGAGCTGTGTCTGAATGATGGTTCTTCTGTCTCTCTGGGAGCCAGTTTGATGACTTACTGAGTCAGACGAAAAAAACAATAAAAATCAGGAATAAAATTAGACGATCTTTTTTATCATTTTCTCAATGGGAAATAAAAAAATATTACATTGTTCAGGAGTAGAACGATCAGATGCTTGTTGATTTTGGTTTTGGACTCCAGCCGCTGATCATTGAACAATTTGGAACACATTCCTGGGGTGTTCAAAGTTCTCGTGATTTAGTTGACGCAATTTGGCATCTTCTTCGCAAATTTTAATTGCATTATGTTAGGCAACACATTTTGGCACACAAAACAAAAATTTGAATGCATATGCCTAAATTGAGCAGCTGCCAGACTGACGCTCAAGGACTTCTGATCGTGTCTGTAAATTGTCTTAATGTTGAAAATGTTCTCGAATCGCATTCGGTGTGAACACACACACAAAAAAAAAAAACACAACATTTGAAATATAATTCTAAGCTTAAAATGTGTTTGCTCTGACTAAAATGTGGTGTTGGTTTCCACTCACTGGGTCTCCCTTAAGGTGAACAATTGAAGGGTCAGAATATTATATAATAAAGTTGTCTGCACAGAAAAGGAAATAGGAAACAAAATGTACAAAATGTTTAACCTCGCCAAAACAAGACAAAGCAAGAGGGCTTAGTGAGACTCTGCAGCGGATCTTTGCCCACAGGGACTGCAAACACATTCAGCAATTCATTAACCCCAGAAATTCAGCAGCACTGTTGTGAAACCACGTCGCAGCTCTGCCAATTTGCTGCCGCATGCAAAGAAATATGAGTGCGCTGGAAGACGGAGGAAAGAGAGCATCAAAACAAAATGAGCTAGTTAGTAGTGTATATTATTAAACCAAACAGGAGAGAAATTTCAATTTCAATTCATAACACGCCACACAGGGTTGTTTGTAAATGCCTGAGCTCCGCTGTTTCTCATTTGCAGTCGCAGACTCAAGCTGCTGCTAATCAGCTCTTATTCATAGTTCCCTAAAAGCCATTTTTCACACCGGAATATCAAAGCTAACGTAAGGACTCACCGGCGCTTTATCCGCCTTTGTTTTTTTTTTTTTTTATATGACCATTCGCGCATCACCTCTACATTTTTCAAGTTTCCTGCATGATTTTGCCAAACAGCATCTTTAGAAAAAGTTGTGCTCAAAAATAACTTGACAATTAACATAAGACGTGTCTGACTTTAAACTGACACTGATGTTGGATTTCAGTGACACCCATCTGAGCTACGGCGCCTCGTAGCACACGCTGCACGGAGGTGCCTGCAGAGAGGTGGATATTTTGTCGGTGTCACATTAACAGAGATCCCTTGCTTGTCTGCCAGGCGCGGTGACAGCAGCTGAAGCGGAAGCCATTTCCTTGACGCGTTTAAAATGCAAATGGACGGGTTTGAGGAAGTTAAAAAAAAAAAAAAAAAAAAAATCTAAATAAATAAATAAATCACGAAACCTCCCAGCTTGTCTGTGGGAGGGAGGTGTCACAGACAACAGAAAGAACATAAAATATGAGGAGGTGCAAAAGCAAACACTTTTTGTCTTCTTCAGATGCTTTTCCTGGGCGTCTCAGTTGGGCAACAAACAAGTCTGATCATTTTTCATAAATTACTTTTCCGTTTTGCTTTAAAGAGGGTTTGATTTCTGCAGTTGAAAGAGGAAAATTTTAAATGTAAAGCAGATTAGCGTACCTCTGTAAATAATTCAATTAGTCTGTAACCTGGATCTTTGTTTAACTAGTTTCAAATTAGAGGAGTTCAAAGCAGAATAGTTTGTTCTTTTTTAAGATTTGTCTGAAAGATTTGCCTCTAAATGTGTCTTTTGATCCAGAAGACGTGATCAGTGGTGAGTTTGTTTTTTTTCTACAAGCACAAAGTCTCCTGATACTTTATTTAGCAAAAGTTAAACCCTATAAGGAAGGCAGTGTGTTTTCAAACACAAGTCTTTATCTCAATGTAGCTTTATCTCACATAGAATACATGCAGAAATGCAGTAAATGGTTTAAAACTGTGTTGTATATTTGGCCTTCAAGAAATGATGATAAATGCTTCTACTTTGGGATATTGTTTTTTTTTTTTGCTTTCCAAAAAGAGAAGAACCATCAGAATGTGTACATGATTAAATTGCATCAGACATATGTATGATGGTTAAAGAAGTCTACAACTGTAAGAATTTTAAGGCACTTGGAAAGTAAAAGTAATAAAAATTAAAACTAAAACATATCACAACACCAAACATTATTTTTGTTATTTCACTCAAAAGCTAAACATATTGTTGTTATTGACAAATTGCTCTGACTGTTATGTTACCATATCTCCGATCATCTTTTGATCTATTTGGAAATTAAATTTTTAGCCTAACTTTTTTTTATATATAGCGTATTTTCCACGCTGTAAGGCTTACTTATAAGCCTAAACTTTTTTCAAAAATTGTCAGTGCGCCTAATAATCAGATGACTGTCTGACCATTTCTCACTGACACAGCAGCGGCGAGCGCTCAGATGATCACGCTGTGGGCATTTGAGAGACACAGGTGGGTCACAGACCAGTGATTCTAGCAAGAACTAACACGTAAAGATCGGCCAGCATTTCAGAGCGCAAACTTTACCCAGCCTGCGCCGTTATGCTAAGTCCCAAAAAGATGATTAGTCAGACAGCGTTCTTATGTTTTTTTAGGGTATAACCATGTTACTTCGTCATGTGTTGACATTGCAAGTTTTCACTGCGATGATGAGACTACAATGGAGCGTGCATCTGATTTTAAGCGCTCCTGAAATTCCACACTCTCTACATAACTCTACATGTTTTTCCAGTATGCTTTCTGCCATGGAGAGTCACTCAGATTCAGCCCTGTTAAATTAGAGTTTGATCCCGCTCCACGAGTCCCCTACAGGTCTTAAAAGAAAGGTTACCAGATCACCAGCGAAAAAGCAAAATAGAGTGCTCTTCTTTGTCCGTGGGAGCGATGGCGCTCACATTTTTACTGGGAAGTAACCGGGCGAGTTATGCCACCATATATGAAGGGATTGTTGACTCCAGGGCTGAAGATCTGCTTTAACTGTTGTCAGAGCTTTCGCTAAAGCCACCGGCATCATTGCTGAACAATCGCCTGGCAATGAGAATAACTCAGTAATTTTAACAAAACTCGCTGTTTCGCTTCTGTTACCTTTTTTTTTTTTTTTTGTGGCATATAATATGTTTTGCCTTATGTTTGGGTTAATTAACCCTAGTGCTCTTATGGGGTCCAGATGACCCCACCCTTACATTGGGGCGTTAGCCCTTTCATGTATGGCTGCAAAGATTAGTCGACTAATCGACGACTAATCGACTATTAAAATAGTCAACAACTAATTTAATAGTCAATTAGTCGTTACTTTATATTAAATGGAGTCAAAGTGTAGTGAAGTTAAAAGTTATGAAATTCTACTTGCTTATTGGACTATTTTGGCATTTATTAAGGTTTTTTTTAGGCTATTTTGGAGTTTAGCTAATATTTCAGCTACATGCTTGGTATTTTGGCTAATTTAGGATTTTGTTTAGCTTTTGAGGCTATTTTGGAGTTTAGCTAACATTTCAGCTGCATGCTAACTGTTTTGTCCAACTTACACTTTTTTTCTGTTTTTTAGGCTTTTAAAGTTTAGTTAATGTTTGAGCGAGCTGCACGCTAGTTGTCTTGGCTAAAATAGGACTTTTTTTATTTTTTCATAATATTTTGGAGTTTAGCTAATATTTCAGCTACATGCTAGCTGTTTTGGCTAATTTAGGATTTTGTTCAGCTTTTGAGGCTGTTTTGGAGTTTTGCCCACAATTCAGCTGCATGCTAACTGTTCTGGCTAACTTATTCTTTTTTCAATTTTTTTAGGCTATTTTAGAGTTTTGCTAATATTTCAGCTACATGCTAGTTGTTTAGGCTAATTTCACTTTTAACTAATATTTAACTAACATTTTTAAAGCACTAAAAACAGGATTCTCACTGCAGTCAACTGAATACTTCTGTAGGATATTAACATTCTCTCTGACATAGAAGTTCCTACCTTAGCAAACGTGAGTTGCATATTACAATGATTTTTTTTCTCTTTTATTGTGACACAAATCCCTGATTTAAAAAACTCCATTCCTCATACTTATGAGCTGAAAAACATCCCAACTCTGAAAGGAAGTCTGCAGAATCACTCCACAGGAAAGAGTGTTAAGTGCAGAAAATGATGTTCATGGATTTGTGCGAGACGTTTTGTTATAGGGTGACAAGTTACCTGTGGGAATAAAGATTCCCCAAAAGCCAGGGCAGAACATTTACATTTCCCCGGTTAACAAGAAATGAGCTCTTCTCAGATAAAATGCACTGTTGTGTGTATATTGACACCATTACATTTCCCTGAAACCCTCTGAATAATCTGCTTTTTGTATTTTTTGGAGTGTTCTAATGGAGTTTTGCGTACTCTTCCCTTGTGCTTTATTGTGTGGAATTTAATTACTTTTTGGTGAAACTTGAGAATTCATCTGGATAGTCTGTCTGAGGAACATCTTGCCTATTTTGTAACCATGTAAAGGAAAGTCAGACCTCAAAGGAGAATCAAAATCGGTGGAAGGGGTTAAAGGTCTGACCACTCTTTCCTTTCCTTTCCTTTCCTCTCTGTAGCCTTGTTACTCTTCAGAATTGCTCTCATAAATCGTCTCGGTAAAGTAACGGAGTTTAAGAAGCACAAGGGTGTTTTAAAGGTTGTCAGAGATGAGATATAAAGTAAATTTCACACTAGTCAGTGAGCCATTGTAAACGCGGTATTATTCGGGTGAGGACCACTCCGAGTCAAGGCTGATGCAGAGGTGTTCTCCGTCTGCCAAGACATTGCACTGTATCTGAAGTTTTTTTATATCATTTACAAAGATGGTAAAGACTCTTTTTCATGTTTCATATTCTGAATATCAAATAGAAATTCAATGAGAAACCATGAAAGACTTCATTAAGATAATTTTTTTAATAAATATGGGTCCACGCTGTCATACATTGTAGATTTTTATTTATTTATTTTTTCTCCATCAGTTCAAAATGAGTTTAAAGTCATTATCAAACCAAATGTAAAAACTTTTTTTGGAGGTCTAAAATGTCATGTTTAAAAACTCAGATGAAGTGTAGTCCATAAACTTTTAATATTAAAAAAATGTACAAATAAAAAAATACAGGTTATATGTTTTATTTTTATATATAAAATTCTACATTTGCAAAAGAAAGCGGGAAAAAAACCTTGCAATCTTGTTACGCCTGAGTCACACCGCACGTGGCAATGGCGCGGAACCTGGCGCGGAACCTACATACAATGTGGGTGTGAATAAGTCAAATTCTCCCATAAACTGAACTCATCCTCACTTACTGTCTTACATTATGTAAATTATTTTTATGTTATTATCAAGATAATTATGTTTCAAGCAGCCCAACTCCAAGGGAATTAAAAGAAAAGATCTTGTGTGAAAGCTTTAACCATGCAGCCTAATACATAATCTAACACATATTTATATGAGTTATTTTGTCTTTGTGTTACAGGCTCTGAACTGATGCCCAAAGCCCTGTCGACCAGGATCATTGGTGGGATCTGGTGGTTCTTCACGCTCATCATCATATCATCCTACACAGCAAATTTAGCCGCTTTTCTCACTGTGGAAAGAATGGACACCCCGGTTGACTCAGCCGATGATATCGCCAAGCAGACGAAGATCGAGTACGGGGTAATCAAAGACGGGGCAACCATGTCTTTCTTCAAGGTAAACAACCAGGAAAAATGTTGACCAAACCAGCCAAAAATACCGAACCACACTTGTGTTTGAATGATTGAGGATTATTGTAAATTGTCAATGTTTTTACTTTACACTCAATTTGTTTTATGTTAGTGCCTTTTTGGCTCCACTAAGTGTGAAAAAGGTGTATTGAAGGGGAGGATATCCCTGAAGGTTCATGAAATTCCACAGTAAAGGGGGAGAAGAAACTCTCAGGGAAAATCTGCTCCACTTTCTATGGCTCCAAATGTTGTCATTGGGTGCATGAATATTAGATGTTCTAGTGATGAATCTGCAAAATGGTGTCTATTCTGTTAAATTGCTTTTATTGAATAAATCCTGTTACATATAACATACATTGTAAATGCAATACATACTTAAAATTTAAAACTATAAATCAAAGCTATCATATTTAAATCATTTAAAAACTCTACTTCTACAATTTTGCAATAAGTACACAGCAAATTTGGCTGATATTGGCACTTGATGATAAAAGGTATGAGACATTATCTCATATCTATTTACAGGTAGCCAATCAACAACAAGACTTTGGTAAAATGTATTTAGCTTATAAAACATTGTCAGTAAACGCTCTTCTCCAATAGATAGGACCTGGATTTTAAAAAATTGATTAATTGGAATTAAACATTTGCAATGAGTATGTGCCAGGTTTGCTCAAAAATAGGGACCGCAGGTCAAAGCCTGTCCTAAAGTGGATTGATCTGCCAGGACAACAGATAAGAAAAAAATTCTGCTCTCACTCTCAGTGTTTACCATAATATATATATATATTAAGGACACAATTTGCTTAGAAATTCAGCATATGTAACTTTATAGCAGGTTTATATTTGTATGTGACATTGCAAACATTGATATTTATATATTTTTCTGTCTGAAAATTTCAATCATTCTTTGTAGCAGCAATTATTAGGGAAATTTTCTTTACAAGTTTTTTTATTGATTTCCTTTAATAAACTATGTGGTACACTGGCAAAATATAATCATTAATAAATACAAAAAAGAAAGTAAACTTTGGAAGATTAAGGCCCAATCCAAATTCTTCCCTTCTCTCTTCCCCTTCATTTAGCCCTCCAAACAGAAGATTATGAAAAAAATAGTGTCTAATATTTCAGACGTGACTTTCGTTCGATGACGTCATCAATAATCACTAGAATTAGCACTAGCATTAGCGTGGAGCTTCCAGTGCTTGAATTTACATAACAAAAACAGTTTTAAAACTTTAAAAAGGTAATACCACAATAAAAAGTACTTACTTACATTTAAATGTAAACATCTGTGGTTCAGAAGAAAAGCAGTTCTCAGCACGACCCAGTTTACCCTCGCGACGAACGAAATAAAAAAAAATAATAATCATTTTGGACATGACTTCCATTTAAACTGCCTCTTCAAATTTAGGGGAAGGTCTGAGGGTAAGGGAAAAGGGAAGAATTCAGATTTGGCCTAAAACATATTTTCTAAAACTGTTCCAATGGCTACCTTCTTTTTGTAAAACAATTATTGCTGTAGGAAAGGACTGTAACATTCCCTCCCACTATAAAAAAGCAACATGCACTATTTTCCTAATTTATTTCATAGGCGACAAAGAAAAAGATAGTAAATTGCTCACTAAATATCAGAAACAAATTTGTCTTTATTGGCCATCAGCAGCACAAAACTTCACAAAAGCCATAGGATTTTGCCATATTTGTAAGTAGCTCCTATTTTTCCACATGTCTCGAAATATGCGGAAAGTCTTGTTTGTATATCCCGTTCTCAATTAACTGTTACTGTTTTTGCCACATTAGGGGTGGAGTTTTGGGTAACCCTGATTTAAAGATTTTTGTGAAAAACAGCTGGATTTATTGGCTTCAAGCGTAAAAGTTTTGGTCTTGGTAGAAGTTAAAAAAAGCTAAAAAATAATATTTCAGTTAATCAAAGTGTAGCTTTAAGTTTCAATAAACCAAACAGGTTACTTGTGGTTATTAGGCAAATATCAGAATGATAATACAGATTTTTGTTATTTTCTTTAAAGAAAATGTGTGCATTTATCTAGTTTGACTAAATAATGCATTTCTCAGGAACAAAACCTGCAGAAAAGAAGCAGGGAGACTGAGTGTGTCTTCATTTGTTTAGGTCTGTCTTTGATATTAATGCATGACAAGCTAGCAGCTCGCTGCAGGCAGGTGGCTCATATTGCTGATGATGAACAATCTTTGTGAATAATAGGACCAGTTTCATGAGAAACTTGGGAAAGTCATCCAAGGGTTTTCTGAAGCCTTACTCAGACAGTCATTTTTTTTTTAGATAGAAATGTTCAATATTGTCTTAAAGACCCACTCCAATCAACGTTTGATCTATTTTAACAATGTTCTTGGTCTTTTACTTATGATCATGCCGATTTTAGTCAAAATAACTTTCGTTTTCTATAGTTTCTGCAGAGAAGCAAGAGTTCATTAGGAGTTTGCCTCTGAGTTGGAGGTGGAATCATAGGTGTGGAGTTAGGCTTCTTTCATTTGACATCATCTATTGTTTACACTCTCTCCCACTAGCTTACAGTCCTTCGCAACACCAACTTAACATTAACAGTGCAACCAAAATCCTGAGCAATATTGGAGCTAATCAGCTGTACAGTTTTGAGCCAGATGTGAGCTAAAACAAAGAAAACAAAGATCTATTTTTCTGCAAGTTGATGCAGTGGAACTCATGGCGCTCTAGTAATAGTTGTTATTTAGAAACTACAAGCTTTTTTAAACAACAATTTTGTTCTCAATTACAACAATTTAAATAAAGAATTCCTTCTTTACACAAAATACTTTTAAAAAAATTAAAATAAAATTTTCATTGGAGTGGGTCTTAAAGAACTGCAAGGACCAAGTAGAAATATAAAAATATATGTATGTACTGGTATTTCATTCTACTATTTGTTTTTAAAATATTTTCTACAGTCTTCCAATACATTAATAAAACATATCTCATTTCAAATCTGGATTTAATTTAATTGGTGATTAGAATTCCATAAAAACAAATTATAAGCACATGTATATGAGGGCATAATTAATATTGACATGTTTACACGACTTGCTTGGATCAATATTCTCTGTGCTACCAAAAAAAAAAAAAAAAATTGAAAAAAATATATATATGTATATATATGACAGCTACCTATGGTGTACCTTAGATCCACAATTGTAATTTCTTGTACACTTTCAAAATGCAATATTTTGTCTATGTAATAGCAAGGCTTTAATATTAGAGACAGAAAAATACAGCTTAAAGTTTTTAGGAAAGTTTTTGATCATTTTTCCATACTAAGAATGATCAGTTATGATCACAGTGTCATGAGTAAAAGACACAGGTGTCTAATTACCCATGGCTCAAGTGCCCTCTGCCAGCTCTCGTCCTTGCAGAAAGGCTTAATGATGTTAACCCAATGAGGCAGTAAAGCACGATAAATACTCACGAGAAGGGGAGTCGATAAAAGCTTTGAACACGTATGTAAATTAATGTATTTGGCCTCTCTTTTTTTTTTTTATATATCTTCAACAAAAATCTTTTAAATTCCCATAATAAGAACGCATGAGACGACTAGTAGGGATCTCGATTTATGGGAGATATAAAGACAAAAAGAAATGAGGAGATGATTAAACACTAAGACTTTGGAGCTTGACAAAGTGTACTAGTGACAAATGAGTACCTGTGGGCTCTTTCTCAAACTGTTGGGAATTTCTGATATGATTCAATACTCCCTCCACCTTTACAAGACACTGATTTAGGAGGAATTCTCTTCCTCCCAACGTATTTGTTAGATGCAAACTGTGTTACAATTTTAATCATCTGGATGAAATGAGTTGTAAATAAGATGTTTTCCTGCTTTAGTAAATTTTCTAAATATATCAAGGTGTTAATAATAAAAAGAATGTTTTTAAGTGAAGCTATTTGCAAAGTATAAGACCTGAAAGCTGAATTTTAGACAAAAAATACATCTTTTATTGGCGAAGACTCCCACCCGCTGCTAATAGGTTAAAAGAAATTCTAAGATGCCATAAATTATTGTAATGATATCAATGAATGTTAATATCAGACTTTCACATCTTAGCTTTTACTGGACCTAACAGTAAAAAAGGTTTTTTTTTTTATTATAGCTTCCCTCAAAATTTGAAATGACTTATAGTCCTTAGACAGTAATTATCTAGGATTAGGCATGGCATAGATGTGACCTCACAGAAAATTGCATGAAATATCACATAGACTCATGCAGGACTAATCGAATGGCATTCTATTATTGCTGCTTCACTAACACTTATGAGAGGAGATGTGTGTCAAACTTCAATTTCGCATCCTTTAATCCTTTAACAATGGAGATCTGAAGCAGTAATCATTGAAATCTAGCTGCTAAATAAAGTGGGCCTTTAAGTGGTTCAAATTAACAAACATCGTCTATGTAATATTTGACATTTTCAAGCGTTCGCAAAGCTCTCATAGGTGAAAAGTTACCCACGGAAAAACAAGTGGAATTTCTCGGGTAAAGGTATTTCCACCCATAAAACCCTAGGCTATAACATTTGAAAGTTATTCTGTTCAGGTTTAACCTTTCTTGTACTAATAAAAGCTTTTATTTTTTTTCCAACTGCTTTTTCCTTGCCTGCAGCAAGGGAGATAGTAAAAAAAAAAAAAAAGGCATAAAGTGACTTTTTATTTAACTGGCTTTTTCCATTCCTCACAGAAATCAAGAGTTTCCACGTTTGAGAAGATGTGGGCCTTCATGAGCAGCAGGCCCCGAACGTCACTGGTGAAGTCAATTGAGGACGGGATCCAGAGAGTGCTGAAGTCAGACTATGCCCTCATTACAGAGTCCACCACTATTGATTACATCACCAGGAGAAACTGTAATCTGACTCAGGTGGGAGGGATTATCGACAGCAAAGGCTATGGCATTGGCACTCCCATTGGTAAGACATGAGAATAACCGCATGAAAATTTATGAAACATTCATCCCTTTTTGTTAGGAATGTTAAAGCGTTAACACACAGGATTAATTTAAAAATAATTAATATTTGTTAACGCAAATTAATTACGCTTCACAGAGCAAGAGTCCTTCTCTTTTTTCTCGATGGTTCATGGTTCCACTTTGTCAGGGATTATCCCTTACAAAAAAAAAAAAATACTCAATTGGTTTTTAGTACTTTAATCTTTTTTGTTTTAAGTTTTTTTTTTTTTTGGTTAAAATCGATCCGTAGTCCGGTGTGTTGTCACCGAGTCTCGACTTTCTTTAGAACTCTGCTTATCTTACTGTGGATGTGTTTTGTACACATATTATATTTCTGGGTTAACACTTGATGAATGGAAACATTTCAGACAATAAACCATTTCAGACATTTTTGTTTCAGACAATAAAAAATAACAAAAAATTGAACTCTGGCCTGTTTTTGTTCAAAAGCTGCACATTGTCTTATAAATGTACCTAGTAAAACGTTAAAGTTTGATTAATCTGAATATTTTTTATAATCGAGTGACAGCACTAATTAAAATAAATGTTCTAAATCACGTGTCAAAGTCAAGGTCTGGAATCATATTCCTGCCTTTCAGCTACATGCAAGCTGTTTTGGCTAATTTAGGCTTTTTTTAATTTAGTTTTTTAGGCTGTTTTAAAGTTTAGCTATTTTTTCAGCTATATGCTAGCTGTTTTGACTAAAATATTTTTTTTTGTTGTTGTTTTTTTAGGCTAATTTGGCATTTAACTAATATTTTAGCTGACTATCAGCTTCCGCGTTTTCAGCTATTAGCTTCAGCGTTATCAGCTTCAGCATTTTTAGCAATCAATTTCAGCATCTTCAGCTTTCAGCAATAGCATCTTCCAAAATTCTTGCAGCAATCACACTAGCATTATCACAGGTAATGTTATAGATCGTTCATAAATGTGTTTAAAAAATTACAGTTTTAAAAAATTTGTTTTCGAGTGTTCATAAATGTTAATCCTGCGTGTGGTTTCCTTTGCAGATAAGCGGTCGCAAAACAATGTAACAAAACAGAAATGTGATTAATCACTATTGATTTTTTTTCCCAGGTATGGGATTAATAAGTTACATTTTTTAAATACGTTTCTAGCCCTATTTTTTTATGTCGTGTGTGTGTGTGTTTGTGAATATAAGTAGGAGTAATTGCTTTTAGATGCAGCAGCGGCACAAAACGTGTAGCTGCAAGTCAGACAGTATGACACAACGTGTTTATGTACCTTATTATCACACAGTCCAGCTGGCATTTCTTCCCAAGTTAAATGTGCCTTATGTCGCTCGCAGGCTCCCCTTACAGGGACAAAATCACCATAGCAATACTAAGTATCTTGGAGGATGGGCGCCTACACATGCTGAAGGAGAAGTGGTGGAGTGGGAGCAGCTGCTTGGATGAAGAGCGTCGCGAGACAGGCCCCATGGGTATCCAGAACCTGGGTGGTTTATTCATTGTGCTGGCATCTGGCCTGGTGCTGTCTGTGTTTGTGGCAATGGCGGAATTCATCTACAAACTGAGGAAGACCGCGGAACGTGAGCAGGTAGACATCCCCACAGATCACTTCAGAGTAATTCTATTTTTCACTTTCGTCCTTAAACTTATGTGATTTAATTGGGGGTTGAATGGGGAGTTTATTTTACTCCTGCTATAGCATAGAAGCTGGCAACCGTGACAATTTTGTCACAATAATTATTAAACAGCCTCTAAACTATGCTGCTTTCATGGCGTTTAGTTCAAACGTGTTATAAAAGGATTTGCATGCCTTTCTTTGGCTAATCCCTCCGAGCACTTGGCCATAACACCAAACATTTACTTATTTTTACAGACATAATTGCAAATTGGAGCGCATAGAATTATTCCCCGATTAGTCATCGGAGATGGCAAAATTTTATAAACCTTTTTCTAAAAGAATTTTTTTTTTTTTTGAGTCACGGTGTGAGTAGTTTCATGGATGCTGATGCAATAAACCTCTACAGTCTCTTTGACACAGCAGCAATAACGGGGCATGTGCACACTATTTGGCAGTAGTGCAATCTGACATTGCTGACAGCCACATGTACACACACTGGCATTAACACAACACGAATGTTCTAAATCCATTTTGTGTTCTTTAGACTGCCGACACTCTCTGCTGTCAGAACAATTTAAAGCTAAGGCATTTACCCCCCATCCCTTTCCCCTCTTCTCCTTCCCGCTCCCCTCCCCCGCATCCTCCCTTTTCGCCCAGAGGTCTTTGTGCAGTGCCATGGTGGACGAGATCAGACTGTCGTTCACCTGCGAGAGACGGGTGAAACACAAGCCTCAGCCCCCGGTCATGGTGAAGACGGATGCGGTGATAAACATGCACGCCTACAACGACCGACGACTCCCAGGAAAGGACAACATGAGCTGCAGCACTGGGATGACTCCTGTGTTCCCATGACAATATGCTCCCCGCAGGGCAAAAGCCTCCTGAGCAACATGTCGGGGGCGGTGCCAGAGCCCAGAGACAATGGCATAGACGGGATCACCAGATACACCATCAACCACAGTGACATGGGGACGCTAACGAAACACGGGCAACTCAAAATGGCAGCATCAGCTACGCAGGTATGACAAAGTCACCACTGTAATAAAAACTACAAGGATTTCAATGAATTTTATGGGGGGAAAAAATCCATACCTGAAAAAAGATCAAATGAATCAGTTTCAAGTCTGATGTTTACGTGCGCAACTCAAAAAGAAAAAAAACAACTTTCAAGGGACCTTCATCCAATAAAAACTGAATATTTTATGGGAAAACATGGTCAACAGGAAGAAGAATGGCGTTGTGGAGAAAGGCAATAAGTGAGTTCTAGAAGCAGAAGAGAGTTTCTGTTTTGTCATACAGTAAATACAAATGATAATATCAAGTTCTGACCTTTTATCTTGTTGATTTAAACACTTGTGAATGGCCTTTGGCAGCAGAAAGTAGTTTTACCTCAAAGTTGTGAAGGCTCGACTGGTCAGCAGAGCCATGCTGTAGGAATACTCATTTAGTATTTGCGGTTTTGTGATTGGTAGAACCTACAGCAAGCAGTAACTTTGATTTTTTTTTTTTTTAAATCCCCTTCTTTTTAAGTGTGTGATGTGTACTTAACTATATTGTTACACAAAAACAACCATTATTACTGATGCAAAGTGGATTGTCAAGACATTTACTGTATATTAAAAACACGAGATTTGACCATTGATGGACTATTGGACAGTGTTACGGATTCACCTTTTTTCTTATCAATTTACTTTGTACATAACTGAATTTAGCTCATTTTAAATATTGATTGCCAAAGATCTGACCATTCATCAGACAAAAGAAATGATCAGAGCAGCTTGGACCTGGACTGTTAATTTACTTTGTTGCAGAACCCGCCTTTTTTCTGTAGGGTAAATTTGATTGGTTGAAGAAACCCAGTTGGCTCATTCATTTTCTTTTTCTTGTTTTCGTCTATAGGAGTTTGTATCTAAAGTAGTGATGATATATTACAATTTTAAACAAAAACTAATCTTAAGATAAAAATCACAAGTGATAGCAAGATACATAAAGACATGTCTTTCTTTACGCAAATAGTTCAAATAAAACTTACGAAATGACCAATAACGGACAAAAACAAAGCTCCTAGAGAAGGGTTCTCAAACTCAATTATCTATGGGGTTCCATTTGTGCCAAAAATATGTTTTCGTGTCCACTGTCTATATATGCTCTGTCTATGTACTGAACAAGTTTATTGAACATTTGTTTATGTCTTTGTACTACCAAGCAATATTTTCTGCGTGTCCTGTGAAACGACAGGAGCTAACGGCGCTAGCAACTTTTGCTAAGGACTTATTTGACCAGATCCAACGACAATAGCAAATGCAACGTTTTAGGACTGAATCAAGCTGAAGCATCACAAATCAAATAGGACGCTATCATCAAAGAAGCCTGGACATGCAGAGGATATTGCTTAGTAGACACTAAACTTGAAAAAAATGATTTTTTGGAGCGTAAATGGCCTGCAAGTTGCTAGTTTGAGAGCCCTGTCCTAGAGGGTTATCGAAAGGTCAATTTATTTGTCTATTTGTTTTTTTCTTCAATTTCTTTGACAAAAGCTGCTTAAGGGCAGCTCTCACTCCACCATTTTGACTGACAGTAGCTGCGTTTTCATGACACATATGAGCAAAAAATAATTGCAAATAAACACAAACTAACTTAGGCAATAAGTCATTCAAAAACATGACGATGGATGAGGACAAGTATCATTTAAGTTATCATCTTCTATCAAAGGAGATGTCGGCGTCTCATTCAGGCCATGGAGCGAAAAACTCCAAATAATAAATATATAATAATAAATAATAATGAAATAAATGATCATGCAAGGGTTTTTTATTTAAACATTTCTGGAACATATTCCCCCTAAAAAGTATTTTTTACCATTTTGCTGGGATTGAGAGTTCAAAGTTTGAAAAAAAAAATAAAATCTCCAAAATAAAATCTAACCCAATGGTTGGTGATTTTACAGAGAAGCTGTGAATCCAACAGTTCTGCATGACACGCTCAACTTTTGATGAGCTGTGTGACACTAGGGGACCTTTTGTGGCACACAGCAACCGGCGTGGTATCCGGTTGTTGGTCACATGACCACTTCCCCCAAGCGCAAAAATCTTTTTTCAATAAATGTACCTTTTTTGCTTTCTTTTTTATCTAAATTGTCATGTTCTCATTGGGCAAATTTATTATTACAAATCCAATTTGCACAATTTCATAGTCAATGGAAACGCAGCTATTGACGTCATGGTAAACACTATACCTAAAAGGAAAAAAGTAATTTCATCCATTACTGGCACAGTTAATCACCCGTTTACCATCTCTCAGATCCAATCGCTCCAAAAAAAACAACAAAACACAGTGGGCCTTGTTTTGGTGATCCATGGTGGGTGATTTAAATCTGTTGGCTCAAGCAACATTTGGACATGTGCATGGTAATTTCCTGCTTGGCAACAAGGAATAATGTTTCATGCACCATCAGCACCAGGGCTGTCTTTGATCTGCTTATTAAACCAGAAGCCTGCAGCTGTCCAATCAGTGTGCAACCTCACATCCCCTTCAACAGATGTGAGTTGGAGCCCTCAGCAGGTCAGGAGTTCATGAAGTGAAAGCACACATGACGAGCAATATTAATTGCCCACTGTGTAAAAATCACTTCCCCATGCCAACATGCAGTTGCATATTTAAATCCTTCTCTTTTTCCAAAAAACATCTTTCCAAGCAGGTTTGGGATGTGTCAGGTTGATATATTTGTGAAATCTTGACTCTTTTTCTTTGCCACAACAGACTTTCCAAATATAGTTAGCTAACATTTAAGAATTGAAACATTGTTTTTGGGAAAAATGCATACAATTAAATCACGAAAAACACTGCAGTTCAAAAATACATTGAGTTTTTTGGAGTTTTTTTTAATCTTTCACTGAACTGAATTGTCAGCATCTAAAAACCCAGAGTACACTGACTGGGGATAAATTGACAAGAGTTTGTATCTTTTTTGTTTTTATTTGGTTGAATATTCAAGTTAGGTAAGTTGTGAGTCTAGTTGCCATAAAGAAAACCCCTTAAGTGTATTTCATTGTCTTGTTTTCAATAAACAATGAGCTGCTCTTCATCCTTGTGTGGGCACCATCGACTGTATATAAAGAACTGGACAGGTCGGGTGTGATGTCACCTCGGGCTCCAGCGAAACAAAGTCAATTCAGAGGCCATTTTTCCACAATACAGACGTCGCCATGTTGGAACCAGAAGACAGCGATTGGTCGAAGTCGCTCTAAGATGTTCAATGGCAAATGCTGTCATGGAAGAATCTATCAAACTTTCAAGGTCAAGGCCAGTGATCGCCACGATTGGTCAGTTTATAACTTTCACGGTGACGTCAAACAAAATGGCAACAGGGCCAAAAATGCCAAGAGTTCCAGTGTTTGGTATTGAACGGCAAAGCTGACAACTGAACACTGTTCATCACAATTTTAGGTAAAAAATAAAAGGTAACTTTACCAATTAAAAAAGAAAAATGTTTTCTTGAAAAAAATATTTATTTTATGAAAGTCCTGCCGGACTGTATTTCCATTTCCTCTCTTTCATTGTTCATAAATCAAAATACAAATCTGAATAATCTCTCAATATCGGATGTTTTATTTAAAATATCAAGTTTTCATTAGAGCAGATATGATTCTACCGGTTTCTGATGTCATTTAAAATAATTTTAAGTTCGATGATCTTCTGGCGATCTTGTCCAGGTTCACATCTCATAACCAAACCTATTGCTAGCGTTAGCATTAGCACAGATTAAAATAAAAATAAATCATAACTACCTTCATAATCAAACAATCAGCATTCAGTGAAGTTCTTATAACCTTTGTCTAACTTTAACCGGGTTGTTAGAGAGAAATAATCCACGATTCCTTTAATATAATCCATAGGAATTTGGGAAAGCATCCGTGCTGGATTCTGGCTGCACATACATACTGACATTTTTACTTTGATTTGTGAACAAACCAGGTAGGGTATTTCTAAAAATAAATATTGTACAAAGTTTAGTTACAATTGATTAGGTTACCTTTTATTATTTATATAAAATTACTTTAAACAGCGTTCAGCTGTCATCTCTAAACCATATAAACTGGAGGTCACTCTGCATACGACCGGCGATGTGTGACGTCACATGAAAAGGAACAAAAATATAGTGAATAATAGAATGACTGAGTTATAACTGCTTTTTCTTAATAGACGTCTTCATGGAGCCAGCAGGTACTTCCTATTTGGAGGACAAGGGGGGAGGGGATCATTCATTCCAGTTCTCTATATACAGTCGAGGGTGGCCACATGACCACTGAATGTCCTTTATTCTAATGTTATTAGTATAATGGTTGTTTTTGCATTGTGCTAAATTTAAGATGGGAATGTGATTCTGTTGGGAGTGGAGAACTTTTTTTTTTTTTTTTTCACAATCCAAAAGATTTAATGTTTGTTTTTCTTTGACTACCTGATGTTGACTGTTTCAATCTAGACATGTCTTGAGTGGAAGATTGTGGTAAAAAAAATGAAACCAGTTGACAGTTTTGTGTTCGCGTTGACTTTTGGTTTCTTGTTAAGTTTTATACTTGACGGTTTGAGAAGTCTGTGAGCTTCTGTTACTCAGAGGCTCAAAGAACAGCAAACCTCTGTGAGGGTTATGCTGTGGATTCTCAGAGACAGAAAAATAGTGAAGTACAAAAAAAATATTAATAATAGTAAATATCTATAACTCAAGTGAATTTGGATCTGTAAAACTTAGCCTTGGTTTGGTAGAGATTCACTGTATAATTGTTTCTCAATCCCCTTCTGCAAAGTAGATTATGTAGATAAAATCAGCAGAATAAAATGTATTTTGCTAAATTTCTACAGTTTTAAAAGATTTTCTTTTTCACAAATATGTTATTTATTTCATTAGAAAGGTCACTTTAACCTACTTCTTCACTTTCTCCACAGTTCATTTTCCCAAATCCTGTTTATTTAACAAAAACTATATCATAGTGAATTACTCTCATCCAGATAGGGAAGAAAATCTATGTATATCTCCTTTTTGATGGCTACTATATTTTTACAAAGTGAAGATAAAATGGAAATGCTGAGCTTCCCTACAAGTTGAGGGAAGACTATCTTAGAGTAGTTTTATCTTGTGTCAGTGGACCTTTGCTCTTCATAAAAACCCCAATTACAACTTGGCCTAGAGTATGACTGGTACTGGTGTGTGGTATTACTATGTCACTGTTACCCTGATGTGCATTTTTTCCATACAGGTGATTCAAGACTGTAGTACACTTCCATGATGTTTTGAAAAATCACTGAAAATCTCACAGACAAATTCAGTCCAGCTGGAGTTAAAAGAGATTTTCTGATTTGGCTGTTCTGTCTGGTGCAGGAAAATGTGCACCTTTTAAAAAAAAAAAAAAAAAAAAAATCTATGTGAATAACGACATCATTTTTACACAAAATTGTATGAAATGTAAAAGACGAGTAACACAAAATGTAAGCTACATTAACTGTGTTCCATGAGCAGTGTGTAAAGTTAATTTAGATTTTCTGACATGCCTTTCTTTTGTATATTTTTGTGTTGCAAAAGCTTCTATCATTGGGCAGAAAAACTCAAACAATATAATAAATTGTTGGTTCCAACCAGGGTTTTCTTTGTGGACATGCAGGATTTCTATAAATATAGTTTTTGTAAGTTTTTGTAAAAAAAAATAAATAAAAAGGAGGGAGGGGCGGGGTGTTCTGTTTTCATAGTAACTGTATGTGTTAAGACATTAGAATAACAAACATCTGAATAAATCATGGTGGGAAATGAACTAAGTGCTATAGAAAAGCTATTAAATTTTCTTTTTAACACACTGTGAATAATTCAATTGTACAGTTTGCTGTATGGATTATATGAAGATTTAAATAAAAAAAACACAAAGAATCTGCTATATTTGGTGTTGTTTTTAAAAAAGTCTTTTTCTGTGGAGTTTGATCAATAATAATGAAATTGAAGATTATGCAACTTCAGTACAACAGTTTAATCGTGGCAGAATGACTTGCAAGGTTGTAAGTTTTGCATTTTTTTCCTAAATAAGATTTAATTTCATTAATTGCTACAATAATTGCATTAAAGACGTTCAAGCTATCTCTCAATTACAAAAAGTTGATTAGATTTTAAATAAGGTCATAGGGCCGCATCTTCGTTAACGGTAAGAACCTCCTTCTTTTATATACTGGCTGTTAATAATTATCTTTGTTACATTTTTAGAAAAAAGTAAAGTTGAGAAGATTAATGCATGTCTGTTACAAGGACTTCAAAGTAAAATTTGACCCCCTTTCTCTGTTAAAAAAGACCTGTTGGAAAAGTTTTCGGCACATTTTGGGGGGTTTCTGTCCAAATCTGTGGTTCTTGGGAGGATTCCTCAGATCAGGTCAAGTAGAATTGCAGTTGTTGAAGTTTTCATCCCATCTCATCCGAAGGTGTTGGATGGGGTTGAGGTCACGGCTCTGTGGGGTCAATTAAAATTCTCCTACACCGAGCTCGTCCAACCATGTCTTTATGGATGCTTTATGCCTTGTGTGGTGGGACACGCTGACCGTTTCCACAAAGATACAAACTCATCCGTGTTCAACATGTCCTGTTACCGCTGAGTCGGCCTTTTAGCAGAAGAAAGAAGGAAACTATTTTAAACTAGAGATGACAATTTTCTTGATTTTATTCTCCTCAAGCAATGATTTTGACTAAAACATGTTGAAATATTACCTCTTTAACCAACGTTATTGTTGTTGTAGGGTAAGTGAAACATCTTCAGCTTCATGAGTATAAGCCTAACATTATAGAAACATTTTATTTTTACCAGAAAATAACAAAAAAGTACTTCTTCAATATATATTAATATACTATTTCATATTTACACGAATACAAAATGTTTTTTATTGATTCATTTCTTTTTATGTTTGTAACATGCATGGAACTCCTGGAGAAAATGACTTAAAAAATTATTTGGATTTTTTTCCCCACATAATGAGAGTACATCCTTTTCCAGGGATGGGCAAGTTCTGTTACTTGTGGGTCACAAAGAGTTTTAATTTTGATAGAAGCCAGTCCACAAGCAGATTTGTGGGGTATTTTGGTGTTTCACCTTGTAAAAGAAAGAAATTACACAAAAAACACCTTAATCTTGATTGAAAGACTTTGGGGTCTTTTGTTTCAAAACTGTGGTTTTTGTTCTAATTTTAGTGCAATTTTTACTAATTGGTTGATGTTTATTTAAGTTTGGCGGGCCAGATGAAATAGTTTAACGGGCCGATGTTTGCCCTCCCCTGTTCTATTCTATACCTGATACTTTGAAAAAGCCAAGAAAATTGCAAAAACTTGAGCTTAATTAAATTCAGACCTTAAGTATGGCAAGCAGTTGAGTTCATTTTAAAGCTTTCATTGATTTTGAAATTAAAATATCTTTCTCATTACACTTGAAGTAAATTTAACTTTTTTCTTACACTTTTTTAATGTGAATTAAATATAATGTATATTTCTATTTTTAGAAAACTACATTTTAAAAAATCTCCTATTAATTTATCATTCCCTAGTGAAAGAGGGTGAACAGTATAATTCCCATAATTGGAACAAAAGTTCCTCAAGTAGGATTTCATCCAAAACACCTATAGTATGTCATAAAGAAGTTTTGCCAGTCACTTTTTACACAAGATTGATATTCAAGTCTTTTCTCACAACCGCGACTCAGAACAAATCACAACAAACTTTACCATAACATAGGTAAGACAGATTGTTACGTTTATGAGAAAGTTGCTTCTTAAATGGACAAATCTCTTATAAGAGATGAAAGAAAACATTCTGTCAACCTCTGTCTCTGAGTCATCAAAATACATTCTTATTCTCTGAATCAGCTTTTTAAAATCTTCCATCACAGCAAGAATTCAGGGGAACAATAATATTCTGGTGAAAACCTGTTTAATAACTGCTACCACAAAGTCATAAAACAGCAAAATAAAAAATGTAAGATGTTTATTTGACTTGAATGAGAATGTGTCTTCATTTGAGGTACCCCGTCATCTGGAATAAAAATGAACCTTCACTGGGAAACCGCCAGATGTTGGTGGAGCAAGGCAACCCCAGGCCATGGCGCTGAGGAGCAGCAGGTGGATAATGAACGATGGACAGCAACCTTCCGCCTAATGGGAAGATTTATTATCATTCACTATCAATTAATCCTCGTGGACTGAGCGGGGCAGCAGGAGTGCACAGGGAGTATGTAAAAGAGAAAGAGGGAGATTGAGGGACGATGGGAGACAGCCAGATTGAGACGGGAGTGAAAGCACGTCAGATGTGGTCAGATCAGGACGGTTTGAAGAAAAAAAAAAAGATTCAGTAAGAGCAGAAAAAAGGGGAATGATGGGAAAAAAAAACTGAGGCAAAAAGACGACAACTGTAGTTTATTTGAGAAATGATATAGAAATAATATTGCAAAGTAAAGTGCAGTATAGAACAATAACTGCTTTTTATCTGTGGAGCTTCAAACTGACTGAATAACTTTGATGAAAAACAAGAGGCACACACACACATAAATTCTCTTCTCACACTCCACTTGTGGTTTCTTACCCATGGTTCTCTACTGAAGCCTGGGAGCTTTAGGATTCTGCACTTAGATGTCTGAGGTCTTCCCAGTGATCTGCTGTAGTCGTTCATCCAGTTTCAGGGTTACTGCTCTTGGTCCACTGATCACCATGTGCACCACTTTCACCTTACAAGCTTTCTCCAGTTCTTCGATGAGTCCCTAGAACTTCTCCAGTTTCTCATGTTCCTTTGTTCTGTTGTTGCCATCACTTGGTACCACCATAACAGCTTTCCTCTGTTCCAGTGTCTGGTTGGCTCACCATTACTATTCTGTCTGTTTGGATCTGGAAGTCCCACAGAATCTTTTTGGTGGCGTTTCCCACTTTGACCTTGGAGTTTCCATTCCATGTTCAGGATAAATGTTTCTGTACACTATATGGGCTTCTATTTGTCTGGTGCTCCGGGCAGTCAGTTGTAGAGTTGCATTTGATGTATTTATGCATCGTAGATGTTTCATCTTGGACAATAGCTCGATGACTCTGTGCATCTTAACGGCACATGTGTGCCATTTCCCATGATGGTCTAATGGTCCGGAACCAATCGGAATCTCACACATCATCAAGTCGCAAGCCCCCCCCGAGCTGATCTTGCAGGTCGAGCACACGTGACACCGGATCAGGACTGTTCACCCTTTCATTAGCCATAATGGGTGGGTCCCATGTCTTAACAGCTGGTTAGTTTGTGCTGCCAGGCAGTCCGGAGATACAAATGTTGTCGGACTTGAAGACAGAAACCAGGAGTTGATAAAAGCAAAAACAAAAATAATTGAAAAAAAGACCTTTAGAGACTGTTGAGATCCAAGATGATACTTCCAGTAAACCACTCCGAAGAATTTATACAAAACCAAAGCAACTGACTAGAAGTTTCCTTTGACTGTAATTTAAGCTATTGATCTTTTTTTTTCTGTAACACTATCAAACATGCCAACCAGCCTTATGTTTTGCTCTTTTAAGACTAGATACTACCAGCCTACACAGTCAAACCTAAAGCAAGAGAAAAAAAAGTGATAAAGAGCACAAATATTTCACTGAAGTTACTTAGGAAAATGCTGGCTTTTTCAGTCATCAAAGGCTTTGCTTCCTTTGAAAGCCTCCAGCATCTTGTTGAATCCACAAAAAAAGAGGAAGAAAAAAAAAAATCTTGATGAAACAGAGAAAGCTTTGCATCATTGTCATTGAAGAAAAGCTCCTCAAAGAAGACTGCACTTTCAAATGCCATGTCTGCAGCAAGCAACTCAAATTTACAGAAGCTATTACTTTCCCTACCTGGAGGAGATGCACAATATCCACTCCTGCAGAGGCAGATAGCAGCTGCTGTCACTGTTCCAGCCTGCAGGTGACACATAAGAGCTAATAATGGATCCCTCAGCCTTGTGGTCAGTCCACAGTCTAAAGAGGAGCACATTTGCAAATGAAACTGACGTACAAACTGCTAAGCAGCTACAGTCTTGTACTGGTCTGTTTTATGTGCCTAATAAATCGTTTGATTTATATTTTGGGAAAATCTGTCTTTCTCAGCTTCAAACAGTTCCTCCAAATCTGTGTTCACTTCCACCTGCGGCAAAACTGCTATATTTCAAGGGCACCTGCATCCTGAGGCGAGGCTTTTTGATGTTGGCCCAGGACCAGACTCCATTCATTTCCCCAGGGTTCTGAAACTCACCGTCACATCATTTACTAGGACCTGTCAAGCTGTATTCCTGCATTTCCATCCACAGGTTTGGAAACCTTTCAAATTATGCAACAATACTCAAAACCAACAGTTGCTCCAAATGGGTTTCCTTGCGATGGACTGAACAGTTTGGGCTGGCTGCTTAGCGTCCAGTTCAGAGCCCCTAAAGAGCATTGCTTCAGCAGCAGCTTCCCCGGGTCGACACATTCACAGTAATGACTCGATCGTAATGATAACTTAAACGTCTTTTAAGAAAAGAGACCAAGACTGTTCTTTTTTTAAACAATTCCAGAGAAGAAGCAATTATACTGAAATCTAAATTGAAGTGTGTCTTTTGAAAAAAGCTTTCCTTTAGGCTTTAATAGAACATGAACAATAACTGGTAATGAAAGTCTGGCGGCATCCATTCTCTTTCCTCTGTCTGTTCTGTAACAGGAAGTTATGTGGCCTGTCCACAGGGAAGGAGCCAGAAGGTGTCCGGCTGCCTGGGGGGAAGTTTATGGTCTGTGAAGGCCAATTTGAGAAACCTGGACAATGAAAGCCACCATAGCACCTTCCTCCCTCTGCGACATTCTACCAGAGGAAGACATCAAAATGAAAGAGAAAAAATAAAATTGGTACTGAAGCAGCTCCGGTGGAATTGCTGTGAGATGGTTTGTTGATTCAAAACTGTTATTTCAATATGTTGTGAGGCTAGCATCATTTATATTTGTATGTAAAACATTTAGTGGGGATACCTTCATCTCTCTGGGATGGGCGACTGTCTGGCCCCTGGCAGGTTGTGGGGGTTAAATTTGAGTCCGGACAGTGATGTTTTCAGGCACAACATTAAAGTTTGCATTTTTTCTTTTTTGTTAGGAAACTGAAAAAGATAGCGAATGAACAAACAGCTTTATTTATTTTTTTTCAAATTGCAAAAAAGTTGAAACTAAAACTGTGGATCAAATCAAATGAATCGACTGTTGAATTTTTTCTCTTCAATTCATTTCAGTTTTTTTATATAGCCCAATATCACAATATATACTGCTCACAAAAATTAAAGGAACACTTTTTATATTGGGCTTGGGATGAATTGAATTAAACTTGTCTGATCATTTTCTTATTGGTTAATCAGCTGAGGGCCTCGTTAATCAATTTCAGCTGGATTGGTGTTGATGGAATTAACAACAGGTGCACTTCAGAGGCAATAATTAGAGCTCTGGGATGCCCGCACACAGATCTGGGAGGAAATGCCACAAAACACCATTCGTCGTCACATTAGGAGCATGCCAAGACGTTGTCCAGCATGCATACAAGCTCGTGGGGGGCACATAAGATACTGAAAAGCATTTTGAGTTGCAGAAATTAAGTTTTGGAGAAAATGGACTAGCCTGCCACATCTTCATTTCACTCAGATTTGATGGTGTCTACACAATTGTGCCCTCTGCAGGCTGAAAACTTTCATTTCTAAGACACTGCCCTGTCCTTATTTGCATAGATATCCAACTTCATATTGATGGATATAATGTGTTTCTTTAAAGTGCTCCTTTAATTTTTGTGAGCAGTGTAGATGTCTCAATGGGATTCATCGTAGTAATTGTACAAAAACAGAAAATCAATCATAAAATTTAAGGAATAGCTGGTTGCTACATTACACAAAACAGACTAAGCCTTTAGCCCATAGACCCTCTTTCTTGGTAAGAAAAAAAAAACACCTAAAAAAATTACAAAAAAAAGAAAATCCAGTGAGAAAAAAAAGGAGAAGCCTCAGGGATGTCCACATGAAGGAAGGATCCTTCAGGCGATACACCAGGACTGTTAAAGAGGAATTAGCTTCTCTAAGTCTACAACTACATGTTTGAATAGTATAGCAGATAGGCTTCATCCAGATGGAACTGGGACAGCTAGAGGCATGCTCCACAGCCAAAGACAGGAGCATAGACAAAGGTGGGAAAGAGGGACAACACAGGAATCGCACTGCACCAAAAAAAGTCGAGGAGAACTAAATGAAAAATAGATTATTAAGAATGAAGGGAATGAAAATAGTGGACAGAACCCCAGTGCATCACACATTCCCCAGATTCTAACTCCAGCAGCATACCAGCCACTAACAGTTAGTTTAATTTAATTCAAACATGTCAATAGTAAGTTGCATGCATTGTCCAATCGTGGTAAAGTTTGTGTGAGAAAATTGTTTTTATTCTACTGATTTGGCTTGTCTATATATAGGAATCATGTCAAACTTCCTGGTTATACATATCCCACATAATATCCAGCGTATTTATTTTGAAAAAAAGTCTTCTTGATGAACAGTAATATCTGAACCATAACACTAAAATTCAACTCCATGCAAAGGTTTAAGAATTTTAAAGAGTCTGTAATATGCAAAATATATATTTCATTATATTTTAAGAAATGTGTTTTTGCGTGCCAAAGGTAATATATTATCATATGGACATAGTTTACTCTGAATGGCTTAAGAACAGCATGATATAGGCCTTTTAAGTCAGAAAAAAACACACACACGAGAAAAAAAAACATTCCCACATTTTTCCTGCTGGCGTCAGGCTATTTGTGTTTTTTTAAACAGACAAATCTAAATGCATCCACCAAATGATTGGGAGCATTGATTAAGCACACATTTTTAAAAAAATATTTATTTAGTTTAGATTTTTCTTACTCCCAAATAATCAGATTTTTGTTGAAGTTTCTGTTATAACATTTATTTTTTCTTTTTTTTTCCTGGCAGTTGGTATGTTACCATCTACTAAATTCCATTTCCTATTAAATTTTTATTTCTCCATCTTCAAGATCAGGTCTCTTTTTTTTCCCCTCAAGAAATGAATCGACCTTTTTCCTTTTTTAATATATCTTGCTGTCAGCATGACCCTTACATTTTCAACTTTACCCAGACCCCTCACTTCTCTCATAAAAGTTGTTGCAATAATGTTTAAAAAAGAAAAAAAGGAAAACCATTTTATTTTTAAACTATTTTAAAAAGGAATTAAGAAGCTGCCATCTAAAAGCAATTGAAGTTACCAACAAAAATGTTAACCAAAATAATTGAAAATGCACTCAAAGAGCAATTCTTAAACCTAACAATTCAATTCAATTTAAAATTTTAAGCATAGGTATGTAATTTATTTTACAAAGCTATAGTTCTACAACTTAGCTTTGAGGAAGAAGACTAAAAGTAAAAAAAAAAAAACAAACAAAAAAAAAACTGTGTTGGCAGTAAAAGGAACGTAAAGAGCTGTGGGCTCCTCACATTTGGCAGTCAATTAAACATTTGGTGTATGATGCAAAATATTAAAGGTGTAACTGCCTTAAATATTTATACATTTATTTCGGTGTTTTAATTTGTATTTTCCGTGCACCATCTTGTGGTCAAAGTATGTGGAACAAATTATATTAGAAAGGTTCCGCCCGGACTCATTTAACTGCGCGCCAACACTGCTAGCCGCGCACACCCAAGTAAATACGCACTGCCGCTGACACGTGAACCTCTCCGGTAAGATCTGCATAAATCAGACCAAAAAAAAGTTATAGAATTATCCATGTAACTATTTGTTTGTTATTTTTATTTATTTATTCATTTATTTATTTATTTAATAAAGGAAACGATCTCAAGCCGAATGAGCAATTAGCCCCACGCGATGCCATCCCAAGAGGTTTGTGTGATTTTTATTTTGTATTTAAGTTTTTGTTTATTGTAGCTGAAGAATTGATTTTTGATGCTTTTTCATTGTGTTTTTTTGCTGTCAGTTTTCACGCTTGTGAATACAGAATAAACCCTCTTTTAAAATAATCGTGCTCATGCTAATTCCTCGAGAATGCTACAGAAGGTAAGAGACTAAAATTCATCATTAAAGTCCCCCTCCAATGAAAATCATGTTGTTGTTTTTTTTTTAGTTTTTAACATATATGTGTGGCATTTTTCTTCTGAAAGAGAAAAAAATCTAATGAGAAATCATTTTGTGTTTGCATTTCCGAGTAATTCTCCTTTTAAGTCGCTGTCACTCGATTTCATGAAACTTGCTTACGTCACAAAAGCTAGCTAACCCGGATGCAGCTGTAGGGGCCCCGCAGAAGATTATATAACGTCCCACTTGTGTGCTGTAAAGGATTGTAATTCAGTGAAAGGCTATACCATGTTAGCTTTCATTATTTTGTGATTGAAATTCATGTCGGCTCCGCGTCATGCAGTGAAGTACAAGTACAAATGTAACCAAAACAAACAAACAAAAAATACTTGGCGAGGAAAAATTGGTTGTAAAAAAAGTTTACATTTTTTGGCTTGGAAGTTTTGAAAATTTAGTGAAATCACCAAAGTAACTTTTTTGCTTATTATTTCAAGTCAATGTCAATTCTATTGGCTCGTATCGTTTTTTTTTTATTTGTTTATTTTGTTGTTGGAAATGCCAATTTTGGAAATGTCAATTTCCAACAAGCATAACAAGGTTGGGAAGAGTTCAAAGCTGTCTCCTTTGTAAAAAGATAAATCAATTAATAAAAAGTTTAAAAATATATTAAAACATGCTTTAGGAAATCTTATATTGATTAACGTAGGAGGCAGATAAATACTTGTGTTCTGTATGAAGGAAAAGGAGAATTTTTGTGTTATTTGCTGAAATAGTTGAAGATCTCACCAAAACAGAATAAACAAACATCTTCAGGCACAGAACATCATCTATAGGAGGTATCAGTTCTGTCTGTAGGAGAATATGGGGTCCAACAGTTTGGCATCCAAGGTTGTATTGAAACTGGACACATTTGGTTTGCCTATAGTTTGTTTCCTCTGATAACGCAGAACACAGTTTTAGCTCTGGTTCTCCCCGAGTTTCTTCATTCTGAATACGCTCTGTGCTCGGAGTGGAACAACTGGACCAGAACGGCCAAATATCTGGTTGACGGCAGTCTTAAAAACAGACCAAACACAAGTTTTGGGCTCATTCCAAACTAAAATAAGCGGACTTGGTCTGAACCAACAGATTTTTCCAGTCTAAATACATTAACTAATCACGATTTGAAAGAATTTAATAATCTTCTGATTTTGAATCGTTTGGAGAGATCGCCTAATCTTCTATAATTTTAATGTTTTGGGTTTTTTTAAGTTGAGCAATTTTACAGTAACGTTCCTTTTTTACTATATGTGACCTGTACTTTTATTATTTACCTCTTTCTTTACTGGTGAGTTCACCACCAGCTTATCCATATGTGTGACATTTGCAGCACAACACCACAGGCTACATCCTTTGTCCTACAAGATGTGAGAAGAATTCAAGAAAAGGGCATGTACAATTGAATCCTAATCTCTACAAAGGTAGAGAAGACCACCGTAAATCTACTCACAAAATTAGACAATTTGTCATCATTCTTTTCCAGAATATATGAGTTTTCTACAGATTTGTTGCCTGTACATAAAATCAGGATATAGTAACAAAATCATGCTCAAACCAAATAAAAATAAAAGTTTTTGGTGAAGTAAGTTATTGTATGGTAAAGTATCTGTTTTTGTTTGTTTGACATCAGAAAAAAAAAAAAAAAAAAAGTCAGCCAAACACATGCATATTATGCATAAATCAATGCCCATTCTTTAACAGCTTTAAAAATATATCATTTAGCTCAATGGGTGACTATTTTAATGTTTATCTTGAAAGGTTACACTCAAGTTTCCAGGTCCTGTAGCTAAATAGACAAACCCATCTCCCCCAGACTCTGAGCTTGACATTTACTGAGTTGATTTTGCTGAAATGTTATGATTGTTTTTCCTTATCAAACCAAAAATGTACCAATTCTGCACTAACATTTCACTTTGGTAACCTATGACAACATTGTTCCACACCTGTTGGTTTATTTAGATGTGACCTCCCAAATCTAACCCATGCTGAAGAGTTCTGTTTGAGTTCGGGAATTTAACATTATTGAATAAACACCACTGCCTTATAAATATTAAATCTTAAAAGAGTGATGAACACGTTTTCTAAAATAATCTTGTAAAATCCTGGAGGGATTGGCGTAGTTGTAATTTTAACCAACAAACACTTTATTGATTTGACTGTAGTTTAAAATTATGCTACCAAATCTCAAAGTAGATGTTATAACAATTAGGTGTTCAGTGTGACCTTAGCTACAACAAAACATTTAAGAATCACTTATGAAATGCTCAAGTTTTTCTACATTAAATGTTTTATTTGACATAATCTTGCAAAAATAATACAGAGTACAATGACTACTTGTAAATTTCTATCCTTAAAGTTTAACTTCAGTCATCTTTGGATCTATTCTTAAAGTGTTCCCGGTATTTGTGTTTTTATTAAGATTGCGTCATTTTTAGTTATAGCCTCCGGTGGAAGTAGTTGATTCAAAATTCACCTCCAAGTTGTGGGGTGAAACGGCGGCGCAGAGCAACCCCACCACCCTTTCCCGTCATCTCTGTTTACACGCCATCTTGCTAGCTTACAGGTCCTTACAAACCTAAGCTAACATTTGCGGTGCAACAAAAATAGTGAGCAATAATCGCATAAAAAAAATGCCACTTGAACATGTTAATAACACCAAAAACACAACTTTCTTCAAAGTGTATCATTAGTTATTGTAATGAAATTTAAGTTCAAATATATCACATGTAAATTCTGCAAACCTCTTTAAACTTAACTGATCATTTTTTATTGTAGTCACATTAACAACAAACAACTTTAAAGAATAGATTAAACATGAAATTATATATATGTATTTTTTGGCCAGGCTTATAATTTAATGTCTAGAAATGAGGAAAAAACACACAAAAATGCACCCAGGACAGCTATATAGATGTACCTAGATAAGATGGCAGATGAAGTCAAACCCACAAAAAGTAAGCACAGCGTGCAGTCTGACCTCTCCTTGTCCTTTCTGTAACTTTAGCAACAGTTAACATCATCATGCTGCTATTTATGGCACCTGTTAAATAAGGCAATATCTCAAAATCGATTTTGCTGCTGCATGCTTTCCCCTTTGGCACTCTCTTTGCAACACGTTAAGATTTGATAACTCAGACTCTATTGATTTCTGCTATAGGCAAAAAATAGCTTGCAAACAGGCATAAACAAAACACATTAGTTATGCCCACATGTTTAATCAATATTCAAATGATTTTGTATTGTTTGTGTGAGGTACTGTAACCAGTCTTTACTACAGTTGTTACAAACAAAATTTTGTTTTAGCAACTCGTGCAAATAGACACCAAGAAACAAGTTTGCTTTGGTACTACAATAAATTTTGGTATTTCAAAACTGACGAATCTTGGAGTCTGTGAGGATGCATTAAAAATAGTGAAATAATATACTCAGACATTAATTTCAAACAAAAACAAATACAGTAATAGAAAACTGATGAACCACAACCAGCAAATGCATCAAGATCTTTGAGCTGCGGAGATGGCGAGTGAGAGGAACAGATTTCTGTCCCTGGTGTGATTAGGAGGCTGCACTAAACCGTAGGTAATGCACTGTTATCTGCTGGGAGCTGCTTAATGTTGGTTGATCATAATTATTGTGCCCCAAACAGTTAGGAAGCTGCCCACATTTTCACAACACTGATTTATAATCTCATTACATCTAAAGAAACTCAGTGTCATTGCCGTACATCACATATTGATTAAAAAGGTTTTTACAATAGCAGGTCATGTTACTGAAGTAAAATACCAACACATTCACAGTCTCAAGTCAACACATATTGATGCATGGTTAAGGACCATCTGCGTCAAATATGGACGTTTTGGGTGTCCCCAACTTGTCGTTTATTGGCATGCTGGCTGTTCCAGTTAAATCAAGGCTCCCCAACCTTCGGTCCACAAACCGGCACAGAGATGTGGAATTCTGACCCTAACCTTAACCTTACGGATGAAGTAAAGTACTGCTGATGGTCCTAAACATAGTCGTTGGACTTCATTGTTGTTTAGGGCTTTAGCTCTTGTGTTGACTTTCTTTCAACTACCCAAACACTTTCTCTATTTACATAGTTAACGTAATTCCAGCGGATTCTGAAGGGTAGAAAGCACCCTTGTTATTGGAAGTGTCCACACTATCAATTCTGTAGTGAAGAAAAGTCACTTTTCTTTGTGTCAGAATCCTGACTCATGTTTATCTTGTGGTCAAAGAGGTACAGTACATCAAAGAGCAGGTGTTATTTAGGTGTCGCCCGCGATATCTCTGGTATCTAAGGGTTTATGTCTAAGGATCTGCTAAATTCCGGGTATGTGAGAAAACATCTTTGGTTATCTATTTGTCCTTCACAGACAGAAGAAAGTCTTAAAAAAATATTTGGTGTATCCAAGCTTGATTAAAAATACCCAACTTTGTTTTTAAGCTACAGACACACCGGGTGTGTGACGCGGATTCTTAAACGCACATATATCCCACGATGTTCACACTAGACAGGCAGAGAGGGCTTCTTTATCTTTTTCTGTTGTTTACTTGTGCATGTCTGCCACCAATACTTGGAAGAGGTTTGGTTTAAAAAGTCTAAATCTTATGAGACTTGCTCCAGGCATTTTCTGTCATAAATCCAACATATTAAGACTTGCTGTCATATAATTCCAGCCGGGCTCAAGCCACACAATTTTCAAACATTTGGCACTTCTAGGAATTACAGGGGACACCCTCCATAGGTCACTACCAAATCTGAGTCCCTAATTGGTCAAAGTTTAACCTGGTTTGACTTTCGACAAGTATTCAATGTTTTGCATGTAGAGAGAGAAGATGGTCTTAAAATTGTATGCAGCTACCCGTCAAAATTCTTGAATGAACGCGAGAGTTCTGAGCAAGAAAATGCGTGTCTATATGGACTTTTTAATGGGAGAGATCACTTAAATGCTCCTTGCTAAAGGTGGTGTGAATGTAGCTTGACATGTGAAACAAAAGTATTTTTAGGTCAAACTTGAATTTTCAAAAGTAAACAGTACTAATCCTAATTAGATTGCAACAAATAAATAAAAAAACATTAAGTTGTCTAAAGCTATGCTTTTAAATCAAACTTAAGTTTCCGTTAAGCATACTATACAGGGGCTTAAATTAGAAAAATGTTCAAATTCAAGGTGACTGTAGAGAGCTAAATTCTTTCCAGGAAACAACAGTAAAGGACTGATAGTCTTTTTCTCTCAGTGGAGATGTATTAAATGTATTTTGCTACACTATGTACTTAAGGGCACTTAAAGCGTGAGCTTTTAATTTTAATATTGCTCTGTGGAGTGACACTTACAATATGATCTAGAATTAATTGCACAAATGAGTAGAGTATGTCATTTGTTTATGTCTCCCCACGTTCATTATTGAATTAAACGACACAATCCAATTAGCAGTGTGCATTAGCTTTTCTTGCAGTTTGATTAAGCAAGTAAAATATTAAGGCTGATGCTCAGCCAAATTATGTTGCATTGCACATCCTCCAAATCACAGGGCTTTCCATTCATGTGCAAAGATATTACACAGGAACTCTCTGAGCTGAGAAGAGATTGCTTTAATGTGCTTCTGTCGCGCTTTCTATGGACTCTTTTTGCAAGTTAAACTGTGGCAAAGATGTCTAATGCAGCCAGTTCTTCCTACTGCCTTACAGGGTTATGATTAAGCTCTTTATTTCCATTATCATCACTGTTGCTTTCAGAGTGTGCTTTCCTTCCTGTGATACTGTCAGGACAACAAATATCTGAGTGGAAATTACATCAATTTAGTTTGGAAATTTCATTGGCTGGAATGTGAGTCCTACATTTTGAGGAATGGCAAGGTGTCAGGCCTGCCAGACTTAATCCAAGAGAAGCTAAAAATGACACCGCTTCCAGCCATCACTGTCTTCAACAGATGCCTGAGCCTGGTGCGGTGCAGATCACTCCAAATATTTTACAAATCTGAAGCAGCAGATGCTTTGTCTCACTCCCATTATATTCACTTCTCTCCTTCCAGTGAGACACACAGACCGTGTTTTCATTGTCCTTCAAATGATCGCCTGACAAGGCTTCAAGACAAGACCTTTCTCAGCGCACTATTACATTCCTGTGGTGGTATGTCTGCTGGAGAACAACAGCTGTTGAAATAGCTGAAGTTTATCACCCCTTTTGGCAGGTGTCGTTTATAATCCTCTGACACATTGCAGCTGGCTCCAAGGAAGACTTGCTTGAACATAATGTGAATTAAATGCTAACTCCAGCCATTTACCGGGATGAATAAACCATCAAAAGCATTACAGATGACCTTGATTTTTCTCTGATGATTATGACAGATCTTTCTCCTTGCAGGTCAACTCAGATCTGGAGAGGTTTACTTTGTCTTTTAACCAATCACTAGCAAGGGTTGAAATATTAACTTGGCTCGTGGTTTCTCTTCTGGATCAGTAGTTGTGATGTATATCAAAACCAAAAACCAAGTTTAATGTATGAAGCTTCAAAGTGGAACAAGACCTGGCTCTAACATTGGCTAATTGTTTTTCTAGTCTTATTGCACAGCATCTTTAAGAGAGACTTGACCACTCTACACACAAAATTTTAAAAACTCAGGTATATATTTTCAACAGATGAAAAGACTTGATATAAACAGAAGAAAACATCTAAACTCAAACATAGACATTAACCCTTTACCCATCCATCTTCTTCTGTTCATCTGGAACCAGGTCGTGGGGGCAACGATCTGAAAAGATGCCCAGAATTCCTTCTTCCCGGCCACTTCCTCCAGCTCCTCTGGAGGCCCCAGAGATGTTCTCAGGTCAGCTGAGAGATGTAGTCTCTCCCGCTTGTCTTTGGTCTCTATGACCTGACCGGGCCAACCTCAAAGGAACTTGACCCGACATACGGTCTAGCCCCAACCCCAAGCTTGCATGGCTCAAAGGTGGGGCCCCAGTGACGCCAATCCAGGCGACGTAGAGGAATCTTTTCTTCTACTCCTCAACCCTGTAGCCAATCATATCGTATTTGATGTATGCATTTCTGAGACCCCTATCTCATTAGCATGATCCAAACTTTCGGGAAAAACCTACTGGATAATACTTGGTCCGTGTTTTCTGCTGTGTAATAGATAACTCTTCCACTAGAGGCAGGTTAAGGGCTTTACCTGCTAATTGTAACCCTTGTGAGGCATGTTTATATTAAAGGTAAGGTCATCAGGAGTCCACAAGACAGGGTGCTTAAATTTTTTTTTAAGGATTTTGTATCTTCACTGGTATCCGTGGCACAAAACATAAAATTCTATCTACCTCTTTCATGGGTGGGATCACACATCACTACAGGGGTCGGGTCATCTGGACCCCATAAGATAGCACATGGGTTTAAAGTGGCTGCTTCTATGAAATCTCAGAAACAGTTGGTGATAAAGGTTCGGCTAATTTTCAAAACTACGGCTATGTCCAAATTCCTACCATAATCCCTAACTACTAAAAAACTATATACTGCACTATAATGTAGTGCCCTGGATGTTAACCCTTGTGCACTCCTATGGGGTCCAGATGACCCCACCTTTACATTGATGTGTGAGCCCTCCCATGACAAAAGTGGACAAAGATGGACAGTTTTTGATCTTTGATTAAGGTGGAAGTTTCGAGGGCTCTCAATTTTGGAATTTTGGACAGCACGTCAACATAGTGAAGATACTATATAGTGGGTAGTAGTGAAATTATCCTAACATACCTTTAATGTTGAGAATAACTCACTACTGTTACCTATTAAAATGACTACTTGTATTGAAATGGTGCTAAATTAGTTAATAATTTATTATTTATAATACTATTAAATTACGATTAAAATGTATAAAATTTGAGACTGTGAATAAATAAGATGTTAATGCTTCATAGGTAAAGTCATATGAAGGGCTACCATTTTGAAATAACAAATTTTGTTTAGTTATAGTTAGTTATACACTATTAATAATGAATGATACTCCTCTGTGTGAAGACACTTGATTTCTCACCATAATTATCAACATTGACAACAAGCTAAGAAACAGATATCAATATTCAGCACTTTATTAATATAAGTAATTTTTACATTTTCAGATGATCGCTTACAAAGTGTCCCATTTTCACTATGTTGTACCATATTTTTCAACTATGTAATGTTGAAGAAAAATCATCTTACACATTTTAAACTAATCTTGTCACATTTTGTACTAATGACAGATTCTGAAGCATATATTTAAAAAAAATAATGATCTTTGAACTGGAGTAAGTCAGAGGTCACCTAAACTTATCTAAAGTTCATGTCTCATGAACATATTTTTAAGATGTTTAAATCTATGTTAATGCAAGTTTAATTTTAAAAAAAGATAGCAACAGAATAAATTTTAATTTTAGAAGCATCTCACAAGTGAGTTGTGCTAATTTTAGAAGAGACCTGAGGGCACCTTGTGTGGTCCTTGAGGGCTACCTGGTGCCCACAAAAACAATGTTGGTGACCTCTCCTCTAACGTATCATAATTAACACTTTATGTCTCATAAAAATTATTAAACCTTTTTTCGTGGCTTTCATCAAAGGGTTAAAAAAAACCATCTCATTCCCAAAACGTGTATTTTATGTCAAGCTTTTTAATGTTGTGGGTTTTACAGGGTTAAAGTTAAAAACGAGTCCCCTTGAAACAGTGACGCACCAGAGGAGGGTGACTATTTGAACAGATAAAGTGAAAGTATAGGCAGGCACTTCTTAATGGAGCTTCTCACGGTCTCACTCGTTGCAGGGGTCCCTCAAGGCTCCGGAAGATTGGATACACCATATGTTTATCTGGAGCTTCATGCTGCATAAGTGCTACTGATGGCATAGTTTACCAGTATTATTGTCCTTTCTGTAATGCTTCAATCCAAAAGCTTATTTAGGCAGTTACTTCCCAGAAGCCAAACACAAGAAAGAGATAGGACTTTTATTTAGTTGTTATAGCTCTGCTAACTATCCACTTGCACTTTATTTTTTATTTTGTGTCTTAACAATAAACACTAGCTATAAATTACATTTTATTAATATGTGGGATTATTTATTACTTTTGTCATTAAATCATTAAACTGTTTTTTCTAACTCTATCCAAAGGAATAAAGGTTTTACTTGTGACAGAAGATCAAGGTATTGTCATTTCTCATTTAAACTGAGTTATTCCTTTGCATTAAAAGGATATCCTCCTTTTAACTGACCTTTAACCTTTTCCTCCTTACTTCTGAACAAAAGAGAATGTTCTTTTTATTCACTTGTCCAAGTAAAACCAAGTTTTCTGCTTGAACGTGTGAAAGTTCTTCTCTAACTATATAGTTTTTTTATTTTAAAATCGTTACCAGTAGGTAGTCTTTTATTTATAATTATACAGCTTTTATCCAAAATCAAAAAGCCTGTATCGTTATTAAAGACATATTTTCTGCAGAGAAAAGCTCGATAGAAATTTGCCTGTAAGTTGCGGACGGGGCTGTTTGCGTATTCTAATTTCCCATCATCCCTTTTGTTTACACTCTCTACCGCTAGCTTATAGCATCTCACAAGCCCAAGCTAACATTAGCGAAAAAAATAAAATAAGTAAATAACCCAGCAATCTTTGTAGCTATCCAGCCATACAGTTTTGAAACAAGTGGCAGCCCAGACGAGGAAAATTAAAACGTTAATGGATCTATTTGTCTACAAGTGTGTGCATCAGAATTGTAGCAGAGCAGGGAGAATTTTGCCCGTCTGTGGAAGTTGCTACGTCTAAAAAACCAAACATCAGCTCCTGATCCGTCACAATTTGAATGAGGAAAAACTCTGAAACGCAGTTTTAATCTTAAATTATTTTAAACATGTCCGCCATCATGAGAAAAATGAATACAGTAAAAACACCAAAAACACAATTTTTATTGAAGCAGGTCTTTATAAAAACTGATAAAGCACATAGTTCCACAGTCAGTTTCAGATATTTTGTTTTGACTCATCAAAAATACGACAACCACAGAAAGAAACGACACTTATCAGAGAAGAAATACTTTTTCATGTGTTACCAGTAATAGCAAGTATTTCATTGAGTGCTAAGGCAATGTATTCAATGCTTCTTACTTTTAGGAAAGGTCTTTAAACACTTATGTTACTTATTAGCATTTTCTAAGCCTAGAATGACGAGAAAATGTATAACTTGCATTCTTTCATACTTAAATCCCTCTTTCATTATTGTATATGAATTTCTGTTTTGAACACATTGCAAGTAACATTTAAAACTCTGCACCTACAGAATCTTTTAGCGCAGTGCTAAGTTAATTAAAACCTTGCTGTGAGATAGCAGTAGTATTTTATCCTCTACATTCCTCAATACTAGAACGGGCTTTGTTTAAAAAATGTAATTTTTTAAACTATTTATTTGTTAGAATATCATTTGTAATTCATAAAATTGATGTTTGGAGCATAATTGTGGCTTTTTTGTGTTTTCTATTAAACACCAAAGTATTAGTTCAGTGGATTCTCTGAATCCACATTAAAAAGTCTCCATGTTTTAGCTGCATGATTATGTGCTGGCATATCTAACCTTGTAATGCTATTCCCTTGTCCTGCCTTAGCAGCTCCTCCTCCTCCTCCTCCTCCTCCTCGTAGTTACCCTGCCCTGGTGCAGCCGTTTTAAGCCCCATAATTTCCTTGGCAGCAAAGTTCTTGATGAGGTTGGTCAGGGATGAAGACTTGTATTAACTTAAATGTTGTACATGAAGGAAATTGAAGACCCATAAAGCAAGGTCTTGTCAGTCTCTCAGGTGAGCTCTAGCATGAAGAGCACAGACTCCCTCTCTTTCTCCTCCTCCCACCAGCAGATTTGTCTTAAAAGTTTTAACGCCTGAGGGGCGAGGTGAAAACTTTGGCAAAGCTGCTTGATTTTTCCTTTTCTCTTCTCCAGAGTTCATGTCATATCTGCTCAGGTGAAACTAAAAGAAAGGATTTAATTTGAGAATATAAAGGAGTCGCAGTTAAACTAAAAAAGACTGATATTTACCACATTGCATTATTTAAATATAAATAGACAATTTAGGGGAAAATAAGATAAAATAGTTTGACTTAACGTTTCAATTTAATTTTGTATTCATTCTTATTTTTAGGAAGTTAAAAAAAACAATCATAGTAACAATTTCACGCATGAAGCAAAGCAGGTTACTTCCTTTTTTCCTTTTTTTTGTTAACTCAATTTATTTGACCTGACATATCACCTTGATTCCGTAATTAGATGCTTGGTAGTGCTTTTTTATTAAAAAAAAAAATACAAAATCACTTTTACTTACCACTTTATTAGGTACACTTTACTAGTTGGACCCCCTTTCTACCTTCAGAACTGTCTTAACCTTTGGTGGCATCAATTCATCAAAGTCGGCCTTTCTATCAACTGGAACCCGTTTGGCCATTCTCCTCTGACCTCTGGCACTAACAATCATGCCACATTTAAATCCCTGTTCATTCCATTCTGTTGCTCGGTTTATGCTGCAGCAGATCGTCTTGACCATGTCTACATGTCCACATACATGAAGTTGCTGTCCTGCGATTGGCTGATTAGAAATTTTCTTTAACAAGCAGTTGAACAGGCAGGCTGAATTAAAATGGCCAGTTAGTGTTGTCGGGTGATTCAATGAGTCGTAATTTAGACTGAGTTGCTGCAATTGTTTTTTATTTTTTATTTTAGAAGACTTTTCCTGAACATTAACAAAGTTTTAACTAACTCAGACGTACTTTTTTTTACTTTATCAGTAAATTGACATTAATAGTAGAAATCCTTGAACCCATTTAATGTTTGAGATTAGGTCACACCCACTGTCCCATTTTGGTTAGGTGTCGAGTATTGTACGGTTTACTGTCATGTTCATATTTTAGAAAGGCTGTGAATATTGTTGATGTTACAGGGATCAGTGCATGAAGGACAGAATACTGACATTTTAACAAATGAAACCACTTACGTATTCACCTTTAGGTGAGCAATTAGTCTTTGTTTCAGTCTTGTATGTCTCGGTCTCTTTCTGAATGCTAATCGGTCTAAACAAACCACCCTTAAATTGTTATTGTTCCTATTTCCTGCTTTACTGCATGGACAGAGGTATTGACCAACGACAGAACAAATGTCAGGAAGATCATTCAGTACTTTTCCATGCACAGTCAAGCAGAGCTACAGTTACAACTTGACCATGCCATTTAACTGAACTTTTCACTTGTCCGAGAACACAAGCGTATACAGAAATCGATTCATCGAACAAAGCGGGTTCTTTTAGGGTTTTTTTCTTACAGTTGATGTATTATTTTAAAATAATTCAAACCAAGTTGGAAGTTCAAGTGGTTGCAAATGTGTACTACTGTGGATATTTTTACAACTATAGCCCTAATTCACAAAACTTCTATCCAATATTTCCCACTTTTCAACATTTTTTGATCAAATCTGACTTCTTTACAAGCTAGTTTTTATTTACTGAGTTGTTCTTTTTTCAGAATTACTATTTTGGCTACTTTTCAGTAAAATAAACCTTCCTGTTGGGCACTACCTCATGTTTACAAGCAGAAGTCATTTCACAGTGTCTTCATACCACGTTTTACCAGTTTTTTTTGTTTGTTCTGACTTTTACTCTCTTTACCCCAGCTAATATTTGAGCTAACCATCTAAAATGTAGTCACAGGACCCCAGTTAAGCAGAATTAACTACTGTGGAAATACAACCCAAAACATGATGTCCACGTATGTGGATGCCAGGTCCTGAGGGGTTAAATGCATTTTTTTTCCTCACAAATGAAAGTAATCTTTTTCTACTGAGATGTTTATTACCTTTGTTTGCTGTAATTTTGCTTCATATTTTAGAGGGTTTTTTTTTCTTCTTGAACCACTTTTAGAAAGACAAACGCAAAGAGAAAAAATATTCCTTTAAAAACAGGGCCTTTGACAATATAGAATAGTTCAAAGTCAACAGGAAAAATAAGGTTGCTGATGAATAAATAACAGTATTCAGTGTAAGAGATTTTCTTTAGATATTGTTTATGTCCAAATAATAATTAAAAAGTAATAAAATGGACGAAATGGTCGAAAATGAACAACATATTAACCTTGACTCTTATACTATATTAATTGATCTGGAATGAAAGTTGTCTCACGAAAAGGAAGATGGCAACTTCATTCCACATACAGTGCTCATGTTTTCCTACTTTATCTTTTTTAGGCAAAGCATATATAAAACAAATAAAAACTGTCTTTTATCCCCTTTACCTGACCAAAAAAGAAATAAAAATAAGCTTACATTTTTTGGTGCTGCTTATAGCCATACTGACAATGTGCAGTTAATATGGCAATAACCCCCCCCAAAAAAAATAAATAAATAAGTGACGGAATTTGTTTCACTTGGTTGGAGCGGTAAATAAACCATTTTCAATAGGTGATATCACTCTCACTCTGCCCAATTCTCATATACAGTGAATTTTTCTCTCGATCCGTCCGTCCAGCCATCCGGCCATGCATGTGAGACAATATGTAGTAGAAGTTTAGTTTTTGTTTTGTTTTTTTAACTCTTTAATCACCCAAAAACAGAAAAAAACACTTTTTTTTTGCTGCTTATGGCCTTTGATGAGTAAAACACACAATCAATACTCTTAAAAACATGTTCTCTAAATGTGCTTCACCATTTGATTGAGCAGGTGGTTAAAAGGTTAAATGTGTCAAAATGTAAAATAAGTTCTTCATGAATGAGGTGGAGTTGAGACAAATAGGCACAGTACAGATGTTTTTGTCTCAAACTGTTAAAGAGGAGTCTAACAATCTACTTGTAATATTGATTTTAAACTCCTTTTGGGAAAAAAAAATACATGTATTAATTCAAAACAAATTCAACAACTATCACTGCTTTTGTTAAAAGTTTCTCTATCACAATAAAGTAACCTAAACCTGTATGTTCTTGAAATCCATAACTTGTCCGCTCACGTAAAGTACTGAATGAACTCTCGTAATTTAGTTGATAACCTTGTAGTCATAAGTGTAACATTCTCGGTGAGGCGGGATATAAACAACAGGGATTAAAATATCTCAATTCCACCTTTGACACGGGTATGTCTGGTGCTGGGTTCAGAAGGCACAAACTGTCAGCCAACAAATCTTATTTATCTTTCAAGGTCTAACCGTGTTTGCATTTTAGGACTTGCCTTCAGTCTTGAGAAGAGTTACAGTGGATACAGCCACATTTATATCAAGTGCTAAAGCTAAAGCGCTCTGGCCTGTAAAAATGCTCCAAGGTAACCAATCTGTAGCACTGCAACTTTTGGGACACTGTTATTGGAAGAGCTGGAGATGTGGTTTTAACCTCTTCGTGTCATATGTCGTTGATTTGCAATGGACCATATAATCCAGGACTCCACATAATTTAGCATCACCTTGAATAGATAAAAGATTAATAATTTTTTATTTCTGCATGATTGAAAGTGAATTCAGGCATGAAGGAGTTACTGTCGACCATTTGCCTAATCAAAAATGCAAATAATTGATGGGTTAATTGATTGTAACTATTGCTTTGTAATGTTTTAACCCTATAAAAATGACTTTTTTTCCTGTTTTGATTATTTTGAATAAACAATAATAAAATCCCTCAAATCCTTTTTCATTGTTAAATTGGCACCATTGTTTAATGGTAGACTTCAACATAACTCAGGAAACATAATTAAAACTGAATGCAGAGATAAATAAACTGGAAAAAAAAAAAACTCTGGACATAAACTTTGCCTATTGAAAATTTTGGACCCAACGGGAAGCTGTGATGCAGCTATATATTCTGACTTGCAACTCGTCATATATGCATGTGTGGTTCAACACTTTTTGACATTTTGGATGTTACCATGTTGGCGTTTTTTTTTTTTTTTTACTTTCTTGCTGTTAACAAAACCAGTACTGGTTAGGGTTACGATACTGGCACCAGGTTGGAGACCCTTGATTGGGATATGCATTTTTTTCATTGTGTGGCCCGGTACCAAGCGGCCCTTGGACAGGTACCGGTGTGTAACCCAGAATTTGGTGTCACCTGCTTTAAAGGAGGCATACTATAAAAAAACAACGTAGAGCTTTTAAGTGTATTATACAGTTCATTCCTCACTATAAACTACCCCAAAATGGTGTTTTGATTCATTCATGCATTTCACTCCTGCCTTCTTGGTCCATGTGTTGAAGTGTTCTTGGGCAAAAAAACATTGCTGTTATATGTTGGCGCCAGCGTTGGGCAGTGGGACCATCAGTCTTTGAATGAATGGGCCCGTAACTGTAAAGCACTTTGGGCCATTAAAGCACTTAACCCTAGAACGCTATCGCCGGGTGACTTTCACCTGAGCAAAAGTATTTTCATGATTTCCAATATATTACATTTTACTGAATGTCATGGGTCCCTAAGTAAAGTCATACATGTCTTAGGAATGGGTCGACCAAAGACCAAGTCTCCAGTATCATTATTACGTTTTTTTTTTTTTTTGAATTTTTTGTTCTAAAATGCCTAATTTTTCTGTCATTTTCAAGCATGTTTTTAAAATCTTCCTATGCTTATATTTTCCATTTTCTTACATAGACCACACTTGAAAATAAAGCTACTCTAATTCATTGTGTGTTGTCATATTTTGATCTATTTTTAGGACAAATACTTTACATCAGGTAAAAATTACTCTGCAAAATTGATAGTGTAACTTTTTATAGCGAAAGTGTTCTAGGGTTAATAAGTATACACCATTTTAAATATGCTAAAACTGATAAGTCTAAATAATTAAAAGAAAAGAGCTATGTGTAATCACATATTTCAACTTGGTACAAAGATCAGAGCAGAAGAAACAGCTAGAAAATTGAAGATTATCCTGGAAACAAAATATGGCCAGAATAACCTAAAGAAAACAAGAAATTTAAACAGAAAAAACTAATCGTCTTTGCAATCACTCTGCTCAGTTTGTCTACAGTCATCAAACTACTGGATTGAAATTTTTTACAAATCACTAAAGAATAAATTAAAACATGTTATCAGATACATTTTGTAGATGTCAGAAAATCCTCCACTTCCATCCAGTCATTCACACATACAGTCATGACCTCCTTATGAACTTCTTTTTTTGTTTTCCTTTAGGCCTCCTTCCTGTTCCTCTCCACCTCAGCATCTTTTTATAAACATTCTGGTACTGATGTGATGTAGCTTTCCTGCATTTACCTCCAAAACACCTAACATGAGATACTCTGAATAGAGCTTTTTATTTCACATGTGTATTATGGGGCATCTGGCTCTACTTTTCATGTGTTCCTGCATTTAATAAGAGCGTGGATAATGGGCTGTTTAATCTGCCCTCTGAGCTGGGATAGATATTATGATTAAGAATATGACAGTGCCATTTTCACACCTTGAGAAAGTGATGATTGTACACGTGTTGGTTGTCGCCTTGTGTTAAATGGTAGTTTTATCACTGTCAGCGACAGATGCCGCGATCCCTCTCCTGCCATACAGTGTTGCTGGAGAGGAGCTTTGTTACAACTTACTAATGTGACAAGAGAGGAAATCATTCACCGGTGTTCATTATTCTGACAAGAGTATCAATCATGCTATAGTATATGTGTTTATACAGGAGATACTGAATCATCCTCAACGGCAAGGTTCCTCCTGATATATGGCTAAATTTGGTGTCACAGAAACGCCTCAGACAAGAAAGGAGCCAATTTACTACCAGATCCCAAGCTAGAAATGTAGCACTCACTGTAATACATCACTTGTTTCAAGGGAAGTGCAGTGTTACAGGCCATTAGTACCACTGAGAGTCTAACCACAACCAGGCAATGACTTGTAGTCATAAACAGCTACGGTGCGTTCGCGTGGATCTGTGTGTGCCGGCTGTACACTCGGTGATGGAGGATGCAGACTTCACTGAACCACAGCTGGATCGTTTGGGTGTCGTGCTGTTGAAATCGCTGTATAAATATAGATTGTTCTGCTCCCACTGCGGTGGAATCCATAACCATGACCTGAAAAAGTTTGATCTTAACATATGACCGAGGAGAGGTTTGTTTGCTCAGAGTAAATAGGGTTTCTACAAAGTGATTTCAGATCAATGTGTGATAGAAGTGTTCTCATTCTTTTGAGGAGATTCAGTGAATGGTGTAAAATATTAAAATTGATATAAGAAACTGTCTTTTCTGTGTACTGTTTCCTAATTCCTGAAATGGCATTAACCGGGTAATGCAACGTCTGTTATCTTACCCTTCAGAGGTTCCATGAACTTCCCTTACCCCGAAGCTTGTATAGGTTAGCTTTTATCAAGAATGAGCTTGTTCTGGTCTCTAAATGAATGAACGGGTCATGAAAACCCAGGCTTTGGGGGGTGAGCTTGGTTGTAAGTACAAACAAGCCCTCTCTGTTCAAAAGACTGAACTCCCTGTGAACGCTGACATGATGATGGAGGGGGTCCGGATGGGAGCCTTTCAGCGGGCCGCGGCGCCATCCTCCAAAGCAGGATGCTTCTGTTCTGTCCGTTAGCGCTGAAACAAAAGAAAAGAAAGAAGAGCCGAAACAGGGTCAACGGGGACTCCCTGCATCTAGCACTGAATCAAGAAATGAGAGGAGACACACAAGCCTGGCTTTAAGAGAGCACACATTCAGAGAGCAAGCGGTGAATGGGGCTCTGTCAATTTGCCAAAGTAGCTTGGGTGATTAACATTTGAACTGTGGCACATCAAGAGCCCCCTGTGGATGAATGGTCATTCTATCAGCCTCATTAGGGGAAACCTATTCAAGGATGCCAAGCACAAATTGCCCTGGCCCAACTGTCAAGCATGGATAGAGACTGACAATGGCAACCCAAAGTAAACAGTCATGTCTCCTAGATTGTTCAAGTCCTCCAATAAACAACATTTAGAGCCAAGATAAGCAATGAGCCTCTTAAACTGATGGAGTGTGTTATGATCATAACCTGTGTATCACCATAGTAAATGGTTTCATTGTGCTGACTTCCTTTGAGTAAATAACATAGATAGGCACACTGGTTCCCAACCCGTAAACTAATCTGACACAAACAGGCATGCAGAAGCCCAATTTTGGATCTTTTATTTATTCTACCTTCACATTCTTGCGCCCTTTGGATTAGATGGTGTTTTGAGCGTTTGAGTCGACTCATTTGCAATCATAGTTTAATGATGCGACCAAAGATCCCGTTGAGAAAGCTTCAAATTTGAGTGGAGCAAAATCAAGTGAATGTTCAGTAGGTTTTTTTATTTTTTTATTTTTGCCTTCTATTTTATTTTCAGAATTTTTTTTTTTTTTTACAAGAGTTTCTGAAATATCATCGCACATGTAAATATGTTCAAAGAAACACATTGCAGATGACTTACATAATCTACAGTTTTTCAACTATTGTTTTTTTTTTAAACATAATGCAAACACAGCACTAAAAAGTGACATTTGAAAGGTTTACTGCATCCCATGCGTGTTAAATTGTACTGGGTCTAAAATGTATGTAGTAAAATTGTTTCTAATGTTTCAGTTAGGTTCAGTCATGTTTCTCTTGGGTATTGGACATTACTGATTGTATGATATAGACATCATATTAGCTGTGAATGTTCATTACACAGGATGTAGGTCTCTACAGCTTTTAGTAAGTTGCACAACAAACATTTGCAATGAAGATCTGTATTACACAGTGTGGGGACCCATATTTCTTATCTTTTTTAAATTTATTTGATGCTTTTAGGTGATTCAACTGCTGAAACTGAGGAAAACAAGTGTCCTTCAAAAGTCATAGCCAAACTCTTTCTCTACAGTGCAGCAGGATGATCAGCTGTTTGGCTGCATTTAATAATATGGTTAGCATGGAGGCTGTCAAGAGGAATGCGTTAGAACTCTTTAATGGGTCCATTTTACAATGGAAACACTCAAAATACTGTACCGGACTGCTCAGTGGCTTTATACGGGGAGGATAGGGGCAGAAGATTTTGGAAGGAGGGCAGACGAGAACAGCAGAGTGGAAGGCCATTACAAAAAAGAAAGGTTTAAAGTGCATTTTAAACTGTTTTATTTATTTGACACTTCTTTATATGGCAACCAAACTCTAAATCCAACTTTTTTTGTCTTTTGACTTCTATAAATTGGGCTTTAAAGGGCTGTCTTTTGGTCATTGATACATTTTTGATAAATTAAAATAAAACAGTTAAATTCTTGAAAATATAGTCAAAAACCATTCTTGTGCTGCCCCATACAGGTTGAAATGAGGTATTACAGTTGAATTTTGTGACTGGTCAAAACATGTAAGTATCATAAGTCCCACGTCATGATCTGCAGCTCCAGTAACAGTCCAGCCCCCAAGCCCCACCCCTCTGACTGGATTTTCACATTTCGGCTGTCGGTGGAGTCAGCCTCCAACTTCCCTGTTTGGTGACCCTTTAAGCCTTTTCTATGCATAAAAAGGCTTGTATTGATGATTTCTTAACCTTTGTCAAAAATTTTACTAAACTTGACTTAAAAATTAGGGGACAATTAAGGGGAGGGGCACATTTATTTGCTGGGAGGGCAGCCCATGTCCATATTGGATAGCTTATTTTGCCAATACATTACAATAAAAACTGAAAAAGAATATTAAAAAAAAAATAGCTCTATCCTCCTTTAAGGCACATTTTGTTGTTTTTCTACATATATAATGTCTCTTATCAATATCCAACATAAGACTGTAGTTTTCCCGGCATGAAAAATGTTCACAAATAGTGATCGTTGCACATATTTTATCTTTTCCCCTTTTCTGTCTCTCTTTAGTGAGAAATCAGCATGATCTTGTTTGATAAACATGTTTACCCAAGCTCTGGAAGAAATTCATTAACCATAATTAAGCGTTTACTTGATCAGGAGGGTATAAAAAAGGATTATGTGAAGTTAGATTAAAGGGAGCTGAGTGAAACCAACAAAGAGATTATCAAGCGCTGCCAGGCAAGCAGCCTGCCTTTGGAGTTGGGCCTTTTCTGATTGCTATCTCGTTAGTGCTTTATTCGTCAAGCGCAAGCTAATGCCTAAAACATGTTTGGTTTAATCTAGACACACTTCTGCAGGACTCTCGAGATTTATTACTGACCACTGATGGAGTGCATGCGATGAGTCAGACAAGAGGCTAAGAAAAGTAAAGAGATCAGAGAAGCACCTGCAAGGAATAGATCGTCTCTTGAACATAAATGTAAACGGTGAATGTATCAACACCTTGTTTTGGGGTAGATTCAGACTGAACACATTTGGTTTGCTTAAAACGAATCAGAGTTTGCTTCCCCTGATGATCCGGAACACATTTTCAGTATTAGATCATCATGGAACTTTGTGGTGCTGCACCTAAATGCTTTTTGAAACAAAGACAGAAAAAATAAGTTGGTGCAAAAATACAAGAAAAATTATTATTTAATAACAAATAAACAAGAGGTTGTTTGACAAAAATCTGTTTTGCACTGCCAAAACCCAATAAACAAGAACATAAATTGGACAAGTGAGCACAGAATAAGGAAAGAAGTTTGAAGGGAATAACTTCAAGACAGACGGATCTGTAACAAATACAGGCATGATGCACTAACAGAATGTAACATTTAAGAAACTGTGAGAGAAAAACACAAAACAGGAAAAAGTAAACAATACAATGCACAGGTTTTAGTAAATGTGAAAGAAAAGGGCCCTCTAGCTTTAATTTTTTCAATCACAATCGCCTTTTTTCTGTTTATTTTACCTTCTTAACAATATACTTCCGCTTGCAAAACTTCTTGATCAGAGTATTTGCAGAAGAGTTCAATTAACTGGCAGAAACGCGTCCCCGTGCATTACCCTGTGATTGGCATCGGGGATAGTAAAATGTTCCACACCTGCTAATTTTCAGGGTTGTAAAGCTACACTGTCAGGTGCCTGCTGAATGCTGACAGAAACTATAATGAGGCGCGCGGGAAAGGCAGTGTTTGGAAACCAAAAAGGATTCCTGCTGGTTGCTCTGACACACCATAGCTTGGTTATCTAGCTTAAAAAAGTACTTTGACAATAAAAGAAAACGTGCTCAAATTTGCATTTTGATATTTTCTTTTATCGGTTTAAGTGTTTTAAAATACTTTATGTTATAAACTACTGTGGCTATCTTTTTTTTTTTTTTTTTACATTTAACACCAGAGATGTCACCGGCAACACCTAAATAACATGCTTTTATACATTCTGGAACTCTTTGACCATTTTTGTGATCAATCTGAATCGGCTGATTTTGTTGTGGAGATTTTGTGTTTGGATATCTGCTCTCCATGACAGAATCGTCTGATTAATGTGTATGTATGTTCTCGAAAACGCTTAGATTTTCTTTGATTGAGAATCTGCTGGAATTATGTTACTTGTGTAAACAGTTGAAGAGTCCATCAAATAAGAATAACAGACCTATAGACTCTTGTCCTAAAGGTTTAAAATGTGATGGATTAATTAAGTAAAGAAGAGGTTTTGGTGATGACCTTTGCATAATCATCACTATAGTTATCAACCTGCTCAGTATAAAAAAAAAAATAGATAGTTGAAATGATTGATCTGTGTGTGTCTATGAAAGAATTACGCCAAAGAATCAAATCTTACAACAGTGAAAACACAGTAATTGTTTCCTGATTGAAAAACAATACTTACTGAATAAAGTTCATGAGAAATGTCCAAAGAATGATTTTATTAAAAGGGCTGAAGATCAAATGGGTAGGAATAAACTCACGATTCCGGTTAATAAATCCAGATTTCATAAATGTAAATTCAAAACTATGAATGTTTGTAAAAAAAAAACAAAAAAACAAAAAAGTACTTAGAAAAATGCCAAACTTGCAAAAAAGAACCATTTGGATTAACAAAACTGTGGGGATATTGCACTATAGTTAGTTTCTTTCTAGTCGATATGTCTTTTTTTGGTCAAGTTCACTCCGTCAGATTCTCATGAGGTTTAGGTAAACAATCCTCCACAGCTGTCATCATTTTAGTTGATTCTCCTCCATGTATTTAGGCATCTGGTTTTTCTGGTTAGGTCACAGTTTTGTTGCTCCCTTAGTTCATGTTTTTGTGATGTTTACGTTTCTGAAACAAGCCGAGTCCTTTGCATTGTGGGTCTGAAGCTAAAAATAAACACCTGTTTTCTGTATACTGAGGCAGAATCAATAAGAGAAAAAAAACATCTCACAAAGTGATCTATACTAAATTTGAAATGTGAATGAATGTGCCTTGAATTCACAATTTCTTACAATAAAATATGTATAAACATCACCAGAGCCACTTCCTTTCTCTACATTGGTGCCCCCCTGCAGAGGAAGTTCCTGGCATTTCCCACCTGAGCAGTGTTGTAACATAATGCTTCAACTGGGAAGTGTCAAAGACAACTTCCTGTGATGTCTTGTTAACTAACCATTCTAAACACAAAACTATTTTTATAGCCTTGTTGTTTCTCACCAATTTTATAATATATTTCCGCATAGTTTGAAACTTTTCCATAAAAAGATTGACCTAATCATTTAAACAATAGTTCTTTTACTTAAAGGTGCTCGTTTCTTGACACCTTCCATTTACAGAAATCCAGCACACTTTGCACAGACAAGATGAGAAAACTTCCTACTTTACAATTTAAAAGTAAATTATATTTAAATAAGAGACTTATAATAAACAAGATGAGCATTAACTGACACAGAAGTTGAAAAGACGTGTTATAAATGTTTATTTTCAAGTAGTTTTTTATTCCTTCGGAATTTTTTCTTGACCTTTTATTTTTTTTGTCAAAACTGATTTTTGGAAACAGTTCTCTTTGCTGGTTTGACTGCTACACTGCTTAAGGGCTTTATACGTGTAATTCTATCTTTCTGTTACATCTGTTATGATGGGTGTACACAACAATCGGTACGTTTATTCATGTGGGAGCTTCTGATCCAGCCTTCCAAAGCCAAAGCAATGCTCACGTAAGACTTTCAAATCCACGCTGGTTAAGGATGAGACTGTAGATGTAGAGCTGAAGCAAATAGAAAGTTACTTTTATTTCTGTCTTCAGTTGTTGGCAAAATATTAGCTCGCTAACAAACAATGCAAGCTTTAATTGACACAATTTGGTATTTTGTGTTGTTTGTTCAAACATGACCAAAAATCTGTGTAAAGCCTCATTTTTATGGGTGGTCAATGTTTATTAGCAGCATGTGGTGGTTGAGCCTTAAACCACCACCACATAGGTGTTAGTATTTTATTTTTCTTTAAAACATTTACTTTGTTTACTTGAAATAAATGGGTGCACACATTTGATTTATTTTAAGTGAAAATACAGTTGATTTACTTTTTGTTTTTCTGAATTTCATATCAGGTGCTCCACATCTTCCATAATCAGCAGAGGAGGTTGGGATATGCAGGGATTCCCAACACTCCTACTGGACTTTATTTTGTTTCTTTGGATGTAAAATATTTAGTTTATTCTTTGAAGACAATTTTGATTATTTAGATGTTTGTATAGTTTGTATTTTCTCTGTTTTGCTGTCGTAGTTTCATTTGTTAGAGTTTGTGGGTAGTTTGTTTCTCCCCTCCCTCATGTGTCCATATGGTTTGCCCCTGTCTATATAAGTTTCCCCATGATGTCAGTATGGAGAGTCTGGTCAGGCCTGTTCAGTCAAGTCCTCTATGTTTGTTTGTTAATTTAGTTATATTTTTCAGTTGGGCCTTAAGTTATTTTTTGTTTTTGGACACAAATGTACTGGTCTTATTAACTTTTACAAAAAAAAAGTAACACAAAAAAAAGGAAAATAAAACTTCTTGCAAGAAGAAACTCCCAATGTCCACTGACTCATTGTGAACCTTCACACAGCACCGGGATGGGAGTGACTACACCTGTACATCAGCCTAAATAGCTCATTCTTACACAGATATACATGATCACATGTTAGCTTTGGAACACCCTAAAACAAATTATTTATGAAATATTAGTTATTTTCACGAGTTTTTTTCCTACCCTGAAGTAAAACGACTAAAATCCTGAAGCTGGAAATGTTTTTTTATGGCATGGCCCCTTTAACGTCTGTGGTTCTGAGCGCTCCTAAGGGAAGAAACACACTTTACTCCGGAACAACGCGCCATGGAACACCCTTGTAACGGAGGGATCTCCATCCGTCCGCCACAAGAGTTTGCCCTTAAAAAATCTATTTCAGCTAACCCTACCCTTTCCAATACCTCTACAATTGAAGGGATAAGGAGAATCCGTAGGGGTTGAAGAATACGGATTTTGCCATATATATATAAAGGGTACATAGGGTAAGGGTAGATAATGAAGATATCATTGGAAGTGATCCTGAGGCTTTTTAATGTCTATAAATAACTTTTAAATCAACATCATTGGCTACTAATATCACTGTTTACTGATCAAACATTACATTATGCATTTGAGACTTTTTTTTTTTTTTTTTACTAAATTTGCAAAACTGTAAAATGTATCTGATTATTTCTAGTAGTGTTCTACATTTAAATGCTCCTGCTTTTTCAGGTGTAGGAAAACCCTGAATTGGGGGAAATGTTTTCATTTCCTCCACCAGATCAAGGTTTTGCTGTTTTGAATGGCCTTTCTATACATGCGAGAGAATTTGGAGATGCTGAAGGATGAGTCAGTGAACTGTTGAATGACCACGTTGCCATGGCCCAATACCACCAGCAGAAGGAAATGTTTTCATGGATCGGTGGATTTATCCCCAAAGGAGCTTGGTGCATTCAAAGTTTTTTTATTATTTTTTTTTTGAATAGTTGGCTTTTTCTGTAAAACATCAGTGAATGAGATATTTTTCAAAACCCACTACTTCTTTCAGGCTCCTTCTCAAATTGCAAATGTACCTGTAGCAATGTTACTGTGCAAACAGAAATGTTCCTTTACCGAATGTCTTCCTTTTTCATGATGTGTAAAAGTGAATTAAAGAGAAAAGGTTTAACTTTTATAAATAAATATTTATTGAACGCTTTAAACAAATTCTTTAGAACAGAGAACAAATCAAAATAGAAATCTTATTATCTGGATGTATTGATTTCTAGATATGATTTTATTGCTAATAAAATATTTCACTGTATTTCTCTGCGGTTTGAAAAATCTGATTAGTAACGTGACTGAAACAGAAAGCGGGCTGTCATACAGAGTTGTGATTTTGTTTTTCCTGCTCTGGATCTGATTTGCTGTATTGATTATCACGCCTCTTCATAACAGAAGTCTTCAGCTCTTCATTGCATGCTTCTTTTCTGATTGAATGCATGTTTGCACGTTGCTGTGCAGTTCAGGCTCTGGGAGTTGCAACACAATCTTGATCTCATCAAAACCCCAGAACGAGGTCAGAGCTGCACACACAGGAGGTTGAACTAAAAGGAACTTTATAATGATTGTAAACACTTGAAGGGCTTATGCTTTGCAAACTTGAAGAAAGAGATACAAAAGCATAGTAAGCTGGGAAACTATTTTTTGGACAAGTCAGTAAATAACTGTTTAAAGAAACATAAAGTAGATTCTATAGAAAAGAACCATTTTAAATTGTGAAGTAGTGTATGTCATGAAAAAATGTTTCCAACAAAACAAACATGCATTGCAGTTTTATTGAGACTTATCTTTATTGACCCATAGATATCAGTCATGACAGTCGACAAGAAGGTATTTATTTATTGGGTGATTTAGGATCAGCAAGTTAAAAAAAAAAACATTCCAGTTTAAAAAAAAAGATGGTTCTTTGTGGTGTTGTAGTGAGCAAAGATACTTGTGATGCTCTAGTGCTTCATCCACACCTAATGCAATTTGCGTGGTAGATGCAGCTAGACGCGAATTAAAAAAAAAAGATTAAAGCGATCTGAAGTCCTGCGGCGCAGTTTGAGCGACAGGGGTAGTGTGGTGATCTGGCAGCGATGAGACTTGAGCGGTGTACTGCGAATTGGGCGGAGCGGCGAGAACTGAATATCTACATTTTGGCAGGTCGCCGCGTCGCATCTGCGTTTCAGGAATTCAACTTTAGTAACGTCATCAGTGACTCGATCAGCGTGTAGAATACTAATCCAGCGCTTTTGTTCTGAACTTCCATGTATTTCCTTAACCCGCTGGACTTGCGGGGTTACCAGAGCATGGACACACCCTGGACAGATCGCCAACCTTTTGCCCCAAAGCTGCTCTCTGGCTGCTGTCAGTACAGCCTCCTGGGAGTCAGCGGAGCTCGCTCGCTCGATATGCTGGCAAATAGACAGCCGCTGTGGAATGCGGGGGCTGCTGGCTTGGGCCTCCTAGAGTTTGAGACTTTTCTTCTCAAACCAGTCTACTACCTAATTTTAGTTTTGTCATTATTTTCACCCCTCTCTGGTTTATGCAAGACATTGTGCCATAAAATTCCCAATCAAATTTCCCACTGAAAGCGGTTCACGGGGTGTAGGCAGCCAGTTTCAATGTTAAGTCAATGGTACAGACGTGAATTGAAGCAATCTTAAGTCCCGCAGCGCGACCTTAGTGATGAGCGTGGTGGTCTGGCAGAAGTATTGGTGCTCACACACGGCTGCGCGTGGTGCTTTTAAGAAACGCTCTACCCAATTTTATGAATGCACTGTCAGCAGCTGGCATCCACACCAAACCAGCGCAGTCAACCAGGTAGTGGAAGGTGTCAGCATTTCATCATCTGACCACCAGAGGGAGCCCTCGCCAGAATACTGACCCTGCACTCCCTCTCCCCTCTCAGCAATCACTCCCTCAGCCGGATCTCCTCAGCTGTTTCCCATCTACTTTATCACCACTAGTGTACATAGTCTGCCTGCTGTCACTACCTCAGTGCGAAGTCTTGTACTGCCCGTGCATACATTTCTCAGCGGTTTCTCTTTGTTATCGCTCCTGGTTTTGATCTCTGCCTGTCTCCTCGTCATCCTGTCTGCCGTCTGCCTTGAACCATGCCTGGACTCTGACTTGCCTTTGTCTTGCCTCTTTTTTTATGGTTGTTATTAAACCTTGGTTGCTGATGGATCCAAACGCCATCTTCCTCATCGTTACAGAAGACTTCGCCAGACACCGATCCAGCAGTGGGGGTTCCCATGCCTTTAAATCCTGTGGGTTTTGCCAACATGTTACTAGAACATGGTCGTCAACTGCATCGCCTATTTGCCGCTACTGGCTCCACCCATGCCAAGTCCGACCCAGCTCACTGCCACTGCAGGACCTGATGTCTCTCCAGTCCTTTCGGTGTCTGGGCCACGACTCTCCCTGCCAGACAAATTCACTGGGAAACCAGAACAGTGTCCTTCTACCTCCATCAACAGGCTGCTCATTATCCCGCTGAGGAAGCCAGGGTTTCATGTTTATGTTCTTTACTGTCTGGTGATGCGTTGGAGTGGTTGGCCGCCGTGTGGACAGGAGGAACATTGCCGTTTCATTCCTTCACTGAATTTACCCGGCTCCTGCATTCAGTGTTTCAAGATGCTGCTGACGGAAGGGATCCAGGAGAACAGCTCATTAACATCAAGCAAAGCACCAACACAGCTGCTGCTTACTCATTGAGATTTTGGACTTTGGCTGCCCTGACCTCCTGGTCTGCTGACAGGTTGAAGACCTTCAGGAGGTGTTCAATAAACAGAACGCCACGCGCCTGCCATCTCATCATTCCTATGATTGCGCCACAGTGCTTCAACCTGGAGCCACACCTCCGAGGGAGCAGAACTTTCTAGCTGTCTCAACCCGAGTCCGAGGCCATGCAAAAGTACATCGAGGAGGAACCGCAAAAGGGGTTCATGCAACCCTCCATATCTCCGGCGTCCGCGGGATTCTTCTTAGTTAAGAAGAAGGACAGCAGACTCCGGCCCTGTATTGATTACCGTAACCTGAATGAAATCACAATCAAATATCGTTACCCCTGGTCCCATCCACCCTGGAACAGCTACGCCAAGCACGTTTCTTTACAAGACTTGGCCTGCAAAGTGCATACAACCTCGTAAGTATTCATGAGGAAGACGAGTGGAAAACAGCCTTTTCCACAGCCTCTGGTCACTACGAATATCTTGTAATGCCCTTTGGATTGTGCAACAGTCCTTCAGTTTTACAAGAGTTTGTTAATGTCATTTTCAGAGACATGCTAAATCGTTTTGTTATTGTTTACATATGACATACTCGCCCTCCTTCGATTAACACATCTCCCATGTTCAGCAGGTCCTTCAACGCCTCATTAAAAACAACCTGTACATCAAGGGTGAGAGGTGTCAATTTCACACCACCTCCGTCTCCTTTCTGGGGTACGTCATCGGTCCGCATCAGAATTGACTTGGACTCTGACTTGCCTTTGTCTTGCCTCTTTGTTTATGGTTGTTATTAACCTTGGTTGCTGATGGATCCAAACGCCTCTGCCTCACCGTTACACAGGGGAGGAGCTACTCCTTTTGTGCTTACTGGCTTTTGACTGCCACCAACTGTTCTGGAGGTTTGGCGTGTATGAATCTCGCAATCCAGCACAAATCGGATCCATGTACGTGTGTCTACACATGAATCACAACCATGTGAGGAGAGTGGCCCTCGTCCACCTATATTTAAAAAGGAAACAAACCTCATCAGCCATATATGGGTCCATAATATTAACCAGCAACACTGAGTGGTGAGTTCCACCAACTACTCCAAGGGCTGCACCTGCATGAAAACTGCTTCCAGTGGTATTTTTGACTCTCCCCGGCTCAGTTTGAAGTCCTGATGTCCCACATCGGTGCACGGCTCATCCATCAGGACACCAACTAAAAGGGTTCCATTCCACCAGCGGAGCGTCTGTCCTTTTGTTTGCAGTGAGTATTTACAAAGATATGCCAGGCAATATCGTGATGGTTGCATCAGAAAATGCTAGCTCAATCATAGCGAGTCATCATTTGCATAAACCACTGCAGTGACTGGATGTCTAGATGGACCCCAAATAGAAGATGACACCTACATAAACCTACTTGCATGATGTTGTACAAATCAGGTCATCTGTTGCACACTGTCAAAACCATCACTTTACATAACTATGATGAGCCTTAAGTTTTGATGACAGCCACATGTACTAGCAGCACGTGTTGAATTAAAATAACTGGACACCGGGTTAATTCAATTACAATGTATGGAATCAGACATTGAACACGTATTTGTCCCCTTGCAGGTAGCGAACAAGTGAACAGTTTGAACTATTTCTTCATTTTGGCTACATGACAATCTAGTGCTCTACATTTGTCCACGGCTCACTGTTCGTCTCATTTCTAACGTGTTTACATCACATGACTGTTGGGTACGGTAGCTGTTTTGGTTCAGTTGTTCCACTCTCTGTTCATTTCATATTCAGACAGAGGAATCTCAGAGTGAACCAAAGTTCAGTCCGATTGAAAATGAACCAAGACACCTTGGAAGATGGGTCAGAGAGCGGTTCCTGGTAGAGCTGTGGTGCCAGGGTAGTTATCCGCTGCCAGGATACACATTCTAGCAGGGGATAACTATCTCGGCACCACAGCTCTGTAGAGAAAGATGGTGTGTGTTCGTTGTAGCCTGGGGGCGGAGCTTGCTGCACAGATTTTTTTCCTGGAGGGGGCAGTTAACATCATGCTGACGTCAGCTCGTTTTCAACCGCTTGATTTCGTGGGTATGGGAGGGGCTACTGCAGATAACACAGGTTTATAGATGATTACTCATAAATTTATGAACCATCAAAATACCACTTTGGGGTCCTTTATAGTTAGGAATTAACAGTATAATGCACTTAAAACCTCAAAGTAGAATTTTTATGGTATGACTCCTTTTTAAGGTGCAGTTTAATTAAAAAAAAATAATAATATATATATATGAAATAAGTAGGGTGTATCACTTTTTTTCCCCTCGAGAAACAGTTATATCGTTCTTTTGGTTTTTTATTACCGTGAACTTTTATTTTTTAATGAATTTGTGCAATTGTGATTGCTAATTTAGCTATCATGTGAAACATATTTTCTTTCTGCTGCATATTTTACTGATTGTGGTGATTTGTTATCAGTTGAAGCACCTGAGGTCAAAATGTATAATTGTTGGTTCTTGTTTACTACATCTGTTGAAATAACTTGCAGCGGACTGAGCTTTCATAGCTGCCAATCAACTGACTGTTTTCCTGTTGCAACCTGCTCAGCCTCTATTATTTGTTGTCTCTTTCTATTTATCCCCCACTACTTATTTCTTTTTTTTTTTTAACCCCTTACTCAAAACAAACAAACAAAGAAAATGATGGTCCTCCCTCAATCCATTTTTGCCAGCATATTTATCCCTATTAATTTTCAAAATAAAATATTTTCATGACCTGAATAATCTTAGATTTTGTTTGCCGAATCTAAGTTATTGCAGAAGTGAGAGGAAGTGTGTTTCATTTTTATTTTACAATTGCTTTGTAACATCTACTGACCGAATGACTTTTTAGAAGATAGTGATTGGCACAAAACAATAACTCACACACCTACACTCTCTCACACACACACTAAATACAAAAAAAAAAAAAGGCTGTTTTGAAGCTTTACTTGTGCTTTTAATTGACGTTTTAAAAAAGAGGACTGAAGAGTGCAGAACTGACAGCTAAAGGTAACGAGGAAAATAATGAGGACGAGTCAGGTCTGGTAATTAATGACTGCGGAATGTCAAATTGTCAGTGTTTTCGCAATGAAAGGTGTCAAATCAACAATCACTGAATGCTTTCAAATATCGTTTAAAAAAGCCAAATGCAACAAAACTTTTCAAATATTTAAAGCACAGATTTCATATGCGCCATGGAGGGAAAAAAAAAACTTTAATCAATGTCCCCTTTGAGCAGCAAATTGCCTGATGCCCTGGAGATAATAATGACCCTGAAATTAATCATGATCTGACTGCAGAAAGAATACCAATTTAAACAACATGTGTTCAAAAAAAAAGAAAAAAAATGGAGGGAGGCTTTTAATTTTAATCAGGAAATGTAAAAGACTACAAGGTTCCGTTTTTACAGTTCAATGGGTTTTTTCACTCACTGCTTATCAGTGATGAAAGCTTCTCTGGCTTCAGTTTGTGAAGCTCAGGAAAGAGCTGGAGAAATAAAAAGCTAATTTCTAAAAGGTTTATAACAATGAAAATATAGTAAACTAGCATTTTTTTTTTCCTGTTTTCAAAAGTACATTTCCAAACCATCCCCTCTGAAAAAGGAACCCGGTTCCACTTTGAAGATTTCCTCTGCAAAAATAGACACCTAAAGCCCACGGCAACAATGAGTTCGAGATTGTTAACACTTTCACATTTTGTCAGTGTCTTGGATGATTAGTTCAGTCAAGAAAGAAAAGATGTTATCAAGAAATGAGAGCCTCTTGTGATAACAAACGTTTTGCGGTTTCCATGGTTACGCAAAGATCCCACTCGGAGCGGCAGAATTCTCAGTCTCAATTACAAAAACGGCTGATTACTGTCAAGACACTTGAGCAGGTGGAATTAGTCGAGCTTTTCGGTTTCTTTAGGCAGCTGTGCGACAGAGGGGCCAATCAAAGAGAATGATTGCTGTCGTTTCACAAGAGCTTTGTTTGTTTAACAAATAAGTTAAAAATCACTAAGAGGTCAGGAATTTTCTGATTTTCCAAGTTGAAACTTTGTGAAAGAAATCGTTTCACCCACTTCTTGAGAGCATTAAACACTTATTTCCTTTATTTGCAGTCTCGTTTGGAGATGTTTTCCTTTTATAAGATGTAAACTGCACAGCAGGGGCAGAATTACCAAAAGGACAATGGTAGGTGATTGCCTGAACACACATTAAAAATGTCTAAAATCATTTCCACGACCCCTTATTTTGTAAAAATAAATCAATAAATAAAATAGAAAGATAATGGTTGCATTCCCATTGACCATGAAATTGTGCAATTTGGATTTGCTATAAATAATTCAATTAATGGAAATGCCTCAGTTTCAAACAAAACTCACATTTATTGGAAAAAAAAAAACAACATTACAGTTGAAGGAAGTGGTTTTTGTCATATTTCGCAAAACTGCCATGGAAACACTTTGCGATTTAAACGAGTCGTATTACCAACATCGAGTGCACCCCAAGAGGTCCCATAGCATCACACAGCTCACCAAAAGTTGAGCGTGTCAATAGTCTGTTCCACAGCTCAACGTAACTCGCTGTTCCATCACCTGAATAAGACGTCGACATCTCCTTTGATGGATGAGGACGAGTACAGAAATTTGAATGGATCTGCTGTGAATCGAGTATTGTTCACATCCATCACCATGTTTTTGAATGACTTATCGTGTGAGTTGGTTTGTGTTAATTTGAATAAGTATGATTTAATGAAAACAGTATAATTGCAAAATTGTGTTTTTTTTTTTTTTTTTTTTTTTTTTTTTAAGATTTGAACTACTAATTTGATAGGGGTTTTGTACTTCCTGTCCTTCGACACCAGTGGTCCCCAAGCTACAGCCCATTTGGCCCGGCTCCCTGAACAATAAACATGATTTCTTTTTTTCTTTTTTGCCATGCGATCAAGACCCTCAAAGAACATGACATTTTATTCCACCCCTCTGCAGTCTGTGGCCTATCTGAACCCCACCCCAAAAACACAGAAATAAAACATTGCAGTCCATCTTTCACAGTCTTGCTGATTCTTTTAGTGCAGTAATGCTTCCTGCTTCTTCTTCCTCTTTTTTTTCTTAATAGCACACCCTCTTCTGTGTCCTGATTGGCTGGAAATCATGTCAATCAATCTCTTTTGTGAAGTGTATAGATACACACAGCTCTCCAAATCCACATGCATTTTTTATCATCATCAGATCTTTTTTCATGCTATAATCCTTGACATGTTTTTCTACAAATGATTGAACTGAAATTTGCATGAAGTGTGTAGTGAGGAGTTTTTCTCCCTTAAAACATCTGTAATTCACCGAGCGCAAGTTATTCGTTTAAGTAAATGAGGGAACACTACTGAAAAAAGGTAATGCGTACATGTGTAGCAGGAGACAAATTTAATTTAACTTTTATTTCCATGAGCACTGGATGAGAGCACAGTCATGCAGGACACAGTACAGCAACTCATTTTTATTTGGGAAGTTTAGCACAAACTGAGATATGTGAGGAGCTGGCAGCACCCAAAGTCTGAAAGGGGCTATGATGGGAGAGGACAGGTAATTAGTTATTAGTTATATTTTTGAAATTTATTTGTATTATATTTCATGACTTTATTATTTTTTAGTGTTGGTTATTTCATTAAAAGGATTATTCACGTATTTATACAAGTTGGCTTTCACACATAATTACTTCATGTTTAATCACCAAATTCACAACATTCAACAAGACAGGCTCAAAAACTACACTTGCCCAAAAGAACACGTGAACAATTTTCAATAAAACATCATGGACCCAAATCATTGAATACTCATGCTGATCTAGTTTCCACGGCAAACTAATGAACAATTTATAAAATTACCACAAAAAATAAAAATAAATAAAAGATTTTTACCCAACTAGCTAATTAATTGTTTTTTTGTCATATGTAAATGTATTTATTTGTATTATCTTTCATTTATTGTCTTTTGCTTATCAATGGGGGGTCTCAGCATAAGCCTTCATGGTTTCTTTCACCACCCTGCACGCTCTCAAGTTAGAAAGTGGAAAAATTTGAGGACCCCTGTTCTACAGCAATGGACTATTCCATCAGCATGTTAGCTAGCAAAAAGAGACTCTTTGAAGAGATTTAAGAAGAAAAATACAGCCAAAGGAAGTATACTTATCAGAGTGGCTGTGAATAAAGTAAATGATGAGAAGAAAGCAAGACATTTGTTGCCACGCCGCCAAAAGTGTAGGGGCAGGAGAAAGAAACACAGAGTCAAAGGAACTCAAAAAGAGAATAAAGAAAGTCAACAATGAGAAGAGGAACAGAAAACAGGAAGAAAGTTAAAGGGAGAGGCAGAAAATGGTCATTTTGACATAAATTGCTTTATTTATTTTAGTATTGACACCACTCCATAGACAGCCGAATCGTTCCATCACTTAAGTGTTTTGTTCTTTTAGTAAAACCTGAACCTAAAGGAAAAGAGAGCCATTCGTTCCTACTAGAAAGTGAGTTGGTAACAAATTGCCACATTTATTGAATTCAATGTTTTTTTTTTATTTTTTGAGAAGTAAAAAAAATGCAAGTAAAATCAGTTTCTGAACATTTAAATGTGATTTCTGTATTTCGATGATTATGAATAGTTTCTTGACACTGACACTATCTAAAAGTGGACATGAAGTAATTTGGGGAACGTTTATACCAGGGGAGTCAAACTCATTCGCTCAAGGGGCCAAAATTCAAAACACACCTTAGACCACGGGCCGGACAGAATAGACCTTTATTGAACACTCTAAAACTAAATTTTTAAAACTTTTAAACTGTAACTTTTTAACATAATTATGAACTAGATACTGTATATAGCATTTCCTGTGATAATGCTAGTGTGAATGCTGTAAGCTGTAGCTGAACACGATAAAGGTAATAATTGAAAACGCTGAAGTTGAAAGCCAGCTATAATGTAATATATATAATATTATATAAATTCTAAATTAGCCTTTAAAAAAAAAAAAAGAAAAGACTTAGGTTAGCCAAACAGCTAGCATGTAGCTGAAAAAATAGCAAAACTTCAAAGTATCCTAAAAAACTAAAAAAAAAGCCTAAACTAGCCAAATCAGCTAGCATGTAAATGTTAGCTGAACTCCAAAACAGCCTGAAAAAAATCTTCAAAAATAGTCCTAAAATCTAGCAGAATGCTAATTTTAAAACTGTAAAACTCAACTTTTTTTTACACAACAAATAAGAAAAGGCGTGAATATTATTCTAGAATAAATCAACTTAAATCTTAAATAATTTCAATAGTTTAAAAAAAAAAAAATAAAATAAAATATATTTTGTTAAAATTAAACAAGTTAGAAATGAGCGCAAGCTAACATTAGATCATTGGTAACAGTAAAATATAATAATCTGGAGGGCTGGGTACAATTACCCAGAGTAACTTGACTTTGACACATGAGGTTTATATATACAATCAGTTTCTGTTCACCCCAAAACTTCCTAGTCTGCCACTGCTGTACAGTGTGAGATTGACATTTCAGAACTAGGCTATAGGTAATTAAAGAAACAAATATTCAATCAAACACCAAATGAGTCATAATCAAAGGATCTCTTTCTCAATGTAATAGGAAAAAAACCTCTTGAAAACCCTTAAGGAAAGGTTGCCTTTGATACTGCGAGTACTTTGAAACCAGAAATCCGTGTATAACGCGTCTGTAGCTTTTTTTTTTTTTTAAGCAGTGACTCCTCATAGCAGTGTTATCCCTCCATGTTCCATTCAGTTACATTGACATAAGCACCATCAGCAGATTGTCGTACCTGCTCGGCCATGTTTCTTTCCTTGATTAGTCATCACAGTGCTGTAAACAATCTTTATTTATTTATTTTGCCATTGTAACAAATAATCCTGCCACCTTGGACTGTATGGAATCCTGCCATGGCTCCCGAGCTCCAAGGCCACTCCAGCATTCGGTCACATTTCCTAGCCATGGAGATCTCAGTCTCCCAGTGGGGGCTCACACTCACTGTCAGGTGTCAGGTGGAGTTATGTGTACCCCGGAAAAAGGGCTCCATTGTTTGTGAAAGGCCCGGTCATTGTCATAGCACATCTCTGGCTGCAAGGAGAGACGGTGGAGGGAAGCTTCAAAAGTGATTTAAATCTCTGTTAGGGAAGGTAATTGCTCGAGGGAGTGTGTTTTACTTTCTACAGTCGGGTTACAAGCAGTTGGAAGATGCCTCGTGGCTTACACAGGTCCTCTAAGTGGAAGTGTGGAGATGTGTGAAGAAAACAAATATATATATCAGGGGAGGGTTAGCTCTAAAACATATGGTCAAGGCAGTTGTTTACTGAGGAAAAATTTTCTTTTTTTTTTATAAGTATCCATGTTATTAAAAAAAGTAATGTAAATTTCTTCTTGATGCTGGAGTGAATGTGATAAGTGTCACTCTGCATTTCTGCACTTGTCCTGTCAGGAGGCAGCCACCATGCAGTCATTGTCATGTTGCTGCAGCCACTCCTATCCTGAAAGGTTAAAATGACTTGACTGAGAGCTTCTGACCTTCTTACACAACACTCCATGACAGCAATGTGCATCAACAATCAACTTTAAGATAGATTCGTGCGGGCATTTATGCAAAACGGGTTTGGGTCGCTGCTTGAAAAAAAAATAAATCCGTTTTTTCAATATTTTTTAAGAAATATATGTGGTTTGCACTTTTAACATTGTCCACCACATAACAGTAATTAACACATTGATCCACACAAAGCCCAGATATACTCGCCACAGAGACTACAAATCTATATAACGCACCCTTCGCCTCTGCTCTGCGGGGGTATCCTTCCACCTGGTCTGCGGTCTGTTTGCCACCAGAACGACCTTCCAGATTCAAAGTGTCACCTTCTGCACGCGCGCTAAAAAGAGCTGCCCTGCACTCACTGTAATTGCTCTCAAATAAAGTCCATTTGATCTCTCTTTGACCGTTGTTCTATCTGTATTCCACAGCGTGCCCTTTGGATGCGCACCGGAGCCGCAGCCGCCAAAACAAAATGAGAACTAAAAGGAAATAAAAAGTTGCCTCAAAAACTGAAAATGATTTAAAGTCCACAAAGTAAAAAAGTATATTATTCTGTTAAAACATTCATGCAACTCTAAGGGTGAAACTTGTGTTTCCTTTTTAAATTTCTGCAAACTCATTTTTGGTTATTTTTCTTCAGATTCAATCAGATTAAAGAAAAGTCTTTCTAAAATAGTTTTTATGTCTTTATTTAACACATCTAAAAGCTGCTTTTTTGCCTTTTCTTCTTGTCATTCACAATGTTTTTAATTCAGGTTTCCTTTTCTAAAAGTCTTTTTATTCTTTTTTTGTGTGTTGGAGATCAGTTACCAGTCCTTTGTCTGACTGAGGATCTAAGATCTTCCTCACAGATCAAACACATTTCTTGGATAAATTCCCTGTGAAACGTTGGTGTAGCTCTTTAGATGTGTTTTTTCAAGTTTTATGTGTAGCAGGCACAAATAGAAACAACAGCTTTTCACTCTTTTGTTGAAACATTTAAAATATTATGAAGTCTTTGTATTTAAATGTTACTTAAACTTTTTCAAAAACTCCTTGTTAGTTGATGTCCTTTTATTATTTTCGTGATGTCCAAGAGCATTTTTTTTTGGCAAAATTGTGATGATTTAAGAAGAAAATATACATATATTTAGTCTTTTTTGTGTCATTGGTTGGGAAAATCACAATTTGAAGTAAAATGTCTTCATTTTTAGGCCCAAAGACTTGTTGGAATCAGCAAAGGAGATACTTTTCCTTTGGCTTAGCTCAGCAAACAATGTAGTTATTGAACTAAAGCAAAACTGCTTTTTGATCACTTCAGAATAAAAATAAATAAAAAAATAAGCAGCAGGTGAGTGTCTGGGATATTTCACAATTCTTGAGAAAAAGGAAAGAAAAAATGACCTTAAAAATAAAATGAATTAAAATGGAGCTAAACTGCACATAGTTTAAAATTTGTTTTGTGGGAGAGTACAGAAAAAAAAAAGAACAACTAATTCCCCAAAGAAATGTTTTACTTGTTATATACCATAACATTACACACAAAAAAATTGACAGTTTTACATTTAGAATGTGAGACTCCTACTTCAAAATGCAAAATGATTCTACTATTTGATAATATTCTTTTTTAAATTCTACATTTGATACATACAAATTGAACAGGCTGAACTGCAATTTTAAATGTATTATTCATGCTTAAATCAAAGCCTGAAGCTCTTTTGAATAGTCTTGATAGATCCTGATGCTGGTTAGGTTTAAACGAAACACTGATATCCAGTAACATTAGGACATTAAAAACACAGCTGCAGGAAGGAAACGTACCTTATTGCAAAATTCAAGAAAAACTGGACAATAGGAAATATAATACTATTTAACATTTCACATTTCCTTCAAATTGAGTGGTTCGACTCTCGGCTGGGACCTTTCTGTGTGGAGTTTCCATGTTCTCTTCATGCATGTGTGGGTTTTCTCCAGGCACTTCCTCCCACAATCCAAAACATGCTTCACTGGTGTGAGAGAGTGAGTGTGTGGTCCTGCAACAGACCGGCGACCTGTTCAGAGTGTACCCCGCCTTCGCCCAACAGTACCTGGGTCGGCTCCAGCAGCCCAATGACCCCAAAAGGGATACAGCGGGTCCTAAAAATAAAATAGTTTGAGTTGTGGATATTGATCCCCCCCGCAAAAGCTTTCATTTAAGATTTATTACAGAGTATTTTTTTAATGTTAAAAGTTTAGTATATAATCAGTTTATTATCAGATTATAAAGCATTTGTTTCAAGCATAAGCAGCAGGGCTACAAGACAATAACAAATTGAAAATATTGCCAAAACTTAATTTTTTAAGCTTGTTTTAACTAACTTTAAGTTTGAATTAATTTACTCCTAAATTACAGGGCCATTTTACCTTAAGGTTGATATCCCCAAGCAGTTTAACTATTATTTTTGTGTAAGATTGATCTTTTTAACCGAAGTTATATTATATTCAGCATTTTGATGTAGTTTTTTAAGAATGAAAATGACTTGAACTAAGTTGAGTGTTGGTCCAAATGTTTGTCAAGTGCTTCCATTTGAGCAAAAATATACAATATTAATAGTCATTTTTACACAAATTCCCCCTTACTTTAAGTGAACAAAATTTTTAATTATGCATTTTGTGTTCTAATTCTGCAGTTTTATAAATGATACAAATGGAAAGTATTGGGTGAGTCATTTAATGCAGAATAATTCTGAGTTAGATAATAATATAATAAATGTCAACTAAATATGAATATTTTTGTAATACATTTTTGTCCCCATTGATTTAAAATTCATCTTTTTTCCAATGATTCAGTTTCCTCCATGCTTCCTGTGCAGTGTATCTATCTCCTGCATCAGATTTTAGGATGTGATAATGAAGTGCTTGTCCTTGAAATGTCATAGCTGAGGTTTGATCCTTCACAGTTGCTTGCCATTTGGTGTTGACAGCAGGAAGGGAGAGATGCATGAGTTGTGTTGTCAGAACTCTATGTGGTAATTAACAAATGATCTTTTGGTTTACAAATTTTATAGACAGAGATAAATTATGTTCATGAAGCCCCACAGCTAGGACACTTTGGGACATGCAAGTACGCCAGCACTTTTCTATGAGATCTCATGTCTTTTAACTCTGACTATTAGGACTGTGCAGCCTCCAGTGGCAACAACTGAATATCAAGTTAGATTCACACATGCACAGGTATATGCTCATAAACAAATTCTGACTTACACAGAGATCAACACATACATGTACATGTTATTCTTAAGGTTGATTCTTCATTGACTCAGTCTTTGAATTTAAACTGAATATTTCTTAATACAACCAAAAAAGCAAGTCAGTAGATTAAAATCTTTATTGTAACGTAGAAAATGTGTTATTTGTGCTTTTCAAGCTAAAGGTTGAGAAACAAATATGAGTAAGTACTTTTAGTTTGTTTTGTTTTGTTTTGTTTTTTAGCAATATTAAGCAATTTCTGGAATTAAGGTCATTTTTTAATCACTATTTTCTCTTTAAACACTTAAATAAAAAATAAACTGATAAAATAAAAATAAAATTATTCAACAAAGATAAGTTAATCTAATAATACATTTTTAGTAATTTTTTTTAAAGAAGTAGCATCAATTGTTTGGCCAGAAGCAGTTGTATATAAGTACTATTAAAAATCAGAACATAAACTAGCCACTTTCAGCATCTTTATCATTAATAATTGATCATTGCTGAGAACAGATATATATCCAAATAAATATAATTTGTTTGCATGAATAAATAAGTATTTATTGATTCACAACATATGAAAAATTTTAAAAAAAATAATTTTAGACATCTTTGAGGATCCACTTTGTAGTTCTGCTCACAGAGACAATACCATTCCCTTTGCTTGTCTGGGCGGATTGGGGTTGAAGTGTGTGTCCATGTGTTTGTTGTTTGGCTGTTTTACTCTGTTTGCCCGTCAGTATTTTATCCTGTTATTTCATTCTGCACCATGAGTTAGAGGGAGGAAGAAGATTATTATGAAACGTTGTGTGTTCCAAAAGAAAGAAAGAGTCTGAATTCCTCATGACTGATGCCCCAGCCTCCTTGATTGTGATGTTGTTACACTGTTTTGACTTGAAGATTTGAATGACTTTTCGGGTAGATTTTTGTGCTTCAAAGGATTAATCTTAACATAAAAAAATGTACTAACAAACGTGTAAACCATTTTCATCTGTTATATCTTATACAATGATAATATGAGAATACAATATATTATAACCTAGGGAGTTAATCTACACAACATCACGACAAGTTGCTTAGTCAATGAGAGATTTCAGAATAAATTAACATAAGAATTTCCCCTGTGGTCTATTCTAATCAGAGTATACCATCGTTTTCTGTTCCTGCTTAATGAATCATAGGAATTATAGTCATATTATAAATGGCAAGTCTTTGCAGGGCTATTAGTTTGTTTCTTTAGGGGTCTAATAGAAGACATGCTTCATTTAGGGCCCTGTAGTATCCTGCGGCAACACAGAATGAATTGCATTATTTCTAACAGCTGCCATTTTCCACTGATCTTATTGGGAGTGCACCAGCATAATGTGGCGCGGGAAGTTATTATTCCAGACTGGCCGTCTCACACTCATCCTTTGATAGCGTTCAACTTTCTCAGCAGGTCTTTTGTTTTTCTTTTGTCTTTGTGGTCTTCAAACATCCTAATTACTGAAAACGAAATCGTTCAGTGGGATCTCTGCTCCAGACTGACATTGTGTAGTTTTCCACTTAACATTCAGTTTGATGTTAATGATTCTTTTTTGATGTATAAAAAGATCTTTCATTTATTGAATACATTTTGCAGCATCTAAAGAGGTGTTTTTTTATTTTTTATTTTTTGCATAAAAAATATTAAATACAATAAGTACGGTGGTCCTGAGGGGTCACAACACTTTAAGTTCAGAACATTTGTATTAATGATGCACTTTAACCTGGGAGATAGTGAGTTGCTAATGCATTAAAAAAAATAAGTTATATGTTCAAATGTGATCTCATGGTATGTTGCATTGTTTAAGAATACATACAATTCTGGAAATCTAAAATGATAATTTTTTAAGAATTGGGAATAAGAAGATTTACAAATAAACAATTTCTTTAATCCCTGCACATTCATTCATTAAGTTATAAATGATGAAGTTTCATTGCCACCAGCAGCCTCTGTTAAAGTTTTCTATGTAATTTTGTGACGCCTTTAGAAAATTCTGTGTAATTTTGGGCCTCAGCTGCTTCCATCACCCCTTCAGCTTTGTCATGTCAATTCTGTTTATTTCATTCCATCTGCAACACATTCTGACAAGTTTAAAAACGGATTTGTCAAACTTTTTAAGACAACTACAGAAAGACTCTTCAAAACATCGATTATATTTTTGCATATATTTTTAAAAAACTTTCTCCGATCATTGTTATTTGAAAGACATATGAGCTTGAACTTAGTGCAAAATACAAAAAACAAAACGTGGAACAAATACACAAAATTACAAAAACTGAAACCTGTACAGACACAGAACTTGATCTCATAGCGTCATACACGGGGTAAAATGTTCTCTGACTACATCTAGGTCCATTTTTAACATCTTTTTGGCTGGTTCAATCTAATTATCTTGTAAACCACTGCTAACCGCAGTAGAACCTTTTACTCACGACAAGTTTCATCATCTTAAGCAAAGACTGTGACAAAGTGACTACGTCTGGCTACCACTTCTCAACCTAAGCGACAGAAGTGAGAAGTGGGAGCCAGGTGATTAGGGATGAAAACTCCCAGGATAAATCCTGGAAGTGGCAGCACTAAACCTGGATTTGATAAATCTATGCTTACAGTGGGGAGTTTCAATGTACGAGTGTCCTTCTCAAAGGTGCTCCAATGTATAAATACAAGTCTTTAAAATCATGTCTTGCAACATTTGTGTTTGTTCTTGTTGCACACATCTGTGCAATATCACTTCTGAAATCATTATTTAACGTTTCTGGCCAAATGGAGTAGTCTCATCAGATTTAAAGGAATAAAGTCAAAGAAACGTTTAACTTGATGAAGGGGAAAGGATTGTCCCTGGTCTGTCTGTACTCACTTTTTGTCAACAAAGTCTAAAATCTGCAATTTTAAAGCAGCATAATATAATAATAATAATCAAATGTATTTATTTGGCGCCCTTCTGGGCACCCAAGGTTGCTTTACAGGTTAAAAAAATCCTAAAAAAACAATTAAAAGAATAAAAAAGTAGTAGATTTATAAAATAATTCTTAAAACCCCAGTAAAATTATTATTTTATTAGTGTAGATATGCTAGCCCGAAGAAGTTGGTTTTGAGATTTTCACGTGTTCAACAGTAAATTTAACTTGCGTCTTTATCATATTTTTGGATGCACTGGAAACACGTTAACTGACTTGAGGTTAAATTTTTTTGTTGTAAACATTAAAATAAATAAACAGGTCTATATTTGTGTAATAGAAAATACTACAAATATCACTGCTACGGTTGTGTTTTGTTTTTATTTTTTTATACCAGTAAACCGATTGATGTAAGTTGTGGTTGGTGGTACGATTCATAGAAAACATTGGTTCGTTTTGCACAATCCAACTCGATCAGAATTACTGACCGAAAAATAATTCAGGACATTTTTAGCCAAAACTTCAACCAGTCTGACTCGCAGATAAATAACTGGTTCTGAATTAGGTGAAGTTTTCCAGATTCCTTCTATTTCCTGTAAGATAATGTGTCAATTAAATGTACAAAAAAACAAGTAAACAAGAATTAATGGCAAATCCATTCACGTTTTAGTTTCATAAAGTTCCGCCCACTGTCGTTTTTTCCACATTAAAATTATATAAAGGTAAGACTAGAAAATTCTACCACACTGTATTATTAAGTCTTTGCAAAATTCCACACATTGAACTCAATGATGGATTCATCATTTTTTGCAGCGTCGTGTTTTTTCTGCAGTGACGGCACTTTTTCATTTTTTTCCATAGTAAAATAAACCTACCATGTCTCAATCCAAGTGGTATTTTTCAATATTGATTAATGGTTTATCTCGTTTTGAAACAATTTCTTATTGGAACAGGTTGATTCAATTCAATTCTGCCTCAGAGAGATCAATTGGATTGTATTGAGTAATTGTTACACCCGTAATAAAAATGTTTCAAGTGAAAACATTCTAACATTTAGAGACAAATAAAACAACACTGCCCTCATGTTACAGAAACTTACCTGTTGGGTCCTAGGAAAAAGAAAGAGATTAATTAAACAAATTAGGTTAAGAAGAAAAAGGAGAAACATAATTTTTGTCAATCCAAATGGATCTTAGATTTGATCCCTGATTTTCTCTTTTAGTTTGTGGATTCCTGCTTTGCTTGCTGACAGTGTGCAGACATTATGAAGCGTGTTCAGTTTAGGTCTTGAGTCATATTAAATTAAACATTTTATCCCTACACCAAGTAAATTAAACGTCATCTTCTCTCATGTTTACAGTATCTGATAACCAGGTTCGACCATAATATGACAACATGGTTGTCTGATTACTTTAATAATTTATGAGAACAATAATGAAGATATTTCGACAGAGGCTCATCACTTTTCTGTGTGGTGCTGTGCTTTGATTAAAGTTTGTCTAAGTAGCATTTGAATAATGCACTCACACTACGAAGAGATGGAAGCCATTAACCTTTTAAAATAAAACATTCTTATTAAGAACAACAGTGTACAAAACTTTTTGAGTCATTACCTTATGCTATATCGCAAGTTAATGTGCTGCAACATTTCTGACACTCTTGTGGTATTTTGGACCAACAATAATAAATTAATTCAGATGTAAATATGTATTTAAAATCAGGATTGAACAGAGGTAAAGCAGTATGGTGTTACCTTTTTATGTCAGACAGATAAATATCTTACTGCTTTCACAGCTTGTGATTGGACACAAGGGGGAGAAAAGCAACAAATTTGTGTTACTTCAAAAAATGTCACATAATCCTCCTTTCCACTCTCATCCGGTTCAGTATTTTGATTGCTCCCATTGAATGGAACCATTAAACAGTACCGAACCGTACCTCTTGGAGGAAGTGGGACGGAACAGTGGAGTTGTAGCTGCTTTAGCAACCCGTTGATTGGCAGGAAGATGACATCATTAGACAGTACCAATAGTGGTCATTTAATCAAACATTTTCCATGTTTGTAAGCATTCAGGTTTTTGCTGTTTCCTGTATACGTTTTTGGTGATGAATCTTTATTGAAAATGCCTCCAAACATCTGCAAGGCCTGGTCTGCGGTGGAACTGCAAACGTTCCTTACCATCCTTGGCGACGGTGTGATGCAGGGTGAGTTTTAGAGATCCATTAGATGTGGGAGTTTTTATAGTCGTCGCACTACAATGACACAATGACACGCTGGCGGTCTACACCAAGCCTGCACCGTGAAAAGAAACCGCTAGGTGGAAGCGAGGCTTCGCCGAGTGTATACCCTTGCCGGAATTAACTGGACCGTACTCCTTAAGTCTCGTATCCACTGAGCGGTATGGACCAGACCAGTCCCCTCTTGGCTGGTTTAGAATGGTCTGGGCAATTGAAGTGAGAGTTTCCATTGAGCATTGGACCCTGACTTTGGACACCCTTATGTACGTCTTTGTTTTCCTCATCCCCAAATTCCCTTTTCGCCCGGGGCACCATGCAGCCCAGGGCTGGGCCTGATACCAGGAGAGTGTGTAAGCTCAGGTATGAGTGATGGGAAGGGAGGCGAGGTTGCTTCATGCCCATGATCTGTTGACAACTCAGAGGAAAATCATCTAATGAACTCCTGCTCCTCTGCAGAAACTATGTCCTAAAAACCAACAAGTTTTTTGGATTTTGGCTAAAAACGACATAATCATGATTTAAAAGACCACGGAGACTTTAAAACAGATCAAAAAGGATTGGAGTGGGTCTTTTAGCTAAACCTATATTTGATCATGCCTATTGTTCATTTGCATGTTGTAAAACACGTATAATTCCTACATTGATTCTACACAAATTGTGTGCAGAGGTTATATTCCATAAAAATCTAATTTCCTTCTTTTGCTCTCCAGCAAGCCACTATTTACTTTCACGGGTTGCCTGCATGTTAAAAAATGTCCCATTTTTCACACTTTCTGACTCACGGAAATTAAAGTAAAAACAACTCAACAAAGATTTAAGACATCTATAATTAATTTGATTAAATAAAAACTAAAAAAAAATCCCAGTGACAGGAGAATACGGAGGTGCAATTCCCTCTAGGATATAAAGAAATTGAGAGTGGTTCCAGCAGTCACCAGCCAAGGAGCTGGCCGTTGCTGGAGCCATTTATTACCTGTGCAGCCCGTCTACTTCCATCAGCACTTTTACTGCAAATCCCTTTGATCTGTAGAATTGTGTAGTGTGTTCAGGGTCCTTACACTAAAGGTAATAACAGTTGTTTTGAGAACAGACTGGGACACAGCTATTTTGACAATATTGCCATCACTGTGTGTAGAAAAAAAAATCAAAAAGAAAAATTAAATTATTTTCTCATTCAAAGTACAAACCAATAAAGTATAACAGCATCTCGGGAGGGGAAAGGAATATTTTTTTCTCAGTTGTGCACCATTTGGCAACGATCACAGCAGGATGCTGGCATTAAACTGTTCAACATTTTTTAGAACTCACTTTAAGCCCATGAAAGACTGGATTTTTCTTAATAAATGTTACTAATTTGTTTCAAGTAAATACATTTTTTTGTCTAAATGCCAACTATAACAAACTTATATTTAAATAAAAAGGTGTAAAGCTACATAATGTATTTAAACATTAAATCAGAGTTATAAAACTAAATGTTTGGTCAACCTCTCCTTGAACCGCCACTTTAACGTGGTGGAGGAGTTAAGGTGCTTGAGTGTTCTCAGGAGCTTAGCTGTCAGGGGCTTCTGCCCCTGGTAGGGTCTTCCTTGGCCGACAGGTCCTGGGTGACTAGCCAGACAAAGACTCAGAACCCCTTCATAAGTAAAAGAATCAAAGATTTAGTTGCGTCACAAGGGCCCCACCCCAGAGTCAGGCCTTGAGTTGGAAGGGCTGCCTTTATCACGGGATGGGAGTCTGTGGCCATGGTTCTCGACCGGAGAAAGGTAGTTTTTCCTCTCTTGGTGGGTGGAGTGCTCCTCGCCTCAGGTGGAGGAGTTTAAATATTTAGGGAAGAGTAAGGGACGATTGGAGCGTGAGCTCAACAGGTGGATTGGAGTGGCATCCGCGGTTTTGCGGTCGCTGTACCGGTCTGTTGTGTTGAAAAGAGAACTGAGACAGAAAGCAAAGCTCTCAATTTATCGGTCGATCTTTGCTCCAGTTCTCATCTATGATCATAAGGTCCGAGTCATGACCGAAAGAACAAGATCCCAGCTACAAGTGGCTGAAATGTGGCTGCGGGCTCCCTCAGGGTGAGAAGCTCCGTCAACCAGAGAGAGCTCTAGTAGAGCCGCTTCTCCTCCGCATTGAGTGGAGCCAGTTGAGGTGACCTGGGCAATCGTGTCCGAATGCCTCCTGGATGGTGTTCCGGGAATGTCCCACTTGGTGGAGGCCCCGGGGACCCAGGACACGCTGGAGAATCTTTGTCTCTCTGCTGGCCTGTGAACGGCTCGGGGATCCCCCAGAGGAGCTGAAGGGTGTGACCGGGGAGAGGGAAGTCTGGGTAACTTTGCTGAGACTGCTGCCCACCCAACCCGGTCCCGGTGAGCGGAAGAAGATGGATAGATGGAGTTTTGCTCCAGATGCTATTCTTTACACTAAATCTTTAAAATAAATAATACATAATGAATGTCAAACCAAAAAAGATAAATAAGAGACAAACTAGCAGTTTTTGGCAGAAATTTCCAAAAGTCTCAGTAAAGCAGGGCTTGGTGAGTTTTTGAGTAGCTGAAAAAGAAGCCAGATGTCTTTAAAACTCTGAGTCAATGCAGCTATAATCTTTATCTCTTGTAAATGCTTTTGGTCAAATGAATTGTGATTACTTTAATCAGCTTTATCTGTTTCAAAGAAGACTGCACATTTACGAGATTTGAGTCAATTCCTTTAACAGCACGACTGCAGCTGTGCACAAGCAGATTGTAAAAGTGAGTCACTGTGTGAACTTACTTAAGACATCATCAATTGTTTTTTACATTTATATATATAGAAAAACATTATTTTTTTCCTAAAACTAGCTTCTACCATTCATGTCAGTGAAAACAAAAATCAACATTTTCTTGGTGCCATGAACAGGATGAAATTGGAAGAACAGATGATTGTGGCGTCTTAACAGATAACAGTGCAAAACATTACACAGAAACAGCTTTATAACATTTCACTCAAAGCATGTGAAAATATGAAAGATGCTGTAGTCGGCAAACAGTCTGTCAGATTCTGTGCTAATGTTGAGCATATGGTCACGAGGGAGAAAGCGTGACAGCCAACACCAAAAGGTGCAAACTTTTCTCAACAACTGATCGAGCAGCCATCTGTAGCAGATTCCTGCTATTTCTGCCAGAAAAATGGAAGAAAACTTTTTTTGTCAAAAAGCAGAGAGGAAAATATTTTTTTATATTTTTTTCCAGTAGCATATATACTCTCCTAAAGTTAAAATGAATCATACTGATCATATGGGGCCTTCTCCAACATCTTCCTGCAGCTCATTTCAAGAATCTCGACTTTCAGTCCTTAAGGAGCACATGGAGGTTGATGCCCGCAGACAATCATTGCAACTTCCCTGCATTGCTTAAAACTAAAATCTTTAGTTTTAAGAATGATGTCCTCCTGGTTTTTTTTTTTTTTTTTTGTGCTATGAGAACGTAAACTTGTCCAGATCCAGATCAGATCACTTGGTTTACTTTACGTGTTCAATATGCCATTTGACATAGTCTTTTTTTATGTCTAAGAGTTAACCACATCAGCTTTAAATGACTGATCAGTTATACATAAGGTCAGACAGTAAATTTGGCAAATATTTGTTAAAGAGAATTTCTGAAAATTTGTGGGACAGAATTAACTTCTGTCTTGAAGCAGAGTATATGAACCATTCTTTGTATGCTACTTTATTCCTTATTCCACAGCAAAAGTGTGGCCTGTTTAAAGGCATACTTTAATTGAAAGTTGTTGTTGAATCTTCTGGAAAGACTCCAAATGTGAGGGACATCCAGTTTTAGTTTTAAGTCAACGTACAGACGTGATCACAGGTCCTGCAGCGCGTTTTGAGCATCAGGCATGGCATCACCAAGGTTCCCCAACCTCCTGACCGCAAACCTGTACAGAGACGTGGACCGTCAAAAAAATGACAAGTTGGGGTAGTGCTGGGAGATATGGGAAAAAAATCATGTTATAAAATATTTTACGTCCCGATACAATATATCACGATATACTACAATGAAGTATATTTTCAGCTATTCTCTGAAAAAATGCCTGATGTTGCAATGTTTTTTTAAATAATCTTGTTTTGAAAAGTGCCTAAAAATGTTAATTATAAAATAAACTTTACTTTCACATTCTCAACCTCACATTCCATTTCTTTTTATTGTGACATGCACTAGAAAAATACTTCATCACTATATACAAGGTTGTTGTGCTGTTGTTTAACTGGAACAGAACTTTGCAACACAAAATGAACTTTTGGTCCTCACTGCTCATAATAACACAAACAGTTGTGTAATGATTTAAACATACTTTAGAATAAAATGACATTTTCAAGTGAAAAATTATAAACTTAAAAAAATAGCATAATCAGATTCATCCTAAGATTTCCATGTTCTCCACAGAAAGTCTAACATTTTCAGAGAGTCTCTGTGTCTTTTTCTCATATTCATGTTGTGCTGCAGCTGTGCACCGCGCAATATGACACACCGCCGCGCAACTGCACTCCCTCAATATCACTTGCATGCATGTACTCAGGGCACCTTCACCCCGCCAGCCGTGTGCGCGCTCGCTCTCAGCTCACCTTCACTCCGCTGCATGCACGTTTTGTGCGCAGCGCACTTTCAGTCCGCCACGCTCGGCGCACCTTCACTCCGCCACCACTCCACGGGGTCACCGTTTACGCATGTCTTAAAAAGAAAAAGACTCAGGTCTCAGTGGTAATAAAAGAGAGCACGACTCTCTATAAGGAGTCAGAAGGGGAACAATCACGAAGGTGTGTCGACATCCATGACTGTTGTCATGGTGGATTGGTAAAGTTACGGTGAAAATTAAAAGTTGCAGGGTGTATAACAAATTGCGCGAAATCCTGGAGGGTCTGATTAATGACATATTTGACGTAATAATTGATCAAATTAGCTTAGCAACGATATATCACCTTTCTATCGCCCACACGATATATATCGTTATATCGCGCAGCACTACGTTGGGGGACACCTAAAAATGTCAATTTTTGACGTAGAGGGGGTCCTTAACCAAACATCAATATGTGATGACTTAGGAATGAGAACGAATTGGCATGTTTTGGGGTTGCGTCTAGAAAAAATGTAACATTGTTTTATTTTGATGATTGTAATCTTTCAAAGTTTTTATAAATGAATGACTTTATCACCATTAAACCATAAATTAATAGTGCATTTTTCTAAATAGGGAGTTGGGACTTTGCAGCTAAAATGGTTCTTTTAGTGTTAAAGGTTGCAGACCCCTGAATTAGACTGTGGGGTAAAAGTCATTGATAGGATCAGTAAGCCTAAATAACGGCATCTTTGCATTACCTGTATCTTTCATGGCAACTTTCCCTCTAAACAGTTACGTAGTGCTGTTTTAGAAAATGTAGCAGAAAGTTAACTTCTAAAATAATGTAGTCAAACCTATTTCAGCTTCAACAGGAGACAAAACAAACGTGAAAAACTCTCAAATGGATTAGTAACAACACCATCAAACAAATTACACTGTTTTGGTTCTATGCTCCCTCGGTGCTATATTCACATCACATTAGTCTGTGTGTAAATTTAGCTTTGCACATCGCAAACCACAAGTTCTGTTTTCTCATAATGGGGAATATGATCATTCCATGTCAGAGCTTTAATTGACCCGTTTATTTATTTCATTAATACACAGTTGTGTTTATGTTACAACTGTTCATTTAAAAGCAGTTGTTCATTTGATGCAAAACACCGTCTAGATCTGAAGATAAAACGTGTCCCGTATCCTCTTTGCTTCATCATGATCGCGTCTCCTAAATAAATGTAGGAGCTATGATGCACATCCGAGCGTGACTTTTAGTGTTTTGCAGTAATTCCGTTTAGATTCTCTTCTCACGGTGAACGCGACTCACCCTGAAAAACAAATGAGCAAAAAATTCACAACAATGAAGAAAAAAAAAACACTCAATCATTGCTGACAACTATTTAAAGCAAAGATTCCTCTGAGGACAAAAATATCGCTTTTGCTCTTTTACTGTTTTGAAGTTTTAGTGGAATAAATTCTAAAGTTTTGTATGAACTGGTTACATAAGAGAGAAAAATGTGTCCAAGGCATCACGCTTAATCATCTGACAAATATAAAGCATTTTGCCCAAAGCTAAAACTACACTTGTTGCATCACCATACCATATAAATATGACTGCCTTACAGCATTACTGTTTCCCAGAATTTAGTTTTCCACTAAAGTATGACAAACTGCATCTGAGTTTTTTCTTTTATTATTTTAGTATTTGCTAATTCTTGAGATTCTGTTTATTAATTGCAGAAATCTAAACTTTAAAATCTTGGGTAAATAACAAATGTATAATATTTATTGCATCACATGTATATACAGTAAAGTGTTCATACTTTTTTTATTTGGTTAATCTTCTGTGTTTTGTTTGTAGAAAATCATTTTTTGTGTGTTTTTGTGTATAATTCATTTAGTCCACACTGTAAAAAGTGAAAGGAATCTGTCATGTTTCATATTTAAAAATATTATAGATTTTTTTTAAATCAAATTAAAATTTTTAATCCCAAAGTTTATTTTTGAAAGAGCTAATATTTTTTTATTCAAATTACAGAAGTTTTGTTAATTGATTTTTTTACAGCACATTTATAAAACTTTCATTCACAATTCCATTCTTTTTTTTTTTTTGTACAAATTACAAAAACATGTCAAAATATCGTAACATGAAAAACAATGATTTGGCTTTTTCTTCATACCCATATTCTGTCTCATGCTGCCAATTTAAAATCACAGCAGGGTTTACACTTCACACACTCCGGTACAACTTATAGAACAAAGACAAGTAAAGCATAAAACAACAGCAGGAGTCCATGTTGCTTTAAAGTAATCTATATTTAGTTTAAGAAATGGTGTACGTTCTGCAAGTTAAATATTTAAAAGCCACAGAAAACATGTGCAGAAGTATATTGGAAAAATAATAATAAAAAAAACTTTCCTACACACAAAAACTTTTTTTTTTCTTCACATTTATTTTTCACCCACTTTCCAAGCTTTTTCTTATTACAGATATGCTAAAACTTTACACTTCTACAATGTGTTACTCAGTAACTTCATTTTTTACATTCTTTTCTAGCCTTTTGAGAAGTAAAATAGTAGAAATTCATTGCAAATATTGGAGTCGTCTTGTTCAAGCAGTTCTTAGCTTTGGGTAAAATTCAGAACTTACCCAAAAAGACACTCAATTAAAATTATGTGTACTGGTTTACTTTGCGAGGTTGCATTCGCAATTTTTAAATGAACACTGTTGGTTAACTTAATCCAAATATAAAGTAACACAAAGCAAAGTCAACCAAAACTTGTAATTTCAAAGAGTGTGTGACTCCAGAGAGCGGTTGCTCAGTTTCTACTGCAGGAAGAAACTTTGAACACCTTCAGCCTAAATAATTGATGAAAACTGAGTCTGAACTTTGGGGCAACATTGATAGAAGGCTTACATTCTCATGGACTCTTCAGGAGCCTGTCTGACTTGTTTAGGTGGGACGGTTACATTAAAAACTGCTAAAGGAGTATCACAAATAACCGCATAAATGATGGCTCTCTGAGGATGGACAACAGGGTGAACCGAAGGAAATTTTTTTGTTGAAAATAGGTCAAGAGAAAGGATTCCTCGCAGTGTAAGCCCATAGCTCCCCCTGGTAACACGCTGATTTCTGGTCTGAATTCCCCTCTGATTTCTTCACATGCTGGAGGCAATGTCTGATAATGTCCCCATTGTTTGACCACGGAGACCAACACACTGGCAGAAGCACAGCCGTACACATTAGCAAACGGCCTCAGATGAACACAAAATTCCATAGACAAGCACCCGTGTGCACACACGTGTGCGGACACACACAGCTGCAGTAGGAGGGGAACAAGTGTCAGCTTGAGGCATAGAAAGATAGGCCGCCCCCGTTACACAGTTAATCTTAATGAAAAACGAGTCTGCCTCCAGACTGGGCACTTTGGCTGACATCCATTGTTGTTCACTCCTCATTGAATTTCTTTCTTCATTTGTATATTTATTTATTGTACTTATGTGTTTTTAGAATGTGTCAGAGAGCTAAGAAAAATACAATATTTGTAAAAATGTGAAAGTTTGTCTTCTTCCTATGAAGTGGTTAGAAAAATATTATTTTTTTATTATAAAACAAAATCATAAAATATTAATATTTATTGTTAAGATGGAATACAATCTGAAGACGATTTTATGTTATTTCTGGTGCTGCTCACATCAGATTCAAAATGTGACATTCACAACAGCACCTTCATACCCGTTACTTCTCTGCCTGGGAAAACAACAACTGGTGGTCCCTTTGTCCTGCTGTAACAGTTAAATTCTGCATCTCTGTGATGCCACGGCTATGAATGAACCACCCAAGTATGCTCATAGTGTTTTTTAAAACAATTAAAAACTGTTGCTCCAAAAGAAAAGTTCTTCTCTTGCTCTATATATCTTATGGGGGCCATGCGTGACTGTTACACTATTCTATAAATTGACCTGTGTTTTGTTGCAGAAATGTATTCTGCAACATGTAATGCATGAAAATTTGTTGTTTTTCTGAGTTGGACAGTCGTTTTTCTAATCATTCCATCCATCTATCTATCTATCTGCTTATTTTTGTTATTTGGTATTTTTTGTTGTTTTTTATGGTGATTTCCTCCACCCATTTTCGTAACTCGCTTTGGGTTTGACGGGTTGCTGGAGCCTATCCCAGCTATTTTGCGGTGAAGGCATGGTGTACCCTGGACAGGTCGCCAGTCTGTCGCAGGGCACTCAATCATTCCCTAACTTATGCAGGTCTAGGGACACTTAAGAGTAACCAATTAACCTATGAAGCATGTATGTGTTTGGACTGTGTGAGGAAGATGGCACGCTCGGAGAAAAACCTGCGCATGCACCGGGTGAACCTGAAAACTGTCGCTAGCGCTAGCCACTGCGCCACAATGGAAAAATACTTTTTGCATTTAAACAAATACAAATAGAGATGTATTCATTTTTTCTATTAATATTGTTTAACAGAAAAGCAAAATTTGGGAATTGTTAATCTTAAACATTACAAACTCCAGGTTATCAATTGAAAGGACTTTAGTGAGTAAGTTGGGCAAGTTTCTGTAGAAATAAATCCATAATGCATTAAAAAAGAGAGCCAGTAGCAGAACTAGGAGATATTTACCAGTAAGGCCAGAGTGCAACACAGGCTGAAATGGTTTCTCCTCTTACTGTAAACAAGAGCCTCGAGCTGAGTCCTGACCTCTTGCTCCTGTCAAATGTTGAACTTGGTGGTGAGACTTCCAATTTACTCGTCATATTGTAGCAGTGCTGGGGAGACAGGCTTTGTCATGACTGGTTTGCAGACAGACACCGGCGCTCGACTCAAGAGTCCCGTTGCCCTGGGAGCCTCTGCTGGCGTGGTTTCTTTCTGGGGTCCTTGGCATGACGCAGTGCATTAAGGATCCACTGCGCACAAGTGCATAAAGGAGTTTGACACTCTCACTCTAAATAGCCAGGGGCTTGGACACTTAATTAAGTCCTCACAGTTCTCTTCACTATTCATTAATGTAAAGGATAACTGAGTCAAATGAACACATGAGCTTTGTCAGTAGTGGTTTTCTTATTTGTTATCTTTGTCATTCCAGCCACAAGGCTACTTCCAAGTATTTTGTTTCCAAAACTTTGTGTAGTTGCTTGTTTCTGAAATCCTTTTGAAGACGATAGATAAGATACAAAAACAAAGCTTTTAGAATTAATTATGAGAGGAATTTTGTTTTTTTTATTTCAAATATGTATGCTTGGTTTTTGTCATGTTTTGGACACGCCCCCTGTCACAGACACACCAGGTTCAGATAATTAATCATCCACAGCTGTCTTCATTCAAGTTAATTATTCTCAGTGTACTTAGGTCTCTTGTTTTCAGGTCATTTGTGGTGTCACGCTTTTATTTTGCCTTTTGCACTGTCATGCTTTGAGTTTACTCATTAAGGTTCCAAGTTGCTGCCACATGATCAGTTTCTGACAAACACAAATATTTGTGTACATCCTTCCAATGTGTTATTTGTATCTGTGTCTAGATTAGCAAAGCAAAAATGTTAAGAGTTCTTTAAGCCAGGGCAGATTGCTATTTGTCAACCTTCCAAATTTATTTTATGACACACTCCATTGAAAATGGTCTTTTTAACATGGTGTTGTAGCATTTTTCTTGTAGTAGAGAACCTGTATTTCTTATATCAAATGAGGGCTAGATGAAAACCGGATGCTTGAAAATGCACCGAATAATGACGCAGCTACTGAAATGGGAGTGCTGAAATCCCACATTAGCTGGAAGCGGACATTCCACAAGATTTGAGTTGTATCCACTTTTAATAAAACTTTTCTTTAAGGTTCGGCTATATTAATCTTTTTTGATCAAAATGTGTCGGTGGAGTTTGGTTTTCCAGTCTTGAACTTCCTTCCAGCTAATGCCCCCATCTTTTCTGCCAGCAGACGCCCGCCAAGTCTCCTCTTCCCCTGCATGCCTGCTCACGCTTAGGTGTGCAAGACATGATGAGCGTTCAACACTCGCGCTGTAGCGAATTCTGATCTGATTTAAAACTGTATGATTGCAACTTGGCCTTTCAGGGTTTTGCAATGTATTGTTTTATTTTATATGTAGACCTTTTGATTTTGGCGAAAAACTTCCTAAACGTAATTAAAAAATCACTGAGAATGATTTTTACAATATAATTAAATATGGTTGGAGAGAGAATTTAACTGGCGAAAAAGGAAAAAATGACAACCCAGGAATCTGTTTTATTATGATCAATCTACGAGTTACCGGAAATTGCCTACTAAGAAAAAAAAAAGGCAAAATGGTGAAACTCTATGGCTTTTACTCACACATGCTTCCTTTTTGTCAAATTTATGGTTTATGATGTCTGGATGTATTGGGGCGGCAGTGGCTGAGCCGGTCGGCCAATGATCGAAGAATCAGCGGCTCAACCCCCGCCCACGCCAGTCAGCTGTTGTTGTGTCCTTGGGCAAGACACCTCACTCTCCCGGTCTCCAGTGAGGATCCACTGGTGTGTGAATGCGTATGAATGTCCTGGTGATGGTAAGAGGGGCCGCAGGCGCGTAGTGGCAGCCACTCCTCTGTCAGTCTGCCTCAGGGCAGCTGTGGCGACGTCAGCAGCTCCCCATCACCAGGTATGAATGAGGAATAATCAGGTGTAATGGATTTTCATCATGAGCACTTCGATATGGAAGCGTCTGTGATTCTCACAATGTACCTTGCTGCTTATGCATTTTAATTTTCAAATGTTATATTTCTAATTGAGTTTTGGTATAAAATGACTAAAAAACTTTATGAAAATGAAATGTCAAATGCCATTTCCTTTATCATTTTAATTAAGATACAGAATGAGCTGTGTTGAAGAAGAAAAAGCCGTTCTGATAAGTGATTTTTAATTCAATTGAGACAAGTAATACAGGTACATTGTGAAAATGATAAAGCATTTCCAGTATTGATTTAATTTTTAGTATTGAGTCACAAAAGCTTCCATACTCTGGAAAAGCAAAGAAAAATCAAATCCGTTGTTGTTAAGTTTTTAAAGTGACACAATAATGACTAAGCCTCTATTTTTTTTTTATTTTATTCAAATCTGTCCCACAACTTACTCGTGTTTTTTTTTTTTTTTTTTTTTTTTTTCTTCTGAACTGTGTGCATTTTTTTTTTTTTTTTAACCTTTTAGACTGAATGGTATTTTGATTCAAAGGTGAGTTTAGGATTGTCCATGGTAAAGACCACCTACATAAGCTAAAGTTTTGGTGTCACCTCAACACCTAGGTTCTGACATGTTATATTGCGGCCATGTTTATGACAAGAGTTAAAAACTCAGTATCTTCAGAGAAGCTCAAGAGAAACTGGTCACACAGCTTCATTAACAAACTCTTGGGCTGAAATTGGTTTGTGTTAATAGCCTCTGTTGTTTCTAATTGTATAATTACTTTTTCAGTTTATTTAGGCTATTAGCTGGGATTTTATCAGTAATTGCAAGATCTTTGTAGGTCTCTTATATTTTCATTGCGGGCTACTTGAGTACTAAGCAGGTGAACCTTGATTCTTGATTGTTCATGGTAAATGGGAAATCCTTATGGCATTTTACTACCTTTCTTTTAAGTACCCCTCCGATGAAAATCATGTTTATTCAGTTTTTAACATGTTTGTGTGTAATTTTTCTTATGAAAGAGAATAAATGTAATCATTTAGTTTTTGCATTTTCAATTATTTCTATCTGCTCAGTTTTCCTCCTTCCTTTTTCCATTTTTTCTTTTTCTCTACATAAGTCAATGAGAACAGCATTTTTGTGCGGCGAGATGTGAAAACAAAAAGCAGTCTTCATTGGCTTTGTCACTTTAATAATGTCACAGAATGATCGTTATTTATGGAAAAAATGGAAACACAGTTTGGAATATTTCCTTTTCATTTTATTTAGAAGACAAGTAATACCATTACATTGTGAAAAAGCATTTCTGTTTATGCATTTTAATGTCCCAACTGGATATTTTTAATCAAATCTTGGTAAAAATTCACTAGACAACTTTTTGAAAATGAAATGTCAAAAGCTCTTTTCTTTATCATTTTAATTATGTCACAATTTAAGTGGTGTTGAAGATGAAAAAGAAGTTTGTATAATTGCTTTTTTTTTTTTTTTTTTTTTAAAGAGACAAATAACCCTTGGCTCAGACGGCTAGCGTCACAGCTCATATTAGCTACAGGTTGGCTACAGGCTTTGCTGCAGACCTCACAAAACTCCGAAACTCGCTTATCCACCCTTTTATTCATTGCAGTTCAGTGAATACATTTGAACCCAACAAAACTGATGTGCAGCTTCACAGAGGCCTGACCGCAGACGCAGGACGTGAAAGCCTGCAGTGGGATTTCCTCTCACACTCTGAGCCATGTGAGAGGCTAGCAATGTCCAGGGTAATGCTGTTACATTTTAAAAATGAAAAAGCATTTCTGTTCATGCAGTTTAATTTTCAAATTTGATATTTCTAATTGGATTTTTGTTACAAATTTAAGAATGTTTAGAAATGCAGCGGGAGAATTGGGGAATAAGGCGTTTTTTTCCCAAGCACTTTGAGCATACAGTTTATTGTTTGATTTATGCAAATATATAGACAAAGATTAGGTAAACAAAATTGAACGATATATATATATATATTATAGTGGTTATATAAAGAGCCACAGGCTTTATCAAAAAAGTTCTGAGGAAAATCACCTTCAAGACATCAAACATCCCCTCCAAGCCTCAGCCGCACACACCTCTTTGTGTGTGTGTTGTGTGGAAGGTCTAAGGCAATTATGTGCCACAGACAAGGCTTTTGTTAGACGACGGCAAACCAATTTCCTGAATCTATGGCAGTCAAGTGACTCATCACTTAACATTTTCAGATCTATTAGCATACAAGAAACAGGTTTGAAATAAACCACACACCTTATTTAAATATATCAATTACTATCATCTGCACACATCCGACAATCTCATTGACTTGTGCGTTTTTGCTTTTGCCTCGGTTCAAAAAGCAAGTTAGATAAATACGAAGGCAAACCAGCTTCATAATGTGCAGAATGTTGTCTGGGAAACTAAATTTAGATCGTTTTTATGAAATGGAGAGATGCCCATTAGTATGCATAATATTCCTGCTTGTTTAATAAGAAGTTAGTTTGTTTTGCAGTCACGGCTTAAACTGATATTGATCATTTATATTTGGCGGTCTGTATTCTTTATTAACTCTCCTTTATATTTTATATTAGTTGTTAAGTTTCTGAACAGTCTTCAGAATGGCTCTCTTTGATCCAGAGGTGTGTTTTTGCATGCAGAAGAGATGCACAGGTATGCACCTAAATTTGGTGCTGAATTATCTAAGTCAGGGGTCTGCAACCTTTGACATTAACTGAGCAATTTGGCACAGTTTCTTACTAACCATCATCATTAAAAAAAAACAATTTTTTTAATCTTTGCTTCCTGTAAGCTATTCATTTATAAAATGTAGCTTTTGATTGTTTACAGTAATTGAGTTATAGTCGTGTTGTATTCTTTGCGTGTATTTGAATTTATTTTACTTAGTAGAAAATTCAAGTTCTTCTCAAAAATAAATACATCCTGATAAGTAATTTTTTTCAAAGCATTTGCATTTTTATTTAAAACATGTTCCATTTGCAAATTATATTTTCCTATTATTTTTTAAAATAATTTTAATAATATAAGTCTAACCTTTTAGAGTATATTAAATGTTATTGAACATACCTCCAAACAATACGTATTTTTTAATTAAAACCTTCAAATGCAGTATTCCACATTTTTACAAACAACTGAGTTCCACAATATTTGGTAGATTCTGAGGAACTGTAAATGGTCATTTGTTCAATTTGCTGCATTAGGAGGTCATATTTACCAAAATCAAAGCTGTTCAAATCAAAAACCTCCCGATACGCGTAAGAATGTTCAACAACTCAACTCCCCATCTTGGGCTTTATTTGATTACTTTTTTTTTTTTCCACCATATTTGATATCACATTTATGAAGGATCTGATTATTATGGCCCTGCCACAAATGCAAAGGCTCACCACAATTTGAATGTACCCGTTGAAAAGAAATGTATGAAACCGTGATCAACCTCATTCAAAAAAATTGAATTGACCTTTATTCATATCCCAAGGGATAAATTTATCTGTCATGGCATTCATATACCTAAACATTTGCAAACACACATATTCCTATGAATATAAATATGAATATAAGTAATACACACACCTATCTACAATAACTATATACTATACAATACAATACTATTACAATACAATACTACTACAATACAATGCAATACTACTGCAATAACTATATACACATATTAACCTATTTAAAAATTTAAACAATTAAACAGTGGCGTTGTACATGATGACATCACAGGAAGTGAAACAGTCAAAAATAGGATTATGGCCAAAATATCTTGTGAGGGGAAAAAATTATTTTTCCACTAACAAAACCAAAAAACACAAACAGGGATACACAAATGAAGTTTTTAAATTATTATGAGATTGCCACACAACCTAGACTTGGCAGCCATTTTGTGACTAAATGTATAATTTGGTAATTTGCTCATTTGATGAGACAAGAAAAATGTTATTTGAGTCATCTTCATGAAATTCAGCGCACATGCCACCAGCTCAAGTCAACAACCACCACCCAAGTTTTGTTGACCTTCGACCTTGGGAAGAGACGGCCATTTTTACTTTCCCAAACAAATCACCCCAAGTACCAGCTACAAATGTTAGCTCCTCTTGAGGATTTTGATCTATTGCCTTCTAACTACTCATGCATCATTGAGAAGCTACTTGGGGAAAAAAATTTTAGAATCAGAAGCTCACAAAAGTGGCTTTCCCCTGTTGGATGCTTATTAGTTACAAGAGTATTGTGAGAATTGAATGCATGAATCATTGGGTCATATTTATATTGCCGTTTTCTGGAGATTCTGCATTTGTGGGTCAAGCAGCAGAGATTAGTACGTTGGTCGCTTCTGTTAAACATTTACCAAAACTGCTCTGCAAATGCCAAACAGCTTACTCTGCTGGTGACCTTTGTTTGGTGTTGTTTAGTGCATTTAGCATGTTATGAGTGCACCACAAGGCTAAAACATGGGGCAACATTTAAGAGAATTAAACAGCATTATAACAAACATAAAAAAATCTTATTTCTGGGACTACATTCATGCACACATACATATTTTAACTTTTCACATAAATATTTGCATGAAAGGCCTCTTAACGGTCCGGAAAATTCATATGATTTGTTGATGTGGTATGAAGTGAAAGGAAAAGGCAGCAAATTCTCACATTAATTGGGTCATACCTGGTGTGCAGGGAAGGAATTTGTAGTGAAATCCCATACTCCTGAGAGTGTGTGCTAAATTCAGATAAGCCTGCACTGCATGGATTCTCCATCTTATCTTGAGCCAGCAATGGGACTGTGAGATTGAATAATCTGCAGAAGGTTGGGGGAGCAATAGTTCAGGCATCCATAGGCTCCTAAAAGCAATTTGACAATGGCTCCACACTTTAATAAGTGTAGCACGTCCCCTGTCAGTGGAAGATGCCAAAATAAGAGACTCCTTCATGACATCATCACTTGCAAAACTATATGGAGAAACCAAAATCTGCACATCGTAAGTGGAAAGAGGTCACATTAAAATAAAAAAGATGGATGTGTTTAATATAATTAACCATGATCAGAGTAAATGGAGTTAATTCTTTTGTGAGTTCAGCATCAATTTGAACTAAAATGTCTAATTATTAAAAAAATATAAGAACACTTAAAAAATTGACATTAATCCAGATCCAGAAAAAAGTAGCAAAGCTGAAAAATAAATTTTGTTTGTGAGCATTTAAATGTCAAATAAAAAAGCATCACCAATGGTTGCCTGCTAACACGTCCATTTTTAGTGTTTGAACGTTTCAGCAACTCTTGTCCTTTCCTCCTACAAAGAGAAGAAAATAAAAAACAGAAATTGAAAACTCAAACTTTTTGTCATGGGTTAATTATTTTTCTAAACCAAATCAAATCTTGTTATCTTACAAAATGAAGAAGAAAAAGTGTGTAGTTAAAAAAAAAAAAAAACGTGATCCAGAAAGACTTTAAACTCTTGAGTGAAACAAAATAGAGAATTTTTTTTCTGTAATTACATTACAAAATTATTTTGATCTGGAGGAGGATTACGCCTGGTTCACACGACACGGAAGTGCGCGCGGTATCCTTTTAACCTCAAGTACCATCCAGACATGTAGTTTTCCGCGACGGTCAACAGGCCCTTCTGCTCACCTTGAGTTATTTAGAGAATTTATTTTCTGTCATCGGACACCCAAAACCACAGCCCTGCCCCACTCTGTAGTCTGCCTAGTACTTTGATCTTTGTGTGTGTGTTTATTTTCTTCTCTACAGTCTGTTTAAATACAAAAATATGATTGTATTTATCAATTGCAGTATTTTATTTAAAAAAATTGGTTTATATGAAAGCAGTCCATTTTGGCATACTTCCTGCCAGGATTGATCGCTGGCGCAAAAATAGACCGCAGGCACTGAAGAGGACCTACAACATAGGTTAACAAGTACGTAGAATGAAAGTGGCCTCCGTTCTGCTCCGCAGCGTTTCCACCTGCGGTGTGAATCAGGTGTTAAAGTCCTTGGTCTTTTAATACTTTAATAATATATTAAACTTTTACATTAAAGGACGGTTCTTAATACGTTTGTATTAGGTTATACTTTTATACTAAATTAAAGTTGTAGTTCTTTAATTGTAAGTTATATTTTTACACTAAGTGAGGCGTTCTATACTCTAATACTACGTCACATGAAGGCTTATTTAATACTATAATTACACTTCTATACCTTGTTTAACAAATTGATGAATGGATTGTTACATTAACCACATGGAGCTCCAGACTAGTTAAAACCACTCAGGGGAATTTTCAAGGACCTAATCAGTACAAAGCAATAAATGACTTTGTTGGCAGGAGCACGGGCAGGGGCATTGAACACTCACACTTTAGATTTTGTGAAGATGAGCATGTAAAGTGTTAGTCTTTGGGGCTTCCGTCGTTCCGAACGAAACATTGTCCAGGAGCCAAATAAATCCCACCTTCAATATATTTAAGGGAAATCCATTTTACACGTTTTGTTTTTGCATGCTTGAGACCAAAGCGAACTCTGTGCGACTTTGATCCAACTTTTTATTAAAAGGATTACATTTCAATTGAGTTCTTGGTCACTTTCTTCCTCATCAACGAACACGCCAGAGGTTAGTAGGAGTTTTCCTCGTGACCCCGACGTGATTTAATTTAAAAACCCTTACGTCTCACTCCAGTCACTGATTTATATGGAAAGTGTTCCCAGTGGTCTTTTAACCATAAACTTGTTAAAAGGTTAATTGTGATTCTTACGTTTTTAGCTAAAAAAATAATAAAACAAGACTTGTCATTTTAGGACATATTTCTGCAGAGCGGAACTTAACCCTAACTTTACATTCAAACAATATTGGAACTATCGTACTGTAAAGTTTTGAGCGAGATATCAGCTCAAATGAGGAAAATCAAGACGCTAATGGATTTATTTGTCTGAAAGTGGATACATCAGATGGATAAGGGAGCTTGTGGGTTGCCGTAATAACGTCTACGTTTTCGCGACTGTTCTTGATTCACAATTTGTATAAAGAAGTTCTCCGTAATACAATTTTTAAGCTTAATGTTGTCTATATGCTTCCTCAATAATGAGAAAAATGCCACAAGAACATGTTAAAAACACCTTTATCATCCGTGTAGTCTTCAAGGACAGATAAACAAATTATTAATGCTTTACTATATTTCCGTCAAAACTGGTATCACCAATCCTTAGGAAAAGTGGTGGAGAAATAACCGACAGTTTGCCTTCTTTGAAATAAAAAGATAAGAAATTTTCAGAATATAAGGCTATCAAGTGTGAGTGAAGGGGTGGAAATTGAACCTCACTACCTTAGCACCAGTCAATCAGATAAATAAAGGTATAATCGAGTTTTGGCTCCACACATGAATTATTCATCCAACACTTAGTTTTATTCCATCACCCACCTTCATAGAACGGCTTCCCTGCTTAAGGACAAATTGTTGTGGATTCGGAAAAACATACTGCAGTTAATGTTCCGTGTGTTAAACAGGTTACACAGCAGCAACAGATGTTAGTCTTTTGTTTTACAAAAATTGTGATCTGAATTTATTCCAAAAACTAGAAAACGTTGTAACTTGTATTTGTCTTTTAACCAGAAGTATTCACACAGTGAAGTCAACAGACTGTTATTTTGAAGATGTAACATTGCTGATGGACATTAAATCAACAGCAGCTCGGTGCGACTGATATACTCAAACTGTGGGAGGTGCAGCAGAGTCACCTGGGTGGAGAAAAATAGTGTTTTCTTCTGTCTCCACAGTCCTTGGCAGGTGAAGAGGCAGCTCACTCACAACTCCACCGACCACCCGCTGCCAAATCTGATTTAGAGCAGGGAAATATTTTCTCCCCGAGACCCTGTCTTCAGTTTAGAAGGCCAGGCTACATGTTGTGAAACGAAGTAGGCCGCCAAACTAAACGGGTTGTCATTTGCCCACACTGCATAGCTATTGATTTACTGCTTCTTGCTGTTGGTTTCCTGGAGGGGACTGCAAGCTCTAAAGAAAAGCCTGCATGCTCCATCAAAAGGAAAGTTCCCCCAGGCCAGACCTCCCATGATGCTACACTGCCAGCAGAAAGTATCGTCAGAGACTGAATAAATGATCAGTTAATCCACATAAGTGATGAAAGCGATTCTTCATGTGCTTTTGCATGAAAAAGCAAAATAACTTAAAATAAATATATTCATGTATTTGTCACTTTACAGACGTACAACTCGTACAGCCTTGTGTTACAGCAAATTATTGAAATAATATTCAATGTGAAGTTTAAAAATTGCTAAAGTATCCTATCTATGACTGGACGGTATTGAGAAAATCTGTGTAGCCCAAATAAAAAATATGCTCAGGACACAAATGGAACATCGGAATTCACCCACCGTATTTCATAGATTTTCACAAAACAAATTAATCTGGCGGGACACTAGCAGAATAATGGCAAGAAAGTCCTGCCAAGTTTTGAAACAAAATTAGCCCTGAACAATTGTGCATTAGTCTACGTTGACACAACTGCACTGGATTTATGGAAAGCCAAATGAAAAGGACTCAATGTCAGTTCAAGATTAAAGAAGTGAAATGAATTCTGGAAAAAAACAAGGTTACAGCTAAAAAAAAGAAAGTAGACGAATATTTGTTATTTTCTTTTAAAGTCCCCCTCTGATGAAAATCATGTTTTTTGAGTTTTTTAACATTGGGGCGGGGCTGCTCAGCTCCAAAGCTAAGCCCCCTCAGAGGAGATTTTGGAAACAGAGGCTTCAGATCAACATGAAAAAATGCTTTTTAAGACATTTAGGTTGTGGGATTTTGGTTGAAAACTTTGTGATCATAATTAAAACATTACTGGCAATGTTTTTTTTTGGTTTTTTTTTAATTAAAAAAATCCTCATAGGGGGATTTTAAGTCTTGGTTAGACTCCTCTAGAAACCAAATCCACTTAAAGTTCAGATTATTGTACCTGATTTGACATTTTTGACCATCAAGTATGTGTTCATAAAGTTAAATTATGCTTTGTTTTAATGGTCTACTATGAATAAACATCAGACACTTCAGCATTAACAAAAGTTTATTCTAATACTACTTGAAATCTTGGATGAGGTGTGAAGAATTTGATTAGAAACCAGAAAGTGCCGGCATCCCATAACAACAAACAAACTAAAACCCTTGCATTCATAATTTAGCCCAGAATTGGAAGCAGACAAATTGAGGCTCTGAATCACTTCAATTATTTCAAAACAAGATCACAAGGCAGCATAAATATAATCTGGTTGCATGATTAGTGCTGGTGGTCGAAGTGCAGACGGCCTGCGCATTGCACATGATCAGGCCATTACTCGCTGCCAGTACTGGTTATGAAAATAGTTTTATACCGGTGCTTCCTGATGTGGTAGCCCACTGAGATAGAGGAAGAAATCACATTCATTTCCCTGCCTGCAATTGGTGCTGAGCCTGCATTATCATCAATTCACAGTCATTTTCCTGTCTTGTACAGGATACCACCATCTGCACAAGTCCTCCAACTATTGAGCAAGCTCTTATCTTAGTAAAATAGTACAAATGAGAATTCACTTTTTAGATTCTTGTAGATGCACATTCAGCAAGGAAGTAAATGACTTGATTGAAATGATGTGACCAACAAAGAAGTGTCTCAAAACTCTAAAATAGTAGATACCACTACAGTTGGAATTGCTCCTGCCTGTGCAAGATTAGAAATCAAACCTCAAAACTCTATTACTTAAAAGGTCAGACTTTCTTCAAGCAACTATAGCCCCAGCAGACCAGAAAATAAAAACCACAAAATACAGACTGGGTTCATTTTTTTCACTTTCTGTTGGCTGTGTAGGGAAAAGAAAAAGAATTCAAACTTGAGACAAAAAAAAAAAGAAATACATTATTAATTATCAATGATCAGAAGAGCTGAGTATATGGATAGTGCTGAAAAAAAAATATTTTCTGTTAGTGCCAAACAGTGTCTACACTGCAAAAACACAAAGTCTTGTTTAAAAAATAATCTCAACAAAAAAGTTTTTCAATGGAAAAAAATTCTTAGTTTAGAAAACATCTCTCAGTGACTAGATTTTTTTCTTTTCTTTACAGTATTGTTCGGCACCCTTGTTAACCTATAGTGTAGTTTACACCAGACGCGAAACACCGCGGTCCTCCGCGGACAGCTTGCGCAGTGCAGAAATTTTTTTGGTACCTTGTCTACTTATAGGTGAACCGCAAGCGATCTGCAATCCTGGCAGGAAGTTACGCCACGACACAAGAGAAAATCCAGTCAATTTTAAAAAGTGTAACCAATTTTTCCACAATAAAATGCTGCTTTTAAAAAATGTGGCCATCTTTTTGTATCTATACAGACTGTAGAGATGAAAATACAGTATTCCCCTATTATTCGTGGGGTTTTGGGACTTGACACCTATCCAACTACGCAAAAACTTGCAGTCTCCGTCTCACCCCCCCACAGAGGACAGAGAACTGAAAGTCAACATGGAAACATCATGGAAAAATGAAAAAAAGGAAAAGCATTTTTTATCAGTTGCAGTTTTAGTTTAATTTTTTTTTTAATTTAAGTTTCAAATTTACATTTTTTTAAATGTTCCATATTTCTATAAAGTTTTAAATATTATTTTTAAAAATATTTAATTTTATCTTTTTCAAATTTTCAATAATTTCTTCAAGTTTTCAATATGTATTTTCGAGTATAAAACTGCTTTCAAATTTTAAAGCCTGTTTTTCAAATTGTCTATCTTGTGTTTTATTCACTTTAACTTGATCCTGATTTGGCCCCATATCCGTGATTCCTTCGTCATCAGTGAAGTTTAAGAGGCCATCTTCTCTATCCAGAATATTCCGGTTTTATCCATGATAAACACCTGTTCTGGATGATAATTGTCCTCCGCGATTATCAGAATATTTTCGAGCTGCTTCTGAGTCAGCTGATACCATTTCTCCATGCATTCTCGCTGTTAGTGTGTGTGTTGCGCGCAGCAAACGGACTTGCATACTTTTCAACTGCGCTCCCCGTCTGGGAAATTCTTGCAGCACCTTTAGAAGAGAGAAGTTGGGGACAAGTCAAGATGGATGATGTCAGATTAATTGTAGAAGCTCTGAATAACCCCAGCTGAGCAGAAGTCTCTGTCGACCTTGCGAAAAATTATACGTCAGGTGTGAACTGGAGGTGAAGTGGATTCCATGCAGCACTTCCGCATGTGGTTTGAACACGGCGCAAAAAAAATCATGGTGAGACCATTTCTCTTACTCTTTTGGGAAATATTTCTAATTTTGAGAATTTTTAACTTATTTCTTGGGGATGTTAGGTTTAAAATGATCTGAAACATCTCTCTGCGACTGTAAGAAAGTCAAATGAGGGATTAGTTCAAAACGCTTGCGAGGAAAACAAGAAGAGCGACTTCAGGTCTTCTCTTTCTGCTCTGCCGTCTCTTCTGTTTTATTTAGTCCGGAGCGTTCCCTAGTTACATTTAGTCCTGCAGCTCTGAAGGGAGGGGCAGAAAAGCAGCTACAGGCTAGTTCACAGTTAGAGAGAGTTCTTAAAGAGTAACTCTATTCTTAATCCTTGAGTAGATGTGCATGGGCACAGGTAGTTTCAGCAAGTTTCTGCTCAGAAGCTTTACAGTCTGCAGCTTGATTTCTGTCTTTTATCACGCCGGCAGTAAACAACGTCAGTAGTAAAGAACAATCTTCCATAAGTAGATAAAGTGAATCACATGGATAGAGAGGTATCAGATTAAAATAAACAAATGTGTGATAATTTATGTACTAAACACTATCAGGGGCCTGCTTTTACTGTTGCTTTTGCCATTGGCTTGTGTTTTGAAATTCTCGCAATGCTGGTTAGATGTCTTTTCACAGTGGTCAGTAGCTTCTATCTCAAATAATTTGTAGTTCACGTCTGACTGATTTGGAGAGGGCCTGTGCGATCAGGCAACTTCAAGCTGGTGTTTTGCATAAATCAAGTTGTCGATGACGGTTCACCTTCGTCGTGATCGAGTTGAATCATGGCAACTGGAGAAAAGTCCAAATGCCATGATTCAACTTTAAGAAATAAATCAAGATGGCCATGGTCTGGAGAAAACACTAGTACCTCCTTGAAGCTGAAAGCCAAGTTCCAACTAATAGATTATAGCAGACAGGCTGAAAAATAGGAACCCAAAAAGACAAGTACTTTTTTTCTTGGCTGCATGTCTATTGATATCTTTCCCAATTTCAAAATGGCAGAAGAGTTGTTCGATCATTTTGGGTTGTCTGGAAAACATGAAATAGGTCTTCATATGTGATGCCACAATGTCCCAGTTCTTGGTGCTTTCCAGCTTGCTCAAGATTCTGCTGAGTCTCCAAAAAAGAACCACTGGAGGTAGTTTGGCTTTTTTTTTTTTTTACAATCTTTTAAGGGGAAGAGTCTTTAAAAGAAGAGTTAGCTCTACTGCAGCTCCTAAGACTGTTTTTGAAGAGAATATAGCTCAGTCCTGTGTATGATTCAAGATGTCTGTGGTTAAGTGTATTTCTGATAACACATGTTGACCTTGTGCTAAATTCAATCACAGATCCCATACAGTCCGTTGACGGACTACAAAGTGAAATGATTCAATACATCCAGTAAAGCTTTTCTGTTTCTTTGCCTTTCCTTCATTTGATGCTGGTTGTGCACAGCCATTCTGGGTCACTCAACCCCATTTCAAGTGGCTTTCCTTCAATCTATACCACACATTTCCCTTGCTGCTTCTCTTTTGTAAAAGTTAGACTTCTAGGTGTTGGAGGTTTCGCTGAAACACAGGAGCATCCATCATTTGCAGCAGGAACAAAGTTCGACATGCCAAAAAGGAGGATTACGCAATGCTACTTTAAGATCTACAGGATTTGACCATACAATGAAAGAGCCGTTTGTCCAACAATGAGCAATCTTAAAGGCTCCTTTCAACTTGTGCTATCTTCACACTGAGCATGTAACATGACTTTTAAGAATGCATTAAACATGGATCGTTGAATGCTGTTTCTGCATTTGGTGTTCACACTGGACAAGCAGGGAGGGGCTTCTTCTTTTTTCTTTTTTTACTGTTTACTAGCACATGTCTTCCCATTTACAGTATAGGAAGAAGCTTGGTGCAAAATGTAGAAGAAGCTCAAATCTTTTACTTTCTGCTCCAGGCTTTTTCTTTCGCAGCTCTATTTATCAAACAGTTAATATTTCTGTGAATGAAAGTATATATCATCCATTCATCACTACCAAATCAGAGTCCCTGATTGGTCAAAGTTAAACCTGGTTTAACTTTCAATGCTTGCTCAGTGGTCACACGTTTTTGTAAGAAGAGCCCTAAAATGGTCTTACGCCGGGTTCACACTGGACGCGGAATGGAGGCCGCTTCCATTCGGCGCCCATGTTAACCCATGGCGTTGTTCACACCAGGCGCGGTCCTTCACAGAGGGCCCGCGCCATACAGCGGATCGTTTTCCTTTTTCGTTTATTTTCCTTTTGTAACACTCATATTACCCCCCCTCGAGCATTATATACAGAGAAGAATCCTCGACCTCCACAGAAAGCTCTGTGGTGAAACCATAGGCATATATTATTATCACTATATACATATCACACTATATCCCAATATACAGTCATGGCATCACTTTCCATTATTGAAGAAATGCACTTTTCAAATTAGAGTTAGCCTCTAACTGTCCTGTTATTTTACCCTTTAATATCTTCCTCATTAAATGAATTGTCATGTTTTAATTATTCAATTATTCCAGTGTTTTCTTGACTGTACATTGTTTTTATCCAGCATTGCTTAATATGTTTGCCATCATTTTTTTCCCTAGAAACCATTTCATGAAAGATGTGTTGAACATGTAATGTAATGTGGGTGAACATTTCAGTGACTAAAGTGCAGATGTAATGGCTTATGTTATGAAACTGAAGTCTAGTGTTGCTTTAGTTAAGTTTTTGTTTCCAATCAGTTGATTGCATACAGTGGTGTTAGCTGTTGCCATTTTTTCTACACCAATAGCAGGAAATTTCGTAAAACTAGCCACATTTGAAAGGTGTCTAAGAGTTCAGACAAACGGCGAACATTAATGAGAAGACACACAATGAAGCTGAAAAATACCCATTCCAGCTTCTCTGTCAAGCATTAGACCAATAACCATACATGTCTGTAAGATAAAGCGCACTTCAAGGCTTGATTCATTTAGTGTGCTCATTCGTGGCCATCTGTGAAATAATTAAATGAATATTACTAGAAGGGGCATTCAAACAGAGTCATTCTGGGAGAAATAAATGCCCAGCATAAATCAAAAAAACAAAAAGCTTTTGGAAAAGCTGTATGATTATCATCCGTTGAAATATTTTCATTCCTCGTCGGTAGATTTGTTTGATTATTCCAGGATCTTTGGTTTGCTGAGTGTGCTTTTGTTTCTCCTGTCATATAACAATGTCATGTACTTGTGTGGCAAGAGGTGTTTTAAATGTATATTGATTTTTCTATCTGGCAAAAGTGAGGGCTGAGGATTTGGTCATAGCTCTGATGTTCATAACTGCTTTAAGACAATTATGGAGTGAGAACTTAAAGGTAGCAGAGGGTAATCCTTTTACCATGCCCTCAAGGGCTTTTCAGTCTGTTACTTGATTCAGGATATTGACTCCAGACACTCCCTTCTGGCCCCAAAATTACCTATTGATTTACCCTTTTGAGGGTTGTTAGTTGGAAACATAATCACAACGACCTACGTTGTCATTTAAAGTACATGTTGCACTTGCTCCTGGTGCCCTTTTCATAGCAGTTCTACTGTACCGATATCAAAACAACCCGGACATGGCATCATTTTTGGCTAAATGAAATCTGAAATTCAAGAAACCTAGTGATCTCTTGTAACATTTCTCCAAAAATAACAACCAACCGCAAAAAAAAAAAAAAAAAAAAAAGCCTGTTACTTTGTAAAATAACATTTTTGGATTTTACAGGACAAAATGTCCTGAACTTTTTGTGAATGGGATTTAATCTGAACACCAGAAAGATATCCTGAATTAGGTTTTCCCTCAATGGCTTGTGGAATTTATTCTGGGGTTTTTGGTTCCGGTCACCAATGTTGAATTTATTATCAATATATATTTTTTTTTATTTTAAATTTTAAAATAGATTTTCATTATTTCTTCTTTCTGACTAGAACAGATAATGCAAAGTAGAGCAGATAATACATTCTGGAGTTCAGATCAAAATATTTTGATCAAATGTATGAATTTGCGGTCAATTTTTTTTTTCTTCCCGTTGGGTGATCCGCATTGCACTTGTGACGTCACATTTCTTCACGTGGGTGTGCTCTGAAGCACAGAAGTTTACATTCAAATGTAATGACTTTTTGCTTAAGGATAACTTTTTAAGGTGATAAAACCAATGTTTTTCCGAGAGCTAGCAGCTACATGCTAACATAGACGACTGGCGACTATTGATGACGTTATCAGATGTTTGTAAATTCTGGATTTGAAGACACTGACTGTGTCTGAATTCCTTCCCTACTCACTATAGTGTGTTCACTATTTCGTGGTGCTGTCTAATTCTACAATCGCAAAATCTAGCAAATTTCCCAGAAATCTTTGCCAAAAACTAGCATGCATCGATGCTCGCTACATTAGCCAATATAGCCCACAATGCACAACATTTTTTGCAAAAAAATAAGTGTGTTAAATATACTTTTTAACAAACTATCCACATTTTCATCATTAGAAAACAGTAGAGTAACAAACAGACATCGCAAAATGTTTGAATTTATTTGACTTTCACTTTGTGAAATCGATGACAAAATATCCGGTGTTTATAAAAAAGTAAAGAAAAGTAGAGAGCATGGTGCTCAAATTGCTTTTAAAATCCAGGGCACTAGGTAGTCCCGTGTACTTTTTTTTTTTTTTTTTGTGGTTAAAGATTAGGGTGGGAATTTGGACAAATCCACTATTTTTTCCCTAACTCTCTGCTTGAATGGTTAGGGAGTGGATTTGGGTTTGGCCTTAGTCTCATATTTTTCTTTATAAAAACACCTCTTAATGAAGAATTCAGACTATGTTGGTTGCTTGTTTTTGCTTTTCTTGTAGTCACATGCTTTATGAGTTTTACTCTTCACTAGATTTGTGGGCAGATTTAAATTAAAAAATATTATTTTTGTCAAACTTTATTATCATAAATCTTCCTTTCTGTTCCCTGGAAGAACTGGGTAACATGAGCTGAAGAAGAAAGGTTTAAGTCAGTGATTCTTAACCTTTTTCAGGACATGGACCCGGTTAATGTCAGACAATGTTTTCACAGACCAGCCTGTATGAAGCTGAATTACTGTAGGCTCCCTTTTCTTTTTTTTGCCCCCACTTTTTCTTAACTTTTGAGGGTAAAGTTTATTTTTATCTTCTTTAAAATATTTGTAGCTGATTTAAATATTATTTGTTCACTAGATTTTGTTTAGAGAACCATTAACGTATTATTTTAATATTTCCTTTAACCCATATTTGTCAAAGTAGAAGCTAAAACTGGCATTTTCTAAGTAGTACAGTAAACATGGACTTTATTAGCAGCATCCTGGTAACATTAGACAGCCAGTTGTTTAATATTATCCATTAAAATCATGGTGTGTGAGAACATCTGTTGCTATAAATCTATATTTGAAGTAAAGACTCTTGGTTTTTGTCTCTTAAGTAGAAAACAGATTACTTTTTCTTCTCTTTTCTTACTAGCTCTTTTACGCAGAATTACATTTTCCAAGTATGCTTGTTTGCGTCAAGAATGAGTCAGATGGAGAGAAGTAGTTTTACAGTACAAACTGGTTGAGGATCATTGGTCTAAATTGCTCCATTATGTAGATCTTTCTATGAACAAATAGAATAAAAGTTTAAGATAAATAACATATTTTTGGATTTAAAAAAAATAGTCATTTATAGGAATACTTTTACACATTTGACAAAGTGAGGACTGAGTCAGACAATGCCAAGACAATCCCAAAAAGTTTCAGGAGGAAAACATCTAAATTGATTAATTATTTGTGCTTTAAGTAAGATCAATCTTTAAAAAAATAATAATAATAATAAGTTGAGTACAAATGTTTAAATTGATGGATTGTTTACCTGTGTAGTATTTGAGATTGCCAGAGTATGTCAACACATGAACATCTTCTTTCTAATTGGAAGAAAGGTCATTCCTCCAACCACAGCATTAAAGATTTATATTGTTTTCCCATTTTCTGCAGTAAGATGCCTCTCAGCAAGTTATGAATGTGTGTTTTCTCTCCCTGCTGGATCTTACTTCTGTTTTTTATATATCCATTACTGCAGGCATCAGATGAGTGTTTGCACTCTGCACTGAAGCTTTGTGGTGTAATAAACTGTTAATTTTTCACTCCATCTGACAGAATACCATTAGGCTCAGCTATAAAGAAAAGCTTTCAAATAAAATCACAGCATTCTTATAATAATCTGCTGCACAAGTTTGGTAATAATAATAATTATACCGCTGGGAGGCAAAGCCAAGCACAAATTTCACGATGTTGGTATTTTTATTCCTTAACAGTGATGCTGGAGGATTTATATGGAACTGGCTGTGTGAATGTGAGTCTCAATAATACATGTTACCGATGTTCTGCTTCACATTTCTGGATTTGGGAGAAGTTAGCTAATGCGGGAATATTTTCATTCAGCACAGGAACTGCTTTTATCTAAACTGAGGTAACCGCATGACACGTTGCAGACGTTTTCACTGGAGACCTGCCTGGCCTGCCCGCCTGAAAGTTGCAGAGGAGAAGGTAAGTTGGAGATCGTATCTGTCCGTCTCCAACCACGGAGATTACAGCAATGACAGCTGTTGTGGCAAACTGCTTACAGCTTACAGGAGTATCTGCCGAGAGATGGTCACGATAAAATAAATTACCTGTGTGACGGCTGACGGATTAAGAACATTGGTTCATTTCTTTTTCCTTTTTTTTTTCCTTCCACCAAAAGATGTGCTTCTCTGATTTTTGTTAGGGCTAAATTGACAGAAATGTTAAGTTGTTTTTTTTTTTCTTTCTTTTTTTTAACAGGAAGAGGAAAAATACATTTTTCTACATACCTTTTGGGATAAACTCCAATATACGTGACCTTATTCTCAGCATTTCTCGCAGCATCCCCTATGGCGAAAGACAAAAAAGCTTTTGCTGAGCATCTTCAGCTCTGATGTGAATCTGTGGTTTTGGTGGAGGGGCATGCAGTGTTTCATTTTCCTTATGCATACTCAGTCTGTATATGAGGTTTAAAGAAAGGCACTTATCTGAGTCTTACAGGTTTGGAGTCAGTATCCTTGGGGGCTAAAGTGAGGGGAAAAGCGAAGAGTAGAGGAAAAAGAAATATATGAACAACTACACAAAAAAGTAAGAAGAAGAAATGAGGTTAATTCACAATGGAAAAAAGGACTCTCATTGTTGATTGTGGACAGATGGTTGTTTATTTTTCCTGTTGAACTTTTTCCCTGAATGGCAAAGCTTTTAGCACCATCCATGTCTTTAGGTGATGATGAGGTGAGCAGCTATAACAAGTACTGTGTGAAGAGAGTTAGTTTTATGTTGCAAAAAATGTCAACAGCAAAACACGAGACATCTAGTTAAAGTTGGGTTTGCAATTGTGGAAAAAAATGATTTTTAGAGTTAAAATTGACTTAAAGTAAAGTGGTTTTTTTCAGATCTATTTAAAAAATTGTTGAGATCCCTGAATGGTGCAAAAAAGTGAAGTGGAGATGTGTAATTATTAATTCCTTTGCGTCATACAGCAAGAATGTTGGACACCGTAAAGATATTTAGTCAAGCTTTGATTCGATTCGCAGTTTTAAAGTCACAATTTTGATTTTTACCAATTTTTCTTTTCAATTTTTTTTCCCTAACACGTTGAATTAAAGGTATTTTAAGGCCAAGCATGTTTTTTTTTTTTACCCCTCACATCAAACTCTCTGTAATCCTATTAACAGAAAGGATTCAATACAAATAAAAAGTTATACCAAATACTGAAATAATGAACAAATCCTTTCATGCTCTGTTCATGTTGTGCTCCACGTGCAGGTTGAAGATAAAAAAAGGTAGAGAAAAAATTTAAAAAAAGTGCGACTCCCGGGAAGAACTCAGAAGTGAAACAGTTGTGAAGCTGCATCGTCACTCATGACTGTTGTCACGGTAGATTGGTCAAAGTTGTATGAAAATCTAATGTTGGAGGGTGCGGAACAGATCTCAGCTTTGCTTGAATTTGCGCTAATAGTTGCACTAATAATTCAGTCTCCTGGATAGACTGACTTATTTGAAGCTTTCAAATCAGAAGGAGCTGCGGGAATATTACAAGAGAGGGTTGTGTGGATCAACAGCGCGCAGCCAGTCCATTACACACATACACATGCAGCAAGCCTGCATGGAAAAACGTAATCTGCTCTACTTTCTTCTCATTTCAAACCGATTTTTTTTCAAATTTTCTGCATCATTGAACATGTTGAGGAGTTTGAATTTTTTTTTTTCTGGTTCCAGAAGAATCGTTACATCCTTAACACGAGCCCTAGAGGTTTGGATTTTGACACCCCTGGATTATATGGAAAGGGATGATTCGATGCAGTAACTCCTAAAAAGAGAAGCAGAAAGGCAAAAACCAGAATTCCTGTTTCTCTATTTTAGCTTAGCCCTCGTACTCTCTTATGGGGTCCAGATGACCCCATCCTTACATTGAGTGATCCCTCCCATGACAAAGGTGGGCAGGATTTTACGTCTGCCACAGACACCGGTGAAGATAAAGATTTCTTGAAGAAAAGAAAAAAAAAGTTCAGTGCACTGTCTTGTGGGGTCCAGATGATCCCACTTTTAATGTAAACATGCCTAGGATACCACAAGGGGTGTGTGCAGGGACATGACACCTCCTGAAATTTAGCCTGGCTGCTTTAACAACTCGGTGGTTTTGTGGCAGAGTGTTTGCCCTGAAACTGAAAGTTGATGGATTGAAATTAACGGTTGAGTCATTCAAAAGACTAAAAATGGGACCCGATTCCTCCCTGCCTGACCCCCCCATGGGTCAAATGGGGGGAACAAAGACAGTTCTCTGAACTTTTTTTTCCCAAGGATTTTTTATTTTCACTGGTGTCAGTGGCAGACATAAAATCCTGTCCACCTTTGTCATGGGACGGATCACACATCAATGAAAGGATGGGGTCATCTGGACCCCATAAGAGAGCACGAGGGCCAGACAGTGAGAGGAAGCTGGAGTGCCTGCAGGAAAACTACACAGAGAACACACAGAGAGTACATGTAAACTTCCCAAAAAAGAACAAAGCTAGGATTAAAACCAGGACTTTAATTACAATAAGGTGACAGTTATCACCACAACACCACCATTCAGCCTTGTTGTGTTATAGAAAAGAAAACTAGAAGTAGAAATTTGCTTCAGAAATTAAAGCCATACGCTGATGACATTAATGCTTATTTATGTCTTTGTTTCCATGGAGAATAAAAAAGCATCAAACTAGAAATGTTTTCACACAAAGGTAGCTGTTTTAAACAAGCAACCAAGCAAACAGCCTGAGAATCAAACATTCATGCTGTTTAACACGGGAGCAAAAAAGAAGCAAACCAGATCGTAGGGAAGAGATCCTGAAAGGTTCAGAATGATGCATCTGTTTTTCCTGTTACTAATGGAATAAAGTTGTATTCATACTGTAACCCAATTATCTGTTTACCCATTAAGAATCCAAAAATGTGGTCTTTTGCTCTCACCTTTTTCCAGAAACTAAAAAAGGGAAAAACAGACATTTCTGGAAATTCAGAAGCCCTACATGCCGACTGCATCAGCGTGACAATTATAACATGGTGAGGGTGGAATATAAGAATGCCCTCCAGCCCTTAGACTGAATCAGAGGTAATATGGGTCACTGTTGGTGAATTCTAATTTAGATGTCTCTCCAGGGGTAGATTACTGAGCATAACACACTCCCACAATAGCAAGACATTTCCCTTCAAATGAAGGAAAAAGAAATACATCATGTATGTTCTATGTGAAGTCGAGCCATCTGGGGAGCGTACAAAAGGCATAAAAACATAATGTTCACTTTGCTAGATCAAATCAAATTGCATTTTAATTGTAACATTTTGGTATTATGTGTTTGCATTGTTGGATAAAATGAAATTATGAAAAAGAGCTGAATACACACTCCAAAGCACGAAAAACACTTGTGCAATTATACAGTATGTGTTCTTTTTTAGAAGTCTTCTGAGAGGTTATGATTCTCCCTGGCTGCATTTTCTCTCCGTCCTGTGATTTTTAGGCTTCCTGCTGGGATGTGTCCTCCTCCACTAAAAGGAATCCAGCAGTTTGTCTCACCAGGTGTAAAAACCAACTGAACAGAAAACAAACGTTCAAAACTAAACTCTTAAGGATTAAAGTTGAACTACAATCTGAAAGCATATCATAATAGTAATAATCAGGAACTATGCTATGATGGCATTGTCTGTGACTAGATTTAACTAAAATTCCAAATTTAGCAGACACCTAGTGATAACAGAGTTAAATATTGGACTTATCACTTTAGAATTTGGCAGTTGCAGCATCTTGTAGATGATAAAGCATCCCGGTTGTAAGGACGAGGCAGAGGCGGCGTGTGGATCCATATGCAACAGTTTAATGCAGGAACCAAAACAGGAGACGAAGAGCGAAGTCAAAGACGGGCCAGGGTCAAAACGAAGGGACGAGGCGGAGAGCGAAGAAAAACAGGCTAGAGGTCAAAACACGGAAAGGCTATCAGACGTGAAATGCTTAATCTGTTAGTTCGAGGTAACTATACAAGACTACGCGTAGATGACAGTGGTGAAGAAGAATATAAACAGTCCAGGGGATGAACAGATTAGAAACAACTGATGAACCAGAACTGGAAAGTGACGAAGGAAGGATTAATATTCTGGAGAGAGCTCCCTCTGGTGGTCGGAGGAGTAATCGACAGCTGAGTCCTGACACCGGTAAATGATGTTTACATCCTTGTCATCGTTTTTCTGATGATCTTGAAATGGAATGAGCAAATTAAACATATTATTCCTTTCTGTGCCAATACATGGGACACCTTAGTTTGAGAATAGCCTGAATTCAATGGTAAATAACTGATCACTGCCATGCATTAGCATATAAAAAAATGAGTTTTCTAAATGTGGTTTTGTTTCCTCTGCAGTAGTCAGGAAATTTGTGTAAAGACCCACTCCAAAAAAAAGAAAAAAACTTGTGTTTTTAGCATGTTGTTTTGGTATTTTTCTGATAATAGAAGATATTTACTGCTCACAAAAATTAAAGGAACACTTTTTTTATTGGGCCTGGTATGAATTGAATGAAACCTGTCTGATAATTTTCTTGTTGGTTAAGCAGCTGAGGGCCTCGTTAATCAATTTCAGCTGTATTGTGTTAATAAATTAACAACAGGTGCACTTCAGTGGCAACAATTAGAAAACCCTCCAAACAGGACTGCTGTTACATGTGGAGGTCATTTCAAGTTTCTCCCTTTTGATCTTTTTTGGCTGGTTTTCCACTTATGCTGATTCTGGCTTGTGTAATTCTCTCTACTGGCAGTATGAGGAGATTCTTAACCCTACAGAAGTTGTACAGGTTGTCCAACTTCTCCAGGATGGCACATCCACACGTGCTTCAGCAAGAAGGTTTAATGTGTCTCCCAGCACAATCTCCAGAACATGGAGGAGATTTCAGGTTATTCTGGGAGAGCTGGACAGGAACGTAGAAGGTCCTCAACCCCTCAGCAGGACTGATACCTGCTCCTTTGTGCAAGGAGGAACAGGCTGAGCACTGCTCGTGCCCTACAGAATGACCTCCAGAGGGCCACTGGTGTGAATATCTCTACCCAAACAAACAGGAACAAACTTCATGAAGGTGGCCTGAGGGCCCGACGTCCTGTAGTGGGCCCGTGCTCACTGCCCAGCACCGTGGAGCTCCACTGGTATTTGCTCAAGAACACTAGGATTTTCAAGTCTGCCAGCCGTTGGCTGTATAGGTCACATATTATTATTATTCTTGCACCAGTAATGTTATGTTAGGGTGGTACAGGGCTGTAAGCTAGAGCATCTAAACAGATGGATGACTGAGAGAGGAGGAAAGGCAAGTTTATTTGTATAGCACATTTCATGTACACAGACAATTCAAAATGTTTTGCATATAACATAAAAAAATATATTATGAGTGAACATTGGCTTATGATTTAAAAAGAAAAAATAGAAAAAGACAGGAATAAAACAAGGTAAAAAGAACTGAATTTAAAATAAAAAAAGAAAAATTCAGATGAGGTATTAAGAGTGATTGTTAGAATATGATAAAAAAAAAAGGTAAAAATAACTGAATTGAAAATCAAGGAATAGATAAACATTGCAGAAGTAAACTTTTGAATAAATACTAGCTTAAGGTGGTGGGGTTGATATGACAGTCCCACCCACAACTCTGAGACAAATTTATTTTATGTTTTGGCTGAAAATGGCATTATCATAATTAAAAGATCACATGGATGCTTTTATAGTAGCTCAAAAGATGTTTGAGTCTATAAGATCTGTGGGGAAACTTCAACTTTGTGAAGCATATGTTAATTGTTAGGTTTACATCTCCCTAAGTTAAAACCCAAGAATCCACATTTTAGCAATTGTTTTTACTTTTTTTTTTAAATTATAAATTAATTTTATTTTTCTTTGTATTTTTAAAACACACACAGCAAGAAATGTTGACCTTTAAAGCACTTCGTAATGCCCCACAACTTCACATTTTTAAGACGAAACTATAAGGGCTGAAAAAAAAAACAAAACAGGGATTTGTCCTTGACGGTTTCTTCAAACTGCCATTAAGATACTTGTTGCCAAAAAAAGTTTGGGAGTTGTTTCAAAATTGAACCAGCAGCCAACCACATAAAAACAAACACAAAAGAAACCTGCTGAACTGAAAAATTAGGGCCTTCGTTTCAGATTCAATTGCTACTAAAACTTTTTTTTTAATGAGTGATATTAAAAAAAATACCAGAAACCTGGAAACCAATGATAGGCAAACCTCAAAACTGAGTAGACCTTCTGTGTTATGCATGAGTCAGGTCAAGAATGACATGCTGCAGTCCCTGCATGCCTTTATAGATAGCGTGCATGTGGTGATTTACCAGCTAATGTGAAAAAAAAAAGTTACAACTGCCTGAGAAAATTGTTCAACTCTATTTCCCTACGTGGTGCATAAAATCACCCAGGCTCCCCATAAGACGCAAAATAAATCTGTCCACTGGAGGGAAGGCATTGACATCGCGTCGACACATCCCCTTGAAATGACAAGTGGGCACCATGACACATCAAAGTGGTTCAGCAGGTGAGCCAAATCATTAGATTAGGCAGATTTATGGCTTCATGAAACTTGTTATTACCCACAGCGCGCTCCACTGATGTTTAGCCTGATGTCTTTATGAGCGGACCGTTGTTCACCTTGCCCTGACAGACACTGTGATGATTAGAATATTAGGTACTTCATTTACCTCATTCTGGTGTCAGACAACCACAAGTCTGTGTCTGCAGTTTACAACCAACTTGCCAAAGGTAGGATCAACCTTATTTTTGTTTTTGTGTCGAGCAAGATTTATTTTCTTCTAGGTGATTGATCCATAATGGTAATCTAGAAATAATTAACTTTTATTTAAAATCTTAAGGATACGTTTGAGCATTTATAGTTATCTTAGAAGAGCTTTTCAGTTTTAGTACAATTAAATCTTTAAAGATCCACTCCAACTTTAACATGTTCTTGAGATGCTGGAAGACATACTGTATATTAAGAAAATTAAGCTAAAAATACTGCATTTCTGTGCATTTCCATATTGGAATATTTATGAATCAGGAACAGATGAAAAAATTGCCATTTGAAAAAAAGAGAGTATTTTTGATGTAGAAAATACAATGGGAGGACCACAAGCTCCCAACTCCAAGCTCTCAGCAACAGGGAGGGGAAGAGGGGACGGGGTTGCTCCAGTCCCGCCGACCACTCATTGTTAAAACTGCTGCAGCTCTGAAGAAACTATGTTCTAGAAAATGACAGACAAAAATTTGCATGATAATTAAAGATCCACAGGGAACACCTTTAAAAATAAATTAAAAGATGATTAGAGTGGGTCTTCAGGGTAAAAAAATAATCATGTAAAGGGTTAAAACTGCCATCAACGCATCCTGTTCTGGCTTGTGAAACTCTTCACAAAATGAGCATCAAATTTTGGGTTGCTGCTTTTGAGACGACAAGCTCCAAAAGATCTACCTAGATTTTAAAGCTGTCGATTGTTACTTTGGTAGCAATCCAATTGGTTTCATTTTAACATTTGTTGCTCTGTGTATGTCTTCTTACAGGACATATGAAAATTGAAAAATGTATTAAATCACCATCATTTATACTTTCATTTAGAACAGGAGATTAGAATCAACAAAACTGATAAAAACACAAAGATTTAGAAAAAATGGTGTTTGTCAATTTAAGGTTTTTTTTCAACCTTCTGGTTAATTTCAGCAGTAATATAAACAACATACAAGTCATTGTTGTTTTGGATCATTTAACTACCAAACCCGAAAGCGTTGTCCAAAGTTTTTCCATCCTCAAAGTTCTTCAACATTTTACGTTCAAAGCATGACATTTAAGTGCAAATCAGGTATAAAAAGTTGCCTTTTTTCCGTGTCAGAATCAGCTGATTTACGTTGATTCCATCCACACTTCAGTGCTAGGCAGTGCAGAATTTCAGCTGGCGTAGGCTTTTCTGCCCTTCAGAATCGAATTACGTTACTGTTGAAGAGTTACAACAAAAAGAATTTAAATATTGGAGCCAAAACTCCTAAGTTAAATTTGTTTTTTAGAAATTATGTAAGTGGAGCTTCAGTCCCAGTTTTTGAAAGGAAAAAAAAAATTCTCGCTAGTTTTATTTGAAAACAGGAAGCTTCACCAACACCAAAGTTTGTTTACTTTGGGTGACAGCTGTTCATTGGGCTCATTCATTGTTTTAGTTTAAGCTTAAAATCCATTTATTCTGCATTTCAGAGCAATAAATACATCATTCCCAGATTTTGTTTTTAGTTATGAAGTTCTTGGACGTCGTGAATGTTTGTAATAAAATTTTCGGGAGTGTCCCGATACTCGTTCTAGCCACAATAAATATATATAAATAAACTCCACATCTGGTGCTCAGTTTTTTTTATTCATTTTTTGGCTTAATCTTTGAGACAAGCATATGTTATCTGCAGAATTAACCAGGTGTACCCAGGAGGAAGAGAGGTCCCGACAAGTTAGAAAAACTGTCTGAGCAGGCTCTGATCTCTGGGGCGGGAACTGTGGAGCCGGCAGCAGCTACTGTGGCAAGACAGCTGGGTCAGACTAGTCGTCTTGATCTGGCTTCCAATCTAGGAGGCAGACGGGCTGGCCTGGGTCTCAATAAACACTCTTGTTGGAGTGGCCCTCCACCAAGGACCCGGCACACAGTGGGCTGGCAGAGGCTCTCTGATGGTAGGCGGAATGTGGCAGTCAATCACACATCAGTGTAGTTAAACATCCTATAACTTGAGCGCAGACAACCAATGAAAGTGTGGTAATACTTAAGCCAAAGAGTATTTCACACTAGTAAAATTTTACATCATTCAAAAATGAAATAGCATATCTGAATAAGAGGAAATGTAGAAAGAATTGAAAGTCAAGGTTTTAAGACGGTACAGGCCAGTAAGAAAACTAGGAAACTTACTGTTTTTCTTATTGTTGTTGTTTTTTTTTTCCTGGTCGCACTGTTTGTGAAATTACTTCCCCCGTTTTAGCAGAACATGTTTTACAGGCCTGGTAGAACGAAAGTTTTGTAGAGCAGCAAAATAGAGTTTAAAAAGTATATGTGAGAATTCAACAGCAAAACACAGATTCACTTGGTCTAAAGGTACTATCTGAAAATATAATAAATTCAATTTAAAAACCTGTTTAACCTTTTTTTTCAATAACATAAAATAAACATTTTTTCATGCATTCAAAATTGTTTCAGTGAATAAAACAAATAATCAAACTGGTGGTTTTTTTTGTTTTTTTTTAACAATCCTGGTCAAAGTAGATTTTTTTAACAATTATTTTGAGCCAGCACAAAACTACAACAAACATATACTAAGAGAATGTGTAGTTTTCAAAATAAATACATGTATTCATTATTTAACAATAGTTTTTACACTATTTTCCCTTCAACTATTTGAAGTATTTGGTCTTTAACTCATAAAATACCATTGCACGAGACATTGCTGGAAATAATGAATTATCCTTTTATCTTACAAAAAGATTCATCTGGAGACCAGCAGATACCAAACGCACAATATTTGTTCTTTGTTCAGAATGGCTAGTCTATCTCTTTGAGTAGCTCATGTCTAAGAGTATTTCTTCCACTAACAGGGGCTCAACGAATGGATCGCTGAGGCTTAATTCGACACTGCAAACAATAGAAAACAACGGCAAATAACGGCAGCCGTCACAGGCTTATCAGCCTGAGCCGGGATTACAAGGGAAATGAATCATTAACACTATTGCCACTTGAATGCAACCAAAGCATGATTGGCAGATCGAAAGCTGGGTGTTAGGTCGGGTAAAAGAAAATTGGGTGGAGCTGTGGTGAAGCGAGTATCATTATCGGATAAAACCACCAGAAGGCTGAGCAAAAATGACCCTCTGTGTTAGACTAGAAGCAAAATAGCGACCGAACGGATGAGAGACTATTAAAGCATGAAAGGCAGGGTGCAGGCGAAACCGCAGGACCATATGCTTGGCTGGATAAGAGATCCATGCTCCATGAACCAGCTCTGTCCAGACAACATGTGGACAGCAGGTGTTGAATCCCAACGTCCTCCTCTTCCATTTTATAGTTTATTGTTGGAGGGTTTTTATATTAACAGGAAAGCATTGGGATGTGCGCGGCGCAGAGTGCATCACAACCCCTACGACTGCCTCGCCCTATATGACACCAGGTAGACTTTAATGGTTTTATGGAAAATAGTGGGATGCCATGCCGTTGAAGGTGATTCTGGGTGATGGAGGGATTTGTTAAGTTAATACAGTGTCTGGAGCAAGGCCCTTATCGGCACCTGCCAAGTCTTTGGAGAACCCTGTGGAATTGCACTGACCCTGGTGGAAGTAATGGATATTAGAAAATCTTCCCGCTGTTTGGAGGGGTGGGGGTGGGGCGAGGGAGAATGCAGGGGGGGAAAAAAGCAGTGATGTAGGAGAAATGAACGGAGTCTCAAGGACACAATACAACAATACAAAAGTCCTAACCCAATCCAATACCTTTAAGTCAGTCGTTCAAGAATGACAGAAAATAGAAATGTGCAATATAGATAGGATGTGATGTAGATAAAAAAAAAACGAAAAAATAAAGAATAACTAAATGTTAAAGGCCTACACTTGTGAAAATAGTAGTTAGTGTTTTAGCAGTGTTTTCCTCATGATTTAGGACATAAGTAAAGAAAATTAAGATTAAAAGAGAATTTCAGAGTATATTTTCATTCACATTGTTGTTTATTTTATTTATTTTATTTTTTATTTCACCTTTATTTAACCAGGAGAAAACTCATTGAGATTGCAAATCTCTTTTGCAAGAGTGTCCTGGCCAAGAGGCAGCAAAACATTTAACAAATATTACAGGACAGACAAAACAATTACACATTACTAAATACACATTAAAAGTAATAAAGTAAGTAGAGTAAGTTAAAAATAAAAATAACAATAAAAATAATTTCATATAAAACATTTACATGAGGAAGACTGACTCTCTAAAATATCTAAAAGCCTCTTGTACATGTGAAGTGAAATCTTATTTTCAAGCCCAATTTCAGCCTGTAGCTGATTCCAGGATGTGGGAGCTGAAAAACTGAAAGCCTTTTTTCCCAGCTCAGTTCTGACTCTAGGCACAGACAACATCAGGACATTTTGAGACCTCAGATGATAATCTACAGAAATCCGTGGCACCAAATAATCTGATAGATATTTGGGAATTAAACCTAACATGGCTTTATAGATAAAAAGGCGCCAGTGTTTAAGTCTGCGTAGTGACAAAGATGTCCACCCGACTCTCTCGTACAGCACACAATGATGTGTCAGGGTTTTGAGGCCAGTTGTAAATCTTAAGGCTCCATGGTAGACAGTATCTAGAGCCCGTAAAGCCTGGGAAGAAGCATGCATATATAAAATGTCACCATAGTCTACAATTGGTAAAAATGTGGCAGAAACAAGCTGCTTTTTAGCTTCAAAACTGAGGCAGGATTTAATCCTGAAATAAAAGCCAAGTTTGATTCTCAGTTTCCTGACAAGTTGCTGAACATGAGGAGTAAAAGAAAGTGACTCATCAATTAAAAAACCCAGGTATTTATAATGTGTAACCTGTTCAATTTCCTGACCTTGTAAGGTACTGATTTGGGGCACAATTTCCTCTTTTCTAGATTTTGAGAACAACATCATTTTTGTTTTCTCTGCATTCAGAACAAGTTTTAGATGATAAAAATATTTCTGAAGAGCAGTAAAAGCTACTTGCAGTTTTTGAACAGCCTCTGCCGGAGAACCTCCAATGCTATAAAGGACAGTATCATCAGCATAAAAATGACATTTAGCATTTGACACAAATTGTTCTGTCTTATTTATGTAGAGAATAAATAAAAGTGGTCCAAGGATAGATCCTTGTGGCACACCTTTAGAGACCTTCATAAAACTTGATGAAAAGCCCTCTGCCTGTACACATTGGGTTCTATCCCAAGATAATTTTGAAACCAGCAAATTGCGTGCTGTGAAAGACCGGTCTGCTTTAGTCTATCTATCAATACAGCATGGTCCACAGTGTCAAATGCTTTAGACAGATCAACAAACAGAGCTGCACAGTGTTTCCTTTGATCCATACATTCCACAATATCATTTACAACTTTTAAAGCTGCTGATGTGGTACTGTGCATTTTTCTAAAGCCTGACTGAGCTTCAGATAAAATATTTTGAGATACAAGAAAGTCCTTCATTTGCTCACTTATAAAAGATTCCAGCATCTTAGCCAAAACAGACAATTTTGAGATTGGCCTGTAATTATTTAATACAGATGCATCCCCTCCTTTCAGCAGTGGCAGAACATATGCTGCTTTCCATATAGCAGGAATTTCACAAGAGGTCAGACAGAGATTGAAAATGTAGGTTACTGGCCTAGCAATTATTTCAGCTGATAGCTTCAAAAAGTATGGTTCCAAATTGTCAGGGCCTGCTGTTTTAGTTGAAACTAAAAGCTTTAAAGATTTTTGTACTTCAGGCACTGTTATTGGCTTGAAGTCAAAAGTTGAGCCTTGATAACTAGGACCCTTTGTATCATTAAAAATTGAATCAATATTTAAAGAATCGAATAAAAATCCCGATGAGATAAAGTGCTTGTTAAAACAATTTAACATTGTACTTTTATCCGTAATAGTTTTTAAATTACACTGGATGCAAGAAGGAAGCTCAGTGCATCTTGCATTACCAGATAAAATATGAACAGACTTCCAAAACCTTTTGGATCCTTCAAATGTTTGGTTGTTTGAGTAAGGTGATAATCCGCTTTAGCCTTTCTTATTTTCACTGTGCAACAGTTTCGTAACTGTCTAAAAGCCAGCCAATCAGAATTAAGGTTAGTTTTCCGGGCTTTAGCCCATGCAATGTCACGTTCGTGCAGGAGAACTGACAAATTAGGAGTAAACCAAGGACTATCACGACCTTTAATTCTATATTTCTTGTAAGGAGCATGTTTGTTAACCAAGTTAGCAAAAGCATTGTGAAAATAAGACCAAGCTATTTCAATGTCCGCAATAGAGTACAATTTTTCCCAGTCAAAAAGAAATAAATCATGTAAAAATCCTTGCTCAGAAAAATGCTTTAGGTCTCTCTTATTTATTATTCTTGGATTAGTTTTAGGTAGTTTTGCCGCTCTCACTGTAGCAATGGCACAGTGGTCACTGATGTCATTTGCAAATACAGACACTTTAGAATATTTGTGTGGAGCATTAGTTAAGATCAAATCTATAAGTGAAGATTTTTCAGGGTTCTTTAAATGGGGATGTGTCGGCTTATCAACAATCTGTACAATATTTAAAGTATCACATAGTGATTTTAACTCATCAGAAACTGGCTTTAACCAGTTTAAATTTAGATCACCAAGAAGAATTAGCTCATTAAAATTGCCATTTGAAAGAAGCTCCATTAAGGTAGCTAGTGCAGCATCATCTGCAGAGGGTGGGCGATAGCAACCTATAACAGTTAGACAAAGAGATTCCGAAATTTTTAGCTTTACGGCTAACAACTCAAACTGCTTAGGCTTTGATTTTGAGAAAATCACCTCTACTTGAAACCTAGTTTTGACATAGATAGCCACGCCTCCCCCTCTTTTTGGCCGATCTGTTCTGAGCACCTTATAACCATCAATATCAATATCCTTATCAGACACAGACTTGGAGAGCCATGTTTCAGATATCACTATGACGTCTGCATTAGTCGTATGTGCCCATATACGCAATGAGTCAATTTTAGAAACAAGACTCCGGACATTAATATGTAGAAATCCAAGTCCAGATGATCTTTGTTTAAAATCAGCTGGGGTAACAAAAGTGACTGGACTCACAGGACCAGGATTAGGTTGCACATTTCCAGACATTAATAATAAAAGAAAAATAAAGAACCTCTGCTTAAAGATCTTTTTACAAGAAGTGACACCATTTTGTTTTTGAGAACATGTACCATAAGTGCATGTGCTTAGGCTACTAGGGAGAAGCTCCATTACACTTGACAACAAGTCACAAAATAATTCAGGGGAAACCCATTCTGTACTATTCTGACCTCTGACCAAAGCAGATGTTCCTTTCCCAATCGAGACCAAAGTAGAATCCAGACAGTAGTTTTCATTTATGTGTTGGCAATTTCCAATTTTGGAATCACTATTCAAAGTCAGTAGAAGGTTAAATATAAAAAGACAGAGACACAAGTGACCCATTATCTCAGGCTAAAGAAAGTCCTTTTTTACCAAAACTCAGATAAAAAAAAAAAAAAAAAAAAAAATCTGCAGTGTTCTTTTCACAGATAGAGTAAATGATATGTATATGTTAGCTCCAGGAGGATCCAGCAGGCTCAAGTTGGTGTTAGCTCTAGGAGGATACAGCAGGCCCAAGGAGGTGTTAGCTCCAAGAGGAAGAGCAGGCCCAAGCTGGTGTTAGCTCCAAGAGGAAGAGCAGGCCCAAGCTGGTGTTAGCTCCAGGAGGATACAGCAGGCCCAAGGAGGTGTTAGCTCCAAGAGGAAGAGCAGGCCCAAGATGGTGTTAGCTCCAGGATACAGCAGGCCCAAGGAGGTGTTAGCTCCAAGAGGAAGAGCAGGCCCAAGTTGGTGTTAGCTCCAGGAGGATACAGCCGGGGCAAGCTGGTGTTAGCTCCAGGAGGATACAGCAGGCCCAAGGAGGTGTTAGCTCCAAGAGGAAGAGCAGGCCCAAGATGGTGTTAGCTCCAGGATACAGCAGGCCCAAGGAGGTGTTAGCTCCAAGAGGAAGAGCAGGCCCAAGTTGGTGTTAGCTCCAGGAGGATACAGCCGGGGCAAGCTGGTGTTAGCTCCAGGAGGATACAGCAGGCCCAAGGAGGTGTTAGCTCCAAGAGGAAGAGCAGGCCCAAGTTGGTGTTAGCTCCAGGAGGATACAGCCGGGGCAAGCTGGTGTTTAGCTCCAAGAGGAAGAGCAGGCCCAAGTTGGTACTAGCTCCAGGAGGTAGAGCAGGCTATAAGCTGTTTGCTCTAATGTATATTTCTCAAATCCACATTGCACATATTTTTGTCAAATTATCCATAAGACTTTGATTGCAGTCAAAATAATTTAAAAAGTGTCATAAAGTCATTTAAAAACAGCACGAGACTGCAGACAGACATTAACAGACAAAAGGACAAGCTGCCATCTTGGAATTCTGCTGCTAAAACAGGACAGTCAGTGAAAGTGTTGTAAATCAGTAGCAGACAAAACTGCAGTTGGCCCTTATGAAACAAAAAATATATTCCATTATTGCTAATATATTACAAAATATATCTCAATGTGTCAGTGATTCCCCCACATATTTTTGAATATATTGCAATTTATGTATTATCAATCTATTTTAAATCTAAATATATTATATGGCATATATATATATATATATATATATATATATAATATATATATATATATATATATATATATATATATATATATATATATACAGGCAGCAGGGGTAGCCAGGGCAACACATACACGGGATTGCAAATGAAGGAAATCTGGCCGCCGGGCAACCTACCTCGGCCGCCCAGAACAAGGCTGACAGAACAAGGGCCCCCAACCCTAGAGAGGATGGGGGGACAGGAGCACGGAGAACCCAAGTTTCAGCCCAGCCAGAAGAATAGCCCTCCTGCCGTGCCAGGGGGCCCAGGACAAGACTGAATCTGCAGGAAAATCCCCTAGCCTTCCTAGAACACTTCTAAAATAGATCAAAAGATGATTGGAGTGAGATTTCAACCAGTAAAACATATCGTTATATAAAAAATGGAAGGAGACCACAAGAAGTTTAATATATATATTTCAAAATTATAATGGCAATCAAATGCTTTCTTTTAAGGAAAGAAAGCCTCTTGCGCATCATTTTTTTTCCATTCTGTGAAAGTCCAGCTAAAGGCGACCGACCATCCCAGTGGCAAGATGCAGTCTATCTGTGCACGTCCGACAATAATGAAGACAAAACGTTGGTGGTGTCAAGGCAAGCTCATCTTAAATTAACTGAGCGTCTGTGCTCACAGTTGGGTGGCTCACTGACAAGTATTTTATGATCGCAGGTTGCCTTTCTCAAGGTTAAAAACGCAAACAATGCAACTCGTTTGCTTACAAATGCACTTTCGTCATCAGTCGCGCTGTATGAATGGGGATGCATAATATATTCCAGAACAAATGGGTACATCTCTTTTGATTAAGAATTGCCTTTAGACATACCAGACGCAAACCAGGCCAAGCAAATCAAAGCTGAGCATGAATGTTTCAGAGCTTGTCATATCTCCTGTTGGTTCACAGAGTAAAATGCTTTCCCTGTTCCTTTTATGCTAATCTTACAGGCAGACACAATATAATATCCCGTTACTGAACTGTCAGGAAGGAGGTAGGATCAAGTGACACCTTACTGGGATGCAAAAATAGACTGAGGAGAAACAGATTCTTTGGTCTTGTCAGGGCTTTAATGTTGGTCTGTCATTATACTTCCAGCATGGATCAGGGCTCAAAAATGACAATGTTTAGGCATCCGACTTTGCCCTACTGCTGAGTAAACACGGGAGCAACAGAAAACACTGCAAAAACAGCCACGTTAATCAGTCATTGGGCTGCTAGGATATTGACTCAGTGTAACAGCTTAGATGGAAAGCGCATTAGGACACGAGGAAAATCCATTGTCTCCATTTCTCACTCTTATACATCATGTTCCAGGGGCAGAAAGGGGATTTAGACGCGGAAAAGGACACATAGGTTTGATTGGGAGATTTGAAACCTAAAGGATGGAGAAGAATTTTTTTTTTTTTTTTTCCCAGAAATTTCTTGTAAGGCGAGACGAGAAAAATTACCAACAGTAAATAGATGAGTGCGATATGGCCTCCTAAATATAAGTCTTATCTCCCTTTCTCAATTTGAAACAGCCATGGGATAAATGGGCCATGTTGTCAATCAGGCTTTTAATTAAAAAAAAGAGAAGACTGTGTGTGTGTGTGTGCGTGTGTGTGTGTGTGTGTGTGTGTTCCCTATAGAGTAGTTTCAAAACATTTTTTTATACTAAAAGTTTCACACTTCTGAGTGACACTGACTTACTGACACTTTTCTTAAGGTTCACCTTGTCTGCTACAAACTTTGACAAATAGGTGTGCATGAAAAAAACAGACAGAAAGAGGAGCCTGACGTGACCCCATGTCTAATCAGCAACTTAGCAATAGGCTCATATCAGTAAAAAAGATAACACTTGTCGCACGTGTGGAAGTAATGGCGAGGACGAAACCCTGTTTCGGATGTTGACTGTCCCAAATGCTAAGACGCGGACCGTCAAAGGCACGCTGGGAAACGGAAAGCCGCTGTCAGGCTTTTGACTGATAATGGAGTCAGTATCAGGAACAACCAAAGACAGATAGCAGTGGATTAAATCCAATTGTGGTCGTTTATAAAGCGTTCCTCTAAACATTAATTTGTGTCTCAAACCTGAGAGGGAAACGACTGCTACTGTTAGAGAGTAAACTAGAAACGGAAAATGAAATGATTTTTAGGTTAGTTGTCCATCTAAATGGATTGCGCCTTAGCAACAGATTGTTTTGTTATAGTAACATCTTTAGGTCTATTTTCAAAGCGTCTTTTAATTAGTACTATGCTTTCTTGTTTCTTTGGAGCAGTAGTAGTTCATTGGAAATTTGCCCCTGAGGTGTGGGCAGGACCTTGGCTCGGAGCAACACCACCCCTACTTCCCCTCCACATTGCTGAGAAGTCAGAGCAGGACGCTGTGGCCTGCCCTGCGTATTTTCTGTCACAAATACTCTATTCTCAAAAAATGTTTCTGATTCACAAGGGTGTAAATAAAGAAATACTACGAAATGATATAAAAAGTTACACCATCACTTTTGCTGGGTAATTTTTACCCGTTATAATACACCACTAAAAAGTATTTTTCATAAAAAGTAAATCTGATTTTTGTTCAAGACAATAATAATAATTTTTAAAAAAAGGTTCCCTTGTTTCTTCTCCTCCCGGGTGTAATGTGGAACAGCCTTCAAACTCAGTCACAGAGACACAGAAACAGCAGAAGCGGCTGTCAACCAGACACACCCCTGAGTGAGATTGATTTTATCTGAGCACAGGGTCAAATGTTTGACAGACGGGGAGCAGCGAGTTCGTAGCACGACGAAAAAGTGACACACAACCGGTTTGCGCATAAGAGGGACGTACCGCCGGTTTGCAGTGAAAGAGGGGGGGGCCATCGGTTTGTGGCTCTGACGTTGAAGAGCTCTGATTTAATGGGAACAGGGACCACGTCGAAAAACCACACCCAAAACATTGATATTTGACGCGGAAGTCTTAACCATACGTCAATATGGTAATAAAAATGTGCTTATTTGGGAAGATTAAGGCATTATTTTTATTACTCAAGTATCGAAATTGGCACCGATAAGGAACCAAAACCAAAGAATTGCTTTGGCACCGGAACCGCGCAAGACTCAATTGGTGCTCAACCCTACCCATGCCTGACAAAAACGATCTGTTAATGACGGACTGAGTCTTACATTTTCTGTTGTTAGCTCTTTTCTTTACTGCCAAACTATCTCATTTTGAGACTGTAAGTAATAAAGAACTGTACAGTGTATGTATTGTCACAAGCAAAGATGCTGATTCTTGAATCTCTTGCTTTTAAAATACTTGAGGAATACAGTTTTACATTTTTTGAAGGTATTGTTTCTCTTCAAACTGAGATATTTAGGCTTAGCTTTTTAGTATACATATATTTTTTTAATAAGCTTCAGACTTATTTCTTATCTGCCTTCATTATGAAGGTAAAGATAAGTAGATCTCCAAATTATGGTTAATGTAGGTGGTAGGTGGTTGTGAAACGTCTGAAGCATCCAGCGTGACTGCACATGTTCACTGTCTTTTTTTCATTGAACTGATGAGCTGGCAATGTGAAACATTTTTCTCTTTAGAGTGACAGCTCCTGTATTTCTACACCTGCACCCAGAAACATCTTTCATTTGACCATAAAAACCCCACGTGTGTGTGTGTGTATATATATATATTGCGGCGTAGACTTAGTAAGCCAAATTACGCAGTGGTGACAGAAGAGTAGCTGCAAGTTACCTCAGGTGTCCTGTTTTGTTATTGTGCAGACATTAAAGCTAATTAGAGTTCAAGTTGAGGCTGCATATTGTTGAAAATGGTTATATGTTCAGTTACATGTAAATGTGTTTTGATGTCTGTCAATAAATGGGTTGATCATTTTTCAAATTTAGGTTTGCTAACAACTTTTTCTTTGGAGGCAAAGTTAAATATTTATATGGTATAACATGTACATCAAATGTGTATATATTTTTATATCTTCAGCTTAGTCAAGTAGTTATACTTATAATTTGGAATCCCTACAGAAAACCCTCTTCGGCCACAAAACACTCAATGCCATGTTGACAAAGATGGTTAAAACATTTGTTAAGCTTATAATCAGTTTATTAATATGGTCTTTGTAGACAACAGTCTCACTTTAGATGGCAATAATTCTTACTAAGTACGTCAACAAACCTTATTTGGCTTATTGTAGTTATAAATGTCTTACTAACATCCCATAAACACATTAATAATGTTTGTTAATAAATATGTGTTTTACTTCATATTCCAACAAAAGGTTGGAGTCTGGTGAGAACAAAACATTAAAAGTAAAAATCACACAGCAAACTATATTAAAAAAGAAGGTAGGATCTTTTGCATCAAATCAAGCATTTCTCCAAAACATAAAAAGAAGGGAAAAAGCAAAGAGTTTATTAAATTGATTACAGATTCTCCTCATGAAACATTTATCCAAATACTAGGAATGTTGCTTGAAGATCTGTTTGAAACGGTTATCTGAGAAGGGTTTGGGTTGATTGTGCGTTCTGGATAGCTTTGGTCTTTCTCTCCTCACACTTTCCGCAATTGGATTTGAGAAACAAAAAGTATTCCTTTTTTTTCCTAAAGATTCAGCGAAAACAAATGGATATTATTGTTGGCTTTTGCGATTTACTTGCTCCTTAACTCTGTCATCCACCAGCAGCTATCAGTTTTCCCTGTAAAATGTGTACATGACTGACTGCCTGTTCGACTTTGCCACATCAATTTCTGGATTTCTCTTCATTCTTGTCATTTTTCTCATAATGACAAAGAGTCTCCAAGGCAGTTATTACCTTTTATTTTATTTTTACCCCCCATTTGCTCTTTCGTCAACTGTGCAAGCTCCATTGCTTTAATTTCATGCAAGAAGTAGTCTGGCGTTTTGGTGATGTCAGAAGTACATTTAAAAGTGAAAAGCTTTTTATAGGGATCAAAGCAGGAGGAATGAGTCGTTTTTGTATTATATGTCTTATCAATCACACATTTAGCGTTTTTTCTGAGAAAATTCAAATGTCTAAATAAAGCCACAATGTAAATCAGACCCTTTATCTTGTGCTGTAGTCAGTTGCGGACGGACAAATTTCTCATTTGCATGCAAGCTAAAACCACCCACTCTGCATTTTAAGCCATCGGGTGATCAAAAGTCGAGTTAATAGGGGATACGGCACTGGGGGGGGAGTTTAATTGCTAACCTAAAATACTTTAAAATAATGTTTGGGTTAATGCTGTAGCTGGAGGCAAATGTCTGGCAGTGAGGGGAGCCTGGGTTTAGAGAATTTCTGAGTCAAAGCAGCTGCCTCATTTGTGTTGTGGGATTTAAAAAGCAACTGGAGCAGAGATCAATAAGGTATAATAGGCCTGGGAATGAAATGATGCCAAGGTGTCCCATGTCAATGAATCTGCTTATCTCTGTCTGGCAAACTCCAGTCTACTAGCCCATGGTTACTCACCTGTAGATTACTGATAGGGAGCACGTAGAAGCAATGAGCGAGACCTGATTTTCTCTGTGTCCTTGATTTAAATATAGAAGCAGACTTTTTTATCATAAGCAGGTGCAGATGTACAGTGTGTACAATGCAAGGTTAAGGGAAAACTTTAGGGAATTATTTTTCTTTCTATATCGCATATCCCCTGCCCAGAGCAAGGGATATGCTTTCAGGAAATACAAAAAGAGTCACTGCTTATCTGCAGATTATTATATTGTAGGATTTTTTGCATGCACCACATTTTCTAAAAGTTTTTAATCCTCTATAGTCATTTAGGGACCACAACACATCATAGGCGTGTAGCAAATAGTAACCAGTCTGACTGCCTGCGTAACATACCATTTCTGCAACTGCATACTTGAGGCGGAATTATTGTAAAAAGCAGACAAAGCCCTCTCCTGGTACTGTCTGATAAGGTATGTTAACATGCACCCTGCTATTCTCCTATCTAATGACATGCCTAAAATGACCCCATGCCAGTGCTGGGGCTGATATATTCAGCCCCAGCACTATTAATGTTATTAGAACTGGTCTTTTTGATGCAAAGACGTGACAAACATGACAAGTGCTGCAAAAAAGAAAAAAAGAGCAGCTGACGTCATGACTCCTCACTCTATATTAGTTGTCTTGTCTTGAGGCGAAGAATGAAACAAACTGAGGAATGAGTGACAGGTTCACATCTGTTGGGCATGTGTTAGGAGCAGGTGTTGATCTTCTGGCCTGTGTCATTAGGAGGCTGATGGGAAAACGGGTAGCAACTTGTACACATTACAGCTGATAGGTTAAAAAAAAAAACTAAATAGACAAAACGATTCTGAAAAACGATCTTTTTATTGTTGTTAGCTGAACAGTAATTTCCATATTGAACCTTCCTGGATTTAATGCATTATACAATCACTATGTTCTTCTGATGTGTGTATTGTAGAAATGAAGACATGTCATTTGGAACAGTCTGGCGTGAACTGTGTTTCTGTGAATCATAGACACTATACTATCACTCCGCCACAGTGGAGGAAAGTCGTAAACGATGAACAACATATTACAGAGAAAAAGTTCACCTCTTACCACTTGTTTTTGTCCAGATGATGAAGCAAAAGTTTGTTTTAAAAAAACTGCACACAAGTAGTCTCACAGTTCACTGTTATTAAAGAAATATCCATCAGTAATCAATCATTAAATGTGAGTAATGAGGATGGTATAATAAAAATATTTAAAAAAATATTTAAAAATATTCAAAGGTTGTGAGTTCAAATCCAGGCGGAGTCATACCAAAGACTCTCAAAAATTGAACCCAGTGCCTCCCTCTTTGACACTCGGGATTAAGGGGTTGGATTGGGGAGTTGAACCAGCAAATGGCTCCTGAGTACAGCTTTGTGTGCAGCTCACCACTCCCCCAGGGGATGAATTAGAAATAGAAGTAGAAGATACTTAATAGATGTTTTAATCAACAAGATTTTGCTTTAAAATGTATGTAAAAAACTACATTTTGTAATTTATTTTATTTTCTTCCCCTTAGTATGAGCGCTGCACGCTGTAGCAGTGGTTAGCGCTCTTGCCTCAGAGCAGGAAGGCCCTGGTTCAACTCCCAGCTGGGACCTTTCTGTGTGGAGTTTGCGTGTTCTCCCCGTACATGCGTGGGTTTTCTCCAGGCACTCCAAGACTCCCACAGCCCAAAGAGATGCATGATGGGTTAATTGGTTACTCGAAAGCATGTGGGAGTGACTGTGTGGCCCTGTGACATGTACCCTGCCTGCGCTAAACAGTAACCAAGATGGGTCCCAACCCATGACCCAAGAAGGGATATAGTGGGTCAAGAAAATGGGTTCAATGTCAAGTTAAAAATTAAATTCAATTATTCTTTTCTTTCCTTCACTTTTGACTGAAATGTTGTATAATTTACGTTTCCTTTGTCCTTGACTGAGCTATCACGAAATCTGTCATGCTTTAGGAAAAATATTAGCCAAATTTAGCACCCTTGTGACTAATTGTATCGCCATTAACTGTCAAAGATTCATTTCATTGTCCTTAGTTCCTTAGTTTTGCTTTAAGAACCTTTTATTTTTCTTTCTTAAATGTGTGACCACAACAGAAGTACTGACCTTGGTGAATTCCAAAGGCTTGAGAGCCTCTCGTCTATAAGTGGGCATAATTCTGTGCAGTCCAACACAAACACTCTTGTGTGATTACAGTTTACCAGTCAGCATAGAGTTGACAGTGTGACACAGTCAATGATAAAACGACTGAAAAGACAGCAGAGTTGGGATTCCATTATCAGCAGTTAATACTCTGGGGGAGTTGCAGGGAGGATCAGCGTATGGAAAAATATTATTGTTCTGGAATTATCATCAGTGGTTTCCCAAAGCAGGGAAAGTTAAGGGGATTATAAAACCGGGTAACAAAAGATGACAGAATAATAAAATGATAAAAGTGCTTTTTGTCTGAATAAAGACTAAAATAACAGGAAAGCAACATAAAACCAATTCATGGCATGAGCACGATAAAATTCTCTTTTTTTGGCAGAAATTAAGAGAAAATTTTTAACAAATAGTGTATAATTAGAACATGCAATAATAATGCACGGTGATTTACCAGCAGTTCCCTGATTCCATACTAGAACAGCATCTTTTTTTTTTTTGTCTTGTATTATACCATCCTCTTTTGTGTTTTGAGTCTGGATTGCATCTGTCATAAAGACATGCATGTTGTTTGGTTTTTATGTCACTGCAATGTTTACACACCGGAACAACATTGCATTGTCTCTCCTCCTCCCGTTTTGCCCTCTACATTGACCAGCATCATACAAACACACACAAACAAGCAACTTTAAGGTTATTTAAAGGACAGTGATCAATAATGCTCCTGTAACTCCTACTTAATCTCCATAATGAGCTTTATTGCAGCAATTAATCATGTGTTAGCAGCCAGTTCCCAGCCTCCCAGAAGAAAGCCGGCAGAAGAAAGGCCATGCCCAACTGGTGCCGTCCACAGGCTCCTAGTTGGTAGATTACCCTAAAAATTTTTCTTCCTGTTTGTTACAGTTTGCACCTGCTACATTATATGTATCGATATGCAATACATTTAAACTGAGCATAGTTTTTAACACGCGCCTTCAAAGGGCAAATTCATACAAGGGCTTCAGTATTTAAAATCCAGGGAAATGAAAATGCCTTCATGCAGCATGATTAAGTCTTTCTCTTTGGGAGTCAGCATAAATAGGTATTTTTCATGTGAGCTGGCAAAACTAGCAAGGCAGGTCAGAAAGGTAGCAGGAGGTAGATGAGGCAGATGGCACAAGGTCTCTTATGATGAATGATTCAGCTGCATTTAGAAATCTATTGATTCTGTCCTCGGCCTAATAGAAGGTGATGATGGTGTGGAGGTGAATCCATTACTGGGCGGGAAGCTGCGTGAGCGACGCAACGTGTGTCCTTTTCCATTTGTCACCACCACAGTATACAAGGGTGGAGGAGTATGCAGGTGTAGTCCAAATCAGCTTTTGTCCTGGTGCCAGAGAAAGCACTATCTTACAATTGCAAAAGAAACTTTAATGGGAAAAAGCACCATGAGACGCCTCTTTGTGTTTTTCTTTAAGAAAAGCCATTGTCAAAGAAAGGAAGAATTAACTCAACTGTCTTTACTCAGTTGAGATCTTTTCTGTCTCTGTCTAAGCATTTCTTTGACAGCTAGAAGCAAAGAGGATGACCCCTGCAATCAATAAGTCTCCAGAGCCAACAGTGTGTTTGTGAACAAACAACTGTCCTTCATAGGGCTCGTCTCTGAGGACCGCAGTCACTTTCTATTTACTAACTCTAGTACAGCTTGAACTTAGTTTTGCATTTGGTCAAAAGGAAAGCAAAACAGAAAAATATAGTAGGACGCTACAGACATGTGTCTCTTATGAAATAATCAATATCTTGCTCAATTGTGTATAAGAAAACTGTTTTTTTTTTTAACTTGGAGCCCCAGGTTCTGCTCTCGGTTTGGGCAAACTTCCAGTTCTTTGATAGAGATCAACCCGGTTCTTCCTGTCTATAAGTCAAATGTATGGTGAGAGTCATGCCAGAGGGGAAATCATGAGATTCCGTGCTACTGGAACAACAAATACATGGACAAGAGATGAAAATGGGGAACTGTTGGAATGCTACTATCAGCAGCAACCTCAGTCTAAAGAGAACTTTAAAAGCCAAGATCAAATGCTGTTTCAACAACTGCAAAAAACAACAGTGCTCTTAACTACTGTAGATGTTGAGGAGATACAACAGGAGGACAGGCAAAAGACTGGGTACACGAGCATTTCAGCTCAGTTTGAAGAACACACTGATGGTCTTTATAAGTCTTGACCCTTTCTGCCAGATCATCACCGAGCCATGTTTAAAAATATCAACCACAGATGGAGCTTTTGTAAGCCACCTCATGTTCATGAATGACTCGACTTGATGACATCAACGCACTGATCCACACCACTAGAAACTGCAGCAACAATCCTGGAATGTCACTCGGGCATTTCCGTATGAGTATTAAGAGAGGGGAGGCAATAAAAAATGAAGGGATTGCAGTACCTTGGAAATGGAAACCATGAAGAGGCAGCAAGAAAAGCAGAAACTCCCAAATACTAACACAGAGCAATGAGAAGTCAGCTGAATGGAAAGAACAAAGATCAGGCTGTCAAAACTCATGCCCTGCTCATGACACTCCGCAACCATGATAAACTGTCTTCAATGGGTGAGAGAAGTCACAAATATCAAAACAAAGGGGTTCATTACATTGTGTGGAGGGTTTTATTTCAAATCCAGCAACCTGAGACTGTACACTAAGCAAGAGCAGAAAGTGCCAGAAATATGATCTAAAATAAAACAACAAAGATCGCGGAATACATCATTAGGATTGCTCCAAGTAGTGACGTGTTTCGTGAATGTCCCTGGCTGCAGAAACCTGTTGAGGAAGAAATGGCCGGCTGGTATGTAAATGGAAGCGGTAGGGCAGTTGACCTCTGCTCAGACGATTACAGGTTTGCCTTACCTGCCCATTTGTCGAAGTGTCCTTGGGCAAGACACTGGAACCCCACGTTAGCTCTAGTGGTCATAGGTTGGCATCAGTGTTCAGTAGCACAGAAGCATCAGTATGTGAATGTGTGTTTGTGTATGGGTAAATGGGACTGTTACTCTAAAGCAGGGGTCACCAACCTTTTTGAACCTGAGGGCTACTTCATGGGTACCGAGTCAAATGAAGGGCTACCATTTTGAAATAATAAATTTTGCTCAGTTATAGTTAGTTATATATTATTAATAATGAATAAGGATTCTCCTCTATGTAAAGAAACTGATTTCTAACCGTAATTATCAACAATGACAACAAGCCAGGAAACAAATATCATTATTTTCAACATTTTGAGATGATCACTTACATTTCATGGGAAAATATCCCATTTTCACTATGTTGCACCATATTAATCAATTACGTAATGTTAAAAACATCTACTTACAGATTTTAAACAAATCTTGTCACATTTTAACAATAATAATTAACCAATAATTTTTTAAAGGTAAAATCAAAAAATTTTTTTTCCCCAAACTGATTCTTTGAACGAGGTAATTTCAGAACAGCCGAGGGCACCTTCTATGTAAAGCCACGTGTAATTAAAAAAAAAAAAATTGCAACAGAATGAAATGTAATTTTAGATGCATCTTACAAGTGAGTTGTGGTAATTTCAGAACAGACCCGAGGGCACCTTATAGGGTCCTTGAGGGCTACCTGGTGCTCGCGGGCACCACGTTGGTGACCCCTGCTCTAAAGGATGGGTGCCTAAAGTGGGGCCCGCGGGCCAAATATGGCCCGCCGAAGGTTATCTTTTGGCCCGCCAAGTGTGGCTGTGGAAGCCTTGTGTGTTTTGCAACCGAGCGTGTTGGACAAGCGCTCTTTGAATTATCGTAATTCCTGAACGGTTTGCTCTTTTTGAAAAATTCCAACAGTTTCTGAAAGCTGAAACATTTCGCTTCCTTGTCAATTTCAGGTCATTACAGTAATCTCACCCAGAAGCCTGCGCGGAGATGCTTTGTTTACTGGGGAGACAGGCGGAGCGGTGGAGAGATGCAGAGAGCGGAGCGGTCAAAAAGAGTTTCTATAACGGCAAAACAAATGTCTGAAAGACGAACATTGCGGGATATATAACCTTTATGGAGGTTCAGAGAAGACTTTTGGACCGAAGGAGCAATGTGGAAGCAGTCATTTTTGAAGAGAGAAGGTCAAGTTTGTTGAGCTGCCGGGTTTTTTTTTCAGAAGGAATCAAGCAGTTACTTGCTAGTTTTTATTATGAAACACAAACTGTGTGAGATAAATGTCATTCAAATATGAACCATTTAGCTTAATTTTTTGACTAATAAATTACAAGTAATCTTATAAAATAAGCATATTTTAACATTTGTTCAGAAAATAAATATTACAATAAATGAAAACTATTTTTATTCAAGTTACCCATGAGAGTCGGTGAGCTGCAACTGACGATGCACTGTTTTTTGTAGATTTAGAGAGAAAAAAACAAATTTTTGTTGTAAACAGTTTGATACTGAACAAATTAGGAGTGTACATTTGCACTGTTTTTTTCACAAAAAAATCTAAAAACTACCTTTCAATTTTATGTTTTTTGTTACAATTTTAATTAGTCCAACACTATTATGAAATAAAAAACGTTGTCAAATGATGATAGATATTGAAAATTCAGTGTCTTGAAAATGGAGGAAAACCAAACATTTGTAGGACATTTTTTGACCCTTTCATAGTCAAAATGAGCATAAAAGTCCAGGCAAACATTTTGATGCTTTGGTGTTAGAGTTAAAACTCCCTACTGTTTCTCATTAATATTTTATGGTTTTCCAAAACTCTATAGTTAAAAGTTTCAAAGACAAATGTAACTTACTTTTTATTCTTTCTGACATGTTATCTTAATGAATACAAACTTAAAATAAATTTGTTAAACCATATTCTTTATTTTCCCCTTTTATTTCATGACGTGAAAAATATTGTCTTTGGCCCACGAACTGGGATCCCATTTAGATTTTGGCCCTTAGAGCGAAAAAGTTTGGGCACCCCTGCTCTAAAGCCTCAATTCCACTGAGCGCTATGGTATGGCAGGAGTAGAACAGGACGGACCAGTTCATTCTGGTCTGTTTCCACTCAGTTAAGCTTTGCTTCCACTGGGCAGTCGGTTTTCAAGGCGCACGTGTGGTGTCGACCGTTAGCGTGTCATTACGTCATTGTAGTGTGACAATTAGAAAAGCAACCAAAATTGAGATTCATCCAGCAGCGTATTTTTCTTGGTCTACTTTTGTACAAGATTGTGTTCGGCTAAGAAGAATACTGCCGTAAAGAGGAGGACGGAAACGCTAGCTTAGCACTATACTTGTGCTTTCTAATGTTATCTTCACTTTCTGCCAATCAGCGGGTAGCAACAGCGACTCTGCCCCAACCGTCCCGTTCTATTTTTCTATGGGCCTACAACAGCTGAGGGCCCTCAAGAGGGACGTGTCAGTACTGTTTAATGGGTCCATTTAACAATAGAAACACTCAAAATACCGGATAGAACTGTGCCGTACCGTACCGTACCAGACTGCTCAGTTGAAATGAGGTTTAAAGTACTTTGAGCCTTCAAGGAAGGCATTTTGACGGTTTTGACGGTGCGGCATTTACCAAATTAGAAAATCCTACCATTGGCAAGTTAAACTTCATCAAGAAAGGCCAGGGTCTACCACACCAGACAGGGCTCCTAGTGTGCAGCCTGTGCAAAGTCGACCCCCTTAGACAGTCCAGTATCGGAAAGCAGGCAGGGCATACATAACAACCAAGTGGCATACATAGTGTGCAGAAAAATCTCCACCAAGAGTTAGTTGGAAGTCCCAAGGTCAAGATGGAAAACATTTCTGAAAGTTGTTGAGAATGACCAAACTTAGATCCCGTGGGACTTCTAGATACAGACAGATGGTAATGGCTGGCAATGTACAGCCAGATGGTAATAACTAACAAATACTACTGGACAAGAAGTAGGCCATAGACGGACCAATCCCAAGTGACAGTGACATCAGGGAGAAATAACAAGGGTTAAGAGAGAAGCTGGAAAGAAGATGTGAAAGTTGTGGAAAGCTTTTGGGCTCTGAAGCTAGCATATGGCAACATTGCTTTTGGTCCAAAAGTAAATTATTCAGTTGTATCAACTGAATCTAGTCGATCTTATGTTTCAGGGTTAAACAATTTGATTTGCATTAATCTCACTGTAAGGTTGGTGGAGGTAAGTGTCATTGCAGATACTTTTATTTCTTTCAGATGAAAAATAAAATATTTCTGATTCACTTACTGGTTTGCACATCCAATTTTCAAAAGAAAGTGTGATTTGATGTTTCTATGGGAGACAGAAGGTGTAATTAATTGAGACAGTATGTTCGAGGCATTCCATAAGTTCGCATCACCTGAAATGTGAGCTTTACGAGTGTTGATTCTTTTCATGTCACTAATTCCACCGTGTGTCTTTTGAAAGGGCTGCACTCTACTCTTTATCTTAACATGCAGCCATTTGCTCAAGGGGATAGTATTTTTAGCTCAGGAGAAATGTAGCTTATTTACCGCCATCATATCATCAAACCGTCAAGAGCCATCTTTTTTCCTACTAAACCTTTTGCATATCTGTGTACTCATAATTGATTCTCTGTTATATCGCCAGCAAAATGCCACCAAGATAACTAAGCGCTGCAGCATAGATGGTATAAAACCCTTACTGAGGCTTGATAGACTGTCACATCTTATCATATCTTTGAAACACTGAGGAAGAGAAGAGAGAGGGGGTGAAGATGCGCTCGACTCCGTTACCTCAAAAGTTGTTTCTGTGCTCAACATTTTCAAAGCTCTCAGCCTTGAAAATATCATTTTGTATTTTTCATGTTGCTGGAAATGCTAGGATTAAGAGGGATACAGGTAACAACTCACTTCAAGAAGCAAAAGTTTGGGATTTAACTGAAGTTTGTTTGGAACTTTCTACGTCAGGTGCAAACAGAGTGTGAACCCAGCAAAAGCAGAGTGAGTCTGCATGCACAATGTTTGTGGCGCTTCAGAAAGTAGGACAAGGGGAGAAGCAGTTCTGAACACCTGGATCCTCAAGAGCGTCATTAGGTTTGTATCACTGGAGAATGCATTATGGTAGCCCTTGAGGTCCAAATCACAAATTACAGAGTTATTGAAAAGCAGAAAAACAAAGTTTTTGAAAATTTTTACTCCACATGTAAAATTAAAAAAAAAAGCTCTGTGGTTTTCTGGACTGAGATGTCTGAGGTTTTTCCAGGCATCTGCTGATCTCCTCCCGTTTGGGGGTTACTGCTGGAGTACTCCATATATATTGGCATTTTATTTATATATACTCTAACTCAGGGGTCTCAAACTCAATTCAGCCGGGGGCCGCTGGAGGCAGAGTCTGGGTGAGGCCGGGCCGCATCAGGATTTCCACAAGAAAATCGCTGATAAAACATTCCAATGTTCTCAAATATTTTTTTAACAAACGAAATGATGAATTAATTAAATTAATTAATTTAAAAAAATGAATTAGATAATCAATCATTAATAATTAAAATAATAACAATGACCATACAGCAGACACAGACGACTGCAGAAACCACATATTGACTGACTGACTGATCAGTGTTTCTCAAATGGTGGGGCGCGCCCCCCTGGGGGGAATGCAAATAAAAACATGTTTACATTAGTTATGAATATTGTGCATAATCCTACATAGTAGTTGATAATAAATTCAATATAGCAAAATAAACCTAAAACTCAATTTACAGTGAACCAATGTAAAAGAACTGAATCTCTGAGAAAAGACAGAATTCCATCACTACTGTGGAGGGAAACATGGAAAGACTGTTTTTACTTTGTCTGGAAGTATTCTAAAAAAAAGAAAGAGAACAATTAATAAAACCGATTATTTAGAAGTTTTTTATTATTATTATAATTCTTTAATGATAATAAAAGTACAATATTTTGAGGAAATATACCTTTAACTTGAGCAAATTAACTGATACTATTGATGTTTTCAGCTGAAGGGGGGGGGGGGGGGGGTCAAAGAGAAAATACCTGACAAACACTAGACAAGAGAAAACTATTTTTATTCAGTTTCAAATGTCTGTATTACAGAACCTCCTTCATTTCTGAGCTGAGAGCAGCGCGCTCACTGAAAGCTCAATAAAAACGCCGCACACCAGAATTCCTGGCCTCCGCGTCGGGAGCGCGCGTTGCTACGCAAGTTTTTAAATCTGGTCTCAAGCTCTACGCACAAATCGTGCACGCACTGAGTCTTCAACCCGGTTCATTATTTCACGCACAGTCGCAGCAGCGCTAATGAACGGTAAAAACACCATAGTAGAAGAATCTCCTCTCTGCTACTGCGTGCGTGACCGCGCTGCTCCGGTGATTCTGCTCGCTCGCGGGCATCACTCACGCACGCGGAAGTGGTCAGTCTCTTTCGCGAGGACTTTTTCTGATCGTGGAGGAGGAAAAAGCGATCGCGAGGGTCTGATTTGTCCGCGCGGAATATTTGATGCGTGCGCGGATTGTCGCGCGGCGTCAGGAACACGCTTTTAGACAAGCGGCAGGCTGTGTATCACGTGACAAAAGAGGAGCGGGGCCCGCGAATCCCGTTCAGTGAGAAAGCACTTCACAGCTTCATGGCTCCTCCTCCGCCCAGCTGACTGGAGGAATGAATTAAAGAGTGAGGAGGTTCTGGACAGCCCGCTGATGTCCCGCCCTCAAGATCCATATACCTTGCCGTGATTGGTTCGTTCAGCTCTGGACACAACAACTGTCATTCATATCAGCCTTGCGGGCCGCACTAACAGTAGTCTTTCATATGAAGACGGGGGCCGCAAATTATCATCCCGCGGGCCGCAGATTGCCCGCGGGCCGCGAGTTTGAGACCCCTGCTCTAACTCAAAGCTTAGCATTACTGTTACTGACTAAAATCATGATTCATGGATATCTTTTTTTCATCTAGATTTATAGCTGTTTGTTAAATGTTCAAAAAACACAATTTCACATTGTTTTGATTCCTTCATTCATTTATCTTTTTAGCTGCTTGTCTCTTTTGGGGTCATGGGGCCGCCGGAGCCTAACCCAGCTACTGATGGGCGAAGGCCGGGTACACCCTGGACAGGTCAAAATAAAATAAAAAAATAATCTGACATAAAATTTAAAATTAATTTAAATATTACATTTTGAATTTTTATTTCCACATTTATTGTTATTTTAAGTGAAGAGCTCATTCAATATACTCTGCATTTTAGTTCTTATTTGGAGCTTTGTTTATTTTTTACTTTAACATGTATGCTACTATTGCAAAGAAAGGATGTTAAATTAATATATTGTGCTTTAAATTGTTCTTAAAACATGGTTTTGGTGAGAACAAAAAGATATATTAGTTTAAAAAAATTGTGATATTTTATAGACCAACATAATATATTGACTATTACAATATTTACCATACCGTGATACTATCAGTATCGTGAATTATATTGTGTTATCCTGAGATTCCCATCCCTAGAGGTGTGACTGTGTGTGGGAGTGATTCTGAGATTTGCTGTCCATGGTACCCCACATTCACACAACAATAGCCGGAACAGGCTCTGGTAACACTATAACCTCAAAAGAGACATACTGGTGCATTGGTTTAATGGTGTGACATATGCTTTGGTTTTAGATCGAATGTTCCCCTTATCAGTTTTTTATCATTTGCCATTGTGGCTTATTTTTGTCAAATTCTGCATTTGCTAAGTTTTTGTATTTCTTACTTCTGCTGAACTTTTAGTCATTTTTTGTTTCGGCAAAAATAAATAGGTATAAAGAAGCTTTTAATTTAGACTGATATCAAAACTTTTTTGGCAAATTAGAAACAGTTACATCCCCTCTGGGGCAATGAGACAGAATAATTACTATTTAAATATAAATAAAGAAAAATAAGAAACGACAGCTTGATTTATTTGTAAGAGAGTAGCTCAAAATCAGGATTATAAACAATTCACTTTTAAGTTGAAAAAGATATATGTATCTTCTAATTTGCCATTTAGTCTTGTCATAACAGATTTCTATATGAAAATGCTGCCGTTCCACCAGTTTGACTTGAACCGTAGCTGTTAATTCAGAGCAGCTCCTGTGATTTGTTTGCTCTGTCAAAAACCTGTGAAAACACGAGGCTCCAATGAAATAAAAACTGCACTCTGTAGGTGGAGTGTTGTGATGTTTCTTTTTGGAGACTAGAAACATTAAAGGAACGTGTTGACAGTGTGAGCCTGTGATGTCCTGCTGTGTTGAGACTCCAAAAACATCTCCCAACAAAGCGAGCAGTCTTTCCTCAGTTTCACCAACCACCCTCCTTTAACCAGGCCTCTGTGCCAAGCTCCTAGTCATTACCGTTACTGTGCCAACTTTAAATGCCCAATGCATAACGGGGTCTACCAGATACGCCAAGCGTCACATCCTATTTTTGTCTGGGGAAATGACTGTCTGACTTCTGCCAGGACTGCTAATGAATCACGGATGTATGTCTGACTTAAATATTCACCTAACCCTGTTGTTTATTACTCTTTTAAAATCAAAATAACTTTTATTCATCAGAAATTCATAACAGTCATGAAAACATTTGGAGACCATATGAAAGCTTGCATATTTTCTCAGTATTTGAATACACATTTAATATCAATTTGGACATCACTGAGTGATCTAAGTAATATAACTTGACATTCAATATTTAAGCCTATTTAAAACTTTCTATGAAATAACATTTCAAAAGAATGTAATTTCTCCCTATGTTTACTCTTTACCACTAGGACACATTTAATGAACTGGTAGATGAAAAAAGTTTTAATGTTGCAATTTCGGCCAAATGAGCAAAAATAGCTAGTAGAAGACAGGAAGTTCAAACTTTGACCTCCATTAAAGTATGAATTGTTGTTCTAATCTTTTTCTAATTTGTAGAATAATTGCAATATTTTAGTTCAATTTTTATTAAATTACTTTCTGTTTTAGAAATGTTTTAAAAAAAATAATATTGTGTATTAGCATATGAACAGAGCTGATTATTTAACGAGGAAGTCCTAATTTCTTAAAGACTGTACCTCCACTGCAAGAACAGGCCCCTTAGAAAAAGCGAAAAATTTCTACCCACTTGGAAAATATTATTTAAATAAGGAAAAAAATATATACAAATGAGCTCTCAAGAATTCTTATTTTAACTAGTTTAAATAATTGTCATCACTAAGGTATGTTTTCTCCAACTAAGATCTTTTTGCTTTTGAAAAACTCTATAACACTTAATTTTTGTTTTTTTTCTTTTTTTGCAAGACAGGAAGGACTAGGGCTGGGCGATGCTTAGCATTTGGATACAGATTCGATACCGGTCAATACCACCGAAATCAATACCAATATCGTTAGTATTTGTGAGTGGATGTGACAGCAGACTCAAAATGTCTATTTTTAATCGCTGTGAATGGTTTTTGGTAAGTTTCCTTTTTTAAAATTACTTCATAAATATAAAAGCAGAATTACGACAACATTTTTAATTTAATGGAAAAAAATCTTTATTAAAATTAAAAACTTGTTAAACTATATAAAAAGTGAAGAAGTGAACGCAAAACAGTCTACAAAGTAAAAAAAGTCAAGTAACTATGATATCAAGATTTTGGATCGATTAATTTTTTACTTGAAACAGGATTATTTTTACTTTAGATTCAGCTTATGCAGTATGGAAAGAAAGAAAATCTTGTTCTTGACTAATTTATATGATGCAAAGGAACTCTAAGTTAAAAAAAGAAAAATATGAGTTTGCCTGCGTAGGTCAATAAAAACCCAGATAAATGATGTTTTGTGAAAAAATACTCAATGTATACTACTAAAACTGCACCACATCTTCAAACCTACCTTCTCTTGCTTCATTGCAGGATATTCACACACACAAAACTGTTGAATTACAGACCATAAGTCTGAGATTGTTCATAGAACAATAACTGGATTTCTAGTTCTATGTCAGTCTGTCCAAAAAGAGTGTAACCCTCACATCAACATCTAATGTTGCCCTGCTCAAAAAGATACAACAACCTCTAGTGGTTTTTACATCATTTTTTTTTTTACGTGAGTCACATGGTGACTCACAGTTACCATGAGTCACCATGTAACCCGTCAGATAAGTTTAAGTGGAGTTGAGTTACTGTCAGCCACAATTCCCTCAGGGGAGTGAGGGTCCAACGTTGCTCCGCACACGATCGAGAGCTGTTGACGCTGCACACATCCCGACCAAACAAAACCCATTTCACAACAGCAACCTTTTTTTTTGTAAATAATACATTTGTAATATTAAATCAAAGTTGAAAATTAAGTTTGAGAGAATTGGTTATTGAAATTTAGATTATGACATATTATTTCTGTTTGTCCAAAGCACGGGTGTCACAACTTTTTGCAAAGTTGGTCAGGTTTAGTGCTGTCAAAATGTATGGGGGCTGACCTTTAGGACAAGATTCTTTGGACCTTCATAATTTAAACATAAAATCCAAATTGACTATTTAATAAATGTTTTTTGCAATGTAATACTTTTCATGTCTTCATATAAAACAGGAATATATCTGACAACATTTTTACCAAAATTACAGTTAATTTGATATTTGTGGACCAGTAAAAAGATTAAAAAAAATCATTTTGGAAGAAAAAAAACACTTTCCTAATTACTTAATCTGTGTTCACAATAAATGTTACATTATTCACTATTAAATACATACTAAATGTAAATCACGTTAACAGGATAATTAATAACCCAAGTAGCTATCTTATTCAAAAGTACAAAACACTGTGGTTTTTAGAAATAAGTTGGAAAGTGTCAAAGAAGGGTCCAGCAATAGTATTGCCACATATTTACTACAGCTTATCACGGAATTCAGCCAATCACAATCAAGTAATCATACACTTGATTCTTAGAATGTGCTGGGGAGTCACATTATGTTGATTTTATGACAGAAACCTGCGAAGACATTTGAATGCAGAGCACATTTGACCCATGGGCCAGACTTTGGACATGCCTGCTGCAAAGGCCGAATCCCATGTTTTTTAATCCCTGAAGGAATTTTGGTTTATCCCTTGATGCCTGCAGATGCAAATATGCATCATACCACTTAATTTAATTTAGCATCTATTGAAAGAAAAACTCAAAGTGACTTTTTTTATTGCTGGAATTAAATTCTGGAGTGAAGAGGTTAAATAATAAAATGTTAAAAAAAAAAAAAGCTAAAATAAAAGCTTTGTATAATTTTGAGACTACAATGTGACTTGATTAGAAATTGTGTTACGCTGATTTCCAAAACAAACCAAATGCATTTAAATTACTCACACACAAAAACATTCACTTTCATGAGCCAATCCTAGGAGTCAAACAAATGTTTTCATGTGATCTAAAATCATATTTTATGGTACGCTCAGCATCAGTCATATATTTTTGTAGCATTCAGGCTCAATGCAAAAAAAAAAAAAAAATCTAAGTTTAAAGACTCACTATGATAAAAACCATGCACGGGCACAATTGCTGCACAACAGGAACTGAGGATGAAGAGAAAGACAGAGAGAGACTCTGGAAATCTGGAACCATTTCACTTTCATTGGTAACACAAAGGAAGAATTTAGAGTCTGCAGGAAAATAATTCCACATAGAACCTCCTCCACAACAAACTTCTAGACACCTGAGAGAACCTTCTTTAAACAGAGCAGATCATTAAACCAGATCAACTCCTCAAAGTCTTTGTTTTCCTCTACCAGCAACTCAGCAGTGATGCTTTTGAAATGAAGAGGAAGATTCTGAGAACATGGAGATCTGAGGAACTTTTTAAGTTCATGATCTTTCACTGGAAAATATTTTACTCTAAAATATTTTTAAATCAACACATATTTTGGTTATTGTGAGCAGGAAAGACCAAAGTCCATTTTGTGTTTCACAGTTCTATTCAAGTTAAATGACATCTTTACATTTCATGATTTACAATTTTTAGGCGCTTTTCAAAAAAATTCTATATTCAAAAACATTGCAACTTTTTACAAAAGCTGCAGCAACATCAGGCCCCAACAATCATAAAAATCTGCAGCAAAATCCTGGAGGATCTGAATAATATAAGTTTACAGAGTATCATAAATTAATGCCTTTTCTTTATGAAAAGATTTCCTTTGTGTTTTCAATTTTTGAATCGAGAATCGATTTAGAATCAAATCGGCACCCCAAGAATCGGAATCATTAGTTGTTGTAAGATTCACATCCCTAATGAAGATAGTTAAAATTAAAACTGAATATCTGTATTCAAATCAGAAACAGATGAAAAAAATTGCAGTTTGAAAAAGCTGTCTTTTGTGAAATGGGCTCGCCGCTCCGCTCTGTTCTGATGCATCCACTTAACAGACACATAACAACATCCAGGGCTCTAATTTCACACCTGCCCACCCGCCAAATGCAGGTTAAACCAGTGAAAAAATACTACCCACTTTGGCGGGGTAGCCATTTCCCATCCTCCATAACTGTAGCCTCAAACTCACAACAATGACTTTAAGTGTCTACCTTCCCTTCCCACTTGGCTACCACGAACCAGAATTGCTTCAAACATTTAATACCGACTTTACTGTGGAGATTTATTCACTCATGTTCGCTGGAGCACGAGGTGCATTCAGGACCTGCATGGAATTTACGCATTCATATGCTTTTGTTTAACACCAAACATAATTTGCGTGCATAGGCAGCCAGTTTCAGTCTTAAAGACCTGGTCCAACTGGCTTTCATGGCCATATCACGGAAAAAATTCCATTCCCGTGGTACAGACGCAGGTAGCAGTGGACAGAAAAAAAATTTTCACCAAAAGCTAGCATGTCTTAGCGCGTGTTGGCCGTCAAATTCTGTGGGAGCAGGCCTTAAGTCAATGGCACAGACGCAAACTGAAGTGATCTGAAGTTCTGCTGTGATTTCAGTGACGGTGGTGGCACGGTCAAATTCAAACATCTACATTTTGGCAGGTCGCAGCGTCGCATCTGCCATTTTCAATGACTCGATCCGCAGGTAGAATATTAATCCAATTGTTCTGAGCTTCCATCTATTTCCTTAACCCACTGGGTTGCCAGAGCGTGGTAAAAAAAGAAGAGTTCAGAGATCAGAAGTTTGTGAAAATAACATTACATTTCTGTAACGTTCTAAAACCAGACATACAAATACACTTTCAATTTTTATTTTTTATTGTTTTGTTAATGTGAGAGAACAATCATTAACTAAAACTTCATAAATAACTGTTTGATTTAAAAAAACACAGTTATTTTTCCAGAGAAATGTTTGGCTGGTAGATTTAGGATGATTCCAGCTAGTAACCAAAAAAGGTCATTTAGAGCAACTGGTACATCAAAATCTTTGTTTTTCCCATCCCAGTTGACATCTGTCTTAAACCTGTACAGTAATATTGCTCACTATTGTTAGGTTAAGATTAGCTGGCATTAGAAAATGTAAACAATGGGATGATGGGATATCAGGCGTGGCTTACTTCCATGCCATTAGCCCCACCCATAACTCAGAGGTGAGTTTCTGATGAGCTCCTACCACAATGCACAAACTTTGTTCTAGAAAATGACTTTTTTTGCCTAAAAACAGTACAATCATTTAAATATTTCTGTACTTTTAAGTGTAGCATAAATCAACATAAATCCATTTAAATGGTTGCTTGCTGTGCGAAACCAAACTAAAGCCACCTAGCAACTTAAAATGCTTTTATAGCTGGTTTTTGTGATCATCAGAACATCGTTTCTCCAACTTTTTTAAATGCTGTACAAAAAAAAGATATGGACAAATATGAAAACCTTAAGTTAATATGAATATTGGGAGATTTAGAAACTAATCCAGCCGTTTCATCCACATGCAAACACAAAACCGTGTCATTAGTGACTTTTTGAAACTCCAACACTCCCTTGAAGGGATCAAAGAAAGCCAAATGATGACAATAGTGGAAGTCTGTCAGTGAACGAGCACTTTCACAAGTAAAGCATGGTACTCCCTGCATGAATTACCAGGGCTAATGAGGAAATTAAGGTTTTATTAATTTGCCCAGAGGACATGATGAGAGAAGAAGAGTGGAGGCAAGGACTCCTTGTTTGAAATAAAGGTTAATTTGGAGATGAGAGTAGTGGGAACGCGGAGAGCGGTCCTGACATTATTTTGATGCTGCTGGATCCCAGCCAGCCGTCCCACTATGGATGTATAGCAGAAGACTGAGAGGCAGACAAGAGGGAGATAAAGAGAGCCAGCCAAGTGTGGGTCAAGGCTGGGAACCACGCAGAGACAATTAGAACTGCTAGCTTCATCACTAACACCCCTGGCTACATTCAGCCATCTCGCTTTGGTGGAAGCGTCTAGCTCTGCATGCACCGGGTTAAGGGGCTTCAGCAACTCAACACTTGACTTTGACAAGGTCAGGGTTTGAGGAGCAGCAGGCGGACTGGTATGGGGCTGATGACCTTATGCTGTCATGCTGGTGACCTCGCCGTACTCATCTCCACCTTTCCCTCATATAAGAATGAGGATTTCCTCCTTAAGATCCCACACTTATAATCCAAGCCTGAAACTGTATTGAACATTAACTTTTTAATAAGTTCAGTTTTCTTCACAGAAGTTTATACATCCTGTAAAGTTTAATTGAAGAAACAAAAGATTCATTTTTTTTTAAAACTACACAAATAATGAATTATGAATCAAACTTATTCAAACGAAAACGTATTGTTTCTTTCAAATATTTGGTTTATTTTTACTATAATGAAAATGTAGAGATAAACAGCTTTTTTTCTGGTTTCATCAGTTAATCATTAAGTTAGAAATTTAAATGGATTTTGATTCCTTCATGGTTGTAGCCTCTTTTTGTACACACGATTCAAATAACAGGGATTCTAACAGAGACAATAGTTACAAACATATTTTGTATATTAAAATGTTATATTTTAATTATATAATTATAATTATATATTAAAACGTTTGATTGGTTAAAGTAAAATGTTCTTAAAATTAAATATACTCTGATAGAAAATATAACTGGTTTGAAAAAATACTTTTTTGACAATTTTTATGCTAAAAATTTGATTTTTTTGACAAACGTAATAAGAAACGAATGAAAATCTCCCAGCCTAAACATAAACTTCTCCAGTCTTTTCATTAACTTGAAGTCAAAACAGACAGTCTCGCTTATTGTAGATTAAATTGTACCCAAACGGTTAATCACATTATTTCACTTTAACACATAAAATATAATTTAAATGTGGAAACAAACAGATGTTGATGTTAAGCATGGAAAATAGATTTAGACTAGAGTTACAAATATGTTCACACAATAAAAATAAACAACACAGAATGAAGATAAAAGCTTAACGGGACATGTTGGCACCTCTTTCTCTAACACCTGCTCTTGTGGAGCACTCATAAATTCATGAAACAACATGGCAATTTATTCACTTTTCTTTAGTTTGTTTTGGAAATTTGGAATTCATGATTTATTCTGATAGGGAATGTGTAGGAATCCTTTCAAAATATGTATAAAAATAATCATAAACTCAGTGAATTTGTCTTACATTCGTGGGACAGAAACATGTGATTTTAAATGTAAACGTTCAAACATTATAATCCGATCTACACAATTTACTTTAAAAAATAATTTTGAAAAGGAAACTTAAAACTTGTTAAAATTCCCTTTCAGAAGAAACTCAGTTCTTTTAAACCCTGTTGGTTATTCTCTTTGTTGGAGGACACTGGATCCTACATGCTACTATTTTTCTCCTTAAAATACGTTCTTTTCATTGATTTCAAGTTGTAGCTTGTGAATTGTCTGGTCCTAACATTGTAACCATTCAGAGATGGAATAAATAAAAATGTTCCCTGTTTTAGTCAAATGCTTTTTCTGCATTTTGTTTACTCGTCTTTATACTTGATCTTTTTCAAGGGCTAAACACACTTTTCACAATCTTGATACATATAAACATTTGTCGTAATGGTCATATTACAAATCTCTACTCACTCTAAAAACATCCAATTCAGCAGAAACACAAGTTTATCCAGAGGTGAATTAAGGCCTTTTATTTTGAAAATCGAGCTGCTTTTGTTTCCTTAATCGCCCCCTCTCTCTCTCTCTGGCAGGAAGCCGCTCTGTTTGCTCAATCCTGTTCATGTAAATTGATGTGATTCAGTTGTTGCAGCATGACAATAGAGACCACACGTCCACCTTCAGCGCAGCAGCATGCCGTTCTGCTCTTTCGACTGCCTCGCCAACAAAGCTGGGCGTGTCTAGTGTGACCGCACTGACCGACTGCTGTGATGCGTCGACCTTTTGACCCTGCTTCTGTGTCCTGCTTCACCTGTAAAATAATTCACCTGGTCTTAACAAATGACCACAGCTGCTGCATGTTTGTTATGATGCTGACTGATGAAAGAAGCCGAGCGCCAGAGGGCGGCTGGGCCTGCTCGTGTGTAAATTAATCCCACCCAGGGGGTGTTTGGATTTCACACTTGGTATGGTTATATCCTAATATCTAAACTTGTCAATACAGACATTTAAATAAAGTGAGTGCAGAAGTAGTAATGTAACTACTGAAGCTTTTCAGCATCAGCGTTTCAGAGTCCCTCGCTACACAGATTCACTTGTAGAGTCCAGATGACCTTGTAATTCCAGGACACAAAAATAATCCAACACAATACACAAAACTCATAGTTTCTCTAGTTCATAGTACAAAAACAGACCCTGATTAGAACAATCAGTAAACAATGCGTACTGTTTCCAATGTAAATAATTCCTCACAATTTGATTTGGTTGCATTGATGGTTTGTATATTCTAATTTTTTTTTCTATTTGAATTTAAGTTTAGAGCACAATTTTACTTTACATTATGAGAGTTTAAATAAATGTGTTTTTTTTTACTTTCTCTCGAAGTGTTATGCTGCTCATTTTAGTTATAAAAAATGTCTTTCAGCGATGACATTTAGAGGAGTGTTGTCCAACATGACCCATAAACTTTAAAGATAGTTCTGATGTAGCAATGTAACAGAAGCGTCCTAACAGTGGCCTATTATTTCCTTGTCTCTTCTCAGATGAAATTAAATTGAAAAATTAGAATTAGTTCAATCTAAAATTGCAATCTAAAGAGTGATTTCATCTATGTTTTATTTTTACATATATATATTTGTAGAAATGCTTTTTTTTATTCTGTCTCCATGCATAAAAAAGTGAAATAGCTTGTTTATGTACTATTACCACTTTTTTGCTAAAAAGCTTTGAATTTTTATCTTTAAAAGTGAATATATGCTATGTATATGCTATGTATATATATATATATATATATATATATATATATATATATATATATATATATATAACTATATATATGTTATGTTTAACACACAAAATGGTTCCTGTGTGCAGCTGTGTCTGCAGTTCACCGCTCCCTCAGGAGATGGGTCGACTGGGGAGAACAAATTTCACACATGTAGGTGCGTGACGACTTTAACATTAAATATGTCCGATCAGAAACAACATTTAGCCTCGAACACAATTAAAATATGTGCATGGAATGCAGCAATGTGCATCTTGACTGCATGTATTATGTGTGAACAACACAGATTTTCATTCGATTTTGTACTGCTTGCACATAAATACATGCGGATAACATCAGACTTTTAACTTACTGACCCATTCCGATGAAAATAGTGTTTTTTGGTGTTCTTGTAGCGTTTTTTTCTGATGATAAGAGGACATACATAAAATAATTTAGGATTAAAACTTTGTTTCAGATTAGTAATTTTTTCAGATTATGATTAATCAGGAACAGATGAAAACCTCTGGTTTGAAAGATCTCGGGTTTGTGACGCAGCTACTGCCGTAGGCGGGCACAAATCCTCCTTCTCTGCTACAAATTCACTTTCAGACAAATAGATCCATTAATGTCTTCCTTTTCCTTGTCCGAGCTTCCATCTAGCTCTAAATGTACGGTTGAACAACTCCAACATGCTCACTGCTAAGCTAGTGTTAGCGTGGGGTAGTGAGGAGCTTTATGCTAATGGGAGAGCGCGTAAATAAAGGAATGCTGGGAGTTTAACGAGGGCTAACTTTTGCGCCAACATTTCAGAAGAAAATTTCTAATGACCTCCTGATGCTCCGCTGAAAATATACCTTAAAATAAATGATGTTTTAAATTACTGTTACTTTTTATTTAGGCTAAAAACGGAATTAATCGTTTAATACCTTGAAAAGTTACAGTATGTTAAAGATTTTATTTTTAAGCGTCACTGGCGACGCCTCGGGTGTTAAAGGGTTAATCATAATTAAAATAATTTCCTTTTCTAATTTTAATTTAGTTTTTCTAGGAAAGCTATTTACCCTTTTGTGTGTCTGATCTGGTATAGAAATATAATTTTAAACATGTATCTTACAGTGATAGATTATGAATTTCCTATAAATTGTATAATAATTCTTGCTTAAACACCATGTTTAATTGTGTTTTCAGTTGATGGTAAAGTCGTTTTACAGGATAAAACATGTTTCCTGCTGTGTTGTAGAAAAAAAAACTGAACTTCAGATCATATTCACATGAACACTAGCTCACACAGATTTAAGCCATGTAAAACAGAACCCAAAATCTACTGGCGGTGGCATTAAGAAGATGGTAATGTTAGCCAATGTGCAGCTTACTATGACAGTTGTTCTGGTGGATGTGACACGACTTTGTCCTGCTGGCGCTGCTGCTCCGGGTAGAACAAAGAACAGATTTGCGCGCCAACATGTGCGCAGGAAGCCAGGTCCATCTCGTCTCCCTTTTGCCACCTAACCATTTTCCCAGAGGAGTGATTGACGGAAGCTTTACCAGGGCAATCTCACCCAAAATCCACCTCTTTTTGCTTTCATCCTCAAAGCTTCTTGAGCGGTTCCAAACAAGCCTGAGCTCTGCCTTTTTTTTTTTTTTTTATGAAAGGTGTTTGCATTCTGAGCCAGCATTTTGTGGGTTTCTGGACGGAGCTTTTGGCTAAGATTGTCAGGTTTGCTGAATGCTATGGAGAATTCCTTTTTTTTTTTTTTTTTCCATGTCGCAGAACAGAAGCTTTATGATTCCCCAACTTAGTCAACATGAAGCCCACTAAACTAGCCTTCAGACAAATTGAAACACGATCGAGTAGCAGAGGGTTCACTCTGCAGCAAAGTCCAAAAGAAAAACATTCAAAGAGTCGATTAAAAGCTGGATTAGTATGAAGTAGCTGCATCCGTAGACTCCGTTTAGCAGGCTCCCAAAATACTTTAGATTTCCATCAGAATCAGTGGGAGCAAAATAGCCCATAAATAACCCCTTTCTGTGGTTCAAAGCATCTGGGAAAGTAACATATTCTGGAGGATAATGTCAAGTGCCACATAATCCCTGATTAAAGATCAGGTCTGAGTGTCGGGGAGTTATTTACCGGCGCTGGGTTGGTGGTATAATGAGGAGAAAAGCTCCTCCACCTGAGATGCGGCTGCCGTAATCTTCACAGTAAACACTTATCATGCATTTCCCATTGATTAGGATGTGGCTCTCATCAATCATCAGTGGCTCATCTGAGCAGATTAATAATTATGACATCTGCACTCAGTCAAGAGCTCTGATTAGAGGGAGGAGGGAGGCAAGGCATCTGATAATGGTGAGCAGCGAGGCGTTCAGCAGCGAGTTGTTCATCACACTGCCTGGTTCATTTGGCCATCAGTGGGTCTTACTTTGACTGTTTGCTTGCTGACATTTCTATTGGCCTAAACAAAAATAATTAACTGTAATACAAGGGAGAGCAAACTGGAACTGAAAATGTTTTCCAAGCGTGGGCTCCGTCGAGATAGAAGAAAACTACTCTTTTTTTATTAGCAATTTCTTTTAAAAAAAAAAATCATGATGGTGTCCACAAATGTCAATTATGTCAATGGAAAGGTGGAAATGAAGACGTTCACAAGTGAGAAGAGCAATAGTTATTTTTATGTTCGGTTTTCAGGAATAAAGAAGATTAAAATGTGGTAGGATAAAAAAAAAAAATAAAAAAAGTTATCTAAATTTGGAGAAAATAAAATGAGACGAAATTGGACATAGGTAGATCTTAACTAAGAAAAACATCAGGGCGGCGAGGAAGAACGCTAACAGCTGCTGAATAATTTGTGTGCCCATGATCTGACGGGAAAAACACAAAACAAAATGATTTGCAGTGTTTATCTAAAATACTGCTCGTTTGAACTTTCTGTGTTGTATTAGTCTGTCAAAACTAGGAAGAGGTTTTACTCATTTTATTGTTTTTGCTGCATTTTAATTTTATCAAGTAATACAAAAAAAGCTTCAAAAAGGTTAACCTCAACCTCAGTCAGCACAGACAGATTCTTTTTTTTCTTTTAATCAGTTTATTCAAATGTGAAAGGAAAAGAAGGTTCTTTATGAATAAGTTCAGCTTTAAAAATTCTCCCTAAAAATAATTATGTGTTTTAATTAATTTGACATGTTAGAAAACGAGTCAGATGCATTTAAATTCCTGCTTTCTGTCTTGAGAAGATTATGATATCCAGAAAATCTTGTTCAATGCAATTTATGCTGTTATTATTTATAGTGTAGTGTAACTAAACAAAAGGTTAGATTTTAAAGAAACATGTGGAGCCACATGTGTTAAAGTCTAGGCCCAGGGGCCAGATCCGGCCCTCTGGGTATTATATCTGGCCCTCCAAATCATTTTGTTTTATTATTATTATTATTATTATTAATAATGGCCCAATGTTATCTTGCGCTAGCAACATATTAAAGCAAAAAGCGTGCTTTGCTAAAAAGGACATTTTAATTTTAATTTCCAGGCTCTGTTTTGTTTGGCAGCATGTTCACATTTGATAATCTTAACAGGAAATACTTTATGGAGATCAAAATCTTTTGGGTTATTTATATGTTTCATTTTTCAAATACAATGATTTCAAATAAAGAAATTTGGGTGCTTAAAAAAGTATTTATTTCAAACTTGTTTAATTTTGACAAAATATATTTTTTTTACGGAGAGTAAAACATTGAATGTTAATTAAGGTTTAAGTTGATTTATTAGTTAATAATATTCCTGCCTCTTTTTATCCATATTTGTGTTCAAAAGTTACATTTTATAGTTATAGAAGCTTATTTTTAGCTTGTTCAAGAAATGTTCATCTTGTCCGGCGTGTTTTGGATTTTGGACCCAGTGTGTTATTGAGTTTGACACCCTCGTGTTAAGGAATCTAATCATTAGGAACTCATGAGGTAAAGTTTCATAAACAAAACAACAAAAACAAGTTGTAACTCCACACTGCATGATTCCAAATCATACATTTCCATTTACACTGTATGCAAACTCTCAAACAGAATTACATGAATGTTTTAGATTTTAACAGATTGTTTAACCAAATTAAGTTGGAAAAAAAGTTCCTCGATTTTTTTTTTTTTTTTTTTTTTTTTTTCCTTTCTGGCTAATTTTCCAACTTATGACATTATTTTTCCTCATAATATCTTCACTATTTTCAGCATACGTGGTATCATTATAGCTTAAGTTTGGGAATGGAAGGAAAAGCGAAGACCGAGGGTTGATTCAGTTTCTAATACCATTGTCGTACCTTTAAGAGTGGACGTGTTTTCTTTTGACCTAACCAGCTAAAGATGTGGCTGCAGCATTTCCTAGAAGTAAAGACGGAAGTGCACTTATCTGGCAAATGTTACAAATAGATTACAGGGCCAGTGGGAAGTAAGTGGCTCCAATAAGTAAAAATGATGACGGTAAAAAGTATTATAGACCGTCTCCATCGAAGGTTTTATTCTCTTATTGTTGTTCGGCATTGCGTGCTTTTCTCAGGAGTAGCAGATCCATATATAGAAAACAGCAAAATGTACAGAAGTGATGAACATTAAAGACAAACTAAAAGAAAACATAAAGTTCTTAGAAATAGTGTATACAAGTCAAAAAAAAAAAAAAAAGCATTGTTTGAATTTGGTTTCAATTATGAAACTCGCCTTTGAAAAAGGAGTGATTGAAAAGACAGAAGTTTTTGAAAGCCTTCTGATGCTCCTGGCAGGATTTTCATACAAATCATGCAGTCCTCGAAAACCAGGGCAGAGGAAGGGTGTGGACCGCTGCCAGCTCCGTGGGGTCTGAAGATGCCTCGTGCAATTAGATTCTCCCACCGTAAAAGACTGCCGTGCGGGTGCTGCCAGCCCCATCCCTTGGACCCCGAGCCTCTTCTTGCAGCCAGCCCATCAGCAGACGGGTTGAAAGGTGCCATTTGACCATGGAGATGGGGTTTCCTTGTCTGCCAGCAAGCTTCTGAGCCGATTTAAAGGTGTGTGTCCCTGAACCGGAAAATCTTCCCTATCCGAAAAGTCGATTAGAGCCAACAGCTGCGTTTCAGGTTTAGCCAGGCAACTGTGCAACAGACATGCACAAGGGTACACACTGTGACTTCAAAAAGTATTCAGCTGTAAACTCTTACTGAGTCACAGCACTTTATCAACAAACTTTATCAGAGTTCTAATGAGATTATTGATAGAAAGATGAAGCACTACACACTAATATTGGAAAAATAAAGAAAAGAATCATCGTATTGTAATCAAACGGCACTTTTTTATCAGTCAAAATTAATCTCTACAATAAAGCTGATGCCAAAGAACACAGTAGGAAAAAAACTTTTCCCTTTTTTTTTTACCACCTACTTGCTCTTAAGAGTTTCTGCTGTTTGTGTCAGTAAATTGAGCACAGCAATGGCCCTCATTGGTCAGCCACCACCAAATAAATTTCAGCTGAGGGAAGGAAAATCAATACATTCATTCTGCCTCTTTTAGAGTCCTTGTAGATTCTCCCTTGTAATTTTAAAAGTATGTTAATGTAATTTATTGAACCTCTTACCCTAATCACACACATTGGCTATAATTACATACCTTGACAGCTGTTGGACTTCTAATTGCTGATGCTTTTCCTGGAATTTGTCCTCTAATCCTTGTATGTAATGACTCTTAAGAGCAAGAAAAGTGCTTTGCTGCGACTTTCGGCTCCTTCTTCAGATGCAAGGCCCCCTGACTCTAGTGGTTTCTTTAGCTCCTTTAGGGTTATCTGTGCAGCTCTTGACAGAAACAAGTATAAATGTAGGATATTATTAAAGTCTTAATTTTTTTTATTGTTATATGTTTCTTAAAACTACTAAAAGCACAGAAATATTTTTTAATCCACATGATCTGAGTTTCATAATTTCACACAGCATGTTCTTGATTATCCACCAGGGAAGTTCCTGATCTTTGGTATCAGATTTGAATGAAGAAAATCACGTCTTTATTTGTGATTTCTGCCGGGGTGAGACGGTAGATTTGCTCTGAAATCTGTTAACGTTTCCTATTGTTTTTTCTACAGCTAAAAATGTTCCTGAGAAGTGTGAACTCTGTAACATATTACCAACAAACAGATGCTCCTAGTGTTGTTTTTGCTGTCTGTTTGGCTTACCAGCTGGAAGTCAGAAGCTCCAACTGCTTTAAAAACCATTAAACAAGCTCTCAGCCCATTTCAGCCTCATTCCCCAGTTAAAGCCGTACTTTCGTCAGCAATGTTACACAGACTTTGTGCACTACTGTATCTAAACTTCCTCTTGTGCTTCAACCCTTGTAAAAATAGATAGCTATTATTTTTAGCTTACCATGCACCAAGTAATATTGGAAAAAAAAATCGGTTTTTGAGATACATATTAAACTTACCAATTTGTTTGTTCTTTAAACTTATTTTTGGAACACCGGACAAACTAATAAATACTATATTTTCCACACTAAAAGGCACAATGAAATGCCTTAATTAAAAAAAAAAAAGACTGCACCTTCAAATCTAGTTTCCTTAAGCCTATATGTGAACTAATTCTGCTGTAAACAAGGTTGGGAGTTATTGAAATTAAGCTAACGTGGCTAACATGTAGCAGTGTCAGACTGTTTTTTTTTTTTTTTTTTTTACATGCTACTATCAAGGTTGGGAATTACCATAGTCACAGTAATGTTTGTAATGGTATCAGTTTTTTAACGTGTTGCAAACAAGACTGGGAGTTACAGGTATTGTAAATATGCTAATGCGGCTAACGATTCTAGCCTAGCTAATGTGTGGTTGATTATGTGTTACTAACAAGGTTTGTTTTTGCTGCATCAGTATTTTTCCTATCATCTTGCAAACAAGAATGAAAGTTTCAGGCATAGTAAATATGCTAATGTGGCTAACATGTGGCTGTGTTGGGCTGTGTTTTATTTATTACACTTACAAGGCTGGGAGGGTAGCGTAGTCACTGTAATGTGTGTTTTAGTGAAATCTTTCTGGGGTTTTTTTTGTTGTAAGTAAGTAAACTTTATTTAAATGGCTCCTTTCACAGATAAAATCACAAAGAGCTCTACAGAGTATTGCAGTGAAGGACAGTAAAACAGATTAAAATAATAAACAGAACAATTAACTAGCGCTCACAATCTTGGGGCTACTGCTTGGAAAGGGAGGTCACCTCGAGTTTTCTAACGAGTCCTTGGGACTCTAATGTCTCGTTTCCACTGTGCGGTCCAGACCGAACTGGACCGGACTGGAGTTTCCATTATAAAATGGATCCGTTAAGCAGGACCAACTGGTATCTTTTCTGGTCCCCCGTTGGTTGTAAGTCGGTAGAAAACAGTATGGACCCATTAGGGCGGAGCCTCTGATGATGCAACTCATTGATTAGTGGAAAGGTTTTACGACAACAGTAAGCATCCAACCAGCGCTGTTCCCGACTCAAGATCCAAGCCGAAAGTTTGTCCTGTTTTCGGATGTTTTCTTCTTCACCTCCTGCTATCTTATTGCAGAGAATAATAATTCTTTACATTCAGTATTCCCCCTTATTTGCGAGACATGCAGAATCCACGAACACTAAGACCCGCCACCCCCCCTACCCAAAGACTGTTCCTGTTCCGATCGCGCTTTGTAGAACATTTATTGGAGAACATAAAGTTTTTTTTTTTGTTTTTGATTCAGAACCATAAACCGTTCTGCAGTGTAGAGGCCAGCTTCATCCATGATAAACATCTGCAGACAGACATACTTCCAGACTGATCTCTGACTCTTTTGGCTTGCTTAATGTATAGTTTGGTGTGCCTTGTATACAACATCAGTTCGAGAATAGACCATTCATTGATGTTGCGCTCTATAGTGTGAAAAATGTACTACTTTCTAGGACGGCTGTGTGGTTTTATTGCAGATTTTATATGAAACACATTAAATGAGATGAAATGAAAAGAAAAAGGGTGGAAATCACTTAGTCACAATTCTAATTCTGCACCAATGAGACACGGTTGTAGCAATCAGAAACAGTCTGTGTGCAGACTGGCCCTGATTCCAGAGGTTAATTGATTTCACTTGTTCACTGTACTTAACAAGGCATCTATTCTTTATACCAGTCCCATCCTGGTCAGGGTCACCGGGGTCCGCTGAATCCTATCCCAGCTGTCACCGGGTGAGTGGCAGGATGCACCCCGGACGGGTCACCAGTCCATCACACAGACACGCAGAGACAACACAACTACATGCACTCGCATTCACCACGAAAGGACAATCTAAAATAACCACATCCGTCAGCCTGATATGTAGGTCCTGCGAGGAGAAAAACCCACACACTCACAGAAAAATATGCATCCCACGCAGAAAGGCCCCAAAGGAGATTTAAGCCATGACCTCCATGCTCTGTGGCAACAGCGCTTATACCAGCTTCACCACCGTGCAGCCCTTTAAGGCTTCACGGAGAGAGGTTAAACTCTAATTTTACATCTTGTGCACTGGCTGGTTCTTTTTGTTTGCTCAATCACAAATATAAACGTTTTACACATATTGAAATATTTGAGTGCTTTTAATCCTTAAGCATTAACTCCATAATTAGGCGCTCTTCAGGGATAAAAATTTTGACTATTTTTGTAAGTAGACGGAATATTTAGCACAAATGTCTGTTTCCTGTCAGGTTGTTGTCTTTCCTCCATCTTGTTTTGTATTCAGCTCTAGTTTGGTCTCACCTCCCTTGATCCATCAGCTTTGTGGCAACTCTGTTGTTAATTCATTTAGTTCATGCAAATGCTTTTTCAGTCATGTGTGCTGTAGGGCCAACAGTAGATGAATCAATCAGGAGCTGTTCCAATAACTCCATAAGTGTCTGTGTTAAAAATGAACAGAACCTTTAATTACTGACCCCCAAGCGGCTACTATTACCCTGCAGATGTCTGTTTTTTTTTTTCTTCTAGTGTAGAATGGACTTTTACTTTTTTTTTCTAAGTAAGCTTTTTAATTATCTTCCGCTGTAGAGTCTGTTAAATTGTGACAAAGTTTTAGAATCCATTCTTTCATTAAAAATACATTTTTCTTCAACTCATGACTGAAACTACAAGTTAACTTCCAAAAGAATGATTTGAATTATATTTACATTTGAATGGTTGACCCCGATTTATTTAAGAAAAGATGCATCAGCAAAATTTTGCAAGTATGCTTCTAAGAGAGTTCTATCTATAATCTCTAAAATCCCATGTATGAATGTTTGCTAATATGTCAGTTACTCTAAAAATGTTTAAAAAATGAATATAAATAATTTGTTTTCACTGATTTTAGATTTGATTTTCTTGGATTTCCTTTTCTGACAAAATACATTTTAACGTCACATTGGCTTAAAAATATATTCATATATATTCAATATTTTTTTCTATTTCTATGGAAATAAAACTTTTTGTCTCACATGTATAATAAAGGAGTTTTCATCTCCCAAAAAACTAGAAACAGAGAAAAGAAATTCATGTAATATGACAAATTTGTCACTAAAACTTAGCTCTAATTTTGTGAATTATGTTTAATATTTATATTGTGAATTTATTTATTTATTTGATGAGGACAGATATAAAAACATAGACATACAGGAAAGCAGCAGTCCCATGATGCTTGTAGCAAGAGCTAATTTGCAGCATCAGATGGGTTTTTCATACAGTAAAATAATGGTGATAAGAGATAAAATAAAACAGCTAATTACAAAATGACATTTTTTTTTAAAAGAGAGACTTATTAGAAAGATAAAAAATTCACTTTTAAAATTAAAATTTAAAAAAGACGGTTCGGGATTCTCCCACAGTGAATCTGTTGCTACTGCAAACTGTTTTCCGTATATTCACATTGTTCTAAATGACTTAATTCTGACAACATCCACACTGTCACTGCCACAATAAACAGTAGCAAAGCTACTTGGGAGAATAAGGATTTAGTGTGTTTGACAAAGCTGATGTGACTGTTACACATCATTGTGCATTCATTTTTTCCGCAGCATTCCTGGCAGAATCATTCTGATTTGTGGGGATGTTTCCAAAGAGACAAAAAAAAAAAGACATTTTCTTCCATTCCGACTTCTCTCTCTCAGTCTTCTCACCCATGCTGAGAGGCTAATGTCTTCCACTCTGCATTCCAAGTCTCCTCTCCCTATGAGGCCCAATATCATCCAGAAACACAGTGACAGTGATCCAATGTGAGCAGCAAAGGGCACATTTTGTTTTATAACAAAAAAACCTGAACTGATTTGAGAAACTTATGTTTTGAGTATCAGAAAATTTTAGGGAAAAAAATTGTCACACGATGGCAGCTGAAAGATTTACAGAACTGTTTCGGACTTTTGTTCAATGACTTGTTGGAATTTTCTCAATGGCAGAAATCTGAGATCTACACATCTCTACACAGTTTGACTTTAGATCATATTTCAGTATAAGTCGCTCCTTTGGGAGAAACATATGAACAATTATTCAGATAACCATAACATGATACGTCAGAAGGGTTCAAATAAATCCCATAAAGGGGCTAAAATCCAAAACACATCTTGGGCTGTGGGCAAAAGATGATAAATTTTATTAAACAAACTAAAACTAAATTCTAAAAACTTTTAAAACTAACAGGAATGATATTCCAGAACAAATCAATTTGAACCTTAAATGCATTTTAATGTTTTATTCTCCATTAAACTATATTCTGTTGAAATAATGCAAGTTAGAAATAAAGTAAACACAAAAAAAACTCTAATTTCTTTATTGTTATTTCATTTTTTATTAAAAAAAAAACCAAACAAACGTATAAATATCTTAAAAGATGTTTCTCTCCTTAAGATATATATACTGGCAAAATGATACAAATATGAACACGCTGCTGAACAAAACAAACAGAGCCTGGGAAAAAAAAAAAGTGCTTTTCAGTAAAAACAAATGAAATCTGTCTGTTTTCTTTGCTCTTGTGTTGTTTTGTCAGAGCTGGACTCCTGGAATTGTTCTGTTTGGTGTGTGAGGTCCTCTTTCTGTCTCTGTGAAACATGTCAGAATCATTGGATTTTTAAAAACCTGCTATTGTCAAAATCATTTTAAAAATGTTTATTAAAATATTAATAACTGAACCAAGTAACTTATCACTTGAGATGACTCCAAAAATATTTGTTTTTTTCTAAATTTGAGCAACATCATCAGTAAAAATCCTCCCAAAATCTTCTATACATTCATAAACAAATGATCTACTGTTTATTTATTAATATCTGAAAAATATGCCTCCATTTTACTGCCTTGATCACCGTCGGTCTTCTCAGCTTAATGTCAGATACCAAAGGTAAAAAACATACAGTACATGTTAAAAAATCTACATAATATAAATAGTTAATAAAGAATGACATTTTTAGCAAATGCTGAGTAAACTAAAGACACGCGATGATCAAGTTTATCAGATATCTCAGTTTATTACATGATGTCAAAGTTTTGTGTTCCAAATATAAAGTCAGAGTTTCTATTAGCTGATCTATCAGCTTCCTTAAACGTAGCATTGCTACAATATGCTGCACGGTGGCGCAGTGGTCAGCGCTCTTGCCTCACAGCAAGAAGGCCCCGGTTCAAATCCCGGCTGGGGGATCAGAAACACCAACTGGGACCTTTCTGTGTGGAGTTTGCATGTTCTCCCCGTGCATGCGTGGGTTCTCACCGGGTACTCCGGCTTCCTCCCACCATCCAAAAACATGCTTCATAGGTTAATTGGTGACTCTAAATTGCCCCTAGGTATGAATGTGTGAGTGACTGTGTGCACGAATGTGGCCCTGCGACAGACTGGCGAACTGTCCAGGGTAAACCCTGCCTTCGCCCATCAGCCGCCGGGATAGGCTCCGGCATCCCCGCGACCCCAAAAGGGATAAAGCGGTATGGAAAATGGATGAATGAAAAATGAATGATCTATCAGCTTCCTTAAACGTAGCATTGCTACAATATGCTACCGATGCGAGATAATGCACGGAGGCCTTGACTTTGACACGTTTTACAAGTCAACTAAACTCACTTCAAGTCATTAATCCAGTGAATTCTTCATCATCTGTGTCACTTTGGAACAATGCCAACAGCTTCTTCTTCTGCGTTGATATACATGTATTAATATACACAACTATGCCCTCTAACAGCTGTTGGTATTTATAAATAAATAAATAAAAACGCACATACATCGGATACGATATGTTCTTAATGTCAGCACAGAAAACAACTATTATGGTGAGAAAATTATTTTTAACGTTTATTTTAATCAAGATTTCATGTCCAAAGATAATTTAGTCAGTGTTTTCCATTATATTTCCAGTGTATCTATTGCAAATAACATCACTGCATCATAAATAGTTTTACTTAATTTGTGAAATGTGAGAAAGTAAAGTGAAGGTATTCCTTTTACTGTTACTGTTATTGTACAAAAAATTATATTTTAGTTTTTCTTTAGGGTATTTTTAAACTTTTTTTTCTCATTTTGCCTCTTTTTCTAATCAGATTTGATTGTATATTTGATATCTAGCCAAACTTGAGTCTCACTTAACTGCTGTGCTTTTTGTAAATGTTTATATAAAAATAACAAATAAAAAAATTGGCCGATCCTGTTGCACGTTTTTATGCATCTATTGTTAAAGTTGACATTTGAAAACGGCAACAAATAGAAGAAATGAATATTGAGACATATCTACTTATAATATTATCAAGCAACACCAGCATAAAGTGTGTTTTCTAATGTTCATTTCTTCCATTTGCGCTCTACAGTCTCATGTTTAGGGCAGACAGACTGAAATCCCCCCACAGACCACCGCCCCTGTAGTTAGATTTCACAAATCGACCACTGTCATCTAGACATGACACAGATCGATGGAGCTCCACCATCAGTGTCTTTAGCCTGCCAGATGGCTGGTGGGCTTCAGTCTCCTGACATTCATCAGTGTCTTGCAGTCAGACCCTCCCACAATAAAGCAGTGACCCTGGGAGGAGTCCAGCAGGCTGGTGTGTCTCGCTCCTCCACGGGAGCTGCAAGGCCCTGGTTTAATGATGCCACCAAACGAGGCGCCATCGCCTGGGAGCCGCTGGAAATATGGCCAATATGGCAGAGCTCCCCCATACAGCTGGGCAACTCTGTTCCCCTTGTCAGTTTTGGGAATGCGTTTCACGGACAGAAAATAATGAGTAGCCTAATTTAGATCCGTGAGGTCCGTAGATTCCAATGATTTTAAGGCTTGCAGAAACCCTCTTAGGTCATTGTACTTTGAGCTCCCAGCTGCCCTGCAAACATTATCTATCCCAAAACCTGTCACCGAGGGGACATAGGTGTAAAATACAGAAAAATGTAACAGGGTCGGTGTGACCTGGCAAGTGAGTGGAATGTCATGGAATCTAATGTTCGTCCTCTGCCACCTCTCTATGGGTCTTCCTCGAAAAAACAGCAAAGCACTCATCCTACTAAGTGATTTTCTCTGACTCCCCGGGGTGATAAAGTGCACTTTGAAGCCACCCTCAGAGGCTAGTCCCTAAAACACCCAGCAATTCACAACTATGGCTTTAACAAGCCAGCTTCTTTTTTTTTTTTTTTTCTCAACAAGTAAAGTGAAAGCTTTTTCTAATGGACCCAACATCACTACTGTGGAAACCAACAAGCCCCATGGCACCATCAAATGAGCCCTGTGCAACAGTGGAGAGGGAAACAAATGTCACAAAAATGTAATTTCGCCTCTCATGTAAAGGGCTCTCCTGGCTCTCGCTCTGGATACCTCCTAGCATGTTACTCGGAGTTGTGAAATCCTATAAACCTTTAACACACATTGTTGTTACTTTTAGCTCCACATCTGTGTGCTGCAGGTATGAGTTAAACTGTGAATTGTCAAAGTCGATCATTTAAGAAATAAACATCTTGAGTTATCCTCGATCGTTTTTCCTATAGGTGCTCTTCTTAATTACCCCACTAAGGGCAGAACTTCTATTTATGTCTCTTTTTCAATTCTTTTCAGCTACAGAGGTGATTCTTATTATAAAATAAACTACTTTTTTTTCCTAAAATGAATGAATCAATTAAATGGTTTATTGCAAGCAATTGGGTAATAATACATGTAATAACATATTACATAATAAATAAAATAGGATACATATTGGCATAAATGACTCAAGTGTTGGTCAAACAAAATGACATTAAGTGTAAATACATTTTTCAATAACATTTTTTTGGGGAAAATGAAAAAAGGGGCCAATAACATAAAAACTGGACACCAAGTAAAAATAAAAAGAACACAGTTTATTATATAAACGAAATCCTGTGTCCTTAAAGAAAGAACAAAATGAAACAGTTTGTGTTCAGGTTCAAACAAAAAGACAAACCAAAAGGGATCGGAACCTTGACCAAAAATATAAAATAAGCCATGCTTAACCAAAATCTAGCTAAAGAAAACAAATAAACAAAGCCCGCAAATCAAGACTACCAACCCCAAACTAAAATAACAAAACCCAGCAGTGTAAGACTGCTATGGAAAAAAGGAGGGAAATGAACAAAACAAAACCAGCACAAAAAGAACCCTAAACCTTGGACCTCTCTGATTCCTGCCTGTGTGAGGCCGCCTCTGACTTAAACACCTGGCAGGTGCTAATTCAAATCATTTGCCTGACCTGCCCGGTGAGCAGAATGACCGGCATGTTAGAAAGTTGCAGCCCAGCAGGACGCAACACGCAGGGTTTCTGTAAGTGCGGCCCGCGGGAAGAGAGTTTTTGAGGTTGAATTGATGGTTATTAAACTAGCTGTACATTAGAAAAAAATACTTAGTGTATGTTTGTTACAAATCATAAAAATTAGAACAAATTTACCAGTGAGGAGCACAACAATAAGCTCCAACAACTACAGCGAGGCTGCACAGCAGATAATGTTTGCAAAAATGGCTAAATCCAGTGAAGCTTTGACAGAAGCTAGCTACAGCTGTGGCTTTGGAAATGGCCTGGTGTTGTACCAAGGTATGTTCCCCCTGCCGGAATGTGTTTCCCCACTCTCAGGCATCGTTGATTTGTTTCGTAACGCTCATATTTTTCCCCAAACAGTGTTAAAAGAAGGTGGATGATTAAAATATACTTTAACTTTATTATAAAGGGGGTACGGATTCTGTCGGGTCGGTCCTGATCCAGCCTGCCAGATTCTGTACCCTCAAAAAATTTGCTGTAGAAGCAACAACTATTTATTAGTTGTCCGTTGTTACAAGCTTCCATAACAAAGTCATATTCATAAATCGTATTTCTTATCCTATATTAGCCAAACGGACATAATTATTTTAACACAAAAAGTTATGGTTGTTTTATTTAAAATATGAGGAAAAATATCAAAATGTGACAATAAACTCCCTAAAGCCCCAGAATTAAATATATTTTAATCATCCACCTTCTTTTCACATTTTTTGGGACAAAATATAAGTGTTACGAAACAAATCAACAATTAAAGAGAGCGAGGAAACAAATTCTGCCAGGGGGAACGTACCTCGGTACGACACCGGCGAAGAACGCCCTTCAGCGCTAGGGAGTTTATGCTGAAAGTAACTCACAAAGACATCACACGGGTCGGTTGTTGACCAAAATTGATGATATTTCCTAGTTAAAAGAAGTTTCAGATCTTGCTCTGTTAGCTCTGTTAACTGTATAAATGACACTTGCTCTTTAAAGTAGTGAAAAACAACATTTTTCTGTAACCAAGACTGACCCCCAGTCTAAGTTCTTGATTTGACGCTCTGCTACAAAAACTTCAAGAACACCTAAATTCTCGCACAAAAAGAAAAACTCTCAGTGAAGCTGTCTCAATGGCTCCAAGTCCATCTTTTAACACATATTTGTCTTGTTTCATTAAAACCTCAGATTTAAAAGTATATCCACTTATTTTGACATGACGACAAATGAAAACCCGTTTTGTCCAGATGGTGATATGGATGCTCGTATAAAAGTATCAACAGTGTGCTTGGACCTGCAGGAGACATTTTCTAGACAAAGCATCAAAGAATCTGAAAAGATGCAGAAAAAGAGAGAGAGGGGGGGTGCATTTGATTTGAAATTGGTTTCATTCTTTTGTGTGCAAATCAAGGTTCCATTCATTGTTGTTCCTTTTCTCCTCATTCCCCTCGGTAGCGTGTTTTCCCGGGGACTGCTGTTCCGACCAGATAAACATTATTTCTTTTTTTTTTTTTGTGGTTTATGGCAATAATTGCCTTAAGATTGTTTTGAATGTGACACGGCTGTCAATGAGGAGGCAGGCAGATGGGAGGGGAGATGCCAGAGCACATTCTGTTGTAGCTTCAGGGAACATCTGCCATCAATATGCTTTCTGCTTACAAAAGTGCTACAGAATCCAGAAGATACATGTTTAAATGTTCCTAATGTTAGAAACCATGATCATTATGTATTTTTACTGTTAACAGCTGCCCAACGAATCTGTTTTACTCTGAATGATTTGATTATTAATTTGCACACACACACACATATATATATATATATATATGTGTTGCCTGTAAAGGACATACATTAAAATGAACGGTTACTCTATTCTCAAAGAATATTAGATAACAAATATGTAAGGGGATTTAGTTTCTTTCAATCTAACATATATATATGTATATACACCTTTTTTGGGTTTAAACAAATACAAAAAAAATGAGTGTTGAGGTTGTAAAAGTAATAAAAATTAGAAAAAAGTAAATGTCCTCAAAATAAAGTTCAATTAAAACTTTATTTTGGACATGATATTGCAATGCACTTAGTATGTTGTTTTGTCTTTTAAATGACTTATACTTTAGCAGAAATTTTGCTTTTACCATCTTTTCATTTGTTATTTTTTTTGCTGTGCATGCATGAAACAAGGGATATATATACACGAGGGATACATATTTATATTTATTTAATTGTAAAATAATAACAATAATATAATAATTATATGTATTTAAATAAATATGGGATGTCCCGATCCGATCACGTGATCGGAAATTACAACCAATCACGTGGTTGATGGCTCGATCGATATCGGATGTTGTCACCCGATCAGGATCGGATATTTCATTTATTCTTATCATGATCAGCGCTTTTAATTTCAATCTTATTATTCAGTATAAATACTCCACTAGATGTCTGCATGTCATGAACAGATTACAAAATGTAAAAATAGACCAGAAGTTTAAACCAGAGACTAACAAACAATTCAGTGGAGCTAGCAATGTGGTCGCAGAGTCAGACTTCCTGTCATGGTTCTGGATCCCTCCACCCTGTCAGCTGAGCTAATTAGTCAATTGACTCCACCTGAGCAGCTGTCGTCTTAAGGAGCTGCAGACCTGCAGTGGAGGTTGGATTGTACTATCACATCTGCTCTGTTGCTGCCTCAGTCTCCAGCCTGCCTCAGTCTCCAGCCTGCCTCAGTCTCCAGCCTGCCTCAGTCTCCAGCCTGCCTCAGTCTCCAGCCTGCCTCAGTCTCCAGCCTGCCTCAGTCTCCAGCCTGCCTCAGTCTCCAGCCTGCCTCAGTCTCCAGCCTGCCTCAGTCTCCAGCCTGCCTCAGTCTCCAGCCTGCCTCAGTCTCCAGCCTGCCTCAGTCTCCAGCCTGCCTCAGTCTCCAGCCTGCCTCAGTCTCCAGCCTGCCTCCTACCTGAGCCTTAAAAAACTTTTCCACTGAAGCTGTTGTTCCAGGGGTCTCCTTATCAACATCCTGACAGAACAATCCAACCAACATGGACCCCCATCAAACTTCGGCCTGGAAGGCTCAGGTAGAGGGAGCCATATCGGGTGTTGAAAATCGTCTTTCTGAATTCACTAAAAGTCTTCATGATATAACCCAACGTTTGAATCAAGTTACGCTTGCTGCCTCGGTTCCGCCTCCAACCAATGCGAGTGTAAACCCTGTTTCTGAACCTCGCATTCCCCCACCTGAGAGATTTGCAGGAGAACCGGAGAGATGTCGGACATTTTTGAACCAGTGTTCTATAATTTTTGCATTGCAACCCTCCTCCTTCCCCACAGACTCAACGAAAGTGGCCTATGTGATTTCCCTTCGTCTGGCCAAGCTGCCCAGTGGGTACAGCTGAATGGGAGAGGACTCTCTCCTTTCCTGTTCCTCCGTTCGAGGTTTTCACCTGGAGCTGCGCAGAGTTTTCGACCCCATTCAACCAAAGACAGAAGCTTCTCGCAAGTTACCACTGCTCTCTCAAGGTAACCGGTCAGTTGACCAATATGCCATTGAATTTCGCACCATTGCTGCTGACAGCTCATGGAATGATGCTGCACTCTATGACACATTCTACCAGGGCCTTGCTGAACGTATAAAAGATGAACTGGCAGCACGAGACCTCCCCACATCCTTAAATGGGTTGATTGATCTGGCAGCTCGTATTGACCGAAGATTTCATGACCGTCAACGCGAGCGAGGGGTGAGGCCTCAACGAAGTGTTGCATCTATGCATAACGTATCTCCTCTGCGCAGAGTGCCTGTAAAAGCTCCAGAGTCCTGCCATCCAGAGACTGAGGAACCCATGCTATTGGGAAGGACCAGACTAACACCTGAGGAGCGGAGCCGACGCCTTTCATTGAGACTCTGTTTCTACTGTGGAGAGAGGGGTCACCAGGTCAGATCGTGTCCAGTAAAAGCCAGGGCTCAGCAGGAATGATGGGATCGCTGCTGAGCAGAGTTTTGCAAAAACCAAAGTTTCTTCACCCATCTATCTCTGCCGTCATTCACCTCAGCAACAGGCCAGTCAAAGAGGAGGTTTTCATTGATTCCGGTGCAGACTCTAACTTCATGGATGAAGAATTTGTCAGAAAGCACAGAATCCGGATCCACGCCTTGAAGAGTTCATTGCAAGTGAAAGCTATTGACAACCATCTAATTTCTGTCAGTAAGTTCATCACGGGACCCATTAAAATTCAAATTGACAACCACTATGAGACTCTGTCATTCCATGTCATTAAATCCCCAAGACATCCTGTGATCTTGGGACATCCTTGGTTGATGGCTCACAATCCTCAATTGGATTGGTGCACAGGGAGAGTCCTGGGCTGGGGTTCTCATTGCCCAGCTAAGTGTTTGTTAGCTGCTAATCCTGGCCAGACACTTCCACCTCCTGACATTTACCCAGATCTTTCTAGGGTCCCAGAGGTCTATCATGAGCTCAAGGAGGTTTTTAACAAAGTTAGAGCAACGTCACTTCCTCCCCACAGGCCGTACGATTGTGCGATAGATCTTTTGCCAGGTACTATTCCACCCCGTGGACGGTTGTACTCGCTATCTGCCCCAGAGAAGAAAGCTATGCAGAGCTACATTGATGACTGTCTTGCAGCTGGCCTTATCCGCCCCTCTTCATCTCCTTCTGGAGCCGGTTTCTTTTTTGTAAAGAAAAAAGATGGAGGCCTTCGTCCATGCATAGACTATAGAAGCCTCAATCAGATCACAGTCAGAAACAGATACCCTTTGCCTTTGATTTCCTCTGCTTTTGAAATGCTACAGGGTTCCACCATTTTTTCAAAGTTGGACCTGAGGAATGCTTACCATCTGGTCAGGATCAAACAAGGAGATGAGTGGAAAACTGCATTCAACACCCCAGCAGGCCATTATGAATATCTAGTGATGCCCTTTGGGTTGACGAATGCCCCTGCTGTGTTCCAAAACATGGTCAACGATGTATTGGGTGACATGATCAATCATTTTGTGTTTGTGTATTTAGATGACATCCTGATTTTCTCCCGAAATAAGGAGGAACATGTCAAGCACGTCCGTCAAGTGTTGCAGCGCCTTCTGCAGAACCAGTTGTTCGTAAAGGCTGAAAAATGTGAGTTTCACGTCTCTTCAATCTCGTTTCTCGGACTCATTGTTGCCAAGGACCAAATTAAAATGGATCCTGTCAAAGTAAAATCTGTTGTTGACTGGCCCATTCCAGTGTGCAGGAAGCAGTTGCAACGATTCCTGGGGTTTGCCAATTTTTACAGGCGTTTCATCAAGGGCTATAGCCAGGTTGCTGCACCCCTTCATGCACTAACATCGTCCAAAATCCGTTTCGAATGGTCTTCTACTGCTGAAGGTGCCTTTGAGAGACTGAAGACATTGTTCACCTCTGCTCCCATTTTAATCATGCCTGACGTAGATCGCCAGTTCATGGTTGAAGTGGACGCCTCGAGCACTGGAGTTGGGGCTGTTCTATCCCAGCGATCTGAGATCGATCAAAGAATACACCCATGTGCCTTCTTTTCTCGTGGGTTGTCCCCAGTTGAGAGGAACTACGATGTAGGGGATCGTGAGCTGCTGGCCATAAAACTAGCACTTGAAGAATGGAGGCACTGGTTGGAGGGCGCTTCTCAACCCTTCATAGTTTTCACGGATCACCGGAATCTGGAGTATCTCCGAACTGCAAAACGCTTAAACCCACGCCAAGCCCGCTGGTCCATGTTCTTCACCAGATTCAATTTTACACTTTCATACCGCCCTGGCTCTAGGAACCTCAAGGCTGATGCCCTTTCACGTCAACATGAAGAGCAAGAGACACAACAAGAGCCTGAGTTTATTCTTCCATCTACTGCTCGCCTGGCTGCTCTTCACACTGACATAGAGGACAGAGTAGTGGCTGCCAATCATGATCAACCCACTCCTTCAAACTGTCCACAAGACAAGCTGTTTGTTCCTGACTGTTTAAGATCAGAAGTCATTCAGTGGTGTCATTCATCTAGATTGTTTTGTCATCCTGGCATTAACCGTACCCTCTCCATAGTACAGCAACGTTTTTGGTGGCCTACCCTCCGAGAAGATGTAACTAACTATGTCTCTGCTTGCCAGGAGTGTGTGCAGTCCAAGACTAAGAGGTGTCATCCCACAGGTCTCCTTCATCCTCTGCCGGTTCCTAAGCGACCTTGGTCACACCTGTCTATGGACTTTGTCACCGGGTTACCTCCTTCATTAGGTAATACTACCATTCTGACAGTTGTTGACCGGTTCTCAAAAATGGCACATTTTATTCCACTGCCGAAGCTGCCTTCTGCTAAAGAAATGGCTGACATCCTCATCCAGCATGTTTTCAGACTTCACGGATTCCCGAGGGATATAGTATCCGACAGAGGCCCACAATTTGTCGCACGTTTCTGGGCTGAATTCTGTCGCTTGCTCGGAGTGACTGTGAGTCTATCGTCAGGATTCCACCCCCAATCCAATGGGCAGTCGGAACGTTTGAATCAACAACTGGAGACTGGATTGCGGTTGTTGTGTTCTCAAGACCCCTCCTCTTGGGCCCGGAATGTTGTGTGGGTTGAGTTCGCTCATAACTGTCTACAATCATCTGCCACTGGGTTGTCTCCTTTCCAGGTTGTTTATGGATATCAGCCACCCCTTTTTGCTCTTCAGGAGAAACAGGTGGTCGTCCCATCTGCCTATGCTTCTGTCAGAAGATGCCACAATACCTGGCGCAGAGCGAGAGCGGCGTTGCTTCGGACTGTTCAGGGATACAAGGTGGCCGCGGATAAGAGACGTACCCCGGCTCCTAGTTATCGTGTGGGCCAGAAGGTATGGCTTTCCTCCAGGGATCTGCCTCTTCGTGTGGAGTGTAGGAAACTGGCCCCTCGTTTTGTGGGTCCGTTCCCTGTTGCTAAGGTGGTCAACCCGGTGGCAGTAAGACTGAGACTACCCAAGCCTTTGAGGGTGAACCCCACCTTTCATGTTTCTAAGATCAAGCCAGTCAGGCAATGTGACCTTGTTCCCTCTCCCAGGGCTCCGCCTCCTGCCCGTTTCATAGATGGGGGCCCTGCCTACACGGTCAAGCGGCTGTTGAAGTCTCGTCGGAGAGGGCGTGGACTACAGTATCTGGTGGACTGGGAGGGCTACGGCCCTGAGGAGCGGTCCTGGGAGCCTGCTCGATTTATCTTGGACCCTGATCTTGTCTCCCAGTTTCACCGGGATAACCCTGATCAACCTTCCCGGTCGTCTGGAGCCGCCCGTTAGGACGGGGGTACTGTCATGGTTCTGGATCCCTCCACCCTGTCAGCTGAGCTAATTAGTCAATTGACTCCACCTGAGCAGCTGTCGTCTTAAGGAGCTGCAGACCTGCAGTGGAGGTTGGATTGTACTATCACATCTGCTCTGTTGCTGCCTCAGTCTCCAGCCTGCCTCAGTCTCCAGCCTGCCTCAGTCTCCAGCCTGCCTCAGTCTCCAGCCTGCCTCAGTCTCCAGCCTGCCTCAGTCTCCAGCCTGCCTCAGTCTCCAGCCTGCCTCAGTCTCCAGCCTGCCTCAGTCTCCAGCCTGCCTCAGTCTCCAGCCTGCCTCAGTCTCCAGCCTGCCTCAGTCTCCAGCCTGCCTCAGTCTCCAGCCTGCCTCAGTCTCCAGCCTGCCTCAGTCTCCAGCCTGCCTCAGTCTCCAGCCTGCCTCAGTCTCCAGCCTGCCTCCTACCTGAGCCTTAATAAACTTTTCCACTGAAGCTGTTGTTCCAGGGGTCTCCTTATCAACATCCTGACACTTCCGGGATCAATAATTCTTTTAAAACACTTTAAACTGACAGCTAGTAGCTCTATTGGCTTATTTTAACGTAAACAACAACCTATAAAGGCGTTTTAACAGAAAAAGACAGTTTTTGTTTCTTTTTAATGTTGGTCTCTTTGTGCTGCCAACAGACGGCTGTAGAGCAGCTGCTAACTGTGCTAAGCTAAATGCTAGCTCTGTGTTTTAAGTCCTTAGGACTGGAGATGTTCTTTGATATACCTTATTCTAAACAGTTTCTTTCCAAAGCACTAATTAATTTGAAGAAATTTACTGCATAAGCATTAAATTAGGCTAAAATAAATCTTACTTTACATTTTTTGAGAACTATATTTAAAAAAAGAGAGAAAGAGCAGCAAAGCATTATTGACGAGTCATTTTTTTTTTAACATTCCTATAAATGCCTTCCTACTCAATGTCTAGTAAGGTTTTATTGTGTCGATAGGAGTCTTTGTTCAAAGTTTCATCCACTCCTGGTGTCTTCTAGCTTCCCTGCATGTCCTCATTAATTGAACTCCTCCAGTCATTCATCACCTCAAACTATCTAACCTCGCCTGAGTAACAAACTCTCTTATTTCCCCTCTGCCTCTCAGAGGTGGCACTCTGCAAGCAAATGAAAAAGACAGCATGCTGCTATCACACTGTTATCATTGTTATTCAACAGATATTTTTAAAAACTAAAACAAATCAAAGCATAGTTACAAATATTTGCAATATGGAGCCCTGTAGTTGCTAATTCAATTGCCTTAGACATATTGAAGCAAATTGAGATACAAATAATTAAAACATAAATATATATTTATATCCAGTTGAACTTTAAATGAACCCAATTTGAAACAGTGTCATTCAATGAGAACATTTTAACAAGTACTTTTGTATTGGATAATAAAGACTCAATTTAATAACTTAAAACAAATCCCTCAACTTTTAACAAAGTATTTTGTTTTTAAAACTCAAAAAAGTTTAATAAATAAAACTTAATTAAGACAAACTGAATGTAGAGCTGTTGTATATTTTTTTTTTAATAATGTTACTGACAGTTATTTGGCAGAATTTAAAAGTATTGTTATCATGTTCTTGCACCTGTATGTATCTGCTTAGGAACTTTTTCACAGTAAATATTCTTTTATTTGGCACAAGAACAAACTATTTAACAAAATACATTCAAGGTACAGTAAATGAAACAGAGTGTAGAGTTTACACAAAGGCACCAGATATAAAATAATTCTTTAAGTCTAAATTTCTTGTTCAAAAATAATATCGGAAGCTTTTATTGTATGTACAGTATATATTTGAGGTCACACAATGAACCAAATGTATGTTCGAATGATAGATACTTTATTACAGACTCAAGGTCCATTTGGCACAAAGACACAACAGATAAAATACTTAAAAAAATAAAATAAATACACATATATATAATAAAAATTTAAAAATAAAATAAATAAGAAGACACATGATAATAAAAGTTTAAGAGTATAAAAACAAAGTATAAATGTTTTATTACACTACATAAAGTTCTGTATGAAATCAGCATTAAAATGTGTAAATATTTGGAGGATTAATAGGAGTCTAAGTTAAAATTATTTATTTTTTTATTTATTTATTTTTTATCAACGTTGTCCAGATTTATACTGAGTAAAATTAAGACATCATATAAGATACAAGATGTGATACACAAAGTGATACACAATACAGTACATCATACAATACACAATACAGTACATGGTACTGTACATGATACAGAACACGACAAGATGCACGATACGACACACAATACGAAAAAAAAAAACAAAAAGAAATATCCGAAAGCGAGTTAGAGGAAGTGAAAGCCTTAAAAAATTCTCACCCCCATTCCCTAAACCAAACTTATCACCACATCCAGTGGACCCACTATCTATTATACCGCTGTCCTTTCTTTAATGAGTACATTTACCCATAAACACATAGAAACTAACACACATAAAGACACCTGATATGTCATGTACAAATATTCATTTGGTTTGATTTTTACCTTATTCACCAACACACCCAAGTACACTCAATATAATTCAAATTTCTATTAATAAATATTTAGATTTGTTGTTGTTTATCTATGTTTCGTTTATGTATAATAGTCATATTTCTATATAACATCTTCATGTTTAGATTATTAAAATTAAATACTATTTATTTTTGTTCTATGATATGTTGTATGATAAATAAATAAACAACATAATTAATGCACATTACTCTCTGTCATTACTTTAGTAGACTATTTTATTTGTTTTACTGCCAAATATCTTACATGTATTTGCCCTGAAGAGTCTTGCTGATTACCCCTTTTCAGCATCCGGGGGTCATGTGAAAGTGCACTCAATAACCAGAATAACCGATTCTTGATTACGCTGGCTTCATTATTTCTACACAATAAAAAAATGGCTTCAGGAAATGACTTAAAATTACAATTATTTCATATTGAAAAGCTCTTCAGAGAATGATTGTGTCTTCTTGACAACCTTTGAAGTGTCAAAATGGTACATTTCCTGCTGGTGACTTCAGTATGTATACTGTTGAAGGCATCTGCTCTTAAAAAAAAGGGAAAAGGAGGCATTGTAACTAATTCTTGACTCAGCAATAATTAGATAGAAAACACATCATTAGATCAGAACGCCTCCTCAACATTTGTCAGCTTGTCAGGATGCAGGAAGGGTTCCACTGCAATGAGTCAAACGAAACATGTTGAGATTTTCTTCCTTATGTTATATCACCCATATTTTTCTGCTACTTACATTCCTTACTGTTGACTTCATTATAGAATTTCTGTAAAAAAAAAAAAAAAAAAAAAGAAGAGAATAAATAATAATAAATCATTCGGGACGCTTAGGCCCACACCAAACAATGCACTGAAATTATTCAATCACTTTTTAAGAATGATTGCACTGGCCGCGATTACATAAGCCTGAGGTGTTCTGAATGTTCAGCTGATTGCATTAATACTGAATTACAGTATATTCCAACACAATTACCATTTATTTAATTTTTTTTTTTTTGCCCCTCCACAATTACCATTTAGCTGAATGTGGGATTGCTTAATATGTTTTCCTCCATTTTAGCCTCATAGGAGTGAATTCGTAATGTTTCATTATTGCTGTGACATTTAATCAACAAGAGCCACAGAGTTAAGAAAAGTCTAATTTTCTGTTTCCCGAGGAGACGCCGCAAAGCGAACACCTTGACAGGGTGTTTACTTTCCATCAAAGCTTAGCTGAAAATGACCAAATATCTCCGGATTCTTTTTTTTTTTTAAGTACATACTTTTGCACCCTTGGCTCACGTGGAACTAATGTCTAAACACTTTTCTCCTAATACTGACAAATAGTAACTGTTGGTTTTGCTGGTGGAGGTGGAGAGCGAAAGCAGCTAACATAATTTTCCTCAATCCTAAACCTCTGGGATGCTTTGTTGGGCTTTGTAGCTCTAATGCCTGGAAGCCGAATGTGGGGCTGTAGCACTCACTACTGGTGGCATTTCACTATAAGCCATAAGGTAGACCACAGGCTTTCCTTAGGGGATTTGCAGCATAAAAAATGAGTCTGGCTGGTTTGCAACCCCTAAAAGTGGCAGCAGAACAGAGAAGAAAAAGTGAAATGCCACCATGAAAAATCTATCACCTTAGAACCTACAATGCATGTCCGCACATTTCTGCAGAAGCTGCTTTGGGTCAGGAAGTTGCATCTTGTATAATAATCCCCTTCTATTTTGTTCCCTACTCTTGTTTACTTTGTCATAACAAACGAGCATAAAAATGTAAAAAAAAGTTGTCTGCACATCCAGTTCAAACGAGCTGCCAAGCCGATTATAACCAAGATTCCCTTGCTGACATTTGTTGTGTCGTAGTTTAATTCAGCGACACACTTTAATTCAGTATGTGCTTGTGTCAGTTCCAGAATGCTGACAGATTGCTGCGTGTCTGCTGAGGATGTAGGTACGAGCTATACCATCGAGAGACGGGGCAGAATCACAGATGCTGAGGTGCTGAGATTGCATCAGCATAGAAGGGACTAAATCCTATCAGACAAGTCAGTGAAGGGAGAGGAATCCCTCCTGAGAAAATAAGGAAAAGAGGAAAAGTTAATGGACGGAAATCCGGTCACAATGGAAGCTCTGCTGTCATTTTGGGGGGAAAAGTCAAAGAAAATTGTGACGGAGGTTTCTAATTTCTAATGAAAGATTTTGGTGGGATGTTTAAATACTTGATCATAATTGTCCAAAAGTATTTAAAGACAGCAAGGTATCCAAATAAATGTGCAGGAGGTTTATGGTTCAGAAACTGAGGGAAAATGGCCATTAAACACATCCAGAGCCAAGAGGATAACTGCCACTCCCAGGTGCATAAAGACATTGATGTTGCTTTAAGGGGAAGATTAGTCAAAACGTGTTTATTGGAACAAATCCATTGATCAGATATGAGGCAAAATAGTCTCCAATATCACAATCAAGAAATCTTTTCCCTTTGACCTTGATAACTACCCCCTGTCTTCTGGATCTTCCACTCTAACACCAGCTACCTTCATGTCTTCGTTCACTGCATTCATAAACTTCTTCTTTGGTCTTCTTCTAGACTTCCTTACTGCAGCTCTAGACCCAGAATGCTTTTCTGTCTCACCTGTCACTTTTTCCACCCATTCCAACCTGCCTGAACTCTCTTTTTAACTTCTTTTCCACACTCTTCCTTACTTTATGGTTCTAAAACTCAGTTTACCTCGGGGTTACTGAAGGCAGAGTCTGGGCCGTATAGGGTTCCATTTGGGCCTAAAATATGTTTTGGTGTCCACCGTCTATATCTTTGGTCCATCGTCTATGTCTCCTGAACAAGTTTATAAAACATGTGTTTATGTCTACACTCTACTAAGCAATATCTTCTGTGTCCTGTAAAACAACAGGAGCTAACGACGCTAGCAACTGTTGCTAAGGACTTTTCCGAAAACCAGATCCAACAATAGCAAATGCAAAGTTTTGATAAGTAGTTGTGAAGCATCACAAAGAAAATACAAAGCTATCATCAAAGAAGCGTGGACATCCAGAAGATTTTGCACAGTAGACACCGAACTTTCATACTGAAACGCAAATGGCTGCCAGTTTGAGACCCCTGCCCTAGATACTTCAAATCCCCCTCCTTCTTTATCTCTTCGCCCTGTAACCTCACTTTTCCTCTTGGGTTCCTCTCATTCACACACATGTACTCCGTCTTTCCGCGGCTAACCTTCATTCTTCTCCTTTCCAGGGTAAACCTCCACCTCTCTAGCTCCTCCTCCACCTGTTCCTTGATCTAAATATAAACCACAGTATCATCTGCAAACATCACAGTCTATATAGATTCCCGTCTAACCTCACCAGTCAGTCTGTCCATAACCACTACAAACAGGAAGGGGCCCAGATCTGACCCCTGATGTAATCCCACCATGAACTCCGCCTCACCGCTGTCTTACAGGCAAATGTCGCCCCATTTACACACCAAAAGAAGCTTGTAGGAGCCAAAAATGTAGTTTCTTTGCACATTTCCTTGTTTACTTTGTAGTTTTGTCTGCTAAACCTTTTTTTTAATTTGTCAAATATTGACACCTGGGTGTTGTTATAGTTTTTTTTTGCAGTCACCTTTTCTGCTTTTGGTCAATCAGATCCATCAACTCATGCAAAATCAACTTATTATTTTCTCCTTCGGATTGCGGATGCGACATATTTATAATTCAGAAGCACATAAGACAGACAAAGTGAACCCACTGGCTCCTCCGGAGACTTCAACAAGAAAGTCACACTCAAAAATGAACCGTACTTTGTAATGTTTTAAAAATGTGCATTTTTAGCTCTTCTTCGTTCATAAATAAACATTTTCTGGGTTAGACAAACTTTTTTTTTTTTTTTAATTTACAGAGGCTCCTTATCCTTGAAGTTAAGTTCTAAAAAAATAAGCCCCCACGATTAATTTTACATGTTTGAAGACTGAAAACACACTTTGTTTAATTTTTACATGTTCACATTTTCCCTCTTGTTTAAACTCTCAAAATATAAAGCTCCATAGAAAAAGAACTCCAGTGTTATACATGGAAAACAAAGATCTGTTTTCAATCAAAGATTTATGCAGATTTGGCAGCTGAATGCAGGAGATTAATTTACAAGATCTTCAGCCAATCAGGATGCAGAATTGCACCAAAAAAATCTGCCAAACAGCAAGAAAAGTAAACCAACATATAGTGTGGTACTATGCTTTCCCTTATTGTATAATCTTTCTATATGCATTTTTAAAGTGTATATTTGATAAAACTTGAGACAATTAATTGATTTTTTGAGTACACTGAACATATGGTGTGCTGTATATTTTTTTTCAGCATGTATGTTACACTTTAAGACCTGAAAGAAGAATCCCGTCATCCATTGGTCATTAAAAATCCCTGAAATTTAAAAAACTGCTGGTCTTTATAAGTTCATTAATTCCTGTTTTTTTGTGGATCTTTGACACAGCAACCAGCTTTGCCACCGAGATGAGAGTGGAGTCCCCTGTCAGCTCCAACTTATTGAGTAGTAGCTCAAAGCCTGCAAATTTAGACCAGCCAGGTTAAAAAAAAATGACTTTTCTATTCATGACTTTACTTAAAATCTTGGATGCACTTGGGAAAAAGAAAAATCAGTCCATCATCACAAGAAGCACCTCACAGAATTTAGATTGCACCTACTTATCCTCTGACATGTTAAAAGGGTCCAACTTTTGTCTACTCACACTCATCGGTCAGAACTGTCGGATTTTCTAACTCTGAATAAAACTTTTACAACTTTACATTGTGACAGTTTTTGAAAATAGAGAGCAAAAGTGTAATTTGAGTTATTTTTTCAGCATTAAGCAAATGAACAAAATGTTTTCTTAATTTCCAACCAATTGAAATGCAATATGAAAAATGAAGCATTTGATATGAACCATGTTGTTTGCTGAAGGTTTAAGCAGTAATCTGCTGTAAGTGCAGCTCTGCTGCTGTTTGACGTCAGCTTACACTGATCTCAGGTGTGTTGTGTTACTGTGTGGGTTTGTGTTGCACTGGTAATTGGTTTCATATCTTTCTCCCAGCGTGGTAATGTGAGATAAATCCATAATAAAGAAAAAATAAAAAAATCCTTAATAAATCCATAATACCAAGATAAATCAATCAGGGTTTGGAATTCTATCTATCTATCTATCTAGCTATCTAGCTATCTAGCTATCTAGCTATCCATCTATCCATCTATCCATCTATCCATCCATCCATCCATCCATCTTAATTTTTAAAATATTTTATTTTCTTGAAAAGAAATGAAGTGCAGGTCTTAAAACTAAGTTTATAACATCGATATCAAGCCACAAAAAATGACTTTTAAATGATAACAGTCTTTGCCGAGGCTTCCAGAACAAGCAAACATGGATGAACGGCACAAGGGAGAGGAAGACAAAATATTCTGGGAAAAGAACAGGAGCTGAATATGAGAAACAAATCAATTCTGGTGGAGAGCGGAGCCAAGTGAACAGTCTTGTGAACCGGGCCTGGGGATGTGATGTCATCAGTCAATATTCAAGTCTGATGATGAACAGGGAGTTTTTCTCTTCGCCTCCTCTGTCGATTATCAAACAGGCTCACCTTGTCTTTTCTGTGGCGCAAGATCAATAGAAAAACAGCCTTTGCTTTTCGCCGCTACCTTCACTCTCGTTCAGATCATTATGCTTCATGAGGAGTTCGACTTCATTTCTGCATTAGCGGCATGACAGCCGTCAGAAGGGTGTCGCTGCAATGATGTTTGTCATACCTCGCTCCTCATTTGTGTAAGTGATGCATCCTTGTGTGCCAGTGCACGTAATGCCTTGTGCTTTTTTCAGCACTTCGCTCACTGCACAGAGCCTGCTGGAAAATCTCAGCGCAGGCGAAGAGAGTAAAATCAATAATCTATTCTATTTAATGGGCTGGAGTGTCACAGTAACCAGATAGGAGTGGATGAGGCGAATCACCCATTGCCAAATACTAACTGAAGGGTGCGACACGGGGCTGTCCCTTTCCTCTTCCTGCTTTGCACTGTTACAAATACTACGTATGCACCATCTTCCTTTGCTTTGAATTTGATTTTCTCCTTGTTATTTCATTTATTGATCCTTAATCATGGAAAATGTTATAGTGGAGTAAAATCTTAAGTATGCTGAGCCATCCCTGTGGGATTAGTTTATAAAATACTCAATAAACAGAAAATGTATGCAGTTTGGCACAAACAAGTATTAAAAGCTGGCATCTCTTGCTCATTGAACCCAAAGAAACATCTGACTTCTGACCAAAACTGACTTCTCTCTGGTTCTGCAGGTTTTAATAAAAGTAGATTTGATTTTGTGTCATTCTGAATTCATATTTGACGACATATTAATAAAGAATAACCCTAAGCTCACACGGCTAGCGTTACAGCTACAGCAGACGGCTCATATTAGCTACTGGATGACTGCGGCCACAGGCTCGCCACTTGTAAAAGGAAGTACAGTAACGCCTCCCCCCCCTTATTTGTTGCGCCTCAGCTTCGGTGTCCGGCGAAAATTTAAACCCAACAAAATAGATTTGCAGCACCACAGAGGGCAGATCGCAGAGGTCAAACGTGATTATCCACAGTGGAAACGCGTGTGAACCGCAGGGTAACATTATCTGAGGAATGTAAGCAATTACCTAAAAGGAGAAAAACAACTTGATTCTACAAGTCAGAAGTCAGCTCAAGTCAGCTAAGAAAAAGTTATAAACACAATACATTTAACTTCATATCAAGGATTCTGTTTTCTGATTTAAGTTCGCTAGAGTCCAACTCCAACTATATTTTTTGCATCTTAAAGTTATTACCAGTGGTCTTTTAATTATGTTTATGCAGTTTTTGTTCCAAATGAAAAAAAATCGCCGTCAGTTTATTTCCCATCATCCCTTTGTTTACATGCTTCACTGCTAGCTCACAGCCCCACACAACCCATGCTAACATTAGCATAGCAAAAAATAAACAAAAATAAAACAGTGAGCAATATCGGAGCTATCCAGGCAAACTGTTTTAAGCCAGAAGGCTACTCAAACTAAGGAAATGTATCTATTTTTTTTTAAATCTATTTATGGATCTATTTATCTAAAATTTGATGCATCAGAACTGATTATCGTGATTTGAATAAAGAAAACTCAGAAATGCGTTTTTAATCTTATACTCGACTTAAACTAAAATTAAATTAGCAAAAGCATATTTTTCATGATAGTGGGTGTTTAAAACTAGTTTTCACAATAAGATGTTTTGTACTTGAATGATTCATACACGACTGATGGACATTGGAAATCACTTTCTGACACCGCTGCATTATGTGCTTTTTTCTCCCAAAAGCTACAAAACAGCATGATTGTTTTTTTCAAACACTTTCTGATCTAAAGCTTGTCAATACTAGTTGTAGACATCCTGACCTTTATAGAACATCCCAGGCTGATACACAGTGGATTACAGTCCAGTTCATCCATTCAGTTCTGGTGAAAGTCTCATCACTGTAAAATATTTTCTTTATCCTGCTCAGTTTCCTTTTTAATGAAAATGGTGGCTGGAAAAACAATCGATTCTGCGTACACTTTTCAATATATACAAAGTGAAGTGAAAGAGTTTACACTACAAAATACCAAAAAAAAGAAATTATTTAACCGTTAAAATATAATTAATAAAAAAAAATATGAAAATATAACATTTTAAAATATAATTTCAGGGTAAAGTTAAAGTTGGCCTTTTCTTCCACCTGGTATGTCAAATTACTTTTTTTTTATCACTCAAGTCACCAAAACATAGGAAATGTCCATAGAAAATAAAGGTAAATAATATTTTAAAATCAAATTAAGACAATTTACTGTAATGTTTGCACCTGTTTAGTAAACTTATTTATCCTTACCTAAAAAAATTGGTTAAGAAAATGTAGTATATATTTTAAACTATATTAACTGGGTGAACCTCTACAATAAATGTATAGGAGTTCGTTTGTCCTGTTGCTCACGATGGACTCTTGTGATTAAACTTAATAATATTAAGTAACATTAAACATGTAAGTATGGAGAGAAAATAGACTCACCTCAATTTGTGCGTGCGCAATTCTTGATTTGTAACTCATGTAATACATTTTATGCATAAGAACAAAAATTACAAAATTCAAGAAATTAGTTGACACACACATAGAACAGCTTGAAACGAAATAAATACAAATCTTTAAAAATTATGCATGAATCGCTTGTTATGCACACACAAAACCACATTTATGCAAAAAAATCTGTAAAAAAAAAAAAAACAGTAAAAGTTTGTGGTTTATGACGCCGTTTTACATTACCTGAACTTGCCGTAATTAAAACTTTAAACTTGCAATTTTGGGCATTTTGTAAGACCTCCTTGGTGGGCTGACATTCTTGAATGAGCCTCAGTCCCTTAAGGACCATCAGTACAACCCAAGATGAGCTCCACAGATGTGGCTTAAACATGATCCAGTTCTTTACTCAACAAGATTGTGGAATCAATGTTTTTTAGGCTGACGTAACAATTCCAATGCCGTGTCTTCATTCATGTTAAAGCAAAACTACATTAAAGAGCGTCTGATCCTTGGATTTAAAGTGACATTTATCCCAGTATGTATGGCTTTATATCTCTTTATGTTTCATGTCTCTCTGCCACATGCAGCTCTTTTATCACTCCACTGTGGCTCTTTGACTTTGAAGAAAAGGCTATAAATGATGGGTTTGTAGTTTTGGTTGATTTGTTTTAGTTAATTAAGTTATGTTAAGATTTTAACATGTCAGACAACTGAGCAAAATGATGTGGGAAAAAAAATTAATTTACTGTCAGAAATGCTGTTGCACAGAAGCAAAGTTCTCAGAGCAAACAAGTGTTTTACATGTCTAGATTTTTTATTTAAAAAATTGGATTTTGCACCAATGTCGTTAGATTTTTTAAGAGTGTAGGGAGAAATAGACTCTCCGATATATCGCAATATTTTTTTTGGTGATCTATTTAAAATGTTGATGATAATTAATTTTTTTTTTTTGAGAGTCCGTAAATGTCTTACTTTTGTTTTCCTCCTAAACCCCCGACCACTAGTTGGAAGCACAGCAAACTGAGCCTCTTTAAAAGGTCAACAAACAGGGAAGTAGGAGGCTGACTCCACCCACTGCCAAAATGTTAACATCCAATCAGAGGGGTGGGGCTTGGAGGAAGGAATATTATCATTACCGGAGCTGCAGATCATGACTTGGGACTTCTGAAACTTATATGGTTTGACCAATCACAAAATGTCACTGTAATAACTTCATTGAACCTGTAGGGGGCAGAACACAGACAGTTTTAGACTATATTTTCAAGAATTAAACAAGTTCATTTTAACTTATCAAACATTTGGCAATGACCAACAGGCAGTACTTTTAAAGCCCCTCCTACAGAGGTCAACAGCCAAAAAAAAGTTTATTTAGGGTTTGGTTACTCTTTGAACAGCTCTACACCGCGACCAAAACAACAAGATTTTGCGAGAACCAGCTTGTGTTAAATGCTCGGTCATCCTTGTGGGTTTTTTTTGCTATGACACATGTACTACTTATTTGGAATGGGTACGTAACCAAAACTTTGTGCTACATTGCTGCCAAAAATGTGGATGTTTCCTAGCGGGTAAGATAAGAATGAGTGTATCTACGTAGATTTTATTTTGAAAAGAACTTCTTTTTTTCTGTCAAATTAAAATAAGTAAAAGTTGTTACAAATTGCAAAATGTAACATTTATCAATCAGTTATGGTAAATATAATACCTACAAAGCCATAAATTGAGTGTTACATTTTTTTAAATGGTGAAGGGGGCAGCTCTTTCAGCATTGAAGATTTCTGACCCCTGGCTTTGACCACAAGGAACCCTAAATGAAATCTCATCTTGAACATGAAAATAAAAAAACATGTATATTCTAATTGGGAAACTGACTGTAATTAAGGATGGTTAGCAATAAATACCAGGGATAAATGTTAGTGATGAATAGTTACTAGGCATTAACCAAAAGTCAAAAGTCTGAACAGTTCTGAAGTTAGTCTGTCTCTTTAAATTCCCTCCATTCTTCTGGATTATTTCTGTCAAGCAAACCATCCTACATCAAATTTTCTCTTTTAAGTCGACCTGCCTTGTAGCACTAGTATCTAAAGATTAAGATTTAGATTGTAACTTAAGTTTGCATGTGTATATCAGTGTGTGGCACACACACTTTCACGTCTATGGAGTGTTTTGTGGACCAAAAATTATGTTTGAAAAAGACGAAAAGCCTTTTTGCAAGACTGCGACTGGGATAAATTATGTTTGAACATGCTCAATTATTTGTATAATCTTCTGACACTTGGACACATTGGTATTTCAAAATAACTTTTTTTACAAATGCAAATAGTTTATTTGCAGATCCAAAAATCATCAGTCGTCAGCTCACACATTTAAAGAAGGACATTAGTATTACAGCGAGCCTTATTAGCTGCTGAAGTGGTGACACGGTGACTCGGCTCTCAGGTTTTGGGGATGTCAGAGGGCAGAGCAGCTGCAGACACCTCCAGCTGCCTGGAAGCTGAGAGCAGCCAAAGGCTGGGAACATAAATGCGTGACACAGTTCAGAGGAAATCAGCACATTTCATCAGAAAAGGCAGCAGCTGAATGGCCCATGATAAAAGCTCTTACTGAGTCATTTGAAGAACTGACGGCAATGGTGAAAACTGATTGCATGCATTCACTACGTCTCATTTCCTGCTCTTTATTTATGACAAAAGGTCACAATTTCAAGATTTCGATAGCAAGAAAAAACGTATTTAATTGATTTAAATGCAAAATGTGCTCATGTAGGTCAGTAAGCCGGGCTGCAGCGGGGACATGTTCATTCTGTGATTGAGGCGCAACAGATTTGAAATGTTTTAATCAGGAAAAGCTTCTCACCTCCAGTTTGAAGATACTATTCATTTGTAAAAACACTAAAACTAGCTAGATGCTTCATTTATAATTTTTTATAATAATATTTTAATATTTTCTTTAAAAAAATAGTAAAGGACTGCCACAGAAATGTACAAAGTTGGACCAATTCCGACAAGACATCGATAAATAATATATTAATGTCTTCCTCAGCATTAAAGGCTTTATATCCTGTATTGACAAGAAAGAGACTGATTAAAAAGTTTTTATCTTGCTGATAGAAAGAAATGCCGTCTCTGTGGGAAATGAGTGAAACAAAAAAGAAGCCATAAAAGTACATTCATCTTCTCCTCCTTGGCCTGTTTTTTTACTTAACACTGAGAGCAAAAACAAAGAGGGGCAAAATATGTTGGTCTGTTTATTGGAGTGGATATGTTGTATTTTTACATTTGAATTGAAATTGGTTGTTATAACATTATAATAACAGTTAAATGTGTTAACACGTGTCCCCAAAATTATGTTTTCTTTAAATTTTGACATCAATTTGCTTTTAAAACAGACTTTTCTCTACAATTTTTTTAGTTGTGCAATAAAAAAAAAGATTTAATTTTCTTCTGGATTTTTGAGTCAAACAAAACAAAACAAGATGAGGTTAAAGCTTGCAGAAAGTCATATGCATGCATCAAAACATTTTTTTTTTTTGCTGTTGCAGACATAAAACCTTTTTACGACTAAGGAAAAATTGGAAACCAAACTTTAAAAATTAACAGTCTAACACTCTTATTAGACACAAAAATAAAAAAAAGTGCACGCTTGAAACAACTAATTTTGTGGATTTTTAATAAAAGAGTATTTAAATCATTAATCTAAACATTGTGATGCAAACTAATATGTCTTAAAAATTATTTTCCAGGAAAAAAATTCTTGATGGCAGCTTTTTATGCTTTTTATACCCAGAAGGAGCTCCTGGTTCCAGACAGAGCCACATCTAAGGTCAGGAGGTCAAAACATAGAAGGTGTTGGTTAGGCTTCCTGCTGTTTCAGCAGTGGAACAAAATGATTTTTGAGATTAGGAACTTGCTCTGACACATCATGAACTCCCTCTCTCCAGCAGAGGTCAAAAGCAATCAGAAAGCACGACGTGGACGCTTACGTTGCCAAAGTTGAGAAGCCTTTTAGCAACAGATTGTACTACGGATCATCAAATGAGGCTTTTTGATGAACTGAAACTTAAACTTTCTCTGCTGGTAATTATTTTAATTATATCTTATGGAAATGTCAGGCTTGTTTTACAAATTTGTCGAACATCTGCTCTTGAAAATCAGAAATCACTACAGCTGGGTTAAAAAAATAAAAACAGAATGTTTTAGCTTGTAGGAAATTTTCTTAAAAAAACAAGAAACTATGGAGCCCTGGTTATGACATTTAAAAAAAAAATTATATTTTTAATGCACAAAATACAAATAAAGTGCAAATTTGTGTGCACAAAATTCCAATTTGAGGGAATATTTTTTTTTCAATGACATAACCAGGGCTCCATAGGAAACAGAGGTTGGCAGAACCCTTAAAAAAATGATAAAGCTCAAGTAATATTTCCTTACAGAGTGGAAAACCGCCTGGTGACACCACTCTTACCATAAAGATCTGACACCATCTTGGCTCAGTGAGACCAAAATGTAGCAACTACTTTGTTTTCAAGCAAGTGTGTACTTGGTGGGGAAAAAAGAAAAAAACTTGACACTCCCACAAAAAGTGCTTAGAATTTGGTGGTGGGGAAAAACCATCAGGATAAGCTTTGGTGTGTATTGTGATTGCAAAGCCCTTGTCACCTGGACCACTAAAAAGAGCTTTTATGCTACAAGTCACTTCTCTAGTTGAATGAAATGTTTCTTTTTTTTTACCTGCAGAGTGCTTTATGTCGAGCACTTTGCAGGGTCAAGTGACTTGCATGTGGACACACATTTATATGTGGACCTACAAGGACCGTTTATCCTTCCATCTGAAAGACAATTACTTTGCATCCTGAGCTGCAGTCGCCAACGGTAACGGCATTGTATTAAAAAGTTCCCTCTGCTTGTGCAAAGATATCAATATAGTTGGAGTAAGCATTATTGTATGTGTTCTAATTCAATTCTAATGATTGAATAAATAAGAGATTAGTCAAGTTTTGTCATTTCTGTTTAGATTTTTAACATGTCAAGTACATTAGAAAAAAAGCTTAGTTGACTGTCAAAAAATCTGTAGAACTTTTTTTTTAATTTCTATTTTTAAGTTGTGGTTAGTCAAATCAAAGTCTCTACAAGTATTTTTATTTTATTAAATTACACTAAAGTTTTGAATAAATGTGGTTTAAAATGACTGACATGATTTAGAGTCTTGTGTTTTCAATTTAAAGCTAAGGTTATTCTAAATGTTTTGACTTTTTTATGTTCAATAAATAGATTCTTCTAAAACGTTTATTTTTGAGATTGAAAGGAAAAAAAGCATGGCAAAATCCTAATAATAAAAACTGTCAGGCTTAAATGTCTTGCATTTTTAACATGAGAACAGCTGCAACAGCAGGAGGACCTTTTTTGATACAGAGTGGGTTTTATTTTGAAAGGAACTAGGGTTCAGAAGTAAAAGATGTTACAACTGTTACACATAGAAACATATAGACACTGTTGTAATTCAATTATTGTAATATAAAAAAAAATACATTCATAAATAAAAGCTTAATTGTCGAAAAAGCAAAAATATTGTGCATTTTTAAATGATAAAATTGAACTTTGTGGCTCTTAGTGGGTTCTGGTCTTTAAGAGACTAAATGGTTCTTTTAGCATTAAAATTTGCAAACCTCTTATTTAGTGAATTGTAATCCAGTTGTATAAAGTTCAGACGAGTTATTGTTGGGAGGAATTCTAATATAGATCAATGAAAGAGAAGGATATAATTTCACTTCTTGATGCCTGAATTAGAATTCAGCTATTAATTTTTTTTTTGTTTTTTGCTTTCAGATAGAAATGTAATTTTGCAGCTGGAGTGGTTTACATATTTGAATCGATAAGAGTTAAGGGCTGTCATAATATTAAAGTTAATTTGATAAATCGTAATTCTGCAAATTGATAATGGGTGTTGAATGGTGGAACAAATTCGGGGAGAAGTTAAAACAATAAACACTTTTAAACAGTGTAAATATAAAAAAAACCAAATGTCCTTTTTATAATATAGGAATATAGTGTTATATTTGAACATTTCAGCCAGGTACTCGTAGTTATTATTAATAATATTTTGAGATAAAAACAAACGTTAATGGGAATAGTTTATAGTTGAACATATAGACCAGGAGTCTGCAACCTCTGACACTAAAAGAGCCATTTGATTCAGGCAAAAGTAACATTTTTGTTGTTATTAAGCCATTTATTTATAAATTGTGGTTTATACATTTTTGCAATATTTAAATTCTAACGAAGTTACATTTATACTATATTACCTTGGACATCAGCATATGCAAAGTCCTTTAACAATAAAATACATTCTGTGTCGAATAAAATTATTTGCAATTATACTTAAAGAACTTAGCCTCTGAACAGCAATTGAGATGAGACAATATAAAACGTTTAAACTTATTCTAATAATAAACCCACTTTGACAGCAGATTAAACCCTCCTTTTGTTCAGTTATCTATCGTGTGCACAAAGCTCTGAAAGGGTTTTGATTAAATGAAATGTCAGCAGTGGTCAAAGCGAAGACAGTTACTCATGTAATCTCTGTTTCAAAATCTAAAATTGAATTCCAAAGCCTATTTATTTATTCAAATTATTGACATAAACCAAAGAGGCACATTGGAGGAATAAAAGAGCCACATGTGGCTCTGGAGCCTCAGGTTGCAGACCCCTGATATCGACAAGCAGGCTGCAAACCAGCTTTGTTGTAAGAAAGGAGGGTGGGGCTGAATATTGTAAGTCTTCTTTTCCCTTATTTTAAGCTTTTAATGGTTGTATTATTTAGGAAGATTCTAGTTTTGAATTTTAAAAGATTATACAATTAGTTGTGTTTTTTTGTGCTGTTACCTTTTTTAATAATGTTTTCTATGTCAGAAGTACAGAGCCCCTATAAGGACAAAAAAAAAGAAACAAAAAGTGACTATATATCTAGTGTGTGTAAGTAACCAGAAATTTTCATTTTACTTTCTTTACATTGATTTTTTTATGTCCCTTTAGAGACTCCGTAGAATTCTATTTATTTTTAATGCAGGATTTCTTTTATCCATTTGAATGAAACAATGTGATTTGATCTATTGGTCCATGTCAAGCATTCATTTTTGACAAAATGACAAACACATGCACAGCTAAATCCAATTTAGTTTTGAAATAAAGAAGGAAAAATGAGCCACAAAAGAAAAATTAATGTAAATGTAAGAATAAAATTTGATTTATGCAGTTATGGATACATACTTAGGTTACATTTAAATCACTTAATTACAGACTCAAGGTCCATTTTCCACAAAGACACAATAGATAAAAGACTTAAAAAAAAATAAAATAAGTATACATATAAATACAATTAAAATGTAAAAATAAAATAAATAAAAAGAGACACTCATGATTATACAAGTATAAGACCCAATAAAAACAATTACATAAAGTTACTAAGGATCGTAAATAAAAAAAACAACTAAAAAAAAAAAAAAACAATTGCAGACTTTAAATTTAAAAACCTAAAATGTTTAAAAGACTCAAACTCCAAATTGGAGACTGGTATTTAAAAGTGCTGTATTTCACATCAGATTAAATAAATATAAAATATTATTCAAGTAGAGTTTGATTTATTGCTTGAAAAAGAGTGGGAAAAAGCAAAATTATTTGACTCCATCTCTAATGAGTTGTTACATTTTATTATTTCCCACAAAAACGTGGAAAATAAGTTACAACCTTCACAAAGAGGACCGACTTGAAGAGACTCCTATAACTTTAAACAAACTTAAACCACATTTGGGGGGAAACAAAGTGAGATTTTGTGTCTCCTCGAGTAAATTTCTACAATTACAAAATCTACTTTTGCAAAGTTTTAGATATTACTTACCAATGGAGAAGCGAAAGGTCACCAATTATGCTTCTCCTTCATGAGCAAGTCTAATTTGTTGCTAGCATCTGTGACGGAGCATCTGCTGCTTACCAAGGAGACAATTAGCAATCCATCAATCAATTCTTTCTCATTGAGCGAACTCAGATCATGCTCTGCCAAAAAGCATGGACATTAACAAGCAACTGTTGTCCGTCATGTCCCCGGCCAAGCTGTGCATTTGGAGAACACTTTGCTACATTTCTTGTGAGTTTAAATATTGATAGTTCCTGTTAGATTTCCCTGTTGGTAAATATGCCAAAAACAGTTTTTGTGAGAGAAAATCTTTTTTTTGAGAATTATAAATGGTGTTTTGAAAACTGTTCGGTCCCCTGTGATTGCACCAAGTATGAGGGAGTGTTCTTTCTCGGTCTTCAGTGTTGCTCTTTGTTTATGATCTATAGTCTGACCCCTGTGCAGCCTCGGGCTGGAACAGTTGTGAGGAGATACTCCGAAACTTTTTACATACATTCTTTATAAGTGCAACACAGCAATGCTAAAATATTCTCCTGCAAGTGAAAGTCCTGCATGTGAAATGTTACTCGAGTAAACATATTTCAGTAACAGCCCTATGTGCCCCTCTGACTGATATATATCAGCCAACTGAGCCATCCAGCCACTCTGGTATCCATAGTAAGACCATTGACTGTACATGATAACTGGATTGAATAAATGGGACATCACCCATAAAATCGCTTAATTCCAGCTCAAGTCATTTCAGTTGCCATTTTCTTGCGATACGAATGCCGCCATGTTGGATAGACAGCGTCAATTAGTAGTAAGTCAACATTTCGCCAATCAGGAGTGAGCTTGTTGGAAATCCACAGCCCTGCCATTTGAAAGCAGGCTTGGGAGAATCTGTTCATCAAATGTTTTGAATGTTCTACGTGGAGACCGGCAGGCACTATCTACTTCTATTGAGGCATCTGATTGGTCAGTTAAGACCAAACTAACTTGACAACAGAAAAAAAACATATTATGTAACCCTTTTGCCATTATAGGGATGTTTACATTAAAAGTGGGGTCATCTAGACCCCACATGACAGCACCAAGGAATTTTTTTTTTTTTTTATTTTCACTGGTGTTTGTGGCAGAAATGAAACCCTGTCAACCTTTGTCAAAGGAACACACATCAATGTAAGAGTGGGGTCATCTAGCACAAGGGTTAAAAAAAATAGAATTAGCAAGAACATGTGAAAAAAGAAAAAGGTCGCTAAACTAGAGTTGTTTTTCTGACAAATGTAATGTGTAAGTGAGAGCCATTTATTTCAAAATAGAAGTCTATGCTTTTTTTGTTTTTTGTAAACATTTTGGAGTCATAGACAGTACATAAAGAGAACTGGACTGATCCCCTCTCCCCACACATTCTAAATAGGAAGTACCCTCTGGTCCCAGGAAGCCAAAAGCTCGTGGATCTTTATGGAAAAATAAAAAGCTCTTACTCAGTCATTCCGTTTGTCAGAATAACTCTTCTTGCTCTGGTGTCTCTTTTTAACACGTTCTACCTACACTTTTTTTTTTTTCAATGATATTTGTTCTTTTGTGCAAGTTCTTTAAGTTATAAACTGGCCAATTAGATGCCTCAATAAAGCACTTCACAGATTCTCGGACCAATCACTGTTTATTAATTGGCGAAATCGGGTAATATCCGTACAGAGGAAAAATGGTGAGTGAATTGACTTAATTTAGTTGGAACCTGAGTTAAGGCATTTTCTATTGGTGACGTAACAACCTTGTTTTGTCCATCTCCATTTATGTCAATGCTTGGAGCTCATGGGCACTTCCTGTATGTATTATCAGTGGTTAAGATGTGTAACTTGTCAGGGTAATAATAACTTTCCTCTGGAACATTTTACTGGGTATAAATATCGCTCACCACTGCACTAATTGAAAGACTGATTGTTGGGCATAACGGGGAGGAATATGCCCTACTATTTCAAGCCTGACCTCTTTCCTTATTATGACAGGCTTGTCTCAGTCTTTAAATCAAGTTGGATATACACTGAATTCCTGACTTGTTTTGCATTTCGGCAAAAAATGTACAAACTTTGCAAGAGTTAAGCAAAAATCATTAAACAGAAGGTGAAGTTATTGGTAGAGGGAGTTACGGCTCCCAGTCTGTCAGAATCCCCACGTTTCTTCTGAAGTCTGACAGCTGCTGTGAGCCGCGCGTGCTGCTGAGAGCTCCCTCCAGGTGACAGAGCGAGGTCACATCCCCATATCACTTTCTTTTACCTGGAGTACAACACTTCCTCCATGATTGGCTTCTGGCAGTCTGACGCATCCTCTAATGAGCTCTCCAACCAATTACAATCCTGTTGAGACTCCCAGTCCTCTTATTTGCATCTGCGGCAGTACACATGCAATAAATAATTGTGGTGAACATTTTTTTCTTGAGTCCTTAGCATTGCTTTAGGGACTCTCGCATGGATTTGCTATGACAGACTACCATTCAGCTGGTACCTCTCAGAGAGAGAGAGAGAGCGTCCCTCGCTGTAACTCTGCCTGCTGGGACAATCTTCAGCATGACGAAGTGCAATTATGTGCTGCATAATAGCCAGTTCTAACCCTAACTCTGTTTAAGACACGAAGGGCACAGCCGAACCCTGTGGGACATGCTGTGACTGTGGAAAATCGGGAAGCGGAGTATGTGTGACACATTGACTGAAAAGCCTGCAACAATAGGCTAATAATGGAAGGTCATGCCTCTGCCTGAAATCACCCAGCAGAGGAGGCTCATTCAGCGTTTCTGCCGCTCACGGGAAAGGGACATTAGAATGTGCTACGACTGTTTTCAGTTACTGGAAGTCAGGGATGATCCCACAGACGTGTACGGAGAGCATTTCAATGCTGTCTGAGGTCTGTATCACATTAGAGGGGAATAATAACCGACCTCAAATCTATGAATATAAAGGGATACTCTTAGGTGGGATTTCAAATACTACTGCAAGAGTTTGTTTTGTTTTTTTGTCCTGCAACAAATCGACAGTATTTTTTGGACTTCAAGTCACTCCAGAATATTAGTTGTAGTGGCTAAAAAATGCACAATAAAGAAGAAAAAATCATATATAAACATGCACTGGAGTATAAGTCGCATTTTTGGGTGAAAAGTGCAACCATGTATCCATGTTCTTCTTGTTCATCCATGACCAATACCCAGACTTCCCTCTCCCTGGCCACTTCCTCCAGCTCCTCTAGGGAGACCCCGTGGAGCTCCCTGGCCAGACGAGAGACGCAGTCTCTCCAGTATGTCCTGGGTCTTCCCTGCCACCTCTACCCATTGGGACATGCCCAGAGAACCTCTCCAGGGAGGTCTCCAGGAAGCATCCGGACCAGATGCCCGAGCCTCATCTGGCTCCCTCTTGATGTGGAGGAAAAGAGGCTCTACTCCAAACTCTCTCCAGGAGACCAAGCTTCTCACCCCATCTCTAAGGCCCAATCGGAAGTCTTCCCTTCTCCCTGCAACTACATTTAGCCTTCCAAACGAGAGAGTAATGGAAAAAAGCATCTCCAAATTCAGTCATCACTTTCGCTCGATAACGTCATTAATAGCCGCCGGTAAGCTAGCGTTAGCATGAAGCTTCCAGCACTCGTATATACATTACAACAGCAGTTTTATAATTTTTAAAAGGTCATTCTACAACAAAAAGTCATTACTTATATTTACGGCACACCAGGAGACAGTTTACCCTCACAAAGGAGGGCTTTGTATCCCTCTGCGTGGAGGGCGGGATCTTAAAAAAATATTTTGGACACCACTCTCACTACAAATGCCCCTTCAAATGGAGGAGTAGGGAGAGGAGGAATTCAGATTAGGCCTAAGGAAGGGGCCCAGCCTCTATACAGAGGAAGCTCGTTTCACCCGCTTGCAGTTGGCTCGTTTCAGTTGACTGCTGACCAAGAGCTCATGACCATAGCTGAGTGCTCCCAGCCAGCAATGCCAGGTGGGCCCCGTATAGTTTAAAATTGGGCAGAAAATGTGGCCCCCGAATGGGTTTGTCCTCAGTTTTCGTGGTGGCCCCACCTGGTTTTGCCTATATTGGCTTGAGCGGGCACTCAGTGGGCTGGCTTGCTAAGCTAGCCAGTCGCCCAGTGTACAGCAGAGCTTGCTAGATTGCTACAGCAAAGCTCGCTAGCTTGAGGCAGCGGAGCTTGCTAGCTCAATACGGCAGAGCTCGCTACACCGGAGTTTGCTAGCATGAAACACAGCGAAGCTTGCTAGCTGGCTATAGTGGAGCTTGATAGCTCAATACAGTTGATCTTACAAGCTCGGTACAGTTGAGCTCCCTAGCATGCTATGTTGACTAGCGTGGTGAGGGAACCGACCCACTGAGCGCCCACCTAAGCCAATGTGGGCAAACACAGGTGGGGCCTCCACAGAAACTGAGGACAAACCCATTCGGGGCCCACATTTTTTGCGCACTTTTAAACCATATGGGTCCCACTTGGCCTAAACAAATCTGCCAAGCCCAGCATAGTGCTGTGTTCACACTAAATGTGATTCTTGGGTCATATTTGTCTCTGCCGCTTCTTTTTCTGATGCATGTCATTGTCGATGCTTAATGCTTGTCCAAAAATGTGTCAAGAAATTAGACGCTCCCAGCGCACGGGAGAAGCTACCGTCCAGATTTTAGCCTCATCGCTACATGGACTGTATATCTCATTTACAATGCACGGAAGACATGGATGATGTTGCGAGATCATGTTTATTAATTTTGACGAGTTCTACAAAAATATCACTTTATACAATAAAAATAAATAAATAAAAACAGGGTAAATAAAAACAAGAGTAAATATGTCTTGATGGAATCATAAATAGTCCTCAAATCTTCCATGTTTGTTTTGGACGGCACTTTTTCTTCTGCGTTGATGTGAGCAGCAAATACTAATACACACATCTACAGTGCCCTCTAGTGGTTGCTTGTGGGAAACAACTGTAAAGCAGTTTGTGAGAAAATAACAAATGAGTTAATAAGGCCTTATAAGTCGTAGCCCTAGCGAAACTCTGCAAAAAAACAGCTATATTCTTAAAATATGGCATAACTTTAATCTGTCAGTTCACATATAAACACTAGATTAACACAAACTTCAAAGATTTTCATCCTAAAACTATTCCCACCATGTCTTTTCCCAGACTACTTGTCCCATCTTTTCATCTTCTCTTCTACCTTTTTTTTATATTTTATTCCATAGCTATTTTTTTCCATCACTTCCACTTAAGTGACATTTACAAATGAGGGTAAAATCAAGAAGGCAGTGGATCTCAAATTGGAAAAGGCATTGAACTGAATATAATGCCACAGGCTCCTTAATATCAAACCAAATGATATGAAATGTCAAATGATGTGAAATTGTTACGCGGCTGAATTTTATGCTCCCTCCCTCATCAATGTGGCACTTTTTTCAGGAGCCTTTATTTAGGGTTGTGTGTAAAAGCTTGATAAGATTATATTGTTCTGCAAAAAAGACAGCCGAGGATCAACCTCGCCACCCCACTCCCTCCCAGGAAAAGTGTTTTCTTTACAAAAAAAATGAATGGAAGTGAAAGGTGTAATTAAAACATAAAAAAACATGAAAGTGTGCGCCGAAACCTTTGCGAAAAAGGAGACAATTTGGATTTGTGAGTGTGATGTTCCTTGCTGCACATTTCTATCATTATTCCTGCGCCTCCAGGCAAGAAACAAAGAAATCTATCTAGTGCAAAAAGGGGGGAACACATAATGGTTTTATTTCACCTACTTTCTAGATCCTGGTAAAATTTTCATGAATCTCATACACACGCTGGTGACATTCAAGTTATCCAATGACATCCAATTTCAAACTGTCTTTCTCCCATGAATAGCCAATTTCTCAACTGTTGCTGCGCATGGATCACTGCTTACTTTACTTATTTTTTCTCCCTTTTTTTTTCCCTTCCAGGTGAGTTTCTTAATCGCCCAATCTGCTTTTGACGTCTGTAAGTGTAGGTAATTCATGTTAATTTGTGAAACTGAGTGCAGAATGAAGGGTTACGGTAATTGTTTGAGGCAAGCAATCAATTACTCAGGCTCTAGTAAGTTTAAACCAATAAAGGCCATCAAGAATAACATAAAGCCTTGTATCAGCTGCCGGATTAATGGAGTCACTTTGAATATTCACGGCGTTTGAATAGAAAGACTCCTTTTTCCTCTGCAACAATCCTCAGCTGAGTTTATTGCCTATTAAAGTCGTGTCACAACAGATCTAAAATAATGTTCCCTGTTGATAAAGCCCTAAAACACAAAGCTGTAAACATTAGATAGCCTCGTGTTATACCTAATTAAGGCCTTGACCTCTCTGCCTTTGATATGTGTCGCAGGGGAGGAGGAAAAAAATGCCGTCTTGCTGAAGCATGCTTCGCCTCTCTGCTAAGCCCATGCCCCTTGTTCCGTCGCATTTGATTCGGAAACCTGTTCACGGTCCAGCGACTCCCATTTTCTCATGGGATTATCAACAGGGAGGCTTCATTTGTTCTAATCCATCTCTTTGTCATTCAAGACCAGCTGTCGATGCCATAATTATATTTCTATCTTCCAGTCAGAGTTGGCAGGGAGATTTGAATGTGAAATAGAAAAAAAAAAAATACAAACCTCTCTTTTAGAGAATTCTCTGCAGTAGAGTGGGATGTTAGGCATCTGTGGAGCAATATTTTTTTGGTTTTCCTGGAGTCACTCCATGTCTTCTTCACCAGATGTGCAGCACCCACAGCTCTGGAAGGGCCCCTGCTTTGTGATAAGTAGAGAAGAGATGGCAACTCGTGTATATGGGATGATAGTGATGTGCTTATATATGACCCTAAGGATAAATGAGCATGCTTCATTACTCTCTCTGTGAATTAGGAAGATGATAGCAACGTGCATAAGTTTGGGGAAAACAGGGGGCATGAATGCTGTAACGGAGAGCAAGATATACACTGACATAGAAAATGTATGGCAGTATCAAAGGGAGTGGGCTAAAGAAATTGATTAATTTATCCTCAAAGTTCTAAATATGTTGGATACAATAGTCTTCATCCCTATCAGCTTTACAAACCCAAGTCTCTAAAACAAACATCAAAATTGCAGAATCTGTCAGTACGACTCTCACATATCTGTTCTATCTAACCAAAGGGGCAATTCACCAGAAATAAAGCACAACTGTAGATTTGGTTTGAATGGAAAAAACATCAAAAAGTAGTTAGCGCAGACCCACCTTAATAAGAGATCTTGGATAGAATACAACTTTTGGACTCTTGAATTGAAAACCTTTTGTATTCTTGATTTGCTATGTGACCACATAAAGGTCAAGATACTCAGTGCAATGGCATTTTGAGCTAAAATCCAAAGATTGACAATCATTTTAGGTGGCACTAACAAATGATGTGGGGCTATCATCATCAATCTTCACATTCCTTACAGTAGGAGGCAGTATTACGTATTTTTGTTGTTCTCTATCTGGTATTTAACACATTGAAGAAGATGTGCTGTGTCACCTGATGGACATTTTGATCAGGAAATTTTACCAAATTTAAGAACAAATTTTACGTTGCATCCATTGTTTTTGTTGTTGCACATTTGGTCCATATTCCCACTTATGTAAATGAAGGGGATTGGTGGTGATGCAGCTGTCTTCCAGCAGAAGAGTTGGTGGTTTGATTCTGGAATGTCCCAGTGTCATTGGAAGGACACTGAAGCCATGGCTTCCTCCGGCGAGTAAGTTGACATGTGGAATGTGTGTTTGTGTGTACATGAGAAGCATCAAAAAGCTTTATGAAACTGTGGAACATGTAACTGAGTCATGTATGTAGCGTTTATTAAGCAGTGTGTGTGAACACACCATGAGAGCTACAAAAAAAAGAAAAGAAAATACATTCTACATCTCTTACAGTTGTATTCAGCAGTTCAAACAATCACTTTGCAAACTTCCAAACTTACACAATTCATTTATTAATTTGACAATTATAACCTTTGGTGAAAATCAAATAACTGTATTTTAATTAACTTATTTATCAATAAAATGTATTTCCTTTCTTTAATAACATGAAATAAATGATACTAAAATGTGCATTTCAAACTATGACATTAGCTTGGCATCACAGTGCCACCTACTGGGCAAAATAAAATGAGCTATTTATGTAAAATCAGTGAAAACAAAAAACTAATACATTTCCAAAACATAAATTGTTTCTAACTTCGTTCCCTCAACTGGACGCTAGTTAATAGAATCAACTCTCGGTTTTAAAACTTTGACTTCACTTTAAAAGTTTATCCCAAACACAAGGAGCACACAGCTTTTCAACGTTAGCTTGAATTCAACTTCCTGTTTAGCACCTCCTGGTGGCCCCTTCAAAATAAAGCCACGGCCATATTGCACAAAAAAGGAATTACAATAAAGTAATGGGCTGAATCTTGAGGTAATTAAAATGTGAGCTAGCTTATTCAATGCTACATGATTTTTATTTTAATCAAAAAGTACTGTTTTGTGGATTTTATTTAAATACAACGGATTAAGCCAGAGTCAACCAAACTGCCGAATACAAGCCATTCTGGTGTGTAATTAAACATTTCTGATCCAGAAACAGGAATAGAATCAGTCGAATAACTTTAATTTTTAAAAGTAAAAAAAGAATTCTTAATTTTAAACGTTCTAATCTTTCAGTTTTACAACACATTTCACATACATTACACATCACATAACATATAGGTCTTTTAGCATAGACAAATATTAAGACTGAAGGTGAAATCAATTTATTCCATCAAACAACCGTGTGTGTCTGTGTCATTTCTTTTCTTTTTTTTTTTTACTTTATTGCCTTAATATGAAAAAAATACAGGCAATTAACAAAATCATAGTAAACACAAACATGCGTTGAGATTGGACATATTACAAATATATATATAAAAAAGGAGAAGAGAAAAAAAATAAAACAATTATATAGTCAATTAGAAGTGTCATTTCTTTTAAATGACAATCTTTCATGACAAGTGTCAATCAACAAGACTACCCTTTCCAATAGTTTACCATTAAAGAATATTCAGCTCATCCCCTTCATAAAAATAAGTGGAGTCCATTCTTATTGTAACATTTACAGCTCTATAATTTGGTATAAAGTTGAGTTGAACTTCACTTTTTAATTATTTGTTAGTCTGTTCCTGTCTGCACACCAACACATGCAGAGAAAGCTGCCATAACTCTTTTTCTCTGTTCCGCTCATTTGCTCTCTGAACCCAGAGTCCAAAAAGATTTGAGTCCCAAAGGAGCAAAGAGAGACTGCAAAGAAACCAGAGGGCAGGCTAAAGAAATCAAAAGCACTTTTAAATCCGGAAGCCAAAAATAAGGCCTTAAAGGGCATTTTTCTTACACTGTGAGGAGGATGTGATGAATGGCATGTACTCTAAATATTTTCACAAGGGAGCACTATTAATGGTAGAGGATATGACTCTTGGTAGCACAGACAAATGTAAGAGGTGTGAAGGAGAAAGAAAGTTTTTTTTGGGGTGCAGTGTCAGCTCACTTCATCGGTTTTTGCTTACAGAGACAGAAAGCAACGGTCAAACACTCGGTTAAAGTCAGGTACAGATTCCCTCAGTTTCACAGCAGCTGACCTCTGTGTCAATGCTTTCAAACTCTTTGTATCTGTGTAAACTGGAAATATCTGATGGATGAAAAGTAAATCGTTTAAAGCTGTCCACACATGTCGAGATTAGGCTGTAGTTGTAATGTACTAAGCAACAACAGAAGGAATCAAACTATTTTTTTTAAACTCTAAAAGAGCATACAGCACCAAACTTACTTTACACGTAGCAGTCACAAATAAAAATATGCACTAATTTGTTCCAACACATTTTAATTGAAAGTGCATAATCAATAAAAGACGCAAGCAGCATTGTATGGTCCGCAGGCGCCACCTGACCCCAACCTTGCCACCCCTCTTTGACTTGACGCACTTTATTCTCCATCTGCTCATTCAAATATTTAGCCAACCTGGTCAAAGCTGAATGTAACACATTTGTGAAAAAACACACTTTTTTTTTTTTTTTAAATTAAAATGGCTGCTTTCTGTCGTTTTTATCTCCACAGCAAATATTTAATGTTTTGATCATCTGGGGATAATTAATATGTCTACGTGATTTTTACCAGAATTGGCCAAAATAAATCTTTGGATTTCCTTGGCAATTAAAATGTATTGTTAACCACAATAAATGTCTAATATATATATATATATATACAATATAATTTCTAATATTTTCATATCTTATGTCACATAATTTAGTTTGGCTTGAACTTATGACACATGTATTTTATTTTCACAATATTCTAGTAAAAATTTTGTGAGTGACTAGAGGCACTGTCGTGAGCTTGCCATGTTAACGGCATTCAAAATCTACAACTTATAATTCCAACATCATTTATTAAGTAGCTTCCCAATGATGCTCAAAGACTTGAGACATGTAAGATGCATTAAAAAAAAAGGGAAAAAGATTTTTTTTTTTTTATTTTTATTCAAAATGGCAGCCTTTTCTGAGGTCAAAGGTCAACAGAACCTCAGCTGTGGTTGTAGAGTTATGGTGGGTGTCAAACTTCATGATGATAGCTCGAACAACAATTGTCCTTTACCTTAATTTGGTAAATTATATATTTTTTTTTTTATTTCAAAAAAACACCACGGCTATGTCTGAATTTCTTCCCTACTCACTATATTGTGAACTATGCATCTACCAGTGCTGTCTGAGTCTACTATTCCAAAATCGAGTGCGCTAGAAATTTCCCAGAAGTCTTTGTGTGAAAGCATGGATCAATGCTCTACACATTAGCGAATATAGACCAAAATGCATTGCAGTCAGACAATCTTTGCGAAAAAAAAACTGTTTACATTTAATTTTTTAACACGCTATCCACATTTTCATGCTTTTATAAATCCAGGGCACTAGATTGTCCTATATTTTTTTGGGGGTTAGGGTTGGAATTCAGACATACATTTTCCACTTTGCCACAAAATGGCCACCAAGCAGTAGGTCCTGTGGCCATCCCATAATATTTTTAAAACTTCCTTTGGATACCGCCATCACATGTTTCTTGGTTTCATTAGTGCTCGTGTTAAAGTCGAGGCCAAAAAACAGTGAAAGTTGATTTGCTGTGCCGACCCTTATTAGGATGTGCCAAAAGGTGATCAACCAGAAAATGTTGTTGAGTTTTTGAGCATGTGGTGGGGGTGAAACGTTTTACCGTGAGAGAAGAAGAATAACCAAAAAAACAATATGTTCTTGCAGTCAGTCTGCTATGGGTCATCATATTGGGGAATAAAATGTTATGTGAATCTGTCGCAGTAACATTTTGGTGCCAAAAATAGCCTAATGCAGTATTTAAATATTTGAGTTACACAACACTTTCTGGAGTTGCTTCTCCTGTAAAAAGGGAAACGTTAATATCTTATTTGTTCTTGCAGCAGGCCAGGAATTCACTAAATGGTCATCTAAAGCCCATTTATTTTTGTTGCATACCAGAACTGGGTTTATATTGGTACCTCGTGAGGAGGATGCTCATCCAACATATCTTCATTACCTCATGGGACACTTGACATAATGAGCATGTTTAATCCTTAGTAAGACGGCGACCACTTTGTAGCGGCACAGACAAAGACATAAATAGATAAATGGAGATAAATGGCCACACTGTAATCAGTGATTATACCCCTTTTCTAATTGTCAATTTATTTCACAGGGGTTTATGGTTTTGTTGTAGAGTCCAGCTGTTATCTAGCACCATAAAGACTTAAAGATTTCAGCCGTGTTTGGTGGCTCATTTAACGCTCATCCCTCCAGCCTCCTTGAGCCGAACAACAGCATTCACGGGTGACTTTAAGGTGTGCAATTGGTTAAAGTGTTGTTTGCTTCCAGCTTCATCCAGCAAGGTGGAATATGCTGAGACACTGTTTTGATTTCAAGTCCAGCCACACTACTATTTGTACCAGACTGTCTATGAAAGGGGAAGAAAAAATACAATACCCTGCCGTGCAATCTTCACTAGGCTGAAGTAAATTGCTTTCTTTTTGACCAGCTCCCCTTTGTTATAATGTGACAAGGCTACTGATTAGACGAGAGGGAGATCAATAAACTGTCAAGCTGGTGGCTCACAAGCAGTGCAGAAGAATCAAGAAAGAGACTTTTTTTTTTTTTTTTCCCTTCCCAACATTGACTGGAGTTTACATTGAGTCTGTGCTCTTCTTGGTTAACACCCCCCGTCTTAGCTGACACTTTAGGTTGAATGATGTGGGGGCTTCGGTTAACTTACACGCTGTTTAACATTGTCATGTTTCCAAAGTAGGACAAAGCTTACACTTATCCTTGTCATGTTGTCTCTGTCACAGTCAGCTGCGTTCCATATCCCCTAAACCCCAGTATTTATGAAAGATTTTGAGGGTCAATTCTTTAGGCTTCTAGTCCCTGTTAGAAGGGTTAAGAATTATCTAAGATTTAAACAATGAGGCTTTTGGTGTGATGCTTGACAGAAGAGTGTCAAAAAGGTGTAGAAGGCTGTGGCGAGAGCAGCCATGTTGTTGGTTTGGAGACAGCGGCTCTGAGACAGAAGGAAGATGTCGAGGTTGTATCCGGGAGAGAAGAAAATGAAAAGGACCAGGATTGAGGAGGGATTGCTTATGTTAGATGCTTTGGAGATAAATGGATAGTTGTAGATTTGAGGTAGGATGTCACTGGAGGGGTTAGAGCTACCAGGAAAGAGGCCTTAAGATAGACCAAAAAGGACTTTCATGGATGTCGCGAAGAAGGATGTGCAGGCAGTTGGTGTGAGCTAGAAGATAGTGTTAAGCAACGTTCCCACCACCATGCAGTCATGTGGGCATTTCCAATGAAAAGTTTTTGTAAAGGCGCTTATATGCGAATTTTGGGCAAGTGCGTTCAAAACTCTCAGGCTGAGTCAGAATTCTCCCTCCAGTTGAAGGGTCATTTGAAGGGAAAAGGGTGTCTGAAATAGGGCTAGCCCTCGGGAGAGTAAACCGCGTCGCTTTGTGCCTTGGTGGAGAAGCGTATTTCTTCACATGGATGTGCTCTGATCCACAGAAGTTTGCATTCAAATATAAATAGTGACTTTTTTTTTTAGCTTGACCTTTTAAAAGTTATTAAGCCAATGTTAAGTATTTCTGAGCGCTAGCAGCGCTGCGCTAACGTAGCTGACTGGCGACTACTGGTGAGTGGAAGTGACATCCGAATTTGAAAACACTATTTCTCCATAACTCTCCATTTGGAGGTCTAAATGTAGGGGTAGGAACAAGACGGGGCCAGCAAACATTTCAAAGTGGGCCCCATATGATTTAACTTTGGGCTGAATTGCTGGGGCCCAGGTTTGAATGCGGGTTCCATGGTGGCCCTACCTGTGTTTGCCCACAGTGGCTTGAGTGGCCACTCAATAGTCGCTGGGCAGCAGAGCTCGCTAACTCACTACGCTGTCCGCCGGGCAGCTTGTTGGTGTAGTGACCCAGACCACTGAGTCTCTACTAAGTCCAACTAACTGCACTGAAATAAGCAAACTTCAATGGAGTCTGATTAAAAACACTTCTCAAAAATCTTTTGTTGTTAGCTGTATTATCCTCAACAGTATTATTTTCAAGAAGTTCATATTTTTCCTGTTTTTTTACATTTGTGAAGTGTGTTCATAAGATGGTGTTGGTTCTACAGCAGCCTTTTCAGGAGTATTCTAACAAAACTTCTTTTTCCCAAGGTTTGCTCGACATCGGATCCAGCAAACGTAATTGAATACAGCTAAAAAAAAAAAAAATCTTCTGCTAATCTGCTGCGTAGCACTGAATGTAACACACCCATCTAATTTCAGATCCGCCTGCTCACAGCAGGAGTTTGCTTTTCAAACACTCAGCATGTTGATATCAACTGCAGACTCTCTGCTTCCAAGCAGAACTTTAATCTCTTAACAAACCACACACCTCGGGGAAACGGGCTTTATAGGCAAAGACATTCTTTGCATTTTTAACATTATTTGGCCTTTTTTTGTCTAACGAGGAAAAATCTGCCCCAAATTGCCTCACTTACCATGAGGTGACCTAAAACTATATTTAACATAAACTTGAACTCAGAGCTTATTATTCATAAAAAGAAAGTTTGGGTCAGGTTATCAGTGCTATTTGAGGCTCAACAGCACAAAGTTGGCGTGCTGCAGTTTTCCTGTGTCCCCACCATTACTCATCACATGACCTCCTGCTGGTGTTTACACATCAGCAGCTCACGCCTTTAAGCTTTGTCAGCATTTACATGAGCTCATTTCTACCTGTGCTCAGCCAGGTTGACTTTTTTTTCACATGTTTTGGGTTTTTTTTTTTTTTTTTTTTTTTTACTAAAACAGCAGCAACTCATTCCTGTGCTGTCTAACTGTTTCATATGAGCTTCCTGTCGTATAGTCCAGTCCAAATGTCAGACAAAGCGGTTCGTGGTCATAGCTGTAACTTTTTTGGGTGTCAATTTGGTCTTTAATGTTTTTTTTTTTTTTTTTATCTATCTTTAACAACAATTTCTCTTTAAAAAAATGTTAACTTTTATGGAACCATTAGATATTGAGCGTTCATTTAATCTAGAGTTCATTTAATTTAGTTCATTTAATCTATACTGCATTTCATTTCTTAATCTACAAAGTAGTAAGAAAAAAAATCATTAATTGTCAGGAGTGAGCACTCTGTCTCCCTCCTCTGGCCACGAGTGGGTGTCATCTCCAGAGTATTGACTGTACTACATCTCCCAGCAGCCCCGGCCCACAGTTCCTGCTCAGCTGTCTCCAATTTGACAATCACCCACCTGCTTCTTAAACAGCACACAGAGCCTCACTCACTGTGAAGTATCGTTTGGGCCACCCTGTGTACATTACAAAGTGTTTCACTCTAGATCTGATCTTCTGTCTCTGATTGCCTGCTGCCTGAACTGACCCTCGCCTAACCATAATTGACTAATGCATGTTTTTGCATCTGATCTGATTGTAGAGATAAAAATAAATACAATCACAACACAAAAAATATATATATAAAAAGACAGACTTTGTGTGTCCCAACAACAGATAAATTATAGAGTGTTGGCCTACTAACCACTTGCTACTTCTTGCCAGAAACATGGGGTACTATTTTTACATTATTAACTTACCCATGATGACAAAAACAAAGAAAAAAAAAAAGTTCTAGCACAAACGCCTGTCGACCGTTGCGAAAAATGCCTGTCAGGAGTAGGGTTGGGCACCGATGGGATCTGATGCGGTTCCGGTTCTACCGCGGTTCTTTGGTTTCGGTTTCGGTTCCCTTTCGGTGCTTATTGCGGTACTTCATTAATAAAAAATAATGCCTTTATCTTCCTAAATCCAAAGCAGAACGGCTTCAAACAAGCGCAGACTCCCTCCTGCCGTGCAGCTGTGTGCACGTAATATAAAGCATAATATAAAACTCCGTCTTAAATAAACTTAAACGTCCTTGAAATTTTAGCCTGACATTTTATTAAATTAAATCAGGAATGTGGCATTTATTTGCAGTTGTTTTTGGGCAAAAGCAATATTTTATTTCAATAAAACAAGGCGGAAGATAAATATCAATCACACGGCTGCAAAGCGCAGCAGATGATGACGACCCGCTGTGGTGGTGGGCGGAGCCGAGCCGAGCTTTCTGGATCATCAGATTCTTTGGAGCATGCGAAGCCGAATAATTACACTTAGCTATTGTAGAGGAACTGAACTTTTATTACTTTAACTTGCAGACAAACTCGAGAACAACTCTCCGCACGCTAACGTGCGCGCGCGCCCCTCCCCTTTCCTTTCTCTCTCCTTTTTCTCTGTCTCCGCAGCACGCGCTGCTCTCTCGCTCCTCTCAGAGCGCGCTGCTCCTCACATGCACACGCCCCCCCCCAGCTTCGTAACAAGCTGAGATGCAGAAGTTGGAGCACACACTCATCTCACAACAACAAGAAAGTAAATAGATAGGCTGAATTGTAAAAAATCAGAAGGGAGTACAAGTGATTGACATGTCCACAGACAAATGAAACTTCAATGAAATTTGGAACCGAAATCCGGCACCGTTTGCAGCCGCATCTTTCGGTTTCGGTAGAACCGCGCAAATCATAACGGTTCCTACTTGGAACCGAACTTCGGTGCCCAACCCTAGTCAGGAGAGAGAGGATGCTGCGGCCTCACCACTACGCGGCGCTTCCGTGTCCGTGTCCAGTGTGAACCTTTAGCGTTACCCCAGGCTTACACCGCCAGTTCCGATGCGAATGCTGCAGTCTTTGCGTAACTTTAAAAGTGCGAGAGGAAATCCCACTGCACACATCCTGCGTCTGCGGTCACACCTCTGCATCGCTGCAAATCCGTTATGGTTTAAATTTCGCCTGACGACAAAGCTGAACGGCAGCAAATAAAGGGGGGTTTAGTGTGAGTTTGGAGATCTGCGAGGTCGGCAGCAGAGGCCGTGGCTGCAGCCAACCTGTAGCTAATATGAGCCATCGGCTGTAGCTACACCGCTCACACCTGAGCTGTAACACTAGCCGTGTGAGCCCGGGGTCAGTCCTTTCTACATACAACATATCCTCCATGTAACATGTAAAAACACCAAAGACACCATTTTTACAGGTCTTTAAAGCAACCCAATCAGAATGAATTGCATTTATTTCATGGATGAACAGAGCATAGAAGCAGCTTTTCATGAAAGTGTCTTCACAGAGGTCAGCATGTTCCATTAGTCTAGTCAACACTGAGTAAAATCCGCCTCTGGTTTCGAGCCACCTTAAGCCACCCATGATGCAATGCAATGTTGTCTTTTTCTGCTGTTAAGGCTGATGATCATTGACAGTGACGCTGATAGGATGGGGCAGGTGTCCTTTTGATGTCCTCGGCACACTTATTAACAAGTCATATTGCACGTGAAAACCAATCATAAAGGATAACAGGGAGTAATAGCAGTTGTTTGGACATAATTGTTGTGATGGGTGTGAGGAGCGCTGAATGGCAGGGACACATTTTGTAGTTACCCCCATTTGAAGATTATCTGCCGCGGCAGCAGCAGGTTTCCCGTTCGCCATCCAATTAGGATTATTCACCCGGGTTCAGCGGGCCTACACCTGCAAACAGTTTTTCATCAATTTCCAATAGCAGTCTTTAATGATAAAGATACGGGGGTGAGTTAATGAATGTGGCAGTCTCAGACACATCCCTCCAGGAAGCAACAGCCAATCACATTCCAGATCTGTTTATCAATTAATGAGTAGATGAGAGTTTCAGCAGCGCCCGCAGTGCTCGCTGTAAGTTTTTCAAGAAGTAATCACTCCGCGTGTAGTTCATTAAGCCCGAAGCGATGCGATGCCCTTTCGCATTACTGACACTCTGCGACGCTGTGCTTTTAAATGTGCGACAGCGGCGGGTCGGCGACGCAGGAGGTTAGTGCTGCTGCTGGTAATACTCTACAGGGATATTCAAAATGATACTGGTGTCACAATAAAGTCTGTTGAGCTAGAATCCCATATCTTCAGACATGATGCTCTGAAATAACCCTTCTATCCAGTAGTTAAAGGTCAAACGGTTTGTTAAGTGAAGATAATTTTTGGATTTGCATTGAATTAAAAAAAAGACTTCAACAGTGACATGCTTGTGTTTACAGTAGCTACCTTTTAGATGATCCCTTTATGAGAAGTTGATAGAAAACCCAGGGGGCAGAAAAACAGCCACTTTACTTTGATCCTGATAAAATGATGGCTGCCTCCCAAAAATATCATCTCTTCTCAGCTTGATCCACTTGTTTTTTTTTTTTTTGTTATCTGCAGCAATGCTGAGGGGGAGTGAAAGTGTATGCAGTTGCTGGCAGGAATTGATTCTCCTCTTTTTCTCTATGCAACAGGGTATTTAGCAGTGAGACGTGATTTTTGCCATATTTTTATTTTTATTTTTTTTCTAACGCAGTGCAAGTTCATGCATTATTGAGAGCGGAGGACCCACGAGCTTTAATATACTCGATGAACTATAAAGGATTTTGACAGACACTGTCAGTCATCTTGAAGGCTTAAAGAAAACGCCTGTTTATGTTGTCATTCTGCAAAAGTGCAGCTTGTTCGGGGTTTGACTGCAAGGCCCCTGCGGTGTCACGACGAGTGCAGCCGGATCACTGAGCCTGACAAATTTAGGACTCCAGCAAGGTGACTTTTTTATATGTCCATGCCTCATGCGTAACACCCACTTAATGCCACGTCTGAGATGTTGCATTCAGATTGGACGGCCGACAGAGACCTTTTAGTTTTGTTCACAGCTACTAACTTTGTCACTGTCAGTCTCCCAGCTGTGCTTTCCCTCACCTGCACGGTTCCTTTGCCCGGCGGGTTTAATGACCCACAGCCCAACCCAAAGGACACCCTCATTAGTCTTCCCTAACAAAGTCAGATTGTTTCAGTAAGACGTCAGAATAGTTTTTACATTTTCTAAACTCTACCCAATGCGGATGTTCTTATCAATCTGCAGCAGAGACACTTGGTTATGATCTCAGATAATTGATTTTGCCAGAGTGAGGCTTGAAAATATGTAAAAAGAAACACATCATCGTAGACATCAATGCTAAAGAATTGGAATGCAGAAATGATTTCACTCGTTTTAGTAATCATCTCTGTCAAAGCGCTCTGTTCTCCAGTATTAACGGGATTGTCTCTATTGTTTAGATTAATAAAAAAAATGTTGTACTAATTATGAAATGGGAAAGTATATTATTTTTTTCCACTTACAGCAAAGAAGGAATCCTAATGAAAAGGGACTGCTGGAGTGAGATAAGGTGCAGAGTGTCGTTTGCCGTCTTATCTGTATCCTCTGCAGTCTTAGCATTGCCACAGCTCCGATGGGGATTGACAATAACAATTTTTTTTTTTTTTTATTAACCCTTGGTTTTTCTGCAGGTGGATTTGTGGATTCTTGACGTAAAAAAAAAAAAAAAGTTCTGGAATTAAACATCAATTAAGCGATTTATCCCCTAAAAAACTGAAAGATTCATTGGACTTCACAGGTGTTAGAGAAAATAATTTAGCACTTTCATTAAGTTTTGCCCTTGTAGTTTAAGTTAAAATAAATGCAGAAAAAGAAACAGTGGAGTAAAACCACTTTGGAATAGGAATGGATATTTGTCTAGTAAGACATTTTTTCTCTGTTTTGGCACTTCGTGACCACAATTCATGTGTGAAACATTTTACATTTGGTCTCATATCTGGCTCAGCCACAGAGCACTGAAAATGTAAAGTGTGAAGTGTGCTGTTTGGTGATAATGGTAACATGTAGTCCAAAGTAGATTCAGCAGGTGACCCAACTGTTTTAACAGGAAACATGATTTTCCTTCTACATAAGTAGGCTATTTCCCTCCTAAACTTACCAAAAAATGTTAATTAAAAGCAATTTAAGTATTACTGAAGACACAAGTTAAAATTCAGATAGCCTATTTAGATGTTTATTTTACTATAATTTTACTCGCACAAAGAGGAAACCTGATTAATCCTTCAAGACGAGCTCCAGTGTTTATGTTCTTTGATTTACTGTAACTCTCCTTCATAATCTGCTGGTTTTACATTAATCAAGTTAACGGTTGAAGAGTTACAGTATGTTAAAGATTTTGTGTTTAAGCATCAGCGGCGACGCCTCAGGTGTTAAAGGGTTAAATGCCTAAAACTGACCTCTATTTTCTGAGCTGCTGCTGATTATAGTCAGTATTTGTGTTTCCATTACAAATATTCGCAAAACGTCATCAAAATTCTGAAAATGTAAAAAAAAAAAACCTTTTTTGTAATTACATTGTTTCCACTCAATCATTTGAATTTTATTCAGGTCACGGAGCGACAGGCTACGTGGGTGCAGCGACGGATGAAGTACTTTTGGGAAATTGTGGTTGGTGACTTTATAGAAGAGCTGGTAGATCCAACAATTCCACATGACACGCTCAACTTTTGATTAGCTGTGTGCGGGACGTCTTGTGGCGTATCTGATTGTTGGTCATGTGACTCATTGAATTCGAAAAGTGTTTCCATCGCAGTTCTGCAAAATATGTCGATTTCAATACAAACCACCCAACTTTTTTTATAATAAAAAATTAGTTTTTTTTTTTTTAATTGTTGTATTTCCATTAGGTGAATTTATGATCGTATATCCAACAATTTCATAGTCAATAGAAAAGCAGCTGTTGTGCTGTTTCTTTTGGTGCAGTGCTTGCCCCAAAAGTGACAATCATCAATAGGGGTGTAGGGAAAAATCGATTTTACAAAATATAGTGATTTTTCATTTGACAATGTATCATCTGATCTAAAATACAGAAAAAGGAATATCTAATTTATTATTCACGACCAAACATAGTTCAGTGTCTTGTGTGTTTTTTTTTTCTGCTTAAACCCCCGGCCACTAGTTGGCAGCAGAGCACACTGAGCAGCTTTGAGCCGCTCTACACCAAACCAAAACAACAACGAACATCTGAAAGTGCTGGGAAAAACTACATTTAGTAATGTTGGAAATAAGCAGCTCTTAATTTCCTTACTTTTACTTTTAGTATTGGTTATTTTATTTTCACACTGAAACATATTTTGTTGTGGAGATCATTGATGAATGTTCCCTTTAAGAACAACTATTTCCTAATTTCACCAAAAGTAAAGCACCATGAATTTTCTTGGGTAAAAGCAACTTGTATACAAGGTACAATTGTAATGGCTTAATGTAAGCTAAACAGCCCATTTTAAATCAGACACAGGGATTTAATAAAATAACTAGGAACAATGACAGAGGCCTTTTCTTCACCTGTTTTCCATCCTGAATACAATCCGATTTCCATTAGATGGAAATATGCTTCTTTATTGTGTGTTTTACGTAAGACAACTTTGATTGGTCACTTGAGAACGTGCCACACGCACAATTTAACCACCTTCACCCTCTTCCTGTCTGTGTAAAATATGTATATGAAGAAATAAAGCCACCAAAACAAAATATACAATAGAGAGATTTATCTTCTTAATTTTACTGTTGTAAATAAGATGCCAAATTTAGCTGAAAACTTGCTTTGAAAACCCAAAGTAAATTAAAAATATATACTCTAAGAATTGAGATTCCATTTGTTTTTCCTTTATTTTCTTAATCCTATGTGATGACCAGAATCATTCAAACTCTGTTGGACTTGCCTTGAATTTACTTAAATAAAAAAAAAAAAATCAATGGCAAAAAATGATCTCCGGCATTCCCTTGCATAGGCTAAACTCTTGCCAAGCACCACATATGATTAATTTCCCTCACAGATGCAATGTGGGGGCTCGGTCTTCCCTCACTCTGCCTGCAAGGCTCCTTTGTGTCCTTTGTGTCACATCGAGAGCAGGACAAAGGGGCTGCAGCGGGGTGACTAATGTATCCAGGTGGGTCATATCTGGCTGGCTGTATAATAAGCAGATTGAGATCAAATTTTGAAAGTGGAAACCGTTCAAGAAAAGTATCCTACTCCCTGTGCAACCGGTGAAGTGACCTTGACGGGACTCACAGCTCAGCTTTGGGTATTTTGCCAGAGGTTGCACCAAGGTTATTCATCTTAAGCCTCTCCTCCCATCTCCCTCCGTTATTGTGAAGCTGAGTGTTGTGATGTTGAGAATCAGGACAAAATTCTGCCGTTTTCGTCAAACTATAAGAACGCACACTTTTGAGAGAGGTGAAATTCCTCCAGCCTTATCTGTTTCTGACCTTTCAAATGGCTAAAGAGCCTTTTTTCTTTAAGCAAAATTGGTTTTGAAAAACAGAAATGCCCATAAAGAAATCGGAGGAATGGCATAACAGTGCAACGAGGCGTCCAAATGCCTCAACGAACACAGCAAACACAGAGGCGAATTCAAACAGTCGAGCCGCGGAGACACAGGCGGGGTACCGCTCTTTTGGGCAACTGTTCATAAACAGCTGCACAGTGCCATCTAGAGGAGCTTCCGATAACAGAGGAGGATGAATACAAAGAAAAAAAGTTGGAGCTCTTGCAGCTGTTATTCATATTTCTGCAGGTGTATCAGATTTGGGGAGCTGATATCAGTCTGCACCACTAAGATGCTCTCCAGGTGAAAATCAGGCAACAAGTCACCGTGAGTGTAGATCTGTTCTCCCCCTCGTAACTAATCCTCCACTGATCCTATTTGGGGAAAAAGAGTGATGCAACAGAAACTGGAGCAAGTATGAGTAGATGTTGCCTGTTAGGAAGCAATGACTGCAACACATGAAATACAAAATAAACGGACGATACTGCTTGAAGTCACAGAAAAGTAATAGAATTTAGAAAACAGCACTTTCTATTTTTACAATTATTTTACGAACAGAAATAACATCTTGAGCACTGCAAACAAATATTGCAATTAAGGGTGATAAATTAATCGATATTCCCACCAGATCGATCTGCCTAAGGCAAATTATTAATCAAATCGGCCTAAATCATTATAAAATAAAAAAATATTTTAAAAAATTCAAATGTTAATTGGCTTGATGGTCAGTCACACAGCAGTTTCAGTTTTACATGAGTGGGTGGGAGGTGGGTGGAGGAGGTGATGAGAGGAGCGCCAGTCTCTGGAAGGAAAACGGGGACATAAGGCTGGGGTGGGACCCACCATGAATTGATAGCTAACACCTAAAGCAAATGGAGCCTCGGTTTTGCCTCTCGATGATTACAGAGGTCACTGGAGCTCCAAGCTCTTGTCCTTATTCTCATTAAAAAAAAAAAGAAAGAAAGAAAAAAAACCCTTTAGGGTTTTCGTGTGACTTTAGCCAATGTCACAGTTAAAATATTCCAAATTTGGATCATTCAAGGACGTTTTCTACAATAATTATCCACATTTGGGAAGATGTTTATAGACTGACTATTCTTAGAAAAGGGAAAAAGTTAACAGCGCAACAACATGTAGTACATGTAGTATACTTTCATCAAAGATGAGCAGTTTTTAAGGAAAACGTGTCCCATTTTGAAAATATTTCGACTATACCAACAGCATCCCAGCAACATTAAAGTACAGACTACAATATTTCATTCAAATGTATCCAGCTTCTAAACGGTTAATGTCTGAAGAACAGCACTTAACCCCGAAGGTCTACATGCTGATTGTTTTAAAGGTCAAGAAGTTTTTTTTTTTTTTTTTTTAGAGTTTCCTTGTTTCTGAAGTTTTGTCACCATGGTGAAGTTGAAACTGTTGACAAAGTTTGCCACTTACTAACAGCAACAACTGATGCAAAAAAAAAAAAGCTAATTTGGTTAAAAAACTTGATTTCTCAAACAGTTGAAAATAATCCTTTAAGAGGTATTTATTAAATCAAAATGTAAATTTTTTTAATAACCCAAAAAGCCCAATTTTTATATATATATATATATATATTATTTTGACTGAGTTGTAGCTACACTTTAACAGTGATTTTGTGATGAAAATGGGAATCCTTGACAGCAGGAAACCTGAAACTGGTGTCAGTGGTGGAAATTAATCATTATTTTCATAAAACGCATTAAACGCCCTTTTAATTAAGTAATGTAATGTAACTTTAAGACCCTCATTTATTTGCAGAGTTAACTCAGTGTGATGCATTTATCAGATGTTCATAGACATCTTGACTGTGCTGTTTCTGCTTGGACAGATGTCCTGGATGATGTCATGCACCATCTCAATATTTTGTATTTTAGACAACAAGCCTACCAAGAAAGAACAATGTTCGCTCTTCTTCATATTCTACTTAGTATTAACCGCAAGTCAATACAAGCAAATTAATTTCAGTGTCTTGTTTTTTTTTTTGCTTCACTTAAACCTTCAACCGCTGGCTGGTGTGCTGGTTGATACACTGAGCCTGTTTGAGCAGCTGAGATTCAGGTAGAGTTTTGTTTCTAAGTCATACTTTAAAAAAAAAAAAATTAGGGAAAAATATTGTTCTGGTACCATCATTGGATATATCATAATATGTATTAAAACACAAGTTTTTTGAGTTGTTGTGGTTCTGAAATCGCCATGATGAGATTTGTGTAACATCAATGCTTTCTCCCCAGTTGGACCCATGGTCGCTGGGATCGCCAGATTTGACGCTCGGTCATCTCCAGACCCTCGGTGGCTGGAGGGTGGCAGTCTGAAATCAGTTAATTTTGAGGGTCTTGGAGACCCCATTGGAAAAGGGGTTGGATTTAGGGTCTTGAACCACCAAATGGTTCCCGAGCGCAGCTGTGTCTGCAGCTCACCCCTCCCTCCCCTTGTGTCAAATGCAGTGAACAAATTTTACACACGAGGTGCGTGACAACTTTCATGAGTCATTTATCGCGCTGCTGCCATCTTGCCACTCGTCTGTCACTGGACTGCCTCTGCTTGACCTCCAAATGTGTCCAGACTGTCCCCGACCGATGCCAAAAAATCCTTAGTTTGAACTTTCTCTTAAACTTTGGCAACCGCTTGCAGCGTGTAAATGATTACAAATATCGCAGAACACCAATATGTATTATTTGAATATATAGTCTAAGACAAAATACAGATGAACAAGTAATTGTTGATCAATATTTGCTAAAATACACAGAATGTATTTACTCTATTTATTGACTTTTATTTGAAGCTGAAATTTATTTCAGATTTTTTCGGGTTGAAAAAAGTAGAATTTTCCTTGATATGCTATGGCTCCATACCATGACATGTTTTATTTAGAGCATGGGAGCTTATACGTTCTCGCTTTCGCTGGGGGTGCCTCCCTGCAAGCCGCGGTTTCACTGATGTTGTGTTGGTTTTACTGTTCTACACGTTTGCTGCTATATCATAAGAGATTATATTGAACATCATACGTATCATTCTCTTGGCAGTTTCTTAAGGGAATACAGTTACAACTTGCAGGCGAGATATTGATCCCTCCTACAAATTCCCAATTCCGAATCTGTCCATCAAACAACGCTTCTACAGATTTCAACCCAGAAAAAAAAAACACACACAAAAGCATTGAAATTCAGAGCTTTCCACCACCAGTTGTTTATACACATTAGTTCAGCTTACAACGAAGCCTTACTTAATGCTAATAATGTCGCTGCTTTAAAAATAATTTCATTAAACAGGCCTTTAAAAATTCCACTAGTAAGTTGCAATCAAACAAAAACTGAAAATAAAACCACTTACTACCACTTTTTTTCAGTCCACCTTTAAAATAAATACATTATTTTAGTTTTAAGTACAGTAGGATGTTTAATTTTACTGTTTTCACACAAGATATCTGTTCAGATTTAGTTCCCTTTCACCAAACTATTTTGCTACCATGTTATATTGACAGAAGCACAATTCTTTGTAACTGTCTTTGTGGTTTTTTAGCACCCAGTGGAGATTCAAGTATTCTCTCCTCCAGTAATATTATGGAATTATTTAACAATACTGGTAGAAATAACAGTGAATTTAAAAAAAGAAAACAATAAACACAATTCTGAAAATTTTACAAACAACAATTACAGTACTAACTGTTTTACAAAAAAAAATTATTCGCTGGACATCTTGGGAAAAGAAGACAATAGATTTTTGAAGGTTTTTTCCATTTACTGTCGTTCCTCTGAGGTCATCAGCTTCTATTCTTCATCTTGTTAACTTCTTAATTTTCTAAGTTGTATCTTTTAATGCTGGTTTTAAAAATATTAAAACTCCAAAAAGCTATAAAGTATGACGCAGTATGACTCGGCCACTTGAAACTCCAGAAGTGAATCATTTCTATTGTAAATTGCCATTTTGTGAAAAGCTAAATGTTTTCTGTCTTATTTGCTGAATTTACAAAGCTGGAATAATTTAACATAAAATTGTGAACTATTATTTAGCCTGAAGCTCTTTCATTTGTTTAAAAATATTGCCGTCTGCAGTGCTGTGTATAAACCAGAGTGGTTCCAATCTTTAAACATTTAGACGAGTAAAACACAGTAAAGTTTACCTGAGCTCCCACTGGTCTTTCTGCTGAGAAGATATCCAATCAGAACAGCTTTCAGCTGAAGATGAAGGTGCAAAACATACTGCTTTATATTAAACATGAGTCTTTTTGATTGACACAAATTTTGAAGTTGATAGGAATAAAATTATAGCTTAATATAGCTTCTGGTAAATTCTGTAAAAAGAGTTAAATTCTAATTTCAATAAAACAAAGGTCAAGTTCTCTCATCATGAAGTCAATAGTCTGCAGCCATTGGTTGACTAACTTGCAGGTTATGTCTGAAGTCCTTCCGTACTCACTTTATAGTGCAGTCGCCAGTTTCTACTGCTGTCCAAATCAACAATTCCAAAATCAAGCGCACTAGAAAGTCTTTGCAAAAAAACTAACGTGCATCGGTGCTCACTACTTTAGTGAATGCTGACCACAATGCATTGCGGTTGAACAATTTTTGGGGAAAAAAATAATGTCCACATTTTCATCATCAGAACACAGTGGGTTCATAAACAGACGTCGTGAAACGTTTGTATTGATTTGATTTTTATTTCATGAAATCAGTGACGTTATGTCCGGCGTTTGAAATGAAACGAAAGAAAAATAGTGAGCATGGTGTCCAAGTCGCTTTGAAAATCAGGGACAATATATACTCCTGCTTTATATAGTTTTTTTGTAATTGGGTGTAATTGGGTTTTTACAATTTTCGTTTATGTCATTTTTCATTGTATTCATTGTGTGTGGGATGGGTTGTATGTGTTGATAGAGGGTGGAGTGTTGGCTTTTATTGGGTGGGGGGTTGGCTTTTATTGTATATGTTTTTGTTTTTAATGTAAAGCGCTTCGAGCTGCGCAAAGCATGAGAAGCGCTTTTTTATAAATAAAGTTTGATTTGATTTGATTTGATTTGATAATTCGGACATAGTAGTCAACAGAGTACATAGTAAGATAGTCAACACATTTATCTACACGTATCTAGTACCTTAGTCCCAATTGCCCCTACAAATGATAAAAACATATAATAGACAAACCCGTACGGAGGTGGCCCGCCAAAAATATCAAGGTGTAGACCACTCAGTGAGCCAATAAGGCAACAATTTTTATGCACATTTTTCTATGGGTATGCTGCGGGTGACGGATCGTGAGGAATACTTGTTACGTAAGGGTAAAGAAGGTGAAATGCAGGAACGCTGTAAGGATCTTTCCCTTTTTCAAAACTCGTCTCAAATCCAGTGCATTGCACAAGGAGCCCTTTAGTGCTGTTCAAGCGATAAGTACAAGATCCGTAAGCGTAGAGTGTGAGGCCAGATCCCAGTTTGTGTGTGAATCCTACAAGCATCTTATGGGCACTTACTGTATGTATCATCTACACTCTGTGCATCCACATGCAGTTAGTACGTGGCCAGTATGCACACCTTACTATTGATTAGAGTGTTAGGGCACTGTGCAACAGCATCCCCCACACGTGCACGCAACTTCCATCAGCCTTACAAATACTCCACGATTCACTTAACACATGCACATGACATGATGGCATGAGCCTGAACCCAACACCTGTCTGGTTCAAGGGTAAGGGTGTATGTGACTACGGCTACACATAGTCATATTACAACAAATTAAGCACAAATAAATTTGGTGTGCAGGTCTCCTCATAGAACTATCAGAACAAGACATAAATGGACACTTCCACTGATGCAAGGTAATGTAAGTCTGAGGTCAAGCACCCAATGCTGACATAGTTTCCACTCTATAATTGGAAAGAAATCTGAATAGAGCTATTATTGTTGTGACTTGCAGTACAGAGTAAAGGCAGTCAACAGCAGTCACTGTTCAAGGACTTTTTGGGGGGAATTTGAAAAAGGGAGAACTGTCTCCTTGATATGCCAGATGTTTCCTCAGGAGCCTCTCCCGTTGCCTCAGGCAGCAAAACAAAGAGACACTGCGACAAAGTTCATTGAATTACAATATATATCTTCTCCTGAAGTTAATTTTAGTTTTTTTTTGGTTTGTTTTGTTAAAGCTCGTGTTTTAGCTCTCAAAAATATTAACTTATCTGTGTTAGACCTTTCGAGTTTCTCATATAGAGGACATCTGGACTCGTTTTGGTTTTAGGAACATTTGGAGAGCCAAGCAAGTACTTTTTATGCACCATAAGAGCTGTGTCCATGATATCCCATGAAAAAATGCTATTGCTGAACGCCGCTACCATCATTGAGTGACATTTCATGGTAGGATACACAATATTATGTGGAAGGACCCAAGGTTCCTCATGGTGAATTGGAACAAGAGAATTGATGTTCTTAGATGTCACTTTAATGTTCTGGCTCATAAAGGTGTAACATGACAATGGTTGTTTTCTGTGTAACCTTTGAGAAAGACAAGCAGTTAAGCAGGTTAATATCTGTCCATCTGAGACAGTTTTATATTGGCTGTCATATGAACTTGACTTTTGTTTATGTCATCCCAATTTTGCCCAAAAAGGCTTTCCAATTTCTTATTTTTTTAAGACCTACAATTAATTTGTCATTTGCCAAGATTCAAAACTGTTTTTAGACATGTTGAACGCATTGTTCTAACTTATCTGTCCTCTACAACTTCTTTTTTTTTTTGTCTCAATCATAGTTAAGACCTAAAAATAAGGAATTTGGTATTAAAATGAGTCCAAATCATTTTGCTCCAGACTCTTTGCTGTAGAAAACCTGATTTGAGACTAGAAAAACTTACTGTAAATTTTGGTTAAATTTTAAGCTATTTTTAAAATTCAATAAATTTTGACAAATTAAACTTTCATTTTCAATATTTTGAAAGCAAACAATTCTACTTATGTAAAGAATAAGTGTTAGCTTTAGATTTTATGAGGATTCATTAAGATGTGTCTCTTGTACTAAGACTGTATTCTCATTTTGTTCACATTTTGTTCCATTTCCTCTGTTCACACTAGCTCTTTTGTCAATGTAAGCAGTTGAATTACATTTAGACTCATTTTTTACTCAAAAAATACAAACCCTTTGCTTAGAACTAACATTCAATTTCAAGTAATTCTAGCTAACAGCTAGCTTATTTTTTCTCTTTTTAAATGCTATTTTTGTTGCACTGCTAACATTAGCTTGGGATTGTGAGGGGCTGTAAGCTAGCAAGAGAGAGTGTAAACAAAGGATATCATTGAAGAGTTATTTCCGTTCCAACAGTTCCGCCCACAACTCAGAGGCGAATTTTTGATGAACTCCTTCCACTCTGCCGAAAATATTCCTTCAATTCCTTTTGATTTTGACTGAAAACAGTATAATTAAAAGACCACTCAGAATGATTTTATGATATAAAAATTTGTTAAAGTGGCACTTAAGTAAGATTCTTTTCCTATTTTTAACCTCTCATTCCTTTGTATTTATAGTCTATTAAGAGGAAAATGGTATTGTGGCATTATAGAAAAAACATTGGCTGTCAATTGTTTCTTTTTTCTTTTTTAAAAAGATTATTTTTCAAAAATTACAAACAATTTGCTTGAAACTACTATTCAATTTGAAGTAATTCTAACAGTTAGCTTATTATTCCCTTTTTGAATGCTGTTTTTGATGCACCGCTAATGTTAGCTTGAGGTTGTGAGGGACTGTAAGCTAGTAGGACAGAGTATAAACAAAGGGATGGTGGGTTATTTCCATTCCAACAATTCTGTCTACAACTCCGAGGTGAATTTCAGATGAAATACTTCCACTCTGCAGGAAAAGACGTCTTAAAAACGACACTTAAAAAAAAAAAATTCCACTAAAAACAGCAGTTAAAAGACCACTTTAACCACCTATTTTTACCTCTTTTTGCTTTGCAATTATAATCCATTAAGAGGAAAACGGCAAGGTGGCAATATAGAAAAAAACATTGGCTGACAATGCTTTTTTTTTTTTTAACAAGATGATTTTTCAAATAAAGTCACAGTCTCTTCCAGCTACAAGTGACTTGTATAAAAAAAGAAGTGAAACGTCTGAATTCTTGAGATTGCCCTGCAGCTCCAATGTCTCCCCTTCTATCTAATAGCAAACTATTCATCCTGCCTGTCTTGAAGTTCTACCCTTAATGACATGTTTAAACACTGTGTTTGCAGTTTGCATTAGCATATTGAACACCACTGAAAAATGTGTCAACTTGATAAGAGTAATCATTCATACGGCAAACAGAGTAACAAGCTTTTTCTCCGAGAAGGAGCTGAATGCAGCATATGGCTCCTGCGTTTTGCAATCTGTGATCATCATGCAACAGCAACCTCCGTGGTCATCTGTAAGCAGGGATGGATGAACGCGTTGTCGATTTTATTAAGTATTTCTCTCGACAAGCGCGCATCAATAGTTGACACAGCACAACCTCGGAGCACGCGAGCATAAAATACTCCCATTTACAGACAGGGCGTCTGTCCAAACACTGGGCTTCTTTTGTTTCAATTCAAATAGCATTGCACACCAACCAGCTAGAAACATGTGCGTCAGAGCAGCAGTTCATGTCAGATAGAGGTGAGTTTTAGAGCTGCATGTACGAGAACTCTTCTCACTCCTCTCACTCTGCGCCGACTTATAAATATAGCATCAATAGAGAACCTGTCTGGTGTTTTGTGTAAGGGGATTGAAGCATCTCCACCTGAAGACTCAGTGATCTTAGATGAACAGGATGTCATTCAGGGGAAAAACAGAGCAGGGAGGGAAGGAGGATCTGCTGCCAAATGCTGCAGCTGCTGCTGATGGCTGGTAGCTCGAAAGCACCTGTCCCTGCACTCTCCTGCACAAATCTCTGCTTTCATTAGCTTTGGATTGCTATACACACAAACGTTGGACCTCTTTCTTCAAGCTCAGCTATTTATTTCCTTTTAATTTGAATGTTTTAATAAAAAAAAACAGTTGAAGATGATTATTTCTTTTAATAAATCCAACTTTAATCAGTTGATTTGTTGGGTTTCAGTTATTTTCTGTACAGAGAAGCAATTGGTCTTTTTAAAAATGCTCATTTGAAATTAATTAAAAGTTTACATTCTTTACTTTTGATGAAACGTTCTGAACTCTATAAATGAAAGACGGAACAAAAGCAGCACACTTCGCTTTATTGGTGAATGAAATCTTGTGCAACCACATGGCAGTATTTAAAAAAAATAATATTAAAGAATATAGGGAATTATGCCAGCTAGTTTAAGAAGAAAAGCTGCTCAAGTCTGACTTTGGTTTTCCTAAGAGACTAGCTTTTGACTGTGCGCAGGTGGACCTATCAATCTAGAGTCTGTTTACATCTCTGCCAGATGTTAGACAGTGTGACCAAAAGCAACTTTGCTTTTTCTCTCGCTTTAACTTTTTTCCAAAAGAACCTATGCGCCTATCGAAATATTCAAATAACCATCTGTGTCAATGTTCAAACTTTGTAAAAAGTTTGCAATCTATAGATTCCAGTCTTTAACCTATTATAAAGAAAATATTGCCTGAAAAGAAACAACAAATAACCAACAAAAGTATCATTTATTGCCTAATGAAAGAGGCAGCAACTAAACAGAGAAAGGTTGGATCACGGTTAATGTTATTTGTACTTCTTAAGGAATTCACTTCAGTAAAATACTAAATCTATTGATTGATATTGTTTATTTTACGCATAAATTGTGGACAATGCAAGACAAAAAAAAAAACAGATTTTTCAAACACATTACAGAAATAATGAAACGCATTGATTAAAAACAAACAAACAAAGACACGCTTAAGTTACAGTTGATTATTAACTAAAGTCAAATAGAGTTGATTTAGCTAATAATCTGTCAGATACTAGAGACCAAATATTTATATATATAAAGAGATGGAAGCTAAACTCAAAAATATAAATGATCTTTTTTTATTTTAGGTTAAAAATAAAAACCATGTTCTGTAATCATCATTATTTAGCATAAAACTTACTTTTTTAAATGTAAAAATTACAAACTTTTGTTAATTGAACCAATGTTTCATTTTTTACACTGTAAAAATTGCATAATTATAATTAAAAGACCGCTGGGAGCAATTTTACAATCGACCAAAAAATGATCGGATCAGTATTTAAGCAGTCAAAAGCAGTTTGACAATTGAAAAGAATTAATGTTATGTAAGTGGAAAATTACATTGTTTTTTTTATTTTTTTTTTTTGGCTAAAAAATCTAAATTTGTGGCACTAGTGGACTTTAGAAATATGGATAAAGATAACAAATGACCATAACTTTGATTTAAATGTAGGTTTTGAGTAGATAAAGTGCAGGAAATGTGATTCCTAATTAAAAAAAAAAAAAAAAAACATGGGAAAAAAGAACAGATTTCATAAGCTAAGTGGATAAAGTTGAAATCCAGAGATCAGGTTGGATTCATTTCTTAAATGGAAGGAGCGCTCCAGACGTGACATGAAAACACAAGACAAGTAAACAGATCAAACGCTGTGTGTCGCTGAGCAAGACAAAACTCAAACCTTTGTGATGCCTCGCGACAGGACTGGGACAAAAACAAACCATTGTGTTTGCAGCCTTTGACCGCTGACTGCAGCTTTTTGTGGCCTTCAGATTGTCAGCTGAACAAGCGTGACCTTTACCTAGTTTCCACAGAAACTTCTAGCTGAACTTTTCACTGCAACTGCAATAATCCTTTTAAAAGTTTTGATAATAGTTCAGATGAGTCGGAAAAAAAAACACGTTCTCCCACTTGGCAGCTTTGAATAATCTGCATGTGAATGATCTGCTTCTGTGTAAAATGTTTCAAGAGATGTGATTTTAACAAAGAGACAGACGAGCAAATAAACAAACAAACAAAAAAAAAAACAGCCACAATCACGGAGGAACAACAACTTGGAGGAGTGTTGCTTCTCTCAGGGGTCTGCGTTCTCCAGTCGGAGGATGTGTTTTGCATGCTGATGTGTCTCATTGTCTTGAAGACTCCTAGAAATCCAAACAATCCTTCTGTTTCCAAACTCAAAAAGTACAAGTTGTTTTTTTTTTAGCTACATTTCTTCCTGACGGCTAAAGCAGAAAATGTTGTTTTGATGGTGCTGATTTAACCCTTCTATTGTAAAGGGTGAAACAGCAAAGCACTCTGATATGCTTTTCTGTTCTTTTTTTTTTTTTTTTTTTTCTGGGTACCACTGTGTTCCCACTTGCTGTAATTCAATTACAGTGGACCTTGGCATGCCCAGGCAGTGCCCACGCAGTGCAGTGCCGAGTGCCAGCCGGGAACATCCTGTCTTAGACGACAGGAACATCAGATGCGACAGATGGCTCATAAATCATGGAGGTGCGTGCGCGGTGTCGATGGGAGGCCTTCCTCTGGAGAGCACACTGCGAGCAGGTGGGCAGAGGGAGCATCAGCTCAGCAGCGTGAGCCCTGGATGCATTACAACTGTGACTGGTTTACTGCTTGTTGTCACAAAAGGCAGATTCGGGAGGCAAAAAGACAGAACTGAGTGCAGCGTGTCACACTGTTTGCTTTCCATCAACAACCCCGGTCTCACCTTTCGGTATGTGGTGTCACAGTGAGGAAGAACGGCTCTGTATCTACACTGAATGTCTCTGACTGGAGCCAAAACACTGTAATAAGCACACATAAAATGTGACAGATCTCACAAGAATTGGGAGGTTGAGCGGAGGGGACAAGTCCTTGCATGCTATCAACCATTGGCAAAAAACAGGAAGTGGCTGTTCTCATGTGATCCTACCACTAGCTGAAATAGCTGAACTCTAGTTGGAGTTAATAAACAACAAAGAGGCATCAGATAAATTCAAAAATTTGATTTTTCCCTTTAAATAACCAAATGGTGTTTAACATTCAGAAAACATGTTTTTAAAATTATTGATTATGTGTATTACTTCTCAAGGTACGGAGACCCTAAAGGGACATATTAAAAAAAAAATGGAAGTTAAAAAAAACTGGAGATCAATTTTTTTTTTCCTAAAAATTGAAGTAAAAAAAAAATGTTACTGACTGATGTGCAACAGATACTAACTGGTGCGCACCAGTTAGTATTTTTTTAGAATTCTTTTTTTTTTACTTTAATTAAAAAAAAAATGTTTTTTTTCTCATTTACTATCTGGTGTGCACCAGTTACTACCAAATTTTTTTCTAAAAGTTAAAGTAAAAAAAAAAAGTGTTTAACTCCCTAAGGCTTAAGGCTTTTCTTTAAATAAGCAAAAAAAAAAAAAAAAACACATTTCAATTTTTTTTCTTTTGCTGTCTATTTTTTGAGTAGTTAAAGGGTTAAGAAAAATCACAATCATAAAGCAAGAACAAGGGAAGCTGCTGAAAAAATGTCCTACTTTAATAGCAGAGCTTGATACTCCATTCACACCAGGCTCAGCAATGTGGATTCGAGCGACCCCTTTCAATGAAAAGTCTATGTATACGCGTGTTTGCACGTGTCTATGTTAAAACCTTTCACATTCACGCATCAACACGTATGATTTTGGACTCTGTGCAAAATTCTTGTTCATTGAATGCGCGTCAAACTTTTAATGGGTTGAACTTTGACCAATCAGGATGTGGTAGTGATGCAGAGGTAGTGTCTTTTTTGAAACACCATATTTCCAACCGTTTGAGAAGTTATCATGAAAGAGACATTAGTAATTTTGGTACATGGAAACACTGTCTCCTTAAATCTGTTCGTCGAGGAAGTCTTGTCAGCTTTATTTTTCTTTAAAGTTGAAGGCTCTGCTTTGGTTTCCTCTCTGGGTTTTTTCTCCCCCCAAAAACTTTCCAAATATTTTTTTTGTTTGGCTTTTTATGTATTTTATTTTAGCTTTTGGCTACTTGCCTAGTGGTTACATGATGCGCCAAGACAAGTGGATGTGGTGAACACTATCTAGTAATTATCCAAAATAAAGTTTCCTTCAGAGTCAGAAAATAATCAAACTGGAAATAACGGAAGTTAGCTTGTGTATTTTTCTCATTTACCACCTCTGGTCAGAGTCTGTGTGGACGTCCTGTGCAGGAGGGATTTTCAGTTCTTCCTCTCATGCAGCAGAAAGGAGGAGCTGCTGGTTTCCTCCTGCAGCTTCAGCACTCGTGGGTTGATGTTCATGATGCTCCTTGTCCCTCTTCATCCCTGCTGCTCCAGTCATCTGTCCACTCACTGCTGCTGATTTCATCACAGAGTTTTTAAAAAAATGAAATGCATTTAGAAAAAGCAGCATTTTGATCTTTTCAATGTGCGTTGAGGTTTTAGGATTTTTAAGCTGTTTGTGATCGACACCACTATCAACCAGTGCTGCATGGTTTTATAAACCTTGTATTTTATCCCAAAAAGCGTAAAAAGAAAGTGGATGAAAACAAAAAACTATGTTCTGGAGCTTTTGTGAGTTAACTGTCATGTTTGATTGTTTTTTAACCACATATTCTACATAAAACGAGAGGAGACACGGATTCTGTCAGGCCGCTGCTGATCCAGCCAGAATACGTACCTCCCAATAAGACAATAAACTCCCAAAAACACCACGCTAAATTCTTTTGTGATCATCCATCTTGTTTTTACCTTTGTGGGACAAAATATTAGTGTTATAAAACAAATCAGTGATGTCTAAAACCGGGGACATTCTAGCAGAGGAACCTACCTTGGCACCACACTTAAATGAATAATGTAAATAAACATAAATTCACACTAAATTTGTGACTTAAATTACATAAAAACATATATAGTACTCGTGCATGCCAACACACGCTCACGTTTGCGCCGTGCTCGTTCTTGTCTAAATAGTGGTCACTTTGCTACCGATTACTGACTAAACAGAACAAAACGCCAAAAAAAAAATTCAGAAAGAAAAACTTACTTAGTCCAGCCAATGGAAAGTTTTCTCCTCTCAGTTGACACATGCGCCACGACGCTTGGAGCAGAACAGAAAGACAGAATGATGCAGCACAACAATGATGTCATCACTCTCGTACTGAGCATGTTTGAACAGAATCGAAACCTAAAGAAAACTTATTTCTATCATCATCTGAGTTTTTCGTACACAATGTGTTTACACCGTTACATTCATAATGATCACACACAAACTGAAACTCTGCACAACATGAATATGTAATTAGCTGCTGGTCCGGGAGGGGGGGTCTTCATCCCCCCACAGACACACCTGTCCTCAGGTGGAGCGCTGAGCCACGGTCCACGTGCTGCTTTGTATAGAATGAAGCTTCGCTTCGTTCATGTATAGAACAAAAATGGTCAGAAATCCCATTTATCCCTCCACAATGACACTAAAATGACTATAAAATTCTTTGTAGCCTGCAGTCGCAACAAACCCAAATCATCAAATATTTAAAAAAATATTCATCATAAGTGCTCCACTGCTTTATGGTAGTGAGACAGGTATTCATTAAGTATTTACATATTTTATCCTTGCAGAACCATAGATTTGAACTTTTTTGCAGGAGTGTCAGCCAAAAATGACGCTTCACTTGGTCTTTGTACAATTGAACCATGGTTGGTGGGATGGAGCTCCGCCTCTGACCCGTCCCAAGAGAAACTAATGCTTGAAAAGGATTCCTAAATTTCCTTTAGAAAGTTTATGAATAGGAGGGGAGGAATACAGATGACATTTTGGTTTCATTTTGAGTAAAATCAGTTTTAGGCAAGAACATATCTGTCGCCATCAAGTGTTCTTCGTCATCATTGACTTAAAAATTGGGGGGGTGGGGGGTGTCCCTAGTTTGATTCTCTGTGTTTTTGACCCACGCCTCTTTATTCATTCCTCTGCCTCGCCTCTGTGTTTTTAACAATTGCCTTCCTTTTTTACACCTTCTATCTCTTGCTCTTGCTCTGTTCCATTAAAGCGATACTAGCGTCTCCGCCTCTTCATCACAAACATGTTCACTGCGAGGATTATTCATACTTCTTCCGTGGTTTTAACATGGTTCATTTATGATACATCTGGGAAAGAGTTTAGGTAGATCCACAACTTTTTTTTTACTTTTTTTTTTATATTCACTCTACAATGTGCAAAATATACATAGTGGCTGCATGGCACGACCCTAAGACACTTGGAGGCTCGCAGGCATGTGCCTGGTGGCCGAGCATCTTCCTACAAGACCCTGGCCGGGCTTAGCCGAGAAAGACCACACAAAATTGTCATAAGGACCACAAAAGTCTTTGGAGGTGTGACTCTTACATTTTTTTTTACTCTATTATCTCTACTACTGAAGATGTTTTAGCTTCTCGAAGTAAGAAAAGTACATTTTCTTTGATCTCATACAAAGAAATAAGGTAAGTGGTAATACACGCTGATAAATATTCACTAATGTATTCTCTTCTTCAATCTTGAAAAGAATGAATATGTAATGTCCTCATCTCTGCACCCATAACCTTGTTCCCTCTGCATCCTTCCACCCCTTCTCCGCAGAGACTCATTTCCCATCTATAGTGAGTTTATTAAGACACCAGCGCATTAATTGATCCTGATATGCAATTAATTCACAGGAACAGTAATTTCCTTTTTGATCGCTAACTGCCTTGGCTTCTAATCAACGCTTTGCTTTGTGTTCAGTCGCCTAAAAGAGCTGCTGCTCCTGCAAGCAGAAGGCAGAGTGCAGCAGGTCACAATATGCTTCATCAATAAATAATGTTGCTCCTACGAATCGGAGCTTATTTATTTCACGGCGTCCACTTGAAAAGCGTGCTTGACTGTGAGAAACACCCACCGAGACCCGCACGCTCTCACCCAAAAATATTTTGCCGTAATTTATCTTGATTTAGTTTCGCTATCTCATCTGAGCTTAATTTAAAAGCCATGATTTGCAACTAAGCCGTTTTAATTAATCTTTGTCACATTCATTACTTTTGATTTATTTACTGAGAATAGCAGCCAAATTCAGAGACATGAATGATAATAGAGCACAATATGACAAATAAAACACTATTAATTCCCTAAACACAACACTGGCACATAGACCTCTTGGATATTCAAACGCTGGAGACTTGCTATGGCACAATCAAGCAGATGATAATGTGTGAGCTTGAATTTGGATTTTTGCTCCAAAACAAATAAGGATTAATAGCCTGACATTATCAGCAGGCGAAGAGCCAACCCTGCAGACGAGTTATAGTTACTTTATTTCATCAGACATCATTGTGCCTTGAAGCTCGGAGTATTTTAAGAATATGCAGCTAGCATGGCATGATAATTAAACCAGGGTCAAACTGAATTTGCATATTATTCATGTTTTGAGGGCTTGTGCATGCTACAAGCTGGGTTATACCACTTTATCCAGTGTCAAATAAGTTAGCAGTAATTAAAGAAATATGAGATCATTGAGACTAATTTGGAGTGTTAACTCATTTGCTTGTTTGCCAAACAGTAATAACTTAATATAGTACAGCAAAACAACTCAAACAATGGAAAGAAGACCTAATTTAACCCCTATTAGTGCAGATACATTTAAAGATCCACTCTCATTATCTTTTAAAATATTTTAAAAGTAACTTTAGTGGACTTTTCTGTACTATCATGCTGTTATGTTTGTCAAAATCAACTAAACTGTGGTTTTTAGGACATATTTCTACAGAGTGGCAGGAGTTCATTAGAAATTTACCTCTAAATTGTGGGTGGGACCATTCGTGTGAAGCTACCTCTCCTCTTTCCATTTCTGAGAGCTCTCTGTTTACATTAAGGCCCGGTCCCACTGGCTTTCAGAGCCATATCACGGCTGGTGCACGGAAAAAATGACAACCCCCTGATACAGACGCTGTTTGCAGTGGACTGGTAGTGCAACGGCTGAGATGTGGCTGCGAGATAGAAATTTGGCCGTCATTACTCAAGGAAAGAATTTTTGAACTGCACAAAAATTTAGACTGCTGGTGACTGCGTGTGGTACCAGTGGTACAGCCGTGTAATGGTTGTGCAACAGCAGTGCCAGTGCAAGATAGGGCCATGGACCGAGGGCCGGCACATATACTTTGACGCCGAAATTTTGCGTCTATGCTGGGCCGTTTCCCCGGCCAGTCTGCGTTTGTACCACTGCTTACACCGTCTATTTACTGGCTGAGCGTGGGAGGAAGTGCTTACACTAGGGGTGTAACGGATCGCAAAACTCACGGTTCGGATCGTGTGACGGTTTTAGGTTCACAGTTTGGATCAGTGAAAAGTAAAGAAAAAAAAAGCAACAAAAAACAACAATATAAAAGCTAATTCATTTAAAGTACTTCACACATACAATATTTACATATGCAACAACAAAACATTTAGTCATTGAAGCCTATTTATTAAAAACAAAACATATTTGAACTTTGAAACATTGTTTCTGATTAAATTTACATGTTTTGAGACCAAATCTATAAAAACTGGGAGAAAAGAATGTTTTAAAAATAGTGTTGAAAATACCAAATCTATCTGGATTATCTCTTAAAATTAAATCATAAATAAAACAGTTACAATTATTTTTTTGTATTAATTGGTTTATTTAAACTAACTGTAAATGTTTTAAATAGTAATTATCTGTAAAACGTCGCACCTCCGTGCCAGATTTTCCTGGTGCTTTTTGACACCTTTGGCTTGACATAGAATCTTTCGGTGACGGTACCGGCAAGTCCGTTACAGAGAAGCAGCTTTCTCCTGTGCGGGACAGTTAACTGGGAGATTCTTTGAACCCAGTAATAGAAATGTTTCATTCGGGGGGGGCGGTCAGCGGTACAGACTTGTCCCGAACCGTGGCTTCTGATCCGTGCAAACCACAGATTTTCCGTGATCCGTTACACCCCTAGCTTACACGCAATTAAGCTTTGCTCTGGCACAGGAGTTGGAGTGGAATGGACTCTGGCGTCTCTATAACTGGTATTACACCAACATGCATAAAGTTAGCGTGTTTAAGCGCGTGTGGCAAATTTTTTACCCGTAATATGGCCGTCAAATCCTGTGGAACCGGGCCTTTAGGAGTGTGAAATTCCAGGCCGAGAGGGCCAGTGTCCTTCATGTTTAACAAACAACTTTCCATTGAAGCTTCTAACTGGCTAAACACACATAATCCAGGTAATCAGGAACAGATGAGACAGAATTTTTGGCGGATCGCCTGCAAATCTGTGCTACCTCTTTAACCTTGTGTTTACTACACAGTTTTTGCCATTTTTGTGACATTTTATTGTGGTAACTGATGCAATGCTACACTGTTAACTTAGTTCTGGACTTTGAAGCCTTGTTTCCACTGAACGGTTTGTTTTCAAGGCCTGGAGTTTAACACTTGGTTTACACGTTCTCCTGGTATTTTACAGCCCCTCACACCCCAATGTAACATTACTAGTTTAACAAAAAGTAATATTTAAGATATCCAGCTGTACGGTTTTGGGACAGATGCCAGAACAGATGAGGAAAAAAAAACAATACGCGTGGATCTAGTTGTCTATAATGGATCAGAATGGAGCAGAGCAGGAGCTTGTAGCCTGCCCAACATATTTTATACGTTATAAATAAGCTCTTTTTCTAGCAGAATTTTCTCGTCTGCTTCTTATTCACAATGATTGGATTAAAGAAATACTTATTGTAATCTCTTTTTTTAATATAAATGTCCTGCATCATGACATTTATCAGTACAGTTTTAGTTTTTTTTGGCAGAAGCCCTGTTGCTTTGTTTATTATTCACCGCTGTGAGTTAACGTTTCATAGAAGAAGCAGGAACTTGGGAAAGGTTATAGGATCCCGGTGTTAACACCTGCTCCATCAGCAGGATCACCTGCACAGAAAGGCAGCATCAATGAAAAATTAAAGGGATTTTAATTAGTGACAGAGGAAACCCTTTGATAAGTGGATATGTGTCTGGATGGACTGACTGACAGATGAATTGATGAATAAAACACTAACAGACTCCATGAGGAAGATTGATTCCTTCTCAGATCAATACGTCTCATACTTACCTTGATGTGAAAGTGCAGGTATCGCCATTGTGAATCAGAGCACATCACGGCGCTCTCTGGGGACCCTCACTGTTCAGAGTGAAAAGACCAACTGAAACGTTCTGCATTAACTCCTCTTGAAGCCAGTGTCGCTGGTTTCGCTCTCTCCGGCTGGCTGTTACAGGAACACCTCTCCATCTTTACTCAAATGAAATCCCAGAGGAACCCCACATCAACACTTGCTTGAATAATTTGTGTGAAGTTTGTTATTCAGTTGTTAATGAAACACAACTGCTGCAAACAGCCTCGTGAAGCCAAGTGCTGCATGCTGTCAAAGTCAGACTGTAACCTAGAATAGGAACATCAAAACTGCTCTAAACTCTCTGGCGACAGCTAATCACATTCACACACGAGGATGGAAATTCTGTTATGCAAACAAGCGTGTGCAGAGAAAGTTTCTGAGCCAGAATTATACTAAAGATTATTTTAATATTTAGTATTTACTGGAGTGTTTGACAGCCAATCTGTCCATCAATTTCCACCAAATTGAAATCTCAACAGCAGTTTAACATTTTAAAGCAAATCGTGTTTAAGAAGATTCTCTATTCAAATGTATTTACCAAATTGTCCAGAAAATTTAAGGATCTCAGGTAGTCCATATATATATATATATATATAATATATATTATATATCATATTATTATATGTATTATATTAGATTATTATATATTTAATTAATATGTATTATTATATGTATATATATATACTGCATATATTACTATTTTTACTATATAAATAGTAAATCCCTTATCCCCATCTTACCCCATGGCCAGAGAATGTCCATTTCCGTTACAGATTAGAGAACTTTGGAGTATTGCTCAACATGGCAAGGTTTTCTTTTTTTTTTTTTATTTAGAATAGAAGCATACTTTACTTAGTTTTGCTCTGTCTCTGTTCCAAAAAATGATCAGCGCATATATCCTCCCAGGATATCAGGATTTTTCAGCTGATGCCATTTCTCCATGCAGTGCCGTGGAGAAAGGAGAGGGTAGCGGACGGGTGCACCCCCTCCACGTTCCAGAGGGGGCTCCACTGTGCTGAGATACACCTCAGGAGCGTAGCACCTCCTTGGGACACAAAAATTTCATTCGGGCGTCTTGAGTGGTCTGTGCTTTTGTGACGAACCAGAAGATTTGCATGACTGAAAAAAAAAAAAATCTGCGAAAATGTGACACCGTGAATAAATGATTGCGAATATGTGGGGGAGCACTATCTGGAAGTCCCGCAGGATCTCTGCTCTCTCATTCTCTACCACTTTCTGAGGTGTTTATATATATACTGGGAATTTAACTCATACCAACTTTGACTATAACCCTGAAGGAAATTCCCACATGGCACACTCATGAGTTATTTTGTTAATCACATTTGGTTAACGGTGTGTTTTGTTTAAAGATATAAATAATAAACATTATTATTACTATTATTACCGGTAACTACTTTCATGTGAAACAAATCATGTAAAAAGTTTTTAGAACACTGAAATTGACTAAAGTGACGTAGCAAAACCAGTCATATAAGTCAAATTTTTGAATTAAAAAATGTATTTATTGATAATTTAACTTTCTAAATTTAAAGTGTGGACACAAAGATAAAACTTTTTTTTAATGTATATTTTGCAGTGTACAGGCCAATTTTTTATAACTGAAGAATCACACACATACGTGCCATTTATGCCACTCTGATAATTATTAAATGTAGAAATTTGAACAACATTTAGTAGTTTTGAATCAATTTATCTGAGAAGAAATCCGTTCTCTACCAGTAGATTTAATTTACTTCACATCCCAGTGGGAACATTTCAAACAATGAGGAAGGGTTTTTAAAGCTTCCATCAATCCATGAAAAATGTCAAAAAGAATCATAAATGGGGACATGATAAATCGCTATAAGGGACTTTACGAGATTCGGGTAAGTGATTGTGCTAAATTGTTATAATTCTGCAAAAACGCTGTTTGCATCATTTTAGGTTTGGATTGAAATGACAAAAGGTGCTTGGACTCTATAAGGTGTTAATCTTCATCTAAATCCCTTTTTGAAATTGTTGTTCATTGTTACATTTCTGATATTCATTGTTTATTTTATCAATTTGAAATAAATTAATTGTAAAAAAGAAAAAAGTTGGATGTTAAACCCCCTCCCTCCGTCTTGAGTGTGCTCTCCTTGTGATAGCGGGGTTAAGTTTCCAGCCATCCATGACTTTTCTAAGGTTAAAGCATGAATAAATAATATATTGAACGTTTATATCTTCCCTGATGACATGTCTAAAGATGTGCAATTGAAAGTATGAAATCCTAATATAAAAAGCTGATTTGTTGATCTTTAAGACTAAAAATTTTTCTTTTAACTGATTTATTTGATGCTTTCCTTAAAATGGTTGAAATGATTCACGGCAAACATGTTTGATTAAAAATAAATACGTTTTTCCACTGAACTAAATTTCTTTCACTTGTGTTCTAGGTTCATCCTCAGCTCCACCTCGGCTTCTCCTGTAAAACCGTCTTTGTTGAGAAAGCCAGAATGCAGAGGCACCATTACAAACCTTCCTTTCAGTCTCTGAACCTGGGGGAGGTCACCTGTAGCATTCCCATTCACAGGAGAGCCGTGCCTCCTTTAACAAAAGTCTCTCAGAAGCCTCAGCATCACGGAGGATTCGAATGGGTCAAGGAAAGGAATTCTCACTTGGTGAAATAAATCCCTCTGACCGAAAAGGAAAGAATTCTTCAATAAGAAGAGCAGACAAAAAGGGCTTTTTATAGTCTCAAAAGGACAAGATGGTTCAATGGAGCTGATTTCTTTCATGGGTGTTTCTTGCAAGTACTTCATGAAGGCATTAGACAAGGTGTCGTTTCCATTTTCTATTAAAGTAGACACATTATACCCTATTCCTCTATGCGATTTTGGAGGTCTTAATAAAATAGCAGTGAAAAACCTTTGTCAGAATACCACTGAGAAACATTACTTCTTCTTTTTTTTTTTTTTTACCTGAGCTTATTGCAGTTCTTTTCAGGAGTTGAACTCACATTCCTTAGTCCTTAATTTGTGTATGCTTTTGAGTTCACACTTTTTATAATTGCTAACATTTTTGCTGTTGTTGTTAAAATCTGTATTTTTTAAGAGGCATTTAGAAAACATGACATGCTTTCTGACTGTTGCAAGAAACAACTTCTCTTATATTAAACTGTAGCTTTAATCTTGATTTCTAATACCAATATTAAATCACCGCATGAACATCAGGGCTTACTGTATTTAATATCAAGGTTTGATTTGCTAAGCTTTTTATTACTGTAATTATCCACTATCATGTCCTTTTATATTTTTATCTTCCAATTTTGTTATTTAACTCCTTCCATTCATTTTTGATTTTTTCTGTTTCCTCAGTCTGTGAAGTTAAACACCCACTCTGATGAAAATAGTCTTTTTTGTGTTTTTAACATGTTCTTGTAGTATTTTTTCTCATAATGGAAGACTTATTTAAAATAATTTTTGCAACCCTGCATTTGTGGAATATCTGACTGCGAAACTACAACTAAAAATGTATGTTTTTTTTAAAGAGTTATGGAAGTGGCTACTTCCTGAATAAGGTTTACTATGTCTTTGGACGACTGTTGTCATCCTAATTCCCTTACTATAAACATATAGATTTGACTAATATGGATTTGTAAGCATATGTATATGTATGTATGGATATGTGTGTGGGTTTCCACACATAGGTCAGTGTTGACCCAAGCACATAAATGTGTGTGTGTACACATCTCTGTCTTCCTTTCTATATCTGCTGGAATATGCTCAGTTTCAACACTTATTACATTTACATTTATTGCCTTTATTTTTGCATTTAAAGGCAACAAAGTGAAAAAAAAACTGCATTCATGAGCATTTCTTCATTCAAATTGCGTTGGATCTGAAGCAGATGAAACCAGATGCTTGACATATACTCCGACTAATGACGCAACTACTAAAATAGGTGTGCCAAAGTCAACTCTGACGCATACACTGGCAGACAAACAGATCTATTGGCATCTTCATTTTCTTCGTCTGAGTTGGTAACTGGCTCAGAACTGTACATCTGAGTAGCTCCAATATCATGCGCCGTTGTTTTGCTAAGTTAATGTTAGCTTGGGGTTGTGAGAAGCTGTAAACGAGCAAGAGAGGTGGATTGATGGGATATGAGTGCAGCTAACTTCCACGCCAACAGAGATCGAATTTCTAATGAGCTGTAGCGAAAATGTCTAAAAATAAATTAAACAGGCTAAAAACTGCATATTTATAATTAAAAGACTACTAGGAATAATTTTATGATAAAAATGTAGTTTGAGTGGGACTTTAAGATGTTCTTGTGGTATTTTTCTCAGGTTGGAAGACATTAATATCGGAAAATTTAGCTCAAAATTGCATTTCTGAGTATTTCTTTGCTCAAATCGTTGTGAACCAGGAGCAGACACAAAATTGCCTTTGGAAAAAGCTTGTAAATATGACCCACAATCCTCACCACAACCTCTCTGCTCTGCTCCATTCCGATGCATCCACTTGTAAACAAACAGATCCAAGTAGCCCATCTGAGCTTCTCTCGTCCGAGCAGGTATTGGGTTCAAAACTGTACGGCTGGATGACTCTGATGTTCCATTTTTGTTGCACTTGTAATGGTTGGGGTGGGAGGGGCTATAAGCTAGCAGAAAACAAAGGGATGATGGGAAATGGGGGCAGGTTTACTCAGTGACAACAGCAGAAACTTGGAGGTGAATTTCTGATTAACTACAGCCGCTCTGCTGGAACTATGTCCTAAACTACACATTTTTTTTTTCATATTGGCTAAAATTGGCATGATCCTAATAAAAAAATCCACTGGGAATGCTTTTAAAATAGATCAAAGGGTTAAAAAGCTTTATGATCGCAGCTTTACAGCTGTTGTTTCTTAAGCCAGCTCCCCATCAAATGTGCTCTGTTTTTACATGCAGTCTTACCCCAAAAAATACTCACAATTATACTATACAATAATATTTGCTTTTTTAAGATTTGTTTAAAATGAGAAAAAAAAGTTAAAATTTTAGTCATCACTGGACTGAAAACACAATAGTAAACATTTTCATTTCGAGGCCATCCACTTTGCCCAGTTGAGTTTTACTTTGGAATAAAAGTAACAAAGAAAGTCAGTTGACATTTCTATATTTATATGTATTTTTTTTATACATTTGAGGGTAATTTGGAATGATTTATCATACAGGGACTGTCAAAGTAGCAGCTGTGATTAGGTTCCACTTTGGGCATCGTGGTGTTCACTGTGCAATCAAGGTCTGCTCTGTTTGTCTGCACTTTTTTTCACCTTCGGTTTGACTTTTGTCTTGTTTGTTTCTGCAAATACGCCTTTGTGGAAGGCAAAATGTAGCGCTTGTTTGTTGATTTGAAGTGTCTCGAAGTGCCATTTTTTTATGTCTGGATTAATTGGAAACAACAACTATGAGGATTCTGTAGGAAAACTGCATTAAAGAGAAACTTTCATTCCACGTTTGACTGTCAAACTTACAAAAAAAAAACTTTCCGAGCATCACCTTCCATACAAATGAATATAAGTTTCAATCCAGATTTATATTTAAGCTGAGGCACAGGTTATGCGTGAGACTAAAATAATCCCAGACATGATTAATTGCTTCCAAAATGTCCTTTTCAGCGCACACGACTACTGTGTAGCATCAGGGAATGATGCATTGTTCCATCCTCTTTACTGCCAGTTATAATGAGGAAACCATGCTTCCTATAGTTGAAATGTCTGTCCCAATTGTAATGAAACTTTTTGTTTCTGTTATAGCAACTCTGTTTTGTTTGGTTTAACATCACAGGTGACAAAAATTCAAACGGCCTTTTCATCCATTTGACCCCAAAACATGCAATCTTGCTGCCAAGTCAGGGTCAGTTTGATCTGCCCTCAGCATCCGGTGCAAACAGCAGATAAAGATTTCTGGGCTAAGAGTTGTTTCTTGTAAAATTATTGTTTTTTTTTGTGTTTTTTTTTTTTTTAAGACCAGCAACCCTTGTGAGAGACATTTAGTGCAGGTCTCAGAGAAGCACTGACATTTCCTGTCAGCACAGATAAGGCTCTGCCCCTGCGAGGCGCCGCTCCTTCCTGGAGTGGATTTCTGCTGCTCTTGCAGTACTGTCTCTCCTCACCACAAGGATGCTGGCCAATTAAATGCCTCGGATCTGTGTTATGCACAACAACCAAATGACTGTTGACTGCTGAGAAAAAAAATAACAGAGCAGGGTACCAAACTTCCTGTGAAAAGTTTCGGCATGGGCTTCCAGATGGTCGACAAATCTGTTTTATGCGCCACAGGATAGCATGTGACAAATGCTGCAATAACACCACCCGAGTTGTATTTGGCATTTCCAAACCACACGAGAAAAATTGTAACTGACAATGTTTTCTAGCCACAATTTGATACATATTTTGTATTTTTTAGATTAATAAACACCAATGAAGTTTTCAAAAGCCCTTTTTTCAATGAAACTGTGCAAATATAATCACAACTAATCTGGTTTGGCATAATAATTTTCCTTTTTAGGGTCTTAACACCAAACTTCATCGCACCAAGTACTTCTGCACATCCAGTATTAATAGGAGTATCAATATATAGATACTTCTATTACATCACCAATGAATTGTGCTACAGTCAAAAATACTGAACAATTGTAGAAATCGGCAGAATCTTCAAGATTTCATGGGGCTGCATTTTTTGGAAAAGTGTTGGCATGGTCATGAATGTAGATGGCAGGCGGCCATCAAGCATGCAGAATGGTCCACTTTCCATATACCCCGGGCTACTGGGCAGCTGGAGGCCGTTGGCATTTGATATTGACGGCTGAGCTGAGTCAGAGCTGCAACTCCAGTGTAGATACCATATGTGTTCGGCCTGCCACATCGGTACGGGGGCTTGATGACGTGTAAGTTCACGATTGGTCCATCACGTGACAGGATGTGAAACACGTTCCATTGCCATGCAACTGAGATGATCCAAACGCAAAGGATCACAAAAGCGGACGCAAAATAATCTTGACCTTGAAATGTGCCTGGGTCAACTCTTAGAGGAATTCGTCTACTTGCTGTAAAATTGTAACTTTTTCTGAAAACCTCTGTGGCCACTGTGAGGCATGTAAAAATGCAACCGCTGACTCCTGATTACAAATACCGACGTGTGGCCACCCACAGAATTTGCACGAAAACTTTCATTTAGGTCGCTGCATTTTGGAAGATATGACTGTAGTCTTACTCTGTATTTTGTTTTGTATTGATGCCTTTTGGCCCAGGTCTCCCTTGAAAAAAGATGTAGTCTCATTGGGATTTCCTGGTAAAATAAAGGCTAAATAAATACAAAAAATTGTGCTAAAACGCCCACCAGTCCACAGTATTTTAAACTGCTCCCTCTGTCACATGACAATAGGAGCCTGGAGGTCTGCATGTTACCCTTAGCAACAACACATGAGTAGGTGATTTTAGTTTTTGTATTTTTTTTTTTTAAAGTTCTCACCTGGCATGTTTTTTATGGTATTTTTTTAAGATAAAAAATATGCCAGAATACAAAAATTCACCAATAAGAAATGACCAATAATCTGTCAGTAATTGGTATTAAATATTTTATCCAAAAAGTAATCGGTGTCTTAAAATATCGTCCATCACAATTGTTTAGACTTAAAATAGGTTTTAATAACTGACAAATTTGGTGAATAAATGAAAGAATTTGGAAAAAAATAAAAGACTCAAGAAACTTTTTTTTTTCCTTTTCCTAATAAGTTATTGATTTTTTGTGTGTTTAGGAGAAAAACTTTTTTGTATTATTTTCAAAAATGTTCAAGCTCTTGCCTTGAAATAAAAAATTAAATAGTGGTATTGGTGGAATAAGAATACCATTTATACATTTTTTTTAAAACACTGAAATGAGGGAAAAGTGAGCAAAATTGTGTTCTGTGGTGTTCTCCTTCTTTTAAATTCAATTTTAGAGCTGTTAAATCTATTTAAACACTAGAGAAACTTCAATTGCTCCCAAACTGAATCAAGCTAAATTGAAGACAAATAGTTTTTAGTCTTTCTACTAAGTAGAGGACTGTTAAAGAGTGGCACTTTTGTCATTTTGCTGGGAAACGCAGCTCATTTCCCTTTTCTGCCGTGGGTTCCTGTGCCAGGTATGGAGGCAGGGGGAGCAGGTGTGTGCTGACAGACAGAGAGGGTAGCACAGACATCATGAACGGAGGAAAGAAGCCAGACCTGCCAACCGTGCACAGACTCAGCCGGTCCCCAAAATGCCCAACATATGGGGATCGGCAAAAAAACAAAAACTCCTCCCGTTTTCACCCGCCATCAACTCATCCTCCTCTTCTCCTGCCCCACAGCAGCTGTGTGAAGAAAAAAAAAAAAGAAAAAGACGCAAAGCTGTGATAGGGAACAGGGAATTTGAATAACTATTTTCGTAACAATGGCGAGCATGTTCAGCATTCTCAGAAGACATGCAGAATCATATTCCACTTCACACTGAGCTCCTTTGAAGAAGAAAAAAAAATCAAATTTACATAAAAAGTGAATTAGTGGTGCTTGTAAGCTGTAAATTCACCCCTGCTGCAAGATGCAGATGTAATACCTGCAGTACTGACTTCTAAAGAGGACAAGAGGGTGTTGCAAAGTGAACGCTTTATTTGTGATATATGTTGCTCTTGATACGATCAATACAGTCAATGTGCTGCCCTCTCCAGCTGCTGTCCAGCTATCATTAATGAGGCAGAGGCCAATTACCACTCAAAGCACCCTCCGCTCTTTCATTAAAGGCGCACTCATTGTCTGCCGGTCTGCAGGAAGGACACAAAAGAAGAAGCGCTTGACCTTGAGCGCCGTCTTATTCTCAAAGGAGATTTTAACACAAGAAAAAGAGAATTTAGATTTCTTTGCAGGTGAAATTAGTATTTGTCAGGCTTTCAGCGTAATGGGGATGATGGAAGAATTGAGGCATGACAGCGGTCGCACGCGTCACAGAATAATAGCCACCTGTCTTTTTCAACAAGCATGTCACGAGAAAAATAGGAGATGTTTTGAATTGTAAGATGGTATAAATGTGAAAGAAAAGAAAAATCATTGAGTTTGTTCAGCGATGTCCTCGTCCCCAAATTACATGATTCTATTTCAGCTCTTAACACATTACTTGTTACACTCGTCAGTTATTCTTTCTTTTCTTTTAAGAATAAAAATAATTCTGGTTGTGTTCACTGGTGTCAAAGCAATTTAGAGATGTGCACAGCGCTCTGCCAAAATGTTTTTTGGGGGTTGTTAGCCACATTAGTGAATGCACTAATTTTTTTTAACGTGTTACTAACAAGGATTGGAGTTAGCTGAGTCATGGTAATGTTTGTTGTGGATGCATCAGTCTGTTTTTTGCGTGTTGCTAACAAGGTTAGGAGTTAGTTAGTCATATTAACATTGGTTTAAATGGTATGTTATAAGTCACTTTTATATGACTTCAAATAAAGTTGAGAGTAACAGGTATTGTTAACATGCTAACGTGGCATTGTAGCAATGTCAGACTGTGTTTTTTTATGTGTTAAAACAGGTTGTGAATTAGCTTATCACTGCAACGTCTGTTTTAGCTGTATCAGTCTGTTTTTTGTGTGTTGCTAACAAGGTTGGGAGTTAACTTAGTCGCAGTTTTGCTTGTTTTAGCTGTATCAGTCTGTTTTTTGTTTTTTTTTTGCGTGCTGGAAACAAGGTTGGAAGTTAGCTTAGTCACAGTAATGCTTGTTTGAACAGTTTCAGCCAGTTTTTTGTGTGTTCAAATAAAGTTAGGAGTTACCGGTATTTTAAACTCGCTAACGCACCGGTGTAGCGGTGTCAGACTAGTTTTCACATGTTCCAAACAAGGTTGGCTGTTTGATCAAAATCGGATATCGCATCCCTATCAGAGGTCTCTTTATTTTGTATTTCATACCCATTATTACAGATCGACAGATACTCAAAATGTAAATAACTCTGAATCAGATCAGGGCTAAAAAAAAAAAAAAGAACCTAATTTAGACATCTCTTGTACTGGTTGCTACCACACCCGTCTTTTGAATAATGTAAAATCTCTCACCTTTATAATTCATTTTCTTTCATCAAATGACAACCTTCACCTTTTTGAAAATTACCGCTGTAACAACACCTCTCACACAATTGCTGTTTTCTCTCCTCAGTGTCACTCTGTTAAAATACATCTAAAACCTCCACACTTCTGACTGATGCCTATTTTCATAAAGGTCACAAATAATCAAGTGCATTTGGTTTGAAGCACCTGGCTGTTACTTGTTCTCTCAAGCGTCATCCTTGCAGCCTTTAAAGGAGTCATATTCTTCTCTGAAGTACACTTTGCATGTAAATATACTTGAGCTATGGAATTGAAGGTGAGTAGCTAGTATTAAGTGCATCTGCTCATCTAAGGGTTTTCCACGATCTGTATTCAATCGCTCACTGTTCTGTTCTGAGCATTATAAATGTACAAACCTCACTAACTACATTTAATTACATTTATGAACCAAATTAAGCTGAATGTTAAATCAGATATGTGTTACTCAACAGGATTTAAAAATTGAAGCAAGCATCTGATAATCAGACTGCAGCAACCTGCTAAAACATACTTTTACTTTTTTTTTATTCATGAAAGCAAATTTAACTCCTCTTCACCTGATGTCAAGAGTTTTTTGCAGAAACAAATGTTGGATTGTCCTCTAAGCCTTACCTGAAATTCCGGAGAATTTCGCAGATTGGCACAGATGGCCGCTTGCATAAGCATGATTGTACCCTCAGCTGGCAGTTGGTGTAATCAGTGTTCAAATGTGACACCGCCATTACCAATATTACACTATTCATTGCTGATATTTTTGCACAGGAGAAATTACGGTCGCCATCTGCTATCCCCCACAAAGATGTATCAAATGGTAAGTTGTGGCTGGAAATACAATGTTAAAGTATCTACGCTTGAAGTACGTGACATTTACAGGAATAGGTGTGTTTACCAGGGGTAATCCCCTGTTTTTGAACTGTTCTTAAAAGCAAAAAGTACATTTTGTTGCTTAAATTCTTGTATTCTGAGAAAAAAAGCTTTAAGACATTGCACAAAGCCATAAACAAGAATTCCTAAAATACTTCTTAAAACTCCCATGCTTCATTGGGTTTTCATCAGTAGATTATTTATTAAGTAATTTTGAATCTTAACTAAATATTTAATGGGCATTAGGCCAGAAAAAATCAGCAAAAATAATTCAGACTCAGGCAGAGAATGTTGATAAAATTAACCCTGCTTAATTTAATTCTCCTTTCACATTGCACTTTTGAGAGTGGGCCTCGTCATCTGTATAATATTACAAGGTCAGAACAGCTGATTTTAATGGAAAGACAACAACTAGAAGGTATTGTAGGAAAATTTTTGTTTGTCATAGGATTTATTTGAAGCTAGTTTTTCAGCTTATTTGGTTGTCACCTTCTTGGCTCAATATGATGTCATTGTAATCCTACCTTTGCAAATTTGGTAGAATAAACATGTATAACTGTAGTTTGATCATAGATCCTTCGGGATGTGGTGCGTCGGTCTAACACCAGCCCAATTTGAGCGTGGTGCTGGGATTTGGACGGCGCCTAAAAATCTGGACTTTGGCAAAGTCAGCAGGTCAAATCAACCAATCAGGGACTCGGCTTTGGCACTTGATCAACAGGTTGAGTACAATTCCAATATGGAGGATCAATCTGAGCGTTCTCGTTCTGAACTTCCATCCATTTGCTTAACCGCTGTAACTGCTTTTGGGGGCACGGGGTTGCCAGAGCCTGTCCCAGTAACTTTTGGTTTGAAGGCGGGGCGGGGTACACACTGGACAGGTCGCCAGCCATCTGGACAGGTTCATCCATCCATCTTCTTCCGCTCATCCGGGTCACTGGGGAGCAGTCTAAGCAGCACATGCCCAGACTTCCCTCTTTCCAGCCATTTCCCTGCTCCTCCGGGAGACCCTGAGGCATTCCCAGGCCAGCCGAGACACGTAGTCTCTCCAGCGTCTCCTGAGTCTTCCCCGGTGAAGGAAAAGGTCTTCTAATTTTATTTTTCCCCTCTCAGACTAATGCTAGACATCAAGTCATCAAACTGGTTCGGAGATACATGGAAATACCGCAGAGAAAGCATCAGTAATTTATATGCAGCTCTTGAAGCAGGAGTGAAATTCACCACACCAGGTATGGTGAATGTGGGACTGTATTTAGAAACATTCAGTCTTTGAATGATCTCATGAATCTAAACATGGAGACACAATTACTGATGTTTTTGTAGAACTCTTCAAATTAAATAAACCTGAAGTCTCAACATCATCCATGTCTTCCCTAATGAGATATATGCAGACACGAATGGTTAAAAACCATTGGTGGTGGCTCCTCCCACACACGTTTGCGATGTCAAGCTTATGATCACATTTTGGACAACCAAAAACGCTTGCTGACCCTAACTGAATCACGAATTAACTTGCTGAAGTTTTAAAAATGTTTAAAAATTCTGACAAAATTCAAATCCAACTTTCGAGTTGCTTGTGAATGTATGTTTACGTGTCTGTAGGGTTGCATAACGCCGTCAGAAAAGGCTGTGAGACAAAAGAATGGCTTGTATTTCCTGGGTAGCAGAAGTGAAGATGACAGCACCGCTGATTCATCACTGCTTTTCTCTTCCTTCCTCTTGACTAGTCTACTTGAGTTTATTAGCCTGTGTAGATCCAGACATAATTAGTCCCTGAAGCTGAGCACGGCTCGAGGAGATGGTTCGGGACAGCACCGTGTAAAGTGCAATCCACAACACCACAATGAAGCCTGACAGCTGATCGTGTCCCCAAACAAGCAAGTGAACCCACACAGGATTCAGCCACATTGGGTATTCTTTTGGGATATCACAGGGAATATTTGCTGACGGTTTCCTTTTCCTAATTGCTATGGAATTCAGAAGAGTCATCCCAGCCGTGTCATTGTTAATTATATTTCAGACCTGCCAGCGCTTTGTTATTGCATATTTTTCTCATTCTGGAGAGCCTGGAGAGAGGGACAGACTGTAAGCAACGGTCCACATACGCTCAGTTAAAACACATTAAAGGCAGACCCCAGAAAAGCCCAAATCGATTGTTTTCTTCTTCTTTTTTTTTTTAAATCGCAGGATCAGCATGCCTGGCGCAGTCAACACTGTAATGAAAGCTGCATGAACAGAAGATGATATGAAAGGGTTTCTGATCTAGTAATGCAGAAACAAATTCACTCTGTCTTTCCATGTGCACACAGTCAAACTGTGCCACTTTAGCAAGTATATCATTTTTACGTTTTCCCCTTTTTTCATGTTATCATGCATTTGTGGGTTTTCTCTGGTTTCCTCCCACAGTCCAAAAACATACATCATAGCTTGATTTGTGTATCCAAATAATCCTCTAAGTGTGTACATGAGTGTGTGGCCCAACAACGGACTGGCAACCTGCTCAGGATGAACCCCACCTCTGTAACCGGGTTTGTCCTCACAGATTAGTCTTTATTTTAATGATTCATTATAATGAGAATGAAGTAAAATCATCAACATTCTTTAATCTCTCATAAAATAAATACACTAAACATGGGGTTGGAGGGAGATGAAGTGCAGAAGATTTCTGATCAACAATAAAAATCTGAAAATTTCTTCCTTGCTAACTATATTATTATGTATTTCATTTGATGGAGTGAAAAATTAGACACAAACAGATAATGCACTGTGGTAGATTAGATTAATTACTGTAGTGTAAGTCCCAAAGTCCCAATCCAAATCATCTTTTGATATATTTTAAAATGTTCCCAATGAAATAAAGATATTCTGAAAAAAAAGTGTGGTCTTTGAATTAAAATCATTCATTTTTTTGCTTTAATCCAAAACCTTGCGTTGTTTCTTAGGACACTTTCTGCAGAGCGCCTCTTAGTTATGGGTAGGACTGTTGGCGCAGAGTGAACTTTTCCTCATTTCATATTATCTCATTTACACTCTAGCTTACAGCCCCTCACAATCCCAACCATAACGGTGCAACATAAGGGATATCCGGGCTATCCAGTTTTGAATCAGATGTCAGCTCAGACGAGGAAAACAAAGACACACACTCTTTTTATCTGCAAAAGGAAGCAAGAGGCCCACCCACTCTAACCCCTATGTCACGGCTACAAACCTTTTGGAACTGCCTTATTTGCCTGTTCCTGATTCACAACATTTTGAATAAAAATTCTCAGAAATACTATTTTGATCTTAGATGTCCTCCCTGATGTAGCAAGTGTAGAATGGTAGAATGATGGGTCAGACACATGTGGTTCCAAAATACTGAGGGTTTTTTATTTCCTGACTATTCCAAAGAAAAGGAAGATCATTCATTTTTGTTTTACTTGGTTGTGTAGCAAAAATAAAATATAAGATGAAAAAAAAAGAGGAAAGAATTCCAACAAGACAACAGCAGCGGTCTTATTCTAAAATAAAACACAATAAAAACCACTGATCGTTTACATGTTCACAGAATTAGGCTAACACGCTTTGTAACAACATTAAGAAGCTCAAACTCACAGAAAAAGGACAACAATGACCGTCTCCGAATGATTTTTGATTAATGAAAATAAAAATGTTTTTTTTCTTGAAATTCTTGTCAACAACCGTCTGTATGCTGCCCCCTAAAGGTTGAATCGATGTATTACAGTTAAATTGTGTTGGTCAAACCATGTAAGTTTCAGAAGTTCCACGTCATGATCTGCAGCTCCAATAATGATAACCGTCCAGCCCCCAAGCCCCACCCCTCTGACTGGATTTTCAAATTTTGCAGTGGGTGGAGTCAGCCTCCAACTTCCCTGTTTGGTTACCCTTTAACCTAGTTACAATAACAAGACAAACACTCCAACAAGATGTTAAAAATACAACTTTCATATGATACTGACACATTTTTTCTCACTATAAAGGAAACTAAAGACCAGGTTAGGTTTGCAGGTGATGTAACCCAACACTACGTACAAACCTGAGTTAATTATAGATTCAATGTTGTAGCTGGGAACCATAATTGGCATTCATCAGACGCTTACTCTGTGTTTAAACCTCTCACAGAATCTTACTCACTCCACTTTTTCTAAAATGGAAAAAATAAACACAAACAAATTCAGAATTTCAAAGCCGATTCTGTTATGCTTGTTAATGAGTGCAACAGCAAACTACATTGAATCTGACATGTTCTGCATATGTTCCCACTCCGTCTTACTTGTGAACACAAACGCCCACACACAATCTCTGCAAAAGACACTCGTACCAACATTGTTTACTGATATGCGGATTGAGCTTAAGTGTGAAAGGCTGAGCGTTTTCATCTAAACAGTAAACACTTCTAATTGGATTGTGTGCTTTGAAGTGAAACCTCTGAGGACTATATAATATCAAGCCTAATTGATTCTGATATGTATTTACCCAAGTTTGGAAAATTATTCCAACAACAAATGTGAGTGATTTCATCATAGGTTTACACGACACCTTTGAGTTGAAATAATCTTCCAAACACAACGTCGACGTGTCTGAGTTCATTTTGAAGTCGAGTGATGGAAGCACAGTCTGACTTCCTGCTCATTACAAATGAGCCCCAGAGGAAGTGATGGCAACAAATTGAAGGATCTCACCATCACCCTGAGGTAGAGAGGAGGGGCTCTGATTCTTTAAAGCACCACCTGCATCCAGAGAAAGCACAGCAAGCAATTGAACCTCATCCACATCAGTCGAAGGCCTGCTTTAGTGTTCCTCAAAAGCGGCAAGAATTCCTCTCACTTAAGTGTATCACCTGCTTCCATCACACTGTCTCGGTGTGTTCTACAGATGTCCACAACGGTAAGAGCCCCAATCTGGCTGATTAAAGTTGCTAGCATTTATTGGCCCAAGTAAAAGAACGTGATCAGTTCAGCAGAGTCAGTGTCCCTGGTTTTGAATTCTATTCTGTTCTATCACTAAAAAGTATCTTGTCTCGGTCTGACATGGAAACTATTATTCACGCTTTTATTTCCTCTCGTTTAGATTATTGTAACTGTCTTTTCACCTGTTTTAACAAACGCTCCCTAAACCGTCTTCAGCTCGTCCAGAACTCTGCAGCAAGGCTTTTAACAGGAACCAGTAAACTGACTCACATCACTCCGATATTGTCTACTTTACATTGGCTACCTTTCAAATTCAGAATTGATTTTAAAATTTTACTATTAGTTTTTAGAGCCTTGCACGGTCAAGCCCCGACGTACATCTGTGACCTTTTAACCTCATACTCTTCGGCCCGATCTTTGAGGTCTTCCAGCCAGAATCTTTTAAGCATCCCAAAAACCCGCTTTAAGACGAGAGGAGACGTCTCTTTCCAAGCCGTTGCTCCTCGTCTCTGGAACTCCCTCCCACTGCCGTTGTGTCAGATTAACTCCGTTGAGTGCCTTAAATCCCAGGTCAAGACTTTTTTATTCAGGAGAGCTTTTAGTTGATCTTGCTCTTGTATTACTACGTTTTACCGTGTTTTACTGTGTTTTTGGTTGTTTTATTATTGATTATTGATTTTATTTCCCTGTGTCTTCTGATTTTATGCTCTTTTGTGAAGCACTTTTTGATACGTTCTGTGAAAAGTGCTATACAAATAAAGATTCTTCTTCTTCTATTACTTGCTACACCACACTGGAAGTAAAACTCCAGCCTATTAATCAGCAAAGTTTGGGTTCTGGGCTGAGGTGAACATTGAATTCTAGAATCAAAACAACCTCCAGTTTGGCTTCTCCTCCACGACAGAAATAATTTGGGTGAAATATTAAATGCTTCCTCCAACCTCAGCGGCATTATTGTTGCCACTCCCAGCTTTGAGGATCCACCCACTCTAGGAGTGTCCCAAATCATAGGCATGGACAGGACAAATCGTCACCCATAGAAAAGGCTGTCGTCCAGCCCTTGTGAAATCACGCTAAAATTGTCACCCTCACTTCCTGATACGCCATTTTGAAACCTGTCGACAGTGGTTGGTGCAAGTCTGTCTGAGTCACATTTTTAGAGAAACTGCTGTCATCAACCATGAGTGACCTTGTTCCAAGTCCACGCCCCTTCCACGAAAAGCGGCTCAGGAGAATCTGTCAATCAAATGTTCAAGGTGGGGGCACCACATGCTTTTACCGAGGCATCTGATTGGTCAGTTTATAACTTGAATAACATTCCAATAAAGAAAAAAATATATATATAAAAATAGGATTAGAAAGCAGATGTGAAGAAAAAGGTATAAGACCAAGAATGGTTGCTCTGACAAATAGAATGACTGTCGATTTCTCAATAGAAGTCTGTGTTTTCTATGAACCAGTGGGTACTTCCTGTTTGGAACACGAGGGGGAGGGTTTGAGATGTCCAGTGAATATATAGTCAATGGTTCAAATTAGGGCTGGGTTGAAAAAATCAATTAATCAATTTGAATCGATTTAAGCTTAATATTTCAATAATCAATTCACAAAAGATATAAACCGATTTAGCAAATAAAGTTAAAGTCCACTAGCTTGATGCTAACATTTAATGGAATTTCCTAAAGAACGGCTAATGCTAACGCTTGGTCGACCTAAAAACACATTGCTGACTAAATGAACATCTTTATTCACTCACAGGCATTAATCATCCAAACTCTTTTATGGGAACTATTTTAAAAAGTAAAAATTTTTGGTCTAAAACATCGTTTTTGTTCCTTATACTGTCGTCTTCTTCTTGATTAACGTGTAGTGCCATAGCGTGATCGCCACCTAGTGGCCAAAGGGGAGAAGCAGCATTATTTACAATGTTAATGATCAGAACTTTTTTGTTTGAACTTCTGCTTTTGAACAGTTTCATTATTTCACAAATAAATTTGAAAATATGTGAACTGTATCAGAGTAATGTAAATATATTCAAATCATATAGTAGATTATTAATGTATTTTTAAACAAATTTGTATAAATGTATAAACTCAAAATTGAATTGAACTGAAGAGTCGAAAGAATTGAAAAAAAAAAATCAGAATCGTAATGATTCAGGCTCTTGTGAATCGAAGAAAATAATTTGTGTAATTATTACTGATACCCAGCCCTAGTTCAAATCCAGGTCTTGAAGACTGACCTACTTCTGATTTTCTTCTTCTTGTGTTGCTTCATGGCGGACTGCACACAGCATTGACATGCATTACCGCCACCTACTGGTATGGAGTGTGGGTCAGAATGTCACTCTATACTTTAGTAATAGTTTTCTTCTTCCTCAAGAAAAAAATCAAAACTGTTTAACTCCTTGTGTTGCTCAAAGTATATGTCATTTCCCAGTTTATTTCTCAAGGTTCACTCTTTTTTATTTTGACTCATTTTTAATGTATATGTTTGTATGTGTATAGGGGTTGAGCTTTACTTTGGGGTTTTATTCTTGGTTTATCAGGAGGGTGTTTTTTTTTTTTTGTTTTCATTGTTTTTTATATGTACAGCACTTTGAGATGTATTTTAATGAGAAAAGTTCTTAATAAATAAAACCAATTTGAATTTTAATTTCCTTTCAAGCCATTCTGTCAACATCTGTCTCTGAATAGAGAACATCCCACAATTCATCTCCTGCTGGTTCTTCTTCTGGAGTTGTTTTGAATTAAACTTTATTTATATCACAAGGATTTTATGGCGCTTGACAAACAACAGAATGGTGCATTACCACCACCACCTGGTCTGGAGTGTGGATCAGGAAACCTGAACCATGATTCATAATCTAATGTAGTCCATTTTAACATGTTAAACCTATAATACTTTTTGGTCCTGCACATAAATAACTGAATTGTTCTCAAAAATTAAAAAATCATAAACAGTATGACTACACAATATGCTTTGCAAATCCCAAACCAGCTCAGTGGCTTTGTGGTAGAGTGTCCGCCCTGAGATTGGAAGGTCATGGGTTCAAGTCCAGGCCGAGTCATACCATACCAAAGACTGTAAAAATGGGACCCAGTGCCTCCCTGCTTGGCATTCAGCGTTAAGGGGTTGGATTGGGGGGTTAAACCACCAAATGGTTCCCGAGCGCGGCTGTGTCTGCAGCTCACCGCTCCCTTAGGGGATGGGTCAAATGCAGAGGACAAATTTCGCACACCTAGGTGTGTGACAACTAATGGGACTTTAACAAAGTGTTTTGAGTTTTTGTCTCCTGCTGTTTTTCCAGACATTCTGTCTTATCTGCTGCTGATTACCTGGATCAGGTATGAGGTTGGTTGAAGACATGTAGGACACCGACCCTCGAGGCCTGGATTTGGACACTCCTACTCTACTCTTTTAATCCTTTTAACAGAAAAAGTTGTCTGACACAAAATTAAATTAGCCCAAGGCATGTTTATGAAAAGAGAGCCAACCTTTTGCATGCATGCTTCAACAAATCCACTCTGGTCCCTGAACCTTAAAATGAAAGAGGTCAACCTTAATGAGATAATTTAAGAGTTGTGATGATAATCATTAGAAAGTGGTACGCCAGTCAAAACCCTTTTAGGTCCACTGGAAAGTTTAATTAGCTACCTGATATAAAGGGATGCTATGGAAATGCAAAACAGATCATATTCAAATTACACATCAAAGCACTTTGCTTTCAAATGCTTTAAAAACGTTTGCTGCATTTTTTGGAGAAACGATTGAATCCAAATTGTGCTTAAAACAATATTCCTATAAACACAGCGTCACACATGTGATTCTCCACACTGAAGTTGGAAAGTATTTCATTTTCACTAAATGCTGCTGTTAGCATGAATTCAGCTCATTTTTAGTAATGAACCAATTTGCCAGAGGCTGACTGATTCAGTGGTTGGACTTGGTTTCCATGACAACCAGCTGTATCTAATTAGTAAATCAAGCTGGTGGCAGCAAAAAAAAATTTAAAAGGAGGAGATGAGTTGTGGAATTTTATAGTCATGAAGTTGGCATAACTGCAGACATGTGTGTTGCACTGGTGGTCTTGTTAAGGTATTATGGCCATAAAATTGATTTATGTAGAAAATATTCTTAAAATTTTGACACATTGTTTTTTGTTCCTTGTTGCAGTGTTTCTGTGCTCCATTCTGCATCAGCCGGAGGTGCTTATTGTTCTAAAACTGCAGCAGGTGGGTTTGGTGTCTCATTTTTTTTTTTTTTTTCTTCCAGGTTTTTGTTTTAAAAAAATATATATATAAATTGTTTCTCTTGTTGCAGCCCGTGCAGCTGCTTTGGGTTTGGAGTATCCTGGACACCATGGTGCCCCTGATCTTTCTGGACCTCAAATGATCTACCCCAGAAGTTTCAACTATGAGGTGGCTGCAGCTGACCCTGACTGGGGTTTCTACCAACAAGGTCTGCCAAGAGGAAGGTCTTCTGTGGACAACATTTACCCCAGAAGCTCCAGTGGGTTCCATTTGAGCCATGGGATGTATCCACAAGTCCCAAGTGACTACACCCCAGACCACATGCTCAGCTTTCCTGAAGCGACGCTATCAGACTACCCTGGGCCCCATTTTAGGGAGGTCAAGCATGTTGCCCCACCAGCGCAAGGCTCATCCTTTGGCCAGCCCGAGCTGACGTTTTGGGCTCCTCGAGGCTACAGCCAGCCACACGCACATGTCTACAGCAAGCAGCCCCTTGCTGTTGATGAAATCGGCCCAATTGGATATGACATGTCTCTGGGTGGACTGGGCCAACCCCGGAGTGCAGGACACGCAGTTGACCAAAGTGATTTCGCTGACGCTGGCTTTGAAAGTGAGGTTGTTGAACCTCGAGGATTCCGCCACTTAAAGAAGCTCAGACATCTTCCAGCCGCTTGGAGGTTTCTGAGGGGTCCTGTTCAGCATGTGTTTAGAGACTTCTACTCTCAGCCATTTGTTCATGGTAAAGCTCATGTTAAGAGAATGTAGTTGTGTCTTTTGACCTGAAAAGCTTTGCTTAGATTATGAAAGTTGAGGTAATGTACTGCTCCCTCAAATAACTCTGTAAAGGTCACATGTAGAGCAAATAAAACTCAAATGTTTCTAACTCAGTTTTACTTTTGTCCTTTCATGTACAGTTCTTGCAGTTTGGATGTTGCTTCAGTGCCATCTGCTGGTTCTAATGGATTGGGAGGGATTTGCACAAATGTTGCTAGGCAGAAGGCCTGCTTTTATCAAACGTCACCTGTCTTTTGTACTTTGACTCTGCAAAAGTGAGAATCCAGTTAAGCATGGGTCGCTGTGTCAGATTTAAATTAATGGGTTTGAAAGTGTCAAAATACACTGGGACATGTACTTTGCTTAAACACTAGTACTCTTGATTCAATCCTCTGCATCAGCTGGCACGGCTTTCTGAGGAACCTGAATTTTGGCCAAGCTGAAGTACAGTCTTCAGCTATGTCTAATTTTACTTAACCCTTACTGTGTTTGGGGCAAAATTGACCAATTTTTCCCTCTTAAATGGGTCAATTTTGACCCAAACACTAAGGGTTAACATTAAATAACCAGAAGAGATCACATGAACTCTATATACTGCATGACTTTTGCTCAAACTCAAAACCATGCTTTGCAGGGTATTTCCTCCAGTTTTCACTGCCCCTCATCTTGTTGTCCCACTCATGGCTCTCTGGGAGCCTTCTGTAGCTTGCCAGCTCAACTGACCTGTGGTAAGGGGGAAATCAATAGTCAATTCCATTTTGCAGCTCGCCTGTGACAGGTACCAGATAGGGGTGGACTGGGTGCATGTAAGGAGCAGAAGCGTGAGTCTGAGCTTATCGGACGCTCCCCTCTTTTTTTTTCTTCACAAGCACTCGGTGCAGCACACAGCAGTGAAGCACATGAGGTTGCTTCACTTTTGGTGGACTAACTCGAATATTGGAACATCAAGCTGTGGCAGCGATGAACACATTACAGCAAGCAAAAGCAGCAGACTTGCATGATTTCAAAGGCATCTCATGTTTTCTAGAAAAGACTGTAGATATTTATGTTGCCATGCCAACATGGAGGCACAGTGCGCAGCCATGATGTTCGGTGTCAGCAGCAGTAGATTCATATCAGTGAGTGTGATTAGGCTACTTTCACAAACGGTGCATACTTGTATGGCACCTTTCTACCTTCCTTGAAGGCTCAAAGCGCTTTACAGTCACATTCACACACTGGAGGCAACCTGTAACCACCAGAGGTGATGTGGAGTTCAGTGTACTGCCCAATGACACTTCAACACATGGGCCGGCAAGATGGGAATCAAACCTGCAATCTTCCAACCAAAGGTCAGCCGCCTAGAAACATTTGACAAATATGCACAGCTGCAGAAAACTGTCATTTCCATTCAGTGGATTAAAGAAGAATATCAACTAAAAGGAAGACTAAATCGATTCAATTTTCAAAATAAAATGCAACACGTGGTTATAAGACACAATGTTAAGCATATCATCCTCAGTTTTATTTATTTCTCAGGGACAGTGCACATTAGTAAAATTAGCCCTGGGACTATTTTACATCTGCTGTCCCTGGTCAGATGTTAAAGTTATCAACCTAAAAGCTAAAAAAAAAAGAGTAAAAACAAAATTTAAAATATTTAAAAATCTTGTGAATCCTATTTAGTTGGTTTATAGAAAAAAAAAACTCTTACATTATTCTGGACGTCATAACATTCTTGCATTTTACTATGTATTTTGCTGTTCTTTTTAGTCAGTTTGTGATTTTTGTGCTTTTTTCATTGACTTTTTTTTTCATAAAATAGATATTGTGTTGTTATCCTGTACATCTTATTAATAGTTACACCGAGCTACAGTTACCCTCTAAACATTGTGGTGTCTGCTTTCTCAGTTTCTCAAAACTCTGCGCACACGTCATCAAATGTGCAATCTGCAGTCTGTGGGCGCGGTGGCAACAGACTGTTGCAAGAAGAATGAGAATTGCAATTAGTGCAATAAGAAGAAAAAAATGAGTATTTTAATGAATATAAAAGCTTGGAAATGTATTAAAGTCAGGCTACAAAAAGGATTTTTTTAATGTAAAGCTAACTTTTGCAGAGTGGACACATTGTGCAACAAGCCCCTCCCAGTGGTTACCCAATTTACTGATCTAAGTCCAGTTATTTGGTAAAACTTTTTATTGATCTGTAAATAAGAAACTCCAGAAGGATGCCGTCTATTTTAGTGGATTTTTTATTTATTTTTGGTGAAGTGTAGAAGTTCATCCAAGGTAAAAACAAGTGAACTTGGATGTTTTACTTTTCCGTGACAACAAAGTCTCGGTCAGCCTTGATGATGCAATGTTTTCTGGAGTCCTTTGCTTTCAAAATTTTGATTTCACATGTAATTCGTCTCAGACTCAGAGAAGGTTACATGATATATTTCATGACAGAGTGCGGAAAAACTGACCGCTCAAGGAGAAGTTGACTGGAAACGACACTAAGGCAAGTTTATTTCTACAGCACATTTCATGTACAAAGACAATTCAGTGCTTTACGTTAAACATTCAAATAAACAATCAAAAGAGATAGTAAAGGTGTGATCATTAAAATAAGTTTTTAAAAAAAGTTAAAAAGAACAGAACTTAAAATCAAGCATAGATAAACTATGCAGATGTAAACTTTTGAATACATACCAGTCAAATGCAGCCAAGAACAGCTGGTTTTTTAACCTGGATTTAAATACACAACTTTTCAGCTTATCTAAGACTTTCTGGAAGTTTGTTCTAGATCTGTGGAGCATAGAAGCTGAAAGCAGATTCTCCATGTTTAGTTTTGACTCAAGGAACTGACAAAAGACCAGATCCAGATGACCAGAGAGGTCTGGCTGGTACGTATTGGTAAGCCTTTCTCTTTAAAAAAAAATGACCAACGTAAGCATGAAAATGTCAGCATTGAATTAAAGCACAATTTCACAAGCAATAAAAAAAATTTAATTCTAATTTATTTTATAAAAATCTGACATAATTTTGCAGATCCAAACATTTCCTTACGCTTTCTTTCTGCTACATGTTGACAAAGGTTTATCAGATTCAAATCCAGGACTTGTTTTGGTTAAACAACTTCTAAAAAATATCAAATTCAATAAGTTTGTATAAATAAATAGTAAGTAAAACACAGACGACCTGATTTCTAATCATCCATCTTTTGGGGGTCACAGGGTTCCTGCTAATATTGGGTGTACACCCTGAACTGTGAGATTGTGTGCATTTCTGAATTATGAGACTGATCTGGCCTCATATTAAATAGGTTGCACACTCACATTCACACCTCGGGGCAATTTACAGACACTAATCAACCTGATTTCAAATCATCAAAATGCAAATTCATGTGAATTTCTAAATTGACTAATTGACACCATAATGACTAATTTGGGCTTGGGCGCCCTGTTAATGTGAGGGGGGAATCAAAAGGGGGAGACAGGCTTTTATTAAGTACAGCGCAAAAACACTAATCAAATCTGCTTCATCAGATCAGTTTAGCTTTGGGGTCTCCAGCTAATTTTACTGCTCACTGAAACGTTGCATGTAATACTCAGTGGACGGAGAAGACTTTTTTTTTTTCATCAGTGCTGATTAGGAAATAAGATCAAGCAAAATATGTCAACTCATGATAGTCCGTTAATGTGTTTTTAATTAGCTCAGTGTTTTTGTCCTCCTTGACTCTTGTTTAAGAACTCCCTCCTGTTTGCTTTTAAAACCCCTTTCGGCGCCCTCTTGATCATACAGATAGCTGTCATTATGATTTTGAGGGCAGCGGAGTGACCGGGCTGAGATTCAGCCGTTAGATGAGAAGTTGAGTGGGTTAACTCGACGGCGCTCCTTCCTCCCCGTGTTTCAAACGAAGCCGCATCCACAGAATCATTTTACGATTTAATAAGCTAATAAACTTGATAGTTTCGAGTGCCCTTGAGGGGTCAAGGCGCGGCTTACAATCCCATTTAAGCTCTTGTTCTATTATTGTGCTGACATAGGCTTACACGCTGTGAGAGAGGGAGATAACTGCATTTCAAAGCAGCTAAGCAGATCTGCTTATTCAGGGGTCACTCCCAGCGCAGGGGGGTCATCCTGAGCCGAAACGATCGCACTCTTTTTGGTGCAACACTCCCTTAACTAGAGTGGAGAGGCACGTCGATGGCCACGTTAGTACCTTCTAGAAAAATGATTAAGTTAACCCTTTAACACAGGAGCTCCAGTGTTTATGTTCTTTGAGTCAAGCCTCGGTTCTCCTTCAGAATCTGCTGAGATTACGTTAATCGTGTTAACGGTGGAAAAGTTACAAAATGTTGAAGGTTTTGTGATTAAAGTCCCATTAAAGAAAAATGTTACCAGTAGTGTTTTAATTATGAAGTTTTCAACCAAAATCCCACAACTTAAATGTTTTTAATAGACATTTTTTATGTTGATCTGAAGCCTCTGTTTCCAGGGGGCGTGGCTTTTGGAGCTAAGCAGCCCCGCCCCTGATCAATCAATCAATCAACCTATTGACAGCAATTTAAAGGAGAGAAACAAAAATATTTTTTATTAAATTTGTTATGTTCATAAGAAACATACTTAAAAAAAAAAAAAAAAAAGAAAGAAACATGCTTTAAACAATCTAATTAAACTTGATGAGCTGAATCAGCAATTTCTTCTGGGTTACAAGCGTCCCACTTTTACTTCCCATTATGGGCCCTATCAGGGAATAGATTGAAGTTTCGTGAATTCAGAAACAAGGATGTCCTGGTGCAGAAGCAGCTTGGGTAACCAAGCCGCACAGTCAACAGTTGAGTCACACAACCTCATCTGGGGTTAACAGGACTGGAGAACGCTGTGCTGCTGCTGCTGCTGCTGCTGCATGGTGAGAAGTAAATCTCTTTCTGCCTTTTTATATCCACTTTCAAGCAATTTTCTTGTTGTTTTGATTCAAACATCTTTGCCAAATTGGAAAATTTGATCACTGTGAACAAAAAAAACGGTGACTGTGTTGTCAACTTATGATGTTGATCCCTTTTACTGTTTAACTTCTCATCTTTTAATGTCAGCGTGTCACCTTTGGAGTAAAACATGCATCTGGAAGACACTCTGAAGTTCTTCGATGGTGTCAAAACAGGATGTGAAACCCATGGCTTATGAGTTTCTTGGTTTTTCAGGACTTTTTGAAGTGCTGACACTAAAATCTGTTAATCTGACATAAAGGAACTGCTCTGTTATCAAATCACAACATGGGATCACTTTTGGCTTAGGTTTTTCGACTCACAACAGAGTACCTGGTGTGAGAAGTTTGATGGAGAAAGAGGAACTTGAGAGAGCAGTGGGTCTTTCCTTCGTGTGAAGGATATTGCCAAATCCTGAAAGTGGGTGTTTTGTAACCCCAAACAGCAACAGGAAAGACATGTTTCCTACAAACAGCGACACAACTTGCAGAAAAGAAATGTATGTTCTTATCCAGAAATGATTTTACATTCATCCAAACACTAATATCAATAGATTTTACAACTTGATTAATCATTTCTCTTTGTTTTTCTTAGTTGCCTTTTGTCACCATTACTCAATAATGAGTAATTCATGTGAGGCAACATAAAAAAATTAAAAAACACTAAAATGTATTTTTTTTCTACATACAGAAGAATGTTAAAAATGGAGGTAGAGGTCACAAAACTGAAAGCTTAATTGAAAAATGATAAATTATGAGAATTCCAAGTGAAAGTTTAGGAATTTGTTTGGTCTTTTTTAAAGGTGTCTGGTCTAAAATCTCATACTTGAAGCACATAAAAGGAGCAAATTTCAAAGAAAAAGACAAAAATCACAATTAAAAACAAAGAAGTGGTCCACATGTTCAAGAGAGGATCTTTTGTTCTTCACTAAAACCACCAAAGGACACTTTAGACGTACGGCACAAGAAGTCAGGAAGTTTCTCAATGTTGTGGCTTTGTCCACTGGATCAGCACTTATCTAGATTACTCACTGGCCTTGTTTATGTATGGAATGTGACTAACTTTCACATGATCAGGTTGTACATTAAGGGATAATAGCCTTCTATAGTGATCCGTGTCACATTTAAAGACAAATATTAGCCATTACTGAGCTATCTCCTGCTAGCTTACAGCCCCTCACAACCTAACATTAGTAGCGCAACAAAAATGGCGAGCAATATTGGAGCTATCCAGTTGTACAGTTTTCACTCAGATGCCAGCTCGGATGAGCAAAACATAAACGTTCATGGGTTTATTCGTCTACAAGTGGATGCATCAGAATGGAGCGGAGCAGGGAGCTGTGGCCTGCCCTGGATGTTTTCGACGCCACAAATTAGCCGTTTCAAATGGCGTTTTGTCATCTGCTCATGATTCACAAAGATTTGAAGAAAAAGTCAGAAAGTATGTCCTTCATCACCAAAAATGCCACTAGAACATGTTAACCATTTAAGTTATCAGAAAAAATGTGATATTTGGGGACAGTTCGCCAGATCACATGGAATTGTAATATACAATTCTGACTTTTTTTTTTTTTTTTTTGAGAAAGAGAGACTTTCACATGCAATGAGTTCTGAGATGCTTCAGATTTGCAACAACAGCCCTGAGTGATGAGTGACCACTAAAGACTTGAATATAATATGAACGGCAGCTATATTTTTGCATAACTTTTTAAAACAATGTAGCAAATCTAACAAAACTAGAAATAACTAGCATAATGCTAACATTTAGCTGTAATCTGCAACCTTTGCCCAGAAGGTTAAAAACACTAAAAATACCATTTTCATTGGAGTGGATCTTTTAGAGCAAAATTGTGTCTAAAGGAAAACATAATGGATCTATTTCAAAATTTTAAAGCAATTTTTGTCATGAGTCAAAATTATTTTTTTAGGGGGGGGGGACTGTCTGAGTAATGGAACAAAAAATAATGAAGAATTTGACAAAAATGTGTAATTTATGTATCAAATAAAATATGCTTATTTATGTAGATCAAATACGCATTTTTATTTAATCAACATATGTACATTCCTCTGTCGTCTTCCCCTTTATGTTTGTTTTTATTTTGCCTTTCGGGCAGTCCCAGTTAGATCACATTTGGTTTCCATGACTAAATCTAAGATAAGATTAAATTATTTGTGTGACAAACTTTGTGACATAAAGAACCTTTTTAATATTAGATAATTCTAATCTTATAGTTTTAACATTTATCAACATCTGCAATACTTCTATACTGCCCCAAATTTGATTAGCAGTAATTCTACGTTTCAGGTTAATCTTTTCATTGAAAAAAACTGTTTATTTTTATGTGTATTTCTTTTCTTGATTGAATTTTTCTTCCATTGTGTTGTTTAATTTTGGTGAGTTAGCCTCGGGTTAATGTCGCAACACAGTTTGACATGATTTCTTCCTCATCTTTATGCAGAGACGCAGGAATGCTGTGACGAGACGTCTGGCCCCTGTTGCCATGACGTTATGAAGCAGTAAAGCGTTTAGGGGAAATTTGTCTTTCTTTCTTGTGTGATGGTGAGTAGCTCACAAACTGAACATGATTTCCCCCAAAAAATTCCGGAAAAGACTCAAATTCAGAAAGTTTATTTTTACCCACCAATGCAAAAATAATTGAATAACTAAAGTTATTTATTTGTTTATTAGCTTTCAACTGCTTCCAGTTTTTTTTATCTTTGAATGACTTTAGAACAGCAGAATAAACAAAAGATCATGTACAATTGCTTTATGAAGGAACGAATAAAAAAATCTCTGTGTGGTTTCCCGGTAGATTTGCCACAATGATCGTCACATGGATTTCACTGATTGCTATATTGGTGAGACTGGTAAACGGAGCTTGGAATGGTGAGTGTTCCTCTCAGAAATATATGTTTTCCCAACAAATATCATGTTAATGATTCAAAACAACAACAAAAAAATTTAAAAAGTTTGGAGAAGTTTGAACCCATGAAGGAGTGTCTGTTTAATGCAACTTTCTGTTTTAAGGTGGTGACATGAAGCGCTGTGCAGATGTCCAGGCATCGAGCCCTGTGGTACCCCTGGGGTCCCCTGTCAATGCCACCTGTGTCGTCAGCAAGGACTGCTCTCTTTTCTTGGAACAGGCCGTTCAGATTGAATGGCGCCTCAACAGGGACGCCATTCCTGGAAGGGTTGAGCTCAACGAGAATGGGACGAAGTCCACAGTCGCTATTTCAAGTTTTAATCACACGGAGGCGGCTCTCACCTGCTACATCAAAAACTATGACCAGATCGTTGGAGGAGTGTTGATCCGTGCTGGATGTGAGAAAAAATCCTCATTGATCAAATCATTATACATGCTTATGCAGAAAATGTGACCTTTTGAAGTGTAGTAGTGGTCAAAAAAAGAAACTAAAAATATATTAATACCGTAATATAAAATGAGTTTCGATAGAAAGAGTTAATTCAAAAAAGCAAAAATCTACTTTCTTAGTGGATTGTGAGCTTTTACATGAGACAAAATCAAAGAAATGGACAAAATCTCAAAGAAAACAACTATTGGGGCCATACTATGATTTTCTTAAGTGTTTCAGTGACTCTACATCCATATAAATGATCATATATTAGCTTTGTAACACTAGAAAACAAATTATTTATGACATACAAGTTATTTTAGAGGACTCTTTTCATACCAGGAAGTAAAATGACTTGATCTCTGAGGCTCCGCCTTTCGCTCCTTGAGGGTGCCGCCCATTTCATTACGTCAATCTAAAGCTGTACTCGTCGGTGTGTCATCCACAGAGACAAAAAATACATATTACTGTGAAGCTCAGGCGTTTATTCCCCAAATTTGCCACAGAAAAAAGCTTTGCGGTGAAATTTGATTAAAGAAAATAAAAATGCAACATTTTAGGATTTATTTAAATGATAGCATATAATATCTTTATTAAAAATCCTCTTTGCTTTGATGCGAATCCATTTAGCTTTCTGCAGTTCCTCATTAATCCGCATTTAGACCAGTTCTCTCAATTTGTTTTTCTACCAGGAAATAGTCTGCTCCCTTACCGTCTTCCCAATGTCCCCCATCTGCTCGTGCTATTCTCGAATACGTTAAGGATCAATATCAACATGTGGTGCAACAGTCTCACCAGCCCAAATACTCTGATGCCACCGCATGAAGTTTAAATGCTAAAGAATGACCGTTTCTGCTGTACAAGCTCAGAACACAGTTTCCCAGCGTTTGCTGAGCACAACTATGGAGCTAAATTGGGTCCAATATTATTTGAAACCGAAATAAAATATTTTGAAAAAAATATTGATGTTTTGCCGGAAAAAAATGGTTTCAAAATTCAAACTTTCAATTTCAAAACATTTTTTTTACCCTTTCAAATCTTTTTTTCGGTTTCAAATATATATATATATATATATATTTTTCATTTTTGAATCTCAAAGTTTCAGTTTCAAAACTTTTGGCCCTGTTGTGGTGTGTTGAGGCGGGGCTAACACGAAGGACCAATTAAAATCGATGAAGGTGGTGACTTCAGTCTCGGTGCGTTCACTGACTCTCGTTCAAAGCGCCATTTTATTGTGTTAAATACAGGTGTAATAATTTCTCCTTCATGATCCATTTTTAAACATTACCAAGTTACACAGCCAAATCCGAGTTTCTGATTGGTCAAAATTCAATCTGGTTTAACTTTCAACACGTGTTCAACGTTTTAAGTTATGTACATAGAGCCCGAAAGCATTCTTTAAAACTTGAGCGCAGGAGTTTTGATCACAGGAGCCCAAAATGCTAATGTACACAAATTTACGAAGACTTTTTTCTCTAAAGTGGTTTCTTGAGCACATGTTGCCGAGGCCGGTGTGAGTGAGATTCCCTCCTCTTAATCCTCCCCACCAATTATCTTTATTTACTGACACCTAAATTTAAAGGTTTGGCTCCAAAGCAGGACCAGATCATCCATCCATCATTCGCTCCTTATCTGTGGTTGTATTACGTTCAGTTTGAATATGTGATATTTTCTCATTTCTAGACGTGTAAAACTATTAAAAGAAATTATGATGTAAATATTGACATTAAGAAATCATAATTTCGCATTTGATTTACATGAAACTATTGTGTATTTTTTTTCCTTATCCTTAGATCCACCAGAAGTACCACAGAACCTGAGCTGTCTGGCAAACTTAACCAGAACCCTCACCCTGACCTGCAGCTGGGATCCTGGGCAGTTTCAGACGTATCTTCCCACATCTTACTCTGTCCACAGTGAGACAAGGTCTACCACAAGACACACCTTACACTGAGACAGTTCTGAAAAAAACAATTCTGTTCTTTAAGCAAACATGTAAAGGCCACGGCATTTTATTGAAAATATTAGTGCCCCTCATTCCTCCTATTAGGCCAAAAACAATACATACACAGTGCATAGTGGCTTTTTGATTTTCTGTTTAGTTTTCAAAAAATAATCAGTAATTGACATGATGTGCACTCTCATGGAAGTACAACTAGAGTATGACAGGTTTGTACAGATAAAGAACTTTACTGAAAATGTAGATGACAACTGGCTCCATAATTTGACCAGAAAAAAAAAAAAAGTTTTGTTATAAGCAATATAAATGGTCAATTTTCAATATTATTTTCTAAAGGCAATGAAAAAAAACAAGAAAAGAAGGGCGGAGTGAACGGCTGACCAACTTTGACTAAATTGTTAAATTAAGAATACAATAAGAATTCAATAAAAATGTCTTAAAAAAGTATCTTCTTTTTTTTTATATTTTGATTAAAAGCTAAGTATTTGTTTTAACTGTGATGAAATTGTATCATTTCAGAGAATTGAACTATACTTATAAAGCTCCAGCAGGAGTGCACAGCTATACAATCCCTCGCTCTGACCTGATTCTCTTCTCTGATATGAAAATATACGTGAAGGCTGAGAATGAACTTGGCCAGGCAATTTCAGCTCCCATCACTTTGGAACCAGTCAGTTCAGGTGAGAAACATGGTTTGGTTTAGTGGTAAGCAGCAGTGCCTCACTGCAAAATGGTTATTGGTTCAATTCCCAGCTGGGTCCTTTTAGAGTGGAGTTTTTATGTTCTGCCGTGTTCTCAGTGTGCTCCAGTTTCCTCCAGTAGTACAAAAACATGCTTTATAGGCTGTTTGATGACTCTTAACTGAGTGTGTGTGGTTGTCAATCTCTGAATGTGACCCTTGCTGTTCAGAATATACCTTACCAGCATGCTTGGCTTCATCAACTCAAGTATCACTTCTTAGAACAAATAGGTAAAGTGATGGATAGTTCTCGATATATGGGTGAATGTTAAGAACAAACATTTTCAAATATTCTAACATGTGGTCCATATTTTCAAAAAGTCTACTGTTCTGTTTGTAAATTATAATTGTGGGAATTTGACTTGAGTTAAACAGAAAAGCAATAGAAGATTTGAGATCATGCAGTTTATAAATAAAATATATTTGAGTGGATATATGTTTTTATAGGAAGATAGTAGAAGTTGATAAAGTTTATGAAGGAAAACAATTTTTGTGTTCCAGATAGTAACTGGTGAGCAGCAGATAGTAACTGTTAAAAAATAAACTGCACCAGTTACTGTCTGCTCTGTGCTTACCAGTTGCTATCTGATGCTCACCAGTTACTATCTGGTGTGCATCAGATAGTAACTGTTGGGTTCTCACCAGTTACCATCTGTTGTGCACCACTTGCTCTCTGGTGCTCACCAGTTACCATCTGGTGTGCACCATTTGCTATCTGGTGCTCACAAGTCACTATCTGGTGTGCACCACTTACTGTCTGGTGGGTGCTCACCGGTTACTGTCTGGTGTGTGCTCACCATTTGCTTTCTGATAATCACCAGTTACTATCTGTTGTGCACCACTTGCTCTCTGGTGCTCACCAGTTACTATCTGGTGCTCACGACTCACTATCTAGTGTGCATCAGATAGTATCTGGTGGGTGCTCACCAGTTACTATCTGGTGTGCATCAGATAGTAACTGGAGGGTTCTCACCAATTGCCATCTGTTGTGCACCACTTGCTCTCTGGTGCTCACCAGTTACCATCTGGTGTGCACCATTTGCTATCTGGTGCTCACAAGTCACTATCTGGTGTGCACCACTTACTGTCTGGTGGGTGCTCACCGGTTACTGTCTGGTGTGTGCTCACCATTTGCTTTCTGATAATCACCAGTTACTATCTGGTGTGCACCACTTGCTCTCTGGTGCTCACCAGTTACTATCTGGTGCTCACGACTCACTATCTAGTGTGCATCAGATAGTATCTGGTGGGTGCTCACCAGTTACTATCTGGTGCCCACTACTCACTATCTAGTGTGCATTAGATAGTATCTGGTGGGTGCTCACCAGTTACTATTTGGTGCTTACCAGTTGCTATCATGTGCTCACCACTTACTATCTGGTGTGCACCACTTCACTTGCTATCTGATGCTTACCAGTTACTATCTGCTGCACACCACTTGCTATCTAGTGCTCACCAGTTTTGATCTGTATAAAGGTTAAATAAAAATCTGGTTTGCACGAGAAACAAGTCTTTTTTCTTTTTTGATTTTTTTAGTAAAAAAACTAGGAAAAACAATATTTTCTTGTGCAAATTTCTTTAAAAAGTTGTTTCTTGTGTGCACCCCTTAATATCTGGTGCTCACCACATGCTATCTGCCGTGCACTAGATTGAAACTGGTGGGTGCTCACAATATGCTTTCAGGTTCTCACCACTTACTATCTATTGTGCATCTGATAGTAACTGGTGGTTTCTTACCAGTTACTATGGTGCTCACCAGTTGCTATCTGGAGGTCACCACTTCCTATCTTGTGCTCACCAGTTTTCTGGTTTGCACAAGAAACAAGTATTTTTTAGTAAAAAAAAAAAAAAAAAAACTAGGAAAGACACCATTCTCTTGTGCAATTTTTTTTAAAAAAGTTGTTTCTTGTGTGCACCACTTAATACCTGGTGCTCACCAGTTACAAACTGGCATGCACAACAAACTAGTGTTTCTATTATTTATTTTTTATTTTTTTACTTTGATGTCACTTTATGGGCTCCATAGAAATTGATGTTAATGTACTTACCTGTAATACCCGCTCATGCAACATAAGGACATTTGGCTAAAAGTGATCTGTTTATGTATTTCTTGTTTATAGGAATCAGTTGATTACAAGCAATCAAAACCAACGAAAAAAGTTCAAAAAGACAAAATAAATAAATATCTATACATAGATAGCTCACATTTAACTGGGATAATTAGTCACAAATTGATTAAAAAATATGTAATTAAAAGATAAAGAAATACACACATTTGTATCAATGTATATACATGCATCCTTACATATCAGCATACTGACACATATATGTACATTCACACACAGTGCGTGTTTCCATTATATTTAACCATAAATAGACATATGTATGTAAGTTTAAGGACTCATTACTTGTCTTATATGTATTTTTTTCTGTTAGCCAAACTTGACCCACCAAAAATTGTGAGCATCACGGTACCGATAAAACCTGGCTGTCTCCGGCTGAACTGGATGTTGACCTACCAAAGTTGGATACGCGTCGATAATCTGAATCTGGAAGTCTTGCTTAAGACAGCCGACAGCAGCCATTGGGCCATCAAACAGGTGAGTTCAAATCCACATACAATTTCAAAGAAAAGCTCATTTAGAGTTTGAGAAAAGTTTTGGAGCTTACTTGAAGCTCTCCTTATTGAACATGTTTGTGTTTTGTGTCAGATCCTCTGCAGAGATCGCAGAACATGCAAAACGCTGTCCCTGTGCTCCCTCCTTCATGGGACTCAGTATTGGCTCAAATTCAGAGTCAGGTACAAGCAAGGTCCCTGGAGTGAGTGGAGCAGCAGCCAATCTGGAGTCACTTTGGAGTCAGGTAGCCTTCAAATCAATTCCGAATGACACAATCGGCTCATCCAACATCTTCTATTATTCCGCCTTTTTTCTTTCAAACGATCTTTCTTGCAACCATGCAAATGTCCTGCTCTGAATGTCCTTTTGTTCCGAGTATTGGCACCAGCTCAAGCTTAGAATCTATGAACCTTTTCTTTGTTAAATGACTCCACTTTTCAAACGGGAAATAGATGTTGCCTTTGATGAGCTGTCGTTCTGTCCATTTCTTTTCAGCCCCCACTGGACGCTTAGATTCATGGGCCAAAGTGTCCTGGTATCGCAAACCCACTCATCTAAACATAAGTTTGTTCTGGAAGGTATGCACACTATGTCACCGCACACAAGAAAATCACAGAACCCCACTCTCTAAAATAATTTCTCCCCTTTATTCCTTCACCCTTTAGCCATCGAAACAATTTCATGCAAATGGGCAAAATATTTCATACAGTATCTCAAGGTTTCAGAAAGCAGGACAGGGAATCCTGTGCAATACAATTTGGAAATACTGCACTTTCCAGCTATCTGCAAGAGTGAAGAAAGTCTATCTGACTGCAGTGAATAGAGCTGGAAAATCCCCTTTGACAGTGATTCACATTCACCCACCTCAAGGTAACTCGGAAAAGTTTGGAGCAAATTAGACAATGATTTAGGGAAAAATGTATTTTGCTTAAAGTTTGTTAAAAAAGTGTCTGTGTCTGTGTCTGTAGATCGAACTACGATACAAGATGTTACAGCTGTTCCTTCTGATCACCAGTCATTTCTGGTCCAGTGGACGCATTTGGACTCAACTGATCTCACTGGATTTGTGGTGGAATGGAGACCAGTGCTAAAGGAAAATCTCTCCCATGTCCATTTTGAGAAAGTGGACAAAAAACAAACTAATCTTATTTTATCAGGTATGGACATGCTGTTAATGTACATGTAGTACATTCCTAACACTCGTTCTGCTGGAATATCTCATCGACTAGAAAACCACGCAAACTATTTGTATATACTGTCATTTGTATAGTGTCCATTATACATGAACATGAAAGCTGAACCAGATCCAACTTTGACCAATCAGGGACTTGGGATTTGGTAGTTACGTACAAATGGTGTCTTTTATATTTCATAGAAATGTCAACCATTAGAAAATAGATCATAGAGGAGAAATTAAGTGATTCTCCTGCTTCTTTCCGTAAGTTGTTTGGCACATAAAAACTCAAACTTTCAGCAATCTTGGTATCAGAATGTTTAGCTTGTTCAGAACATCACTGCTTGTATTTTTGATATCCATACACTTTATATTTTTTGAAACATTAAGCAAAATATGCCCCAGAGGAAATGAATTAAAGTCTTCTAATTTCAAAACTTTAAGTAGATTTGCAACAAGCATTTAAATATATTTATTAGCTATGTTTTAATCTTTTATAGTAATTTTTTTTTTAAATTACCTAAAATTTTTGCAACATGCTAGCATTTTGGCTAATTTGTTATCTACTTGAGTTTTTTAGGCTAATTATGAGTTTAGCAACAGGCTAACATTTTTGATTAACTTAGTTTACTGAGGAAATTTAGGCTATTTTGGAATTTAGTAAGTTTTTTAGCAATGTGCTAGCTTTAATTTTTCCAATTTGGTATCTACTAAAGGTTTTTAAGATAATTAGCAGTTTAGCTAATATTTTAGAAACATGCTAACATTTTTGGCCAATTTGTTATCGACTGAGGCTATTAAAGCTAATTTAGAGTTTAGCTGCAATTTACACACACACAACTTAAAGTTACAACAGCTTGAAACTAACTACAAAGCTTTAAAAAGTACACACCAATCGTCTGATAAACATAAAACCACATATCCGCACAAATCTGATTAGAGACTCTTTTCTGTCTTTGTGTGTAAACGGTGCATTTAAATGCTGCTAGAATGCTTGGCCATCAGAGTTTTCTTATCAAGCGCTTTGAACTTAGATTGTGAATAATATCTGGGAAAAACTGGACATTTTCCCACTTTCCTAAGCTTCACATTGGCGTGTTAGCCATCCCATGACAAAAGTAGAAGTTGGACAGGATTTCCTGTCTGCCACGAACACAAGTGAAATTCAGAATTATAGAGAAAAAAAAAGTTAAGCATGCTGTCTTGTGGGGTCCAGATGACCCCACTCCCAATGTCAACATACAAAAAAGTCTAAATATGTGTTTTTAAAACACTCAAGATTGAAGTTTCTCTATTCTTAGCGCTCCCTCACGACTGCGCTTGCCCTGTCAGCACCTTTGCCATGGAACTCTCTGAATTTTTTATGATAGAACAATGTCAGAATGCAATGTTCAAACACGCAGGAAAAGTCAGGGTCCTATTTGTAAATACATTGTTTTTAACCATGTTATGACGTTGAAAATTTTGATAGCAGTCAAAATGGCCTCTGTAGTGCTTGTGTTAATAACCCATCCATAACCCAAGTCCAAGATCAACCACTTTCCAAGCACGATCTGTCTGCATGTATGCAGCCGACGACCAATGATCCACTCTAACCTCGTTTTTTCTCATCAACAGGCAACTTTGAGCCCTACAAGCCCTACCACATCTCTGTATATCCACGTTATAAGCATGGGATCGGCCTTCCGCGCACTGTTAAGGCCTTCTTGAGGCAAAAGGGTAAGCCGCCAAAGACACGAGGATTTAAAAGAACAAGTCGAGGTGAAACAGTTCTCTTGCTTTAGTCTAAAGAAGAGAGAAAAGGGATGTGATGCATTTTTAATGGAATGTCGCCCCCTTGTGGAGGAAAACAGTATTTGCTGGATTATGAAGCTCAGATGACATTTTCTGATGTTTTTTTTATGTTTTTCTTTCTCAAAGCTCCATCCATGGTTCCGGTAATAGAAATTAAAAATGCTTGGATGTCCTCTGTTGACCTTACATGGGAAATAATCCCTTTAGATCAACAGAATGGATTTATCCAGCACTACAAAATCTTCTACTGGGGGGAGAAAGAAGATGTTAAAGGTACTTTTACACCTGTGTTTTCCTGTCATAAAAGGTTTTTTCTCATACCTGAGGCTCTTTTAATGCTTGCTTCTTTTTCCAGTTGAGACTGCAGACTCAAAAACAAGAGAAATAAGCCTGAAAAACCTCAAGCCCAGATCTCTGTATAAGGCTTTCATGATGGTTAGCACATTTGGAGGCAGCCTCAACGGCTCTACAATTCATTTCAAAACGGAAGCCTTTGGTCGGTACTGAATTATTATCATTTGTGACAATGTGCTTTCTTTGGTCACTTTTTCCTGAAAATGTATATTTTTTTGTTGTCAGATATGATGGACATTGTAATGATAATAACTGGATCTGGAGTAGGAGTTTCATTGGTTATCATCATGGCTTTCTTAACGTTGTCCTTCAAAAGAAAAAAGTAGGAGGTTTCTTTCTCTACTTTAAGCTGAAAACTATGTTTGCATTTTTCAATATTTTTCTGTTCTTGCAGAATTGAGGGTCGACTTTGGCCAAATGTTCCAGATCCAGCTAACAGCAGCATTAAGAGATGGCCGTCAGAATCACCCCAGGTGAGGAATCTTGAAATCCTTTTTAAAAGAACTTTTCAAGATTATGATTCAGTTTTAAAAAATACTTTTATCCTACTGATGTTTATTTTACTTACTTTTTTTATTAATGTTTTTAATTGAAGAATAATATCCAACATGATGGTTAAATCAAATAAGAATAGCCCGATTAAAAGTATCAGATGAAAGTCAAACGTTCCACAGTTTGCACTGCAAAAACGGGGAAAATTTAGGAATAGAAGAAAAAATGTTTAACTCGTCTGGAGTTCTTCTTAAATAAGAAAACAATTGAAGACTAATGTTCTTGCCAAGAATTCTTAATTTAACAAAAATCTAGTCACTCAGACATGTTTTCTTAAACTCATATTAATATTTTATTACAAAACTTTCTAAATAATATTGTTTTGTTGAAGACAGAAAATATGATTTTTTTTTTTTTAAAAAAAGGTATTTTACTTTCTTTAGAAACTGTTTTTACAGTGAAGCTTTTGTTAAATTTGAAAAATATTGGTTTTACCAAATGTTTTCACTGTTAATACACACTTTAAAAAAAAACAGGGTCAGCAAATCCTTAAAGTCTGATGAAAATCATGTTTTTTTTAGTTTTTAGCATGTATGTTTGGCATTTTTCTTTTGAAAAAGAACAAATCAATTCTTTCATTTTTGCATTTCTGAGAATTTCTAACCCTTTTAAATAGTTTTTTTAGTCGAACTTTAATGAGCCTTCTTCACGTCACAACAGCTATGCTGGAAACAGAAAATTCAAATCAACATGAAAAATGGCTTTTTGAGATATTTGGGACATGGGATTTTGGTTAAAAACTTTATAATCATAATTAAAACACTACTGGGGACATTTTATATATATATAAAATTTTCATTGTGGCACTTTAAAAACTTTGAAGTGAATTTTTCAATGTGATAATTATTGCATTATATGTTGATACTTTACCATAAAGATCAAATGCTTTTTTTTCAGTACGCTCATTTCTCCAGTAACAATGACGAGCCAAATCCGATCCACTTATCCCATCTAAGCTTTCTGGATCTGACCACTAAGCTGTGCAAAGAGGAGGATGATCTTTGGTTCAACAGTGCAGAGGACACCAGTGATTTAGGAGAGTCCATCTGCGGTTCTCCGTTTATCCTTGAATACACTGCTTCAAACAGCAGCTCTGTTCCCTATGCCACTGTGATATCCAGCGCTCCCTGCAACAGTCCCACTCCAGAAGAACCTCCTGTGTATCTGCGCTCTGAGTCCACGCAGCCTCTCCTGGAAACAGAAGAGTCCTTTAGTCCACTGTGCTATCAGAATGTGGCATCTGGGGTCAAACCTGAGCAGTGTTTTTTCGGGCAAGGCCAGGATTATATACCTGAAAGTGAAGAAGATCCTGCGATCACTTGGGATGACTTTCCATTTCTAAGAGCTTTATCCGCATATGATGATACAGAGAGTGACTGAAGCTGTTTTGCTTATGTTATGCTTAAAACACAATGATTTTATTTTTTTAAAAAAAGAGTGGATACAAATGGTATATTTTTATGTGATAAGGCAAGTTCTTGAAGTTGCAATGATTTCATATTAAAAAAGAATGTTTAGAGTTTAAAAACTTGCCTTAGTGAGAAGTGTAGGCATCATTTGAACTGCTATTTTCTGTAAAATAAAATAAGTGCTATTTTAAAGTGACACACAGACAGTAACATGCTGCAGATTTTTTCTTTTAATGGATAGAATATGTATCATCTTGTAAAACCACATGCATGAAATTTTATAATCATATTTTTTAGATGTACTTTTGTTTTTATTGTTTTAGGCTTTGCAGACTTTTTAAAAATAAAAAGAAATATGCAAAATTACATTCTCAAGGATTATATTTTTAATGGTAGTTTATGATACCTTTTGCTCAGTTGTGTTTTTTTACTTTGTAGCATGTTTACTTTGTGGCAAGTATCCTGTATTTTGCACTGTATAGGCATCAACTTGGCAGCATACTTTGATCGTGATCATGTCAAACTTGCTTTAAATTGTTAAAACAGTTTATTAAATTGCCAGCTTCAGGAGGGAAAAAATATATTTCAATGTTCTTATAATTAGATTACCAGGAAAGATAGATGGCTAAAAACGTTACATGAATGAAACAATGAATGAACAAACGAATGAATTCCATTATAAATACAAGTAAGAAGTGAGTTTTTTATTTTATTTTTCCACATATGAACTGTATTATTAAAGCAATGGTATCATGTAGTGTGTGATTTGAAACAATAAATAAAAGTTGTAATTTTCTTAAGGAAAGCATTCTCCTCTTCTTAAAAAAAAAATATATGGAAGTATATAGTGAGATTTTTCTTAAGCAAATTTACTTTATTAATAATGCAATGATAAAATAAAAGTTGTAATTTCCTTAAGAAAGGCTTTCTCCATAAATAAGTAAATAAATACATAAAGCTTTCTTCCTAAGACAAAGATTAATTAATAAAAGTCACTGCTTTCAACTCCTACTATAATCAAACATAGTATTTCTATTGTAAATATAAAACGTGAAATATTATTATTATTATTGTTATTATTATTATTATTATTATTATTATTATTATTATTATTATTATTATTATTATTATTATTATTATTATTCGATTTAACGTTAATATCGATGTGCTCTGTGATTGTTATCTTAGCCTGTCGATAAGGCAGCAATCACGATTCGACTAGTTGTGTCTAGCCAAAATGGCGTTCACCATGTAGGGGTCGAGTAATACTACTTGACACGTTTTCTGCTCTTTGAGACAGATAACATTCGGTGTTTGGACCCGGTTCTTTAAGCCATGATCCCAAACGTTGGTTTGCGGGTCTTTCTGAAATCCTCTTCGAACATTTTGCGAGGAAGTTCGTCTCTGAGCTCCGCAGCATCGCTTGTAACCAGGACGAGTCCCGCTGCGTTAACAGCTAGCAGAGGTAAGTTTGAAGTTTAGCTAGCTATCTGTTTACCAACCTGAAGTTGTTTTTAATTATTTTATGTCTGCGGGGTGAATTCTATATTTGTCTGTCTTTGAAGCTCATATATGTTGACAACGCCTAACACCACTGAGAGTTCATCACTTATGCTTTTTCACTTTTGTGTTTTCATTCAAACAATCTAAGTCTAACCAGCGCATTGTAACATGTTTGTTTCTGTGTGGAACTTGCTAATTTAATGCTTCTTGTTAAACATCATTTGTTTGGATGCTAAAGCATAACCCTAAAGAATTTCGTTTAGTAGTAATATACGCATTGTAAGTAAATATTCTTATTATATGAACTTGTGGCAAACTGGAAAATTTTGCCTAAAACTGTATAAGGGGGAAAAAACAGGAGACCAATAAAAAAAAAACATTAAATTAATGACCCACTTTGGTGTTTATACTATAACCGAAGTTTTAAAATTATTAAAATAAGACTGACATTTTATAGCTAAGCTTTTTTTTTATTTTTATTTTTTTTAAATAACGTTCAATTATCCAATCTGATAGTATTTGGTAGTAGTTGGCACCAAAGTATTCATAGGCTAAAGGTCAAATTGATTTTCTTTATTATCAATATTAAAATGTATTTTCTGTATTATTTTTATACCACGATTATCCGACTAGTAAAATAGTCGACGACTAATTTAATAGTCGATTAGTCTGTATTTTATATTATATGGAGTCAGAGTGTAGTAAAGTTGAAAGTTATAATGGCATCATGCTAGGTTTTGGACTATTTTTGGCATTTTTAAAGATTTTTTTAGGCTATTTAGAGTTAAGCTAATATTTCAACTATATGTTAGCTATTTTGGCTAATTTGGGATTTTGTCAGTTCTTCCATCCTCCTTTGTCCTTAAGGTCTCCAGAAGGAAGTGGATTTAGCTCATTTAGGCAGGTGTGCTCCGTCCTGATGAGTCTGACGGGATTTGAATTTTGGGTCAGTAAAAGCACGACATCCTGCAAATGAAAATGCATGACACCAAAGGGGAGGTTGGTGTTTTGTGATTTTATTTTTTTCTGACTTTTTAACACAAAAACATCATGACATATAATGCAGTGGATTTTATGTTACTTTAAAACCAGGAATTGTGAAATACATTTTCAAATTGTATGACTTAATTCAGCATTGAATATAAATTGCAAAATGCATCTTCATTGATTTATGGTAACAAAAACCCATGACAGTTTAAAATACTATTAATTATGTATTTACTCCATAATAATTTTTTTTTTATTAGGGCCACTTTATAAAGAAAAAACTATTTTTAAAATTACTACTTTAAATCTCGTAAATGTACGAGAAAAAAGTCGTAACTGCTAAATTATGATAATAAAGTCGTATATTTATGACTTTAAAAGTCATAGGTTAAATTTACAACTTTTAAAGTTGTAAATTTACAACTTTTAAAGTTGTAAATTTACAGGTAAAAAACGTGTAAATCTATGAGATTTAAAATCGTAAATCTACGAGATTAAAAGTCGTAATTTAATGAGAAAGAACCAAAGTTGTCTGTTTATCAAAGCCGTGCTTGAAGATGAAAGACGTGGAGTATCTTGTGAAGATTTATTTTCAGATCAGTGTTAAAAACAAAGAAACTATGAACCTTTTGGCAATTCAAATTCAAATTATTTCCGGGTTCGGTGTCGGTAGTGGGGAGTTTCATATATAAAATAAAGAGCTCAGAGATGCATGTTCATCAGGACCGTCACTTTATTATGCCTTTCATTTCCTCTCACCACCTTACATTACGTCTCTGTCATGCGCAGAAACCAAAAGAGAATGTAAACAGAGCTCAACACAAAACAACATTGAGAAATGACATTAATCTGTTACGTTAGCACAAGAACATTGAAGATTCCAAAAACTAGTCCTCTTCAGACGAAAGCATCACAGAGTTGGATGAGATAGAGGAAGAAATGACTGGGAGTGGGATATCGACCGCTTCATCAACGTAATCTGCAGAGATCCTGCAAGCCACCATCAACCAATAAAACATTAATAAACTGTAAATCAAATAAATAAACTTCCAAACATGTGAAATATTTTAAACATTCAGTTTACCTGATGAAATCTAAGACACTTATCACAGTTTGGTTGGTCTGCTTCAGTTAACGCATAAATTTGCTGGACTGTAGGCCCCCCTCGACTTCCATAAATTTACGAGAAAAAAGTCGTAAATCTAGAGAGATTAAAACTCATAAATTTACGAGATTTAAAGTCATAAATTTACGAGAAAAAAACTCGTAATATTACTTTATTTTTATTTTTATTTATTTATTTATTTATTTATTTGGTGGCACGAATACTCCGTCGCAGAATAGAAACTTTTCATATAGAATCTTAAATTGCAAATTGTGTTTTCTAATTGCAAGCCCTGAACTACAAATTAATTGTCAATTGAGAATTGAATATTCCTTGGAATTATGGGTAAATAAAAAAGCACATCATAAACCACTAAAATTTAATGGAATTTAATAAATCTGAAACATGTCACATTAAAATGTTTGCTAATTAATGGTAACAAATTAAACGTATTTAGTAAGGGATTATGAAAAAAGGATGCAATAGCACTCTGTGTAACTAAAAAGAATGTTATTTTCTTTAAAGAAACGCTTTCATCTTAAAAAAAAATAGGATCTATTACTCAAAGATTTTGATGCATCACCACGTTTACCCCATACTTTCACTGATGGCATTTGTTGTAAATATTTCTATTGCAATAAAAAAATATAGACAGAAAGTTTTGCATGTCATCCTGTGTTAGTCTTCTTCCCCCAATGTTCCTGTTATTTCCCAAATTGTATGACCAATTCATCAAATATATGAACCAAAAATGTACATCATCTTTTTTTATAATATAAATATTTCCTTAAAGAGTAAAGGGTTTAGATGAAAAAGGAATTCAACATTTTTGTCTTCTGTTTCTTGAGTTAATTCGTAAAGATTTTACAAAAACATGATTAAAGATAATCAGTAATGACGAAGTGGTTGTATCAGTGTGAAATGTTTGTGTTCTGCTTTCAATGCAGTGCAACACCTTGCTTTACTCTGTCCTCAGGCCTAAATGCTGGGTTTAAGTGAGAAAATAAGATGTCAGTCTGCATGATAGGTTTTCTCGCTTTTTTTTTTGTCTGCGGACAGCCACAAAAGCACCACCCCTTCCTTCACAGGCTGAGGAAAAACTGAACTTGCAAAGGTTTTAGTTCCCCAAAATCACTTATTCTCTCTCAAAAAATAAAAGCTTCTCACAGAAGTTGTATTTAATGTTTGAATCTGATGAAAAAGGAGACAGTTTAGGGGCATGTTTGAGCACCCAGAAGTGAGCTAGTCTGGTGGTATTTGTACATGTGGTTAGATTTGGAGACAACTGGCATCAGGGCTGCAAAGGAAATCGCATATTTTGTGACAACTATCAAAAACCACTCTGCTGTCATTATCTGATGTGCGCATGGCTTTTGAGTTGCAGCACAGTGATGCTGCTCAGATAATTTTAGTTAGCTCTAAAATTCTCCAGGTTTTAGTGCAAGAGTTTTTGTGCTGAATAAGTCAGTAAAGGCTTTTACGCTCTTAGTCAGAGAACTGTGAAGTTTTTTTTTTTACTTCACCTGAACAAAGAGGCTTTACAACTAAGTTAGAGCAAGATCACATTGCTCATTATAAAAAATAAAGTGTTCTTCCTGTGCAAAGAAATGCATCTATTTATATGCCTTTAGCCTTTAGCTTGTCAAATCAGTTTGCTAATTTAAAGTTAAACAAACTAGAAACTGAATAAACTTAAGGGTAAGATAGTGGATCTTTGTCCAAGAAGTAGCTAATGTGGACCAGAGGAGGTCTACATAAGACATCGCAACTTTATTGTCATCGCAATATCAGCTTGTACAACATGTTTCAGAGTCAAGGCTTGGGGGCCGGACCTGGCTCTCCGGATAATTATATCCGGCCCTCCGGATCATTTTATTTTAATTTCATTAATGGCCCGATGTCATCTTTTCCTTATTTTTAACTTCTTTAATATACAAATATTGTAAGTTATTTAAGGTTTAAGTTGATGTAGTCTGGAATAATAATGCTACAATTTTATTATTCATACTTTTGTTAAAAAGTTGCGGTTTAAAAAATTGGCATTCTGCATGTTTTTTGGGACTATTTTGGTATTTACTAAGATTTGTATTAGGCTATTTTGGAGTCAAGCCTGTATTTCAGCTACATGCTAGCTGTTTTAGCTAATTTAGGCTTTTTTTGGCCGTTTTGGAGGGTGGCTAAAATTTAAGCTACATGCTAGCTGCTTTGGCTAAGTTAGGCTTTTTTTGTTTTTTTTAGGCTGTTTCGAAGTTTAGCTATTTTTTAGCCACTTGCTAGTTGTTTTGCTGACCTAAGTTTTTTTTTTTTTTTTTGGCTAATTTGGCATTTAGTTAAAGGCCTCGTGCAGTGGCAAATTTTTTTTTTAAATTTAGAAAGTCAATGGGTCTTAGAAAACGAATCTGATAAAAATATTCACTTAAAATGATCCAGGGCGATTTTATTGATCATTTTATGGTCCTGCACAGCTTTAAATTTGGGTGATAGGAGGTGATGGGCGGGGGCTGCGCGTGACGTCACGTCAGGGATCCCAGAGTGTAAACAACAATGGCGGACGGTCTGGGAAGCGACGTAGACCGCGATTTAGATGGTATTTCTTTGGATGAAAGTGATGACCCTTCATCAAACGGGGAAATTTTAACTACACAGGGTTCAGAGGGTGTACAGCCCTACCAATTTGAGCCGGAGGTTTCCTCATCTGAGGATACCGGGGCTTCGGATGACGATAGGGAAAGCTCACACAGCGTTAGCGGGGATCAAGCCGAAACCGAATGGAGGCTGCAGGATTTGTCATGGTATGTATTTTGTGTTGCTTTGGAGAGACCTTTGGCCTAAAATGTTTTATTTTGTTGTAATGAAATCTTAAATTAAGCATATGTGTGTTGATGAAGCTTCTTTTGAAATACGATTGTTTGTACAACCAGATATTAGATATAAGAGTTTTAAAATGATGTGGGAATAAACTATGAAACCCATGATTTATCAACCCGGTCCAACCCGGTCTCAGTGAAATGCGTCCCTATTCCACGGCTTTGCACCCTCGGAATACCGTGCATAGTATACGCCAAACACGGTTTTTGCGTGCATATGATACGCAGTTGCAGCCCATTCAAAACAACAGGAACGGCTTTTAGGTTTCGTTGGATTTATAAACCTACCTGTAAAACCAGTCTTTTTCTCATTGCACTGCTGGGTTGGGGAGTAGGTGTGGCAAGTCCACCCGCAGCCTGGCTGTGGCATGTCCCTTCGGGGTACAAGCACGGGATAGCATCCTGTTTGAGAATAAGACTTTTGGCAAGTCCCATGTCCACCTGCATTTTGTTTACAAAGCTTTTGGCCGTAAAAAAGCTTATTGCATATTGTTGAGTTGTTTGTTGGTCCATTCCACCCGTTCCTCGTCCGACACACGAACCTCTTCCATGCCTCCCTCTCCTTCATTTTCACGGGAAATTCGTGAAGGGAGACCCCCTTCTTCGGCACATTAGAGCACCCAAATACAACACACCTATTCACCATTATCCCGTATAAATCCCAAAATCCACGGAAGTCCGAATTCTATCATGCGAAGTAAGTCAGTAAGCCCAGAAAGTCAGCACAACAATAGGGGATCTAGCTGTGTGTTCCTGCCATGACGTCACACGACCTATGACCTACTAATCGGAGGCTGCAGAAAATCTGAGCGACCGCGCTATTTTTAAACGCTTGTAGAGAGTGCACGGGGCCGCGGATGACAAAATAATTATACGGGGGTTCATTTGTGACATAAATACTAATGTTTTATTGCAGTTTTAGAAAAATCATGATTTTCACCGCACGAGGCCTTTAATAGTTTAGCTGGCTATCAGCTTCAGTGATTTCAGCTTCAGCATTTTTAGCTATCAGTGTTAACATCTTTGGCTATCAGCACTAATATCCTCAGTGGCCAAATTCAGCTTACGGCATTCACACTAACATTATTGCAAGTAATGCCATATATCTAGTTCATAATTATGTTAAAAAGTTACAGTTTTAAAAATGTACTTTTACAGTGTTCAATAAATGTTTATTTAGCTTATCTAACACTACAACTACGTATTTGAATAGAGTTCAGCCAGATAGGACTTGGGGACGGGGGGAGTGAGGTCCTGAGCCAAGACGAGCCAGAGGCGTGGTCCACGGCCAAGGACATAAAACACTAGTGCTGGACGATACATATCGTGTGGGCGATAGAAAGTGTATCATGCCATTTCTCTTCTATTGTTTTTATTTGTTGACTTTTATTGCTGAACTTTTGTTCAAAAACTAGTTTTTCTACTAAGAACCTTGAAACTTTCTGCACTTAAAAAAAATGTTTATCATTTGTGACTACACATGTACATATTACTTAAAAAATAAAGTTAGAGAAAAGTAAGCAATGACATTTTTGTCTTTTTTTTTTCAGAGAAATATGTGAAAATGTTATATCATTATTGTGATATCAAGTAATTAATACAATTTTCTTCTATGTTCTCAGCAATACAATACTCATCGAAAAAGACGGATTGATTGGCAATAAATGGTTACCATAAACATTTACACACGCAAAAACTCTTATGGCAGCTTGACGTATTTAACAAACTGAATGGAACCTTTTTCACATTTTACCAATCGGATGAACCTTTTTTATGTTCGTTAATTGCTTCCTACGCAGACGTAGGTCATTTGGTGATTAAATCAAGTTCTGTTGAATTTATTCACATAAAACTGATGCAGTGAAAAGGAAATGATTTATTAGTCGTTTTACTACAAGGTCACGTTTTCCAAGTTAGATTATCATTGCAATATTGATCTCTAACAAGTTTTTCTAATGTTGTGCCACCCTAGAACAGAGATATGGTATCTTTGAGGCAAGCATTATCAGCTGGTTTCAATGTTTGTTTTTTACATTAATTTCAGGACAACAAGCAGTTAGTTGATCTGATAGTACAGTTACTTAGTTTATGCTGCAGCGTGAAAGCATCAAAACTACATAAAGAGGGGGAATATTTAGTGTTTCACCCCCCATTCCAACCAAGTTTTCAATGGTCTACTGCAAAAATAGAGTAGAAACACCCCTAAGCCTTGGACTAAATTAAAGCTATTTTGTGTAAATGCTCACAAGATTCTGATTTTAAGCTAACACAAGTTGTTTGGGGTTTTTTTTTTGCATCAATGTCGTCTAAAACTTCTCTTTTTTTATTTATAGGCTGCTGCTTTCCTTTAGCTTTCAATGCTACAGGAAGTTTTGCTTCATCACAACCAGTAAGACAATATGCTCGAGTTGCAAAAGGAAGTGGGACCGGTCAGTGCTACAATCACCGTCTTTACCTACATGCACATTTTTCTACAACATTTATCAAAGCCTCTTTGTGTTTCAGACTCCAGGAGCCAGCTCAGTGATCTTACTCCAGAAATGCTGAAGCTGGACTATGCTGCTGTCCCTCTTGCTCAAACGTAAATATACATACTATGTTCTGCAATATTTATAATCAAGACATATTTGCATAATGTGTGTTTTTTTAACAGAACTGATGATGTTGTGAAACGTCTGCTTTCTCTGGAGCTGGCAAGCCATGTAAGGATTTTTGTGAGCGTTTTACTTGACTGTTGAATCTTAAATGTTATTATATTTAACATGCATTTGCCCAACAAAAAAAGCTATTATTGCAAATGTCTGTCTCCAGAGTGAGAAGCTACAGCTAAAGAAGGAACAACTGATTGCAAAAGTACAGCGGGATGAGACGGATCGCAGCTCAGTGGAAGTCCGGAGTAAGGGGTTTTTTGTGTTTGTTTTTTTCCTTCTGTTGAAGGGTGTGTACATGCGCTAAAACTGACAGAAACAGAATCCAGGAAGTGACATAGCTGTTATTATTTTTAGAGAGATTATTTGTGTGTTGGTGCAGAAAAGAAGTATTTAATCAAATCAAACTTTATTTATAAAAAAGCACTTCTCATACTTTGTGCAGCTCGAAGCGCTTTACATTAAAAACAAAAACATATGCAATGAAAGCCAACCCCCCCCCACCCTTTATCCACACATACAACCCATGATCCCACACACAATAAATGCAATGAAAAATGACTTCTAAATGAAAATTGTAAAACAGACATGAGGCTTGGCTCTGCTGTGAGGAAACGGTATTGGGGATTCTATCATACCAGGAGCCAGCTCGGTCAAAGGAACATAAAAATGAAAATATAAATAAATTCACAAGATAAAATAAAATAATAATAATACGAGAGTTCCCCTTAGTTCTTTGTAATATATCTTTTGGTGGAAATGACAGGTCAAATGTTAACTGTAGGTTTTCACCAGGATTGAACGGTAGCTGTTTTGGTCCATTCTTCCATGCGGATCTTCTCAAGAGCTGTGATGTTTTAGGCCAGGAGTGGGCAAACTATGGCCCGGGGATCACATGCGGCCCCTTAAGCTACTTAATCTGGCCCTCCAAATTAAAATACATTGAATCAAAAACCCTAATCATTGTATTTCTGGTTTCTTCTCATGAATGGTGTTGTTTCTCTGGCGTTCGTGTGTGTTTTTTTCTGAGTCAGAAGGTGATTTTTCGGATTTCTTTGAGTTCACATTTTCCTCTGAAGAACATCAACCCATTGGATCTCCAAAAAGAGAACAAAAATCAAAATTTTGAAATTAAAATTGCCAAATTTTCTGTTTTTAAATGAATGTATGTGAATTTGAATCCAAATTAAAGCATGTTTTTCTCTAAATTCCATATTATATTTTTAATTTATGAGGTTCATTACCAAATCACTCCTTCCATCTGCTCCCTTATGACAAATTTTAGAACCCTTTCTGGCCCACAAATCAAGAAGTTTGCCCACCCCTGTTTTAGGCTGTTGATGTAAATTAGACTTTCAACATCCTCCACAAATTGAAGGAAGTTGGACAAATTGGATTGAGGTCCAGTGACTGGCTAGAACACTCAAGAACCTTAAAAGGTTTTTTTTTCGTAGCCATTCCTTTGTTGCCAGGGCGATATGGTTGGGATCATTGTCATGCTGGAACCTCCAGCCAGGTATCTCACTGATGGAATGAGGTTTTTGACCAAAATCTCACCATACATTTTACTTAATAGAAATCAGAAAAGCAGCCCCAATGCATGATGTTTCCACCTCCATGCTTCATTGTATTCTTGGTATGCAACTCTGTATTCCTCCTCCTCTAAACATGACAAGTGGTGTTTTATACCAAGTAGCATGTTAAACACACCAAAAAGATCATTTTCATTGGAGTGGATTTTTAGAGAAGCAGCAAAGGACACAATTCTTGCACATCACTTTTATTTTCTGCACCATTATACAAATGAGGTATTTAAGAATAATAAAATACAATTTTATTTTGATTTTTTTTTTTTTTATTTAAACATTATTGCAAACCTATGCTCAACAATTCAGACCTCTTTTCTTTTTCAGTTGTACAACTTGCAGAATCAGTACTTCTTTTGTCTCAATGTATAAAATGATATTATTGTTTGAATTATCTTTGTTTCTTTCTTTCTTTCTTTTTCTTCTCAGTCGCTATTTTAACTGCCAGAATTCGAAACTATCAGGAGCATTTGCAAAAACATCACAAGGTGAGTCACGGTAGATTTCCTGCCGTGTGTCTGGAAGATGAGCTTTTGGTCTGGCCTCCAGTTGTACAGCTGTGACATCACAGGTTTTATGGTCTACTCACTCGTACTATTAAAGTTTCCTGTCTGCCTTCCTTTACTGTGAGGCGTGTACTAGCGGATTTCCTGTATACTCCTCTGCATTAAAAAAAACGTGAATAAACAGCTCCAAGGGCGGAAGTTTCCGTGTTGCAATAAGCTATAAAAGTTTAGAACTGCAGTGGATCAGGTTTGGAGGTTAAAATGAAAAAAAAAATGACCATCTTGGCGGGAAGTACTCATGAAATGAGGCTTAGAAGATTGTTTTGGTTTTATAGATTTTGTGGTTCACTTATGTATGTTCTGTCATTGTAGGACAGAGCTAATAAGAGGCTGATGCTCATGGCGATTGACAAAAGGAAAAAGCTTCTGAAAAACCTACGACTGGTTCGATATGAGACCTTTGAGAGAGTTTGTGAGCAGCTTGGCATCACCTACACGTTCCCTCCAGAGTACTACAGGAGGGTCACTCGCCGCTGGCTGGCCAAGAGAGAATTCTGCATTAAGGTAATGAACAAATCATCATTTCCAGTAACGTTTTTTTTTTCGTTTGTGTTCTCAGTAAATAACTGGTGCAGTTTATAGTGTTGCTTCTCGTCATAACACTTTTATGTATTCTTTCTCAGGTCTTCAAGGCTGTTCAGAAACAGAAAGCAGAGCAGAAGCTGAAGATGAAGCAGAATTTAAGGACCACAGAAACGGAAGAACCTAAAGCCACAACAGCTTAGAAACCATTTAAGACTCTTCTCAGACATCCTTGGTCTTTTAACTTGCTTATCTTTTTCACTTTCAGTTGTGTAAGTGAGGCATAAACGGGTTGATTTTATTGCGATGTTACAGTCATACCATTTTTCCTTTGTCGAAATAATGTTTAAATAAAAAAATGTGTGTCTGTATGTAACACGGAGCAACGGAAATAGTCTTGCAGAAACGAAGACCTCAGATAAGAACATTTGTAAAATAAGTCTACTGAATGTAAAGGAGATTTCCAAAATGAAGGATGATTAAAGTTTCGAACTGGATAAAAAGTTATTGTTATTTTTGCAGTGTGAAGAAAAAGATTAAAGCTAAAGATTGCTGCCAGAATTAAAGACAGACTGTAAAATAAAAGTGCAAACCTTGCCAGTGAGTTTTTTTTTTCTTCAATGAAAGGTGGCTTTTTAAAGGATTTTTGTACTTTAACCTCTTAACTTGTTTCATATGCCTTTTCTTTCTTTTAAAGGGCCCCAAATAAACAGAGTTAATCACTGTGTTAATATAACCCAAAATGTGATGGCCTCGCATGTGGATGCCAAGTCTTAAGCCATATGTGTTAAGGTCGAGGCCCGGGGGCCGAATCTGGCCCCCTGGATAAATATATCCGGTCCTTCAGATCATTTTATTTTATTGTTATTAATGGCGCTTCTTTCTAACTTGTGTAATTTTGACAACATATATTTTTATCCTGAGTAAAATATTGAAAGTTATTTAAGTTGATTTATTATGGAATAATATTTCTGCCTGTTTTTATCCTAAGGTGTGTTTGGATTTTGGCGATTGAGTTTGACACCACTGTCTTAAGTAGTTAAAGCACTTCACAGATTTCAATATTTCATTTTATTGCCTTCTGCTTCTCAAAAGCATTTCTCTATATCTCTGCATCACTGGACACTAAAACATTTCCATTAGGACTTTTCCTAATCGAGAATTAAATTGATTTTGTTGGACTTCTCCTTTACATCCTGTGTAAATCCATCTCTCGCTCTTTCAAACCTCAGCCTTGAGTGGCAAGGATGTAATGCAGTTGCGGGCGCCGCATTAACGTGCGGTTTGAGGAGCTCTCTCTTTGCATTGCACGACTTCCCTAAACTATGCATCTCTGACGTCAACTCTGAACCTTTTAAATCTTCCCCAGAAAAGAAAAAAGCGTGTCAGTGACCTGGAGCGTTGGACCTGCACCCACCTCCGATCTCAAAAGCAGTTTCTAGTTAATTTGTCCTTTGAATCGCGGCAGATCTTTGTCATCCCCAGAAGCAGCCGTTTGTCACCACCAGAAGCAGCAGCTCGAGCTCGTCACAGTTTCCTGTGTGGTGTGCAGCTTGTCAGTTTGATCAGGAGGATTTCAGACGCTCAGAAACTTCTGGTAGGTGACACACGTTTGATTCATTCTTTCTGTCAATCAGTGAAATTGTAGAGAAAAATGATTATGTGAAAATTTATTTCATGTTTAATGTGTAAAAATGGATGCATAAAATGTAGTAATATTAGGGGTGGGAATTAAGATTTTTATTTTTTGAGCGCTTTTATCTCTATTTGTCATGTTTATGTAACGTCTTTTTTATTTTAAAACTAAAGGAAATCAATTGAGGATTTTGTTTTGTGATTAGTACCGTTCAGCTTAAAGGTTTTGATGTACTTTTTTCAGTACTTAGACACACTGCAATGAAAATGCAATACACTATTATATCTTTTGTCTTTAAAGTTCTTTATATGACCTGATCATTGTAACTTTTATTAGCAATTAGCTGCTGGACTGTTGTCACAAAGCAAAATTATGTCCTCTTAAGGATAAAAAAAAAGAATTGGTGCACATTTTGTGCAAAAATGGCACAACCTTTGAGAGAGACTTCAAAAAAAACATCAAATTGATCCTAAATTTTTAAAAAATACAATAATACATAGATGCATCATTTCATTTATTGATTGAAATTCATTTGTAAATACATCACTGAGTATTGCAGAGATGATGGAGCAATTTAAGACATAAATTTTAATTTTATGTTGACTAGATTGAAGGATTTTCTGCTAAAAAAAATTGTAATCCTCACCATTGGAAAAATTTTCTTTTGTCTTTCACTTGTCAGCTAAATAAAGTCCAGCAATCCAAATAATTGAAATGTCAAACCCCGTGGTGACCCATCAGCCTGGCGCGGGTGGATATGGGACAAATGTCCAGACAGGGGAGTGGAGCACAGGCTTGTGCTCCTGCTGCAGCGACTGCCTCATCTGTAAGCATTCCTACAAACTGAGATGCATTTCTTTCATATCTTTTCTAATACAATGCCTTTTATTTTTCAGGTGCGTTCGGTTTTTTCTGTCCAGTCGGACTGTCCTGCTACACAGCTCACAAGTATGGAGAAAATGCCTGTTTGGGTTGTGTACCGGGAGGCCTGACAGCCATGAGGACTCATATGAGACTCACTTATGGGATTCAGGTGGGTGCTGCAGATTTGCAAGACTTTCATACCACATGTTAAATGCTTGTGAAAGATTGGGATTTCACTGATGCACGAGTTGTTTTGTTTTTTTTAAAGTGACGAAACACAATGTTTTTTTAATACAAGAGTGGGATTTCAGTTTACTTAATCTATGTTCTAATTCTTTTACCAACAGGGAACAGTATGCAACGACGCCATTATGATGTTCTGCTGTGGAATTTGCGAAATGTGCAGGATGGCTCGAGAAATCCGCATCAGGAATGGAGAAGTGTCTGTTTAACAAGATGTACAGCAGGCGTCATGTGGAGGAAGTAGATGTCTATTTCTTCAGCTTTTGTTGCAAATAAACAGCAGCGAATAAGAAGGGTTTAATAATGAGGTTCAATCAACTTTGTTTTTGTCCGTTTAATTGAATTTTTGTTATGGTAATGTTTAACGGAAATTCAGAATCTCATTATGTGACTGCATTGGTTTATCAGCTGCATTATAATGGTAAACATAATTATATTAACTGTAAAAAAGGATCAAAACAAAGTGCATCAGATCTGTCTTAAAAGCGTTTTCTCGTGGGTCTGCATCGAAGAGCAGAACTGAGTTTGTGACGGTTTTTAGGAGGAAAAAGGTTTTTTTATAGCTACTTAATTGACTTTTCATCTGCACACATTTTTCATTCAAGTTCAGAACAAGATGTACTTTAAGACAACGTACTTTACGTTGAGGCTCAGTGGGATGAAGTTTGTTTCTTTCATCAACATTTTGTACAAATACAGAATATTTCCCTTCAGACGTGTTGAAGTAAAACACAAATGTGACCAATGAGGCCATTCACACGTTCTATATCAAGATGGAGGGCTAAGTGACAAACTGTGGTTCTGAATACACCTCTACAGTGGAAACTACCACAGAAGCTCCTTTTAATCTTTCAGACATACACAATCCAGCTGTGGACAGATCGCGTCAACCAAAAAAAAAAAAAGTCTAGTTTTCAGTTTTTTTCCCCACTCGTGTCTTTAACTTCTGGTTTCTTGCGTAACAATTATCTAAAGATGGACTAAAATGTTTTTTCCTTTCCAGTAGTGGCAGAGGTAAATTCCAATCTTTTTGAAGGATGTTTTTTTAAAGAAAAACAAAATTGAACATTGAGCCCAACATAAAAAAGGACATTTAAAGATGAACTTTTAATGTCTTTAGCGGGGTTATGAGATCATGTATTGCATAAACATTAACTTTTCAGTTCAAATGCATTGAATTATTATTAAAAATGCTTATGTTTTAAAATAAGTTTCATTACAATGAAAACAGCATTTTTATTTCACCTTTGAAGGCTTTTGGATCACTACAAGTGTTTTTGTGAAACATGAGACACAACTCTGTTAGCATCCATGTCCTAATAAGATGTCAAGATGAAACCAATTAAGTAACTTTTAACTAAAATACCACAGTAGCCCACACTTAAGAAAATCTTGGGTCAAACATTTGTGTTTTAATAGACATAGAAGTTACAGAAAAAAAATGATTTTCCTTTCACTGTACTTTCTTACTGATTTCCTCTTCGTTCTTCTGTGCACACTTTTTTTATTATTTAAAATTTCAGTCAGTTCCTCTTGGGGATTGTTTGAGGCCAATTTTGCAAATGCGAAACATGTTGTTTACGACTTGGTTTTTCATGCAAATCTTCCACATTTTGACTGATTTTTTTTTTCTATTGCCAATAAAAGAAAAATACAAATGACATGGTTTGCATATCTCATGTATTTGTTTCAAAACAAAATTCACTACATTTTAATGTCGGATACATTTCTGTTAATGTATGCTTTGTCAAAATTAAACCTTGAAACCACAGAAGGTCACGGAATCTTCTAGCTGGTGGCTTAAACTAAATGAACTTGAAATAGAGCAGCAGTTCTTCTTAACACAGTTATGAAACAACAGAACAAAAGCCAACTACTGAAGATCTTAATAGTGCAGTGTTAGCATTAGAATAAATGTCACATAATGTACAATTCAGATTTGTGTTTTGGTAAAAAAGTGACTCATCAGTCTTACTAGGTCTGACCTACTTACTTTTCAGAATACCGTAATGCTGAAACGAGAAGTTATGCAATAAAGCTGAAATCTAATTTGGTTTAAATGTTGAGCTAATAGCACACAAAATGAGTAATGGAAAGACAGGAGAAAGGTCAATTTCCTCTTAAATTTTAAACTGTGTTTTACAGGATCTACACCATTTTAAAAAAAATCCTCTTTTTTTTAGCTTTTTAATTGCATTATAATGTTCATTCCTAACTATAGATAATCCTAAAGTGGTATTTTTGATCTGTTCACGCATTTCTGAGTATTCCTTTAAAAACCTGCGCTCTGAGCACCAGCCCCTCCCAACCCACAAAAACGAGCTGATGTCACTAAGGGAGAACAGCCCCTTTCAGGGAAAGCCCAGATCCGCTCCCTAGGCTAATACAACACTTCCTCTGCGAATGTTCTTCTAGCGGTTTGTCTGACAAGAGCAACAGAGTTTTATTGAGCTGCAGCGTCTCATTACCATCAGCTTCATGCTAGAATTCGGGACAATATCATTTCCTAGACAAAAAAGAGGTTTCAAGACCATGAAAAACGAGTATACATCACTCTCCTCGACCCCCCAGAGATTTTGAGTGCACCAAAAATCTTTGCGTGCAGCCCTCTCCAGCTTAGCGCAGAGCTACGGGAGCGCTTTATCATCTGTTGACAAATACAGCATGATAGGGAAATCTTTTGCTGAGCTTCTGGACTTCCTTCATAGATTGAGTGCATCTTTAAAATAAGTTGGATTTTCTGTAAATAAAAAGTGTTTTAAATTAAAATGCTTATTTTTAAGTCTAATGAGTCAATTGTGCTTTAATGTTTGTTGCAGTGGGAAGAGACTTGCACGCGCTGAGTTTGTTTTTATAATAAGTATGTGCAATGGTAGTAAAGTAATTCCATATAAATGATCAATTTATGAGGGAATTGCTCCATAAAATAATTTTCATATATAACTGGATGGTGTTAGAAAAATATTAATAAGTAGAGTTGGGTTGATAAAATCAATTTAAGCTTAATAAATCATAAAACATAGATCTATTTAGCACATAAAGCTAAGGTCCGCTAGCTTGATGCTAACGTTTAATGGAATGTCCCATAGGACGGTCAGTCGATGTAAACCTACATTGCTGACTAAATGAACATCTAGACTCGGGCTAGAATTTTCCAGACTCTTTTTGGGAAATATTTTTTAAAGTAGCCATTTGTGCTCTATAACATTGTTTTTTGCTCATATTATTTTTTTATCACTCAATTTTTGCTTATTCTTCTTGAAAAAAGTGTAATGATATAGCACAAACGCCCTCCAGGAAAAGCAGAACAATGTTTACTATCTTAATGATCTGAACATTTTTGTTAGAGCTTCTCCTTTTGAGAAACCATGTAACACGGTATGCTATTAACAATCTCAATATTTCACTAATAAATGTTACAGAATTTGAACTGTATCAGATCAACTATTCAAAACATATAGTAGATTATTAATGTATTCCTAAACAAATGTATAAACCGTGTAAACTCAAAATTGAATTGAACTGATCTAATCAGATAAATCAGAATCAGATTGATTCAGTGTCTGGTAAATTGAATAGAATCGTTTCTAGAAATTATTATTGACACCCAGCCCTATTAATGAGGATGGTTCTGGCGGAGGAAACTTGACGCTTAGCTCAGGAAATACATGGACCACCACTGGTTTAAAAAAATATACATTATGTGTGTCATATATCTGTCAAGAGGACCTCAGCTATTTATTATGTTTGCTCATAGTTTGACAAGATAAGTAAAAAAAGAAAGAAAAATCAAATAAATAGACATTAATAGAAATAAATTTACAATTTCTATATATAAAAAACATATTCGTGTACATTAAATGTATGTTTTGAGGGGAAAAAGTGAAACAAATAAATAAATAAATAAAATCACTATTTGACGCACTATTGCGTCCTGACGTCACGACGCAGTGATTGGCTTTTTTTCTTCGTGGCCTGGCAACCAGAAGAGGCTTTGGAAAACAGAAAGAGCTCCTTAATAGCATCCACTCCGTTCTCTGGGAAGACTTGACATTTTCAATCCCAGCATGTCTTCAAGGACTCTACCGTTGCTCTTTATTAATCTGGGCGGAGAAATGTTGTATATTCTGGACCAGCGACTTCGAGCTCAGAATATACCGGCTGACAAGGCTAAGAAAGGTAGCTAGCTTAGTGGCTAACCACACTAATTTGACCTACAGCAGTTTAACGTTCGGGATGAGCCGAAAGTAGACATTTATTTTGGTCTGTTTATTTTAATATTTGCTGTTTTGGTAAGTTTTTATGGCTTCTGGAACTTATACAGTGTCAGTGAAAGTCAAGAGTTAATGTAATCAATTGTAAGATCACATCCATCTGTTGTCTACAGATACTAAGCTTTCCCTGTAGACATTTGTGAATGAGGGGAATACCTGTTTATTATTATTAATAATAATATAAAATTACACCTTAAACAATTTAACGTCTGGAACTTTTGCATTTCCTTTTAATAAATAAAGATTCTACAGTTGCTGCATGGATAGAGGAGGACAGAAGGAGAGGTATCTGTAATGTAATGCAGTTATACATTTAGCTACTCTGCGTTGCTTTGGCTTTGCTGAAACTCATGCACTGCAAAAACACTAGCATTTAAATATGAGCAGTAGATGAGGAGTATTTTGGGATTTTTTTTTTCTGCACCGATCAAGCTAGGGGTGTAACGATTTATCGATGAATAGATATCAGTTCCTACGATCCAACAAGATCGATCCATTAAGTGGAAACACTGAATTTAGCAAAGATGTGTGACCATACAGTGTAGTATAATGTTCTAATGATGTTCTGATGTTATTATTTTGGTGTGGTTTGAACATTATGAGACTAAAATGTGAATGGATTCGACCTTATCAACCTTATGAAGCCAATGAGGCAAATTTCTTTGTGATTTTGGGCTATATAAATAAAATTGAATTGAATTGAATAATTAATTTACACTTGATTGTCTTGCAAGACATACCAAAAAAAACTTCAGCTACACTGTTTAATGTACTTTTCTCCAAGTTACAATGGTTGAATTTTTGGATACAGATGTCCTGGATCGATTTTAGGTCAATGAATTGGATTGCTCAAAATGAGCCAATATTGACTATGAAACAAATAAAGTTATGATATGAATCGAATTGTTGTTAAAATGAATCGTTACACCCCTAAATCCAACCAATCACATACTTTATGTATTATCTGCTGCCAATGCTTTCACTTAAAGGGCCTATATCATGAAAAATCAACTTTTTGATTATCTAAGTGTATTGAAATGTTAATAACTTGATAAAAACACTCTAAAAGCATTATTTTTGCTCCACTCACACGTTTCTGAGCATTGAGCACCAGCCCCTCCCAATCTACAAAAACAAGCGGGTCCTCACATTGTGATGCCACAAAGTGAAGAACAGCCAGGAAGTTCATCCGGGAAGAGTGCATTGCTTTTACCGCCCCCAGAGTAACGCACACACCCCCAGTTTCTCCGCAGACAAAGTAATGATTGGCAAAATGCTTTTATTTTAAATGTGCAATACGCACATCCATCTTTGATAAAAAAAAAAATCCGGATGGTGTTTGTTTTCGTGGACGATAAGCAGACACGTTGCCGAGGCTGGCTCAAAGATGATGTCATGAAAAAGCAGCGAAAAGCGGAGTCTCAGAGATCGAGGGTTCCTACTTCCGGGTAGAAAAAGAGCACACGAAAGTAACGCATATTTCATTAAAAAATGTCTTCTTTAGTGTAATATATTATCATATATATGGATATAGTTCACTCTGAAAGGCTTAAGAATAGCATGATATAGGCCCTTTAATACCTTTTTTTTTCTTTTTAAACTTTAAGATGTCTATATTTACAGATTTATTTAAATAGCACATTTCATACGGAGAGGTAATTCAAATTGTTTTAAAGATATCCAAAAGATTTGGCAGCTGACGGAATTATGCTTTTAGAAGTTAATCTGTTTTATATACTAAAATGTGATTGCATATATAGTTCTCAAAAAATAAATTTAAAAACAATGTTTTTCCTGCATTTTTAGACTTGTCCGAGATTGTTTAATATTAACATTATCATTTCCATCTTGATTTATCATTTTTTTTTATAATGATAGGAAGTTAGAAATGTAAGTATTACATCGTCCAAATTACTCACCAGATTGTTAATGAAGTGTTCCGACATGCTGCTGCTTTGTAAATGCAGGACTATTGGAATGAAGCTGTAGATTAAATAGTTTTGGCACTTATCTATCTATAGATTGCTCCTCTGCTTGCTTCAGAGTTCACCATTTGGAAAATGCATCTGTCTAACTTCTGTTACCTTTGACTTTTTGTGTTGGTTGCTTGACCAAAACTAGTTATGAATGACATCATCACCACCATGTTCAACAAAAAGTTCCTGGAGGAGCTTTTTAAACCACAGGAGCTTTATTCTAAGAAGGCCCTGAGAACCGTGTTCGACAGGCTGGCCCATGCATCTATAATGAGACTCAACCAAGCTAGTATGGACAAGGTAAGTCACTGAGTGCAGAACTACGGTAAGCTTTTTGATGTTTCATTTCACTGAAAAAACCAAGTAGCATTTGAATGAAATAAATCTACTCTTCCATCAGTGTACTTTTAAAATTGAATGTGGCTCCCTCTGCTGATAATTTCCCAAAACAACAGATTATTATATTCTGATGATCTGCTATCCTCTTCTACAGCTGTACGACCTGATGACCATGGCTTTCAAATATCAGGTGCTCCTCTGTCTCAGACCGAAGGACATTCTCCTCGTGTCCTTTAACCACATGGATGCAATCAAAGACTTTGTTAAAGAAACTCCCAGCATTCTCAGCCAAGTTGATGAGACTTACCAACAGCTCATAGAGGTAAATGCTACGAAGACCGTGAATTTAAAGGGAGTTCTTAATAGGTGTGCAACTACACAAAAATTATAATGGAGAAGCAAAAAAAAAAAAAAAATCATTTCTTAACATAAATACTGCTGAATTAACTTTTTAATTTTATTTTTTATTTTTTTACCTTAGGACATATTTGAGGCTTTTAACTATTTAACGTTAGAGTTGGAATGTTTATGCTCTTTGCTGCTTTTCTCCTTCAGAATCTGCTGGAATTACACTGATCGTGTTAACAGTTGAAAAGTTACCGTGTAAAAGATTTTGCGTTTAAGCATCACCGGCAACGCCTCAGGTGCTAAAGGGTTAAGTAGCACCAAATCTGAAGGGGTGGGGCTCTGGAAATTGTCGTATTGAATTAAAAATTTAACAAATTTGACTTGACAGTTTTTTTCTTTTTCTATAGTCAGGAGGTTAATACTTTAAACTGTAATGAGTTTGCCTGCATGTCCACCCCTGAAAAACATATTTTCCCCACTATTAAAGCTGTTTGTGTATTTATTTAAACATTCTTTCTTTATTTTTATTCTTCAGATGTACACACCTTTATCTAATGGAGAGTTCCAGCTGATTAGACAAACACTTCTTATCTTTTTTCAAGACATGCACATACGGGTGAGTCCATTGTTTTATCATTGAAAACTGTTGCAATCCTTTTACTGCTACACTGTTGTTTGGGGTTCCACAGGGCTTTATTTTAGGACCACTTTTATTTTCTCTTTACCTCCTTTTTTTGGGCTCCTTTCCAGAGAAAACAGAGTTTCCTTTTTATTGTTAAGATGATGATATTCAGATTTATTTACCAATAAAGAAAGGATGCTCTGTTACACCATTACTGTCTTGTTTACAAGACATCAAAGACTGGATGGCCCTATGCTTTTTGACTTTTAATGACAATAAAACAACAGAAGTGATGCTGTTTGGACTGAGGAGCTACCAAGATCCAAGAGGAAGCTCAGAGGGGAACGAGCGTTTTTCAGTCCGTGCACAGATTTTATATTGAACTGTTTTAACATTTTAGCTGTGTTTTTATTTATTTATTTTTTCTTTTAATGTGCAGCACCTTGTTTGACCGAGGTCAATTTAAGGCGCTATATAAATCAATCAAACTTAAACTTGTTTGCTGCTTTTTTGTTTTATTATTTTACAGGGCATGTTTAAGTCTCTGAACTTTTTTTTTCCCCTCAGGTTTCAATTTTCTTGAAAGACAAAGTTCAGAACTCCAACGGTCGCTTCGTTCTTCCCACCAGCGGACCGGTACCCCATGGAACACAAGTCCCTGGCCTGATAAGGTGCGCATCATTTCCTCTTTTCAATATACTGTACAAAAGATGCATTGAGAGTCCTAGTGATTACTCTTTTTTGTCATCATGTTGTGACTCCAGAATCTTTAGCTGCACCGGTGAGGAGCAGACCAGACTCCAGTTCAAAAATGGAGGGAACTACACTTCAGCCATTCGAGAAGGATCTTTTGAGATATTTGGAGACCGAGTCACTAAGTTAGGCACAAACATGTAAGTAATGTGACACTGGTCTTATTTTGACTGAATATGAATTTCTAGAACTGAAATGTGAACAACTACCGGTAGTTCTCTATTCATTGTAAAGGACTCCACTGTCAAGTAGCAAAGTTGCAATAAACAAACAAATCACTGTGTTTTGGTGAAGGTTCTTGTTCATCCAGGTGGTTACTTACTAATTATTCTAATCTTTCTGTTCTTTTCATTCAGGTATAGTGTAAGCCGCCCCGTGGAAACCCACATGTCGGGTACATCTAAAAACTCAGCTCAGCACACAAAGGTGAAACTTTCAGGAATTTGAATATTGCAAAAAATAAACTTTATTTTTGCGGGACACAGTATATCCGTCGCTGCCAGATCCACCACAGACTCACTGTAGAGATCAACACATTCTTTTCATCAGGTCAACACTGTTCCTAACCCCCTGGCCAAAGAGGAGCTGAACATGTTGGCCAGACTGATGGGAGGCTTGGAGGTTCAGAAAGCAGGAAGCTCAGACAGCGGCTTCCGAGTAAATCTGTTTGCCACAGACGAGGAAGAGGAGTGAGTGTCCACATTTCAGTCTATTATATTCAATCAAACACTTGCTGGAAAAAAATTAATAAATAATGAGATGTTTTTGTCTGTAGAGAAGCGCTGATTACAAGACCTGATGAGCTCTCATATGGAGTCATAAACATCCAAGCTACAAAGGTAAAGAATACTCCTCTACTCTTTAGTTGAGGCGATTGTTTGACTTATACACCAAAAATTCTTGAAAACTCAAGTTTTAAAGTTTGTCTTTCAGGACCAGCTGGTCAGTGCAGAATTGACAAAGATCATGGGGGAGTTCACGGACTCTGGACATCAGTCACCCAGTTCCAGCAGCAAAGGAGATGACCTTTTGGCTATGATGGACGATCTGTGACACATTTACTTCAGGCAGAAACACCTACAGGCTTGAGTTGCAATGTAAACTGCACATTACTGAGGGTCTGAAACTGTAAAAGCACCGCCAAAGTGTCACATTCACCCAAAGGACTTTCTTCTTCAGGTGATTTTAGGATGCAAGAGTGCAGGTATGGCAGTCAGATCGTTGGCTACATATTTTATTTAACAACAAACCGGTGAAGGAAGGATTAAACTGAATTTAGTGTCTAGCAGGTGGAAAACTGAGACAAGTTAAAGTGGTGAAGCTAAAAACCATCATTGTGTTTATATGTTAATAGGAAAGAATCTCTTGATATTATATCACAAACTAATTATTTATTTAAAATCTGTTGTATATAAAATGCACATTGGATACGTTTTACAGACATATTTGGAGTACTGACAATTTTCAGACTAAGATAACTGTTTTTCCATTAGTTCCACATTGCACAATAAAAATTCTGTTTCAAAGGAATGTGTTACGAAACTCTGATCATCAATTTATATGTTATGGCCTATTTCACCAGTGTGATGGCCCCGAGACAAAAAATGTCATCATATTTACCTATCTGTTATATGAAACTCTTTGTGTCATCGACTCCAGATATGTGTACAGTGGGGCAAAAAAATATTTATTCAGCCACCAATTAATTGTGCTATGAAAGACAAAATGAGGAAAAAAAAAAAAAATCACATCTGATTTTTGTAAAGAATTTCTTTGTAAATTATGGTGGGAAATAAGTATTTAGTCAAAAGTAAGAGTTCATTCTCCCAATCCTGTTCTGGATCATCCAAATGCTCTGTAGCAAACTTTAGACAGGCCTGCACATGTACTGGCTTTAGCAGGAGGACACGCCTGACACTGCAGGGTTTGTAGTGTGTTACTGATGGAAGCCTTTGATACTTTGGTTCCAGCTGCTTAACTATTGCAGATTCAGTCTTCTCAGCCTGGTACAGGTCAATAGTTTGGTTCTTGGTGTCCTTAAGCAGCTCTTTGGTCATAGTGGAGTTTGTAGGGTGACTGTTTGAGGTTGTGGACAGGTGTCTTTCATATAGATAACGAGTTCAAACAGGTGTCACTAATACAGCTAACGAGTGGAGGACAGAGGATCTTCTTACAGAAGTAGTTATAAGTCTGTGAGAGACAGAAATCTTGCTTGTTTTTAATGTGACTAAATGGCTATTTTACAACTTAATTTACAAATGAATGAAAAGAAAAATAAGAAAATATGATTTTTCGTTTTCTCGTTTTGTCTCTCATAGTTGAGGTATACCTATGATGAGAATTACTGACCTCTTATCTTTTTAAGTGGAAGAACTTGCACAATTGATGGCTGACTAAATATATATATATATATATATATATATATATATATATATTTGCCTCACTGTTCATCACTATTTTAGTTGATATTCAGAGTTTTCCATATGTTTATTTAAAGGTATATTTGACATGTTCAAGTTTTTAGCATGTGATTAAATAAGAATCTGAGATAATGTTCTTTGTGTTTTAAATTATTATTAATATATTCTTTTTTTTTTTATTCAAATACGTTTTTCAGCATCATGAACGTATACACTGACAAGGCTACATCTTAAAGAGCACTGTACACTCCCAAGCTAACATAGCTTATCTGTGAATACCGAGGTGTGAATGGTTTTTCTTTTATTGCGATGTTATAACACACCATAAAGAAAATATTTTTGATGCAAACTGTATTCATTGAACATGTACATAATATGTATTAAACTGTACGAGTATTGGAAAGTTTTACTGAAATTGTGAAATTACTGAATTTCCTTTTTCAACTGATTTAATCTCTTATTACCTGAATTTATTTCTAGTTATGAAAAAAAAAAGTTCATTTTTGTTTGAAGCTAATTTTAGAGTCAAAATAGTTTGATGCATATTTCGAGATTCATCAAGGGTTTCATAAATAGTATTATTACCATATTCTCCTAAATCAGCCCCATGTGGCTCTTTTGCCCCATGCTAGTGACTCACTGGCTGAAGAAAAATAATAAAAGGATTACTAAAGTAGCGTTGATCTAATTTGGATAAGTAATTTTATAAATTTGTGGTTGAGGTCCATCTAGAAGTGAAATTAACCAAGTCAAGTTTTTTACATCCCTGCTTGTTTGATATGCTTCCTCTCGAATGCACTGATTTAAAACGTGGGAAACAATCCAATCTTTTGTGATCTTAAAGCTGCACAACATTAGCTAACCAGAGGGAAGCTGCTAAAAAGATATATATTTGTTTATTAATTATATACTTTTTCTACTGGATCAGAAACTGATGAATCCATATTATTGTTTAGGTTTATAGCTATAGTAGGTAGTAAAAAAATATGATGGTTCACCAAAATTGCCTTGTTTAAATCATTCTATCAGAGTACATAGCTGCACTGGAAAGATCATGTTTGGCACAGGAAGTATTTTTTGAAAGCAAGTTATATGAGATTCTGTCAGAAGTAAAAAATAATTTCACTCTTTGACAAAATGCTAGTTTCTATTTACATTTTTTTCTTTCCAAGCAAAAGTAAGAAATATATTTCCTATTTTAATGTAAAAGTAACTCTCATGAATTTAAAGTGGTTATCAAAACTTCTTAAAGGGCAAAATAAGACTATTTGCACCTTCTAAGTTTTGATCAGTAAAGTCTGTTACTCTTGAAGATCGCAGCCCCCTTGATCTAAATGTTGATCTGGCACAGATTTATAAAAGGCTTGAATTTACACTTGCAGTTCATGTAATGGAACAGAAGGGGGAGCTGTCTGATCTATCTAAACAGTGAGTGACAACATACTTTGGCTTTAAATGTGTCTTTTACAGCTGATCATCATTTATTTGCAAAAATATTCAATCCATGCCAATTTATATTTTTCATTTCAATAAAATATATATTTCAGGTAAGGTTTCAACAATTTGAACAGCATTTGTTGTCACAATTGCTCCTGTCACAACAAAATGTTAGCCATGTCTGTGTGCAGCTCTTTTGCACTTTGTTGTAGGAGAAAAATAAAACAAGCTACAACTGATCTGACTTTTTGTGCCATTTAATTTCAGGTTAAAGCCACGGTTGTCTTTCGCCTTTCGTTCCTCCAGCTGTTCTCTCAGCATTCATGGTGAAACCTGCACAGATGACTCATAACATACTAAGGCTTCACATATTTAAATGTTTGATGTTGCTCTACTACTCTCTGAGCCTCATTGTCTACATCTGTGCCTGAATATTTTTCAAGTCACTCCTGTTGGTCTTCATTGTTAGTCAGGGATTATCATCTGGGACCGTCAATCCAGACAGATGTAATGCTTAATTCCATGATGGTGATTATGCAACTAAATGTAACAAACTCCAAATAGGAAAATTGCTTTTTAGCTTTATGGATTTTGATGTTCAAACAGACCTCAGATCAATGAAAAAAACAAACTTCCATAATCTAATGAAGACACATGAGGATTGCCATGGCAGCAGACTTCAGAGGCTGGCATGATTTAGTGCATGAATGGCTGCATATAAGTCTGCAATACACCAGTCAGACATATAAACATGCATGAAAGTAGCCCATACCATGGCAGACATTTCTCTGAATTGATATGGGAGAAGAGTACTCCAATAATCTTACCAAATGAGGGATGAGAAAGAACCCTCAGTGCCCAGGGGACACAAGCTATTTCCAAAACAAATAGAGGTCACGCCAGCCATCCTGCAAGACCTTTCGAAAAGCACAGTAGCTTTCTATACTGAATATATGTGCAAAATATGACTTAATTCCACAAAATGTATGTTTCCAATGCTATAAGTCTTTAAGATTGTTAAACACAAAAATTCAACTTTCCTCTAAGGCATTTGCAAAGACTGTGCTTCTAAACTCAAATGTTTCTCTTCCTTACCTGCATTTCAGTTATGATTCACTTTCCTGTTTGAGGAGTGTGGGCAGGCCACTGTAAAGCCACTTCACGCAGTCAGGGGCTCATAATGTGCTGAGTCAAGACAGAAGGACCGGTGCTACTCAAACCGAGCTCTGCCATTTGGGTTTCCCTCTCTGTGTCTGTCACATCTGCCCACTTGTTGGAAACTGGTAGCTGGGGGTGGAAATCAGGATTAATCAGTATGTCTAAATTGGGAATATAGGTGGGCTTGCTGAAATGTCAGCAACTCAGAAATGTGCTTACACACCAAATGAGTCACAAACTGTCTTTTGGAGAGCTCGTTTGCATGTCGAAAGATACTTCCTACTAAAATTTTAGTTTAACTTCAACACTAGTGTAGAATTTTGGCAGCCAAAATATCTCAGTGATATTGAAGTGGATAAATCAGAAGAGATACTTGGGATGCCTCACTTGTGAAGTTTCACTGACTCATTTATATCAGTTAAATCAAGATGTTTTCATAATGCTGGGCTTGTAGTGTTTTTAGCCCTCTTTTTTTTCTTTCTTTTTTTAAGTTGAAGCTATATGTTTCTGAGACAGAGATAGCTTTTACCTCTTATTATTTTTGTTTAATTGTGGGTTTTTAATTTTTTCGGACTCGTTTTTTTTCCCTAAATAATAAAAAGGACATACGTTAGAAGTATATATCTTTAAACCTGGTTTCTATTTTAAAATATATATATATTTTTTTATAACATTTTATAAAGGTCTCCCTAACCCTCTTCCAGAACTGAGTGCCATGATGTAATGGTTTCATTTTGCAACTTTTATTATGCAGCGAGTGTCATCATCGGGCTGCAGCGGCTGTTCCCATTGGCTGCTGGAGGCTGTCAATCACACCAGCGTGTGCGTCACTTCCGTTGTCAGGTGGTGCTGTCGCTGTGGAAAGATGCGATCAGCTTGGAGCGGAGGCTTTTCTTTAATTGCTCATTTCAGTCATAGAAGCTAAAGCAAGCCGAAATCAAGCCGCCGCGTCGTTTCGTCGTCCGAGCGCGGAGCTCCAACAGACCCACCGCGGCCGCGAACCAAGAAATGTCCATGTTTTAAAGCAGACAACGCCAATCTTTCCCGGTGGTTTTGGCTCGAGGTAAGCGAGGGGGGTCGACTACGTTGCTATTTAGCTCTCGCCGCACTGTTAGCCAGCTGAAGTGTTGGCTACTTTGTTTAAATGGCCTCCCGGCTGCTCTACAGACCGCTTCGACTTGACGTTAGCTAGCGTTGTTTACCAACTAGCATATTTTGTACCCGGTAAACAAAGGAACAGGGTGAAGTCACAGTCTCTTTGAACAGTTTGGTTGAAGCAACAGTCTTAATTCGCACGGGAAGCTAAACTCTTTCTTCTTGCGCTGCGTCCCACTTTGTGTGTGGTAGCCGTTGTTGTAGCACCGTTTATGGTCAATCTAGGTTTGCTTTTGTAAACTTTTAGCACTCACTAGCTCAGTGACGGTTTAAAAAGAAATAATAATTTGAAAAATAAAATAGGATTTGCATTTATTACCCATGCATGCTTGTAATGCTATATTTAACCGTATAATACGATATTTTTTTTTAGTGTTTGAAATTTCTGGAGGTGCATTGTGGGTTGTTTTTTTGTAGCAAAACAAAGCGTTCAAACTGCTCGCCACCAGAACTGAATGTCCAGACTTTGTGAACTCAAAATGGCACCAAACAGTGTGTAAAAGTCGCTGTGCAGTCGCAGTTATTTTGGTCAGGTGGTTTCAGTTTGACCTTGTGTCCTCCCCTTGGTCTTGTGGTCAAGGGCATTTATCCTTTGCAATAGTGTTTATTTAAATGTGCATTAAAGTGCAGATAAAAAAAATAACTTCTATTTTGGAAATTCATACAATTCTTGAATAATAGTAACTCAATTACACTTTTTTGCAGCTTTGATTTCTGCAGTCAGGATTTTTTTTTTTTTTTTTTTTTTTTGCAGAGCCAGACAAGAGGCATTAAAGTCTGGGTGGAAGAAACTCGAGACACCTACATGGCTGTTTTGTTCTGCTACTATTTAAGGAGCCCACATTTCTCGTGGGCACTCGCAGCACGTCTCCTCCTTTTTTGTATGATATGATTCAGAGGCTCTATCTGCTCCTGTCCTCCCTCTGGTGCAGGCAGAGGCCGCCTCGCTTGCCAGATCACTGGCTGCGCGGAGAAACATGGTGGTGTCAGAAAGGGATCGCTGTGTGCTGTCATCGTGCTGATGTCATTTAGGTCAGTGTGCAGACGCTGGTTGTGTTGACCTTTTTGCTTTTAAGATGTGTCTGGGTTTGGCTCCGCGGCTCTGGAGCTGGTTTTCAGTTGGTAGATAAAATGCCTTGGGTCTCGTTGCATATTCTGTCAGTGAGTCAGTGAAGTCTTAAAAGTCCAAGGTGCACGGATTACTTTTTTTTTTACTGATTATGTGCTTGAATAAAACCGAGCCTGCCAGTTTTCGCTCAAGCTTTTTACTTAAAATATTTATCTGCCTTGTGTAAAAACATTTATTTATCTGGAAGCATCGCAAAGTGTGTATACTTTGGCACCCACTGGAATTTCCCACCTGGCAGCTTTAAAAACTGCAAGTCCTGATTGTCTACTTCTTGCATCCGTCCATCACAGATTCGTACTATTTTCAGCGTGACTTTGTGTCACTCTGACTTGCACTATAAATGTTGTCAGAAAACCTCGGTTCATCAGACTCAGTGGGTGATGACTGGTGGAGATGGAGACAGATGGGTGAGAGACATGATGATGACACTGTCTGCTGTCTGGGATCACAAAAAGCCTCATGGAAGTGAGAATTCATACGAGCCCTTTACCGACTGCCAACTGTCCAAACCTCGTCTGTGCCCAAAAACACCAACTGGCGATTGCTTTTGTTGCTTTTGAAACAGGAAGACGGCCTGAGTGGTTGGGAGAAGGGGAAAATATGGACATTTTTTGCACTTAAAACACTTTTATTTGTCAGTTTGCCTCTTGGTGGTTGTTGAGGTATTTTACTTGAAATCCCTACTAAACTAAACAGACCCCAGCTGTCATTTTTCAATATTATATCTCTTTGTTCCTGCATGTATATCTGAGTCTTCAATTCACCTGAGCAAGTAAGCAACGTCCAAAGAAAACTGCGGGATTGCGGGATGAATCATTCCTTTCAGTTTAGTGCGCTACTTCCCTATTACTGGAAGCAGATGGGGTTTCACCTCATGGTAACTTAGTATTAAGAAAACAAACCTTTCACATCTGATTTCTGGGAGGTGCTTAAGGGCGTGCTGACTTTAACTTGTGAAATGTTGATGCACCGCAGTGTCACTGCTTCGTCTTCAAATCAAAAGTAGTTCCTTACTGTTTGTCTAGGGCTCCCGCTTTGTTGGGACATGTATGTGTTTTTTTTTTTTTTTTTTTTTTCCAGGGGGATCTGCATAGATAAGACGGCTGAACAGATTCTGAGTTAAGCATGCAGATTAAGGGCATAAGATTTTTATTTTTTTTTCTCTAAACTGACGTCCACTGGAAAAGATTAGAGAATCAAATTAAAAAGAATGTTGTGCAAGGACCATTTATTTGCATACAAGAGCCCCCCCTTTTTAAATTACGGATTGTGACACGCTCACTTTGCCTGTTTTGGGGGGGTGGGTTTGAATCTGAGGTGTTGTCCTTGCCGCCTGCAGCCATTATTCTAAATGGGGCTGTAATGGCCTCATCTTCACACTGAGGTGCTTAAATGTGAGGGGAGGGATTTTTTTTAATGGTTTGGGTGGAGCTGCCCTTAACTTTACCCCTTTCACCGTTCACACCGATCATGCAACAGCTCAAACCTTTCTTTGTAAACTTGTCTGGATGTGATAATCGATTATCAAAACTCTGAATGTCAGCCATTTATAATTCTCATGTTCGAAGCCCCGTGCGTGCACTTGAACTTTACTATCTTTATCCGGTGAACTAATCAGATTTGTTCTCCCGCAGAGCTCCAGGATGTCCAAGCGGCGCTCGTCAGAGAGGGGGGCTGGAGAGACATCAGGCAGAGCCAGCAAGCTGCAGTGTACAGGGATATCTGGCAGCAATGCCAAGAGGGCCGGCCCCTTCATCCTTGGTATGGAAGCGAGCGTCTGAATCTGTAAACACAAAGACGCAGAAACGTATTGAGATAAGAACGCGTGCGGTGCATGACTTTGTGTAACCTGCGCGCAACTGAGAAACAGAGAAAATGAATCTGTGAGGTTTGGGGTGTTTGTACAATGGAAGCTGATGCGGGGCTAAGACAAGAATGCTAAGAATTTCGCTGATCCCTACGACATTTGCCAGAAAGGCTTCAGTGTGGGTTGATGCAAGGTGACGGTCTCTTCCTAGAAAATGTATTTTAAACTCATTTTATGAAAAACTAGACGTCTAAGGAACAAAACTCCCACATGATTTCTAACACTTTGCTAAAAAGAAAAAGTCTTTTACACCAAGAGTGAGTGCAAACTGAGGCCATATAATGAGTTGTGTTAAGAGCACACACTTCAGCATGTAGGCTACCTTTTGGTCTGACAGCTGTTGCTTTTCTACTCCTTGCAGGCCCTCGCCTAGGCAACTCACCAGTACCGAGCATAGTGCAGTGTTTGGCCAGAAAAGATGGCACAGATGATTTCTATCAACTCAAAGTAAGTTTGGTTTTGTTGGTTTGATCATCCTTACCCTTTGAAAAACTGATCTTTTTTCAGTAAAGCACCAAATCAGACACTCATTCAGTTGTAATGTTGATCTTACTTTAAACGGTTAGGGACGTTCTGAAACTGTATATATGAAATGTATGTCTGCCCTCTGTTCTGTGCAGATCCTGACGCTGGAGGAGAGGGTGGACTCTGCTGGGGAGACCCAGGAGGAGAGGCAGGGGAAGATGCTGCTGCACACAGAATATTCTCTCCTTTCTCTGCTGTACAACCAGGATGGAGTGGTCCACCATCATGGCCTTTTCCAGGTACTCTGGAACCGTTTAAGCTGCTAAAGGGTTTGCAATATGTTTTAAACACAGAATGTATGGAGGTGATGTCAGTACTGTGTAGGAGTGCATAATGTCTAATCGAGCTTTATGAATGCAGTGCTAGTATTATAGAGAAGTGTCTGCCTTTTTCACTTTTGAATGTAGTCTTATTGGCTCAATACTCTACAGTTGGCTTGTTTATATTTTAAAACTGTTCCCATTGGGTTTTTAATTATAATTATGCAGTTTTTTTGTCAAAATCCAAAAGCTTGTCATTTTTTAAGACATTTTTTCTGCAGAGCAGCAGGAGCTTATTAGAAATTTGCTTCTATATTGTGGGAGGGATTTTTGGTGCAGAAGTTAGCCTTGGCAAATTTCCCAGCATGCCTTTGTTTACACTTTCTCTTTCTAGTGCATAGCAGCTCACAAGCCCAAGCTAACATTGTTTTGAGCAAAGAGTTACATTCCCAAAGATGCTATGTTAACCTGTTATCATTATCCAAGATGCATAAAGAGTGACGCCATATTGGAAAAGGCAGTAAACGGTAAAATGACAATGAAATACTTACTAAAAAAAAAAAAACTCAGATGATCACAAAAGTCGTTGTAGGCTGTGGTAATAATGATTTCGTACAAAGTGCTAAAAACGACATTTCAAATTTTTCTAAGTACATAAACAAGACGTAATCCATACCTGATGCATGGTTGTGATTTTATTCAAATCTACTCACAGACTAAGATTTATACAAACTGTCTGTGTTTCTAAATGGGTCGGGTGGGTAGTCAACATCGCCGTAGACCACTTGTACCTGTTGTATGTGGTCGGGGTGCACTTGTCCAGTGCCTAAAATGTTTTCTATAAGTTCTCCTTTACTCGCTGACAGTAATAATTTACTTGTAAAAAGACACATTATTGTTTTTCCAGCTCGGTTTGTGCAATTGTAGCACAGCAATAAACAAGCATCTCACCCTATCCAATATGGCGTCCAACTTTGCATATGCAACAAGCTAGTGTAGCGACTCTAGCTTATTTAGCTTATTGGTTATTCACCTTTCGGCTTATTCCATCAGGGGTCACCACAGCAAAGGTGGTTTGGCAGAGTTCCTGCTCTTTTTTTATGTTGTTTCTTGTGAGCACATACATCTCACAAACCCAAGCTAACATTTGTGTAGCAAAAAGAAACAGTGAGCAAAATCAGATTATAAGATAAGCAGTTTTAGAGCCAGATAGCAGCTCAGATGAGGACAATGTGGACATACATGGATCTGTTTGTCTGCAACTACATTAATTTGAACTTTAGTGGAGCACTTTGGCCCACCCATGGCAGTTGTTGCGCTACAAACCTAAACTCTTTTTTTTTAAACCACAGATTTTCATCTGATCCTTCAATTTTTAAACAAAGATATACTCTCAAATTATTTTTTATAGTTGTCCTCAATCACCAAAAACATGATTTTTATTGGTGTTGGTCTTTAACTTGGCATTTGTTTCATCGACTTTCTCTTTCTGCTTATGCCACTTTGGAGAATATCTCAAAATAGCTGTATTGAACCATAAACATTCTTTTTATGCTTGTGACATTGATTTCACTATTGTGAGGTCCCTGAAAGCTTGTTCTCAACAAACCTCTCTTGTGTACGTTTAATAAAAATAAGAGTTGTATGTGTGTCTTCTATTGTGGGTCCTTAATTATTTTTTTCACTGCAACCTGAAGCTTGATACATAAATTAAAAATTTAAGAGCTATAAAGGCGTCTTAAGTGTCAGATTAAAAAAAAGGAGAATAAACTTTTGTTCTGAATACGCCACTGAAGCCTATAAAACAGTTCTATCAGTTGTTTTTAGCTTTAATGCATTTGCTGGATCTACCAAGTTTGTGCGTTTTAATTGATTGAAAATCATTCAGCAACATGTCTGTGTCCTCTGTCCTTTTTTCTGACTCTTCTTTCTGATCTTTGTCATCCAGGACCGAGCCTGTGAAATCGTGGAAGACCTTGAGGCCAACAAAATGAGAAAGATGAAGAAGCGCATCTGCCTGGTTCTGGACTGTTTGTGTGCTCATGACTTCAGCGATAAGACGGCAGATCTAATAAACCTGCAGCATTACGTTATAAAGGAGAAGCGCCTGAGCGAGCGCGAGGCCATAGTCATTTTCTACGATGTGGTTCGTGTGGTGGAGGCCCTCCATAAGGTAAGCTCGAACATGCCGGTAAAGAAAAGGAACAGTTTTCTATTCAGAACTTTTCTAAAATTTGTTCCAAAGATTTGAGCCGGAGAAAGTTTTTTTTTTTTACTACAATGTTTTGTTTTGCCTTGAAAATGTTTTCTGGTTGCATATCTAGATGATTACTGGTTTCCCAGGGTTGTGTGCCACTCCCTGATACAAACTGATTCTTGCCATGCCAGCAATTCACCAAACACCATGTGAACACTCTGATGTTTTTTTTTTTTTTTTTTTTCTCCTTCCCAGAAAAACATTGTTCACAGAGACCTCAAACTTGGAAATATGGTGCTGAATAAGCGGTAAGTTGATGTTCAGCTTCCTTTTGTCAGTTCCCTGTTAAATAATGTATCTATTTGAGCTATTTCATTCTTTTTTTTAGCAGTGTACATCCAGTATAGTAAATGTTTGAAACTCAAGCTTTGGTCAGATTGTTTAAACTGACTGTGAGATCAATATAAGCTACCCATAGTGCTTCTCTGTGGTGCTCGAGATTTTGGCTGCGTCTGCCTGTTGTGTAATGGTTTGTGATTCATAACCCACCGTTTGGATTTTAAGAACCGAACCCCATTTCTTAACAGAGCACAGGCTGCGCTTCTGCTCTGGTGTCAGCTGGAGTGTTTGGGGTTTCAGGGTGTTTCTGTAGTGTTTGCAGCTCAGGCAGGACCGTCTTTTTCTGCTGACCTTGAGGCAAAAATGCTGCAGATCACATGCGGCACAAACACTGAAGCCTAACCATGGTGAAATGTAGTGCAGTCACAGTAAATGTACCGTAGTATAAGTCAAGTTTTCCCTCGCGATGGAGGACTTTATATGCTTGGATGGTCGGATTAAAAAAAAAAAAAAACTTCTGGACACACTTGCACTAAAAATATCCCTTCAAATGGAGGGAAAGGAAGAATGGAAGAATTTGGATTGGCTTGACTTGTTAGCATGTTGTTTGTTCTACATTTATCTGAATATTTGTTCATATGTTTAACTGGGCGCAGACTGCATCCGGTGCGAAAAGTGCGAGAGGCGCTCTCACTGCATCCAGTCGGTCCGACTCTTCCAGCTCTCCGTATCCATTATGTTGGCTTCAAATTTTTTGCCGGAGCACTTTTTTTTTATAAAGTTGGGGCTACAGACGATCTAAACCAGAAATCATGCGATCATTTTTTTACATTTTTAAAAACAAAATAAATGTACTCTCTGTTTTCACCGTGTTGTAAACATTATGACAACCAACTCCGGTCTCTTCCACTTGTTACACGATACGTGTAATTCAGTCCAATGTGTACATTTAAACTTACATAAGACAAAAGTATTGATATATATATTGATAAAAGTTCTGTGCTCACCCATTGTAAGAAGACGAGAAAAAGAAGTATTTTGAATATAACTCTAAATCAAGGTGGAATGAGAGTTTGTTTACTAGTATTTCCTAAATAAAAGGCGAGTTATTGCATGAATCTACATGAGTTCGGAGTCTCGCGAGGTCTGCAGCAGAGCCTGTGGCTGCAGCAGGTCAACAGTCGTCTGCACCGGATGCAGTGTGAGTCCGGGGTTACACTAAAATATGTTTCATGAAGCTAAGTAAACATCAATATGTTACGGTAGCGACGCGTGCTTATATTCAGTCTATTACTGTTGGTTATTCCGTTATGATTTGCCTTACAGAGGGAACATTTCTGTTTTTTGTCCCATATTTTGTTACATATATCTATTTAAGTGTGACTTGTATTTCATTTTTTTTCTGGACCTTATTCTTCTTCTTTTTTTTTCTTTTTTGGTTCTGGGACTAATACTCGAGAGCGACTCGTACTCAGAAACCTTTGTGGAATTTACCATTTTACAAAATCTACCATCTAATGTTGGTGCAATTGGAGATGTTAATGATTGTACAATTGAGTTGGGTTGTGCAATGTGTGTGTGTTCACACTAACAGTTTAGTTTGTTAACGTGTCTTATTTTATGAGCATTAAACACAGCCATAAAACGGAATAGCCTTGAGCGTTACAATTGATGAACCTTCTTTCTCTCTTTTAAAAAACACAAACGTCATTATTTGCTCTCCATAGCAAAACATGGAACAAAACGAGCATCTTCTGCTGCAACGTGAAAAGATTTGCTCAATAAATCATCCTGCAAATTCTGGCACTTTGTCAAATTTGCTCAAACCTGGAAGGCTTTTCTTTAACTGCATGCAATGCATTTATTTTAGTCAGCAAACGTAACCCTCCCATTCAGCAGCTGTATGAGTAGCAGAGCTCTGTGTTTTGGCTGGTGGAGGGGGCGGAGGGGAGAGAAGCAGACAGAATGCTCCGTCCCAGCTGGAGACAAAGGAGAGGCCTGCCAAAGGCCCCCATAGCTCAGCGCTGACTCACAACAGAGTGCAAGTCACGCACGCACTCACACTCATCATTTTTCGCCTGCTTTTGTTCCTTTTTTTTTTTTTTTTTTTCTACTTCTCCCCCCTCTCTTTCTACTGAAATCCCTCTTCCACTTCCACTATCTTTTTAGTGTTATCCCCATTGCCAAATTTGTCACTTTCTCTTCCTTCTTTGTTTCTCGTACTTCCTTTTTCTCACGTCTGTCTCCTTGCCAAACATGTGGATGAATGTACAGTCAGTGTGGGAACACGGTCAGTTTGTGGCGCCGCGGTTTAAAACAAAAAAAACTAAAATACCCCCCCCCCCCCCCCCATTCATGCTGCTTATCACACCTCTTGGAAATGTACCAGTTGCATCAAAAAAGCTCAGCAGTTTGAGCAAGAATGATGCGATTTCCTCTTGCTAAGCCAGCTTTGTAAAAAAAAAAAAAACAGGATGTCATTACTCAATCTGCAGGGGCAGAGAAAACTTAAGACACTTTCTGATTACGATTCGCTAAATTCATTTTTTTCCTTGTATTTAAACTATTTACATATAAAAACTTTTTTTTTTTTTTTATGACACGATTTCTCCTTTTTTCTTTATTAGTTTAAATTGGGCTTCTATAAAATCCTAACAATGTTGGTCTTCTAAAGGTGTGAGGAAGTGACTGTAGCTGCTGTTTAATCTTTCTCATCATCAGCCATATTCTCATCAAAATACCCCAGCTGACCAGAAGGGCAGGAAGCAGAAGTCATTAGGGTTGCTTAGGTTCAGTTTCCTGATTTATCAAAGGTCACATGACCAGGAAGCGGCAATGGTGTGGTCTCCCCACAGCCCAGAGTCACTCTCGACTCACGGGACTAACACGCTATTTCAAAAAAGGTTGAGACAAAAGAGCAGACTGCTTGATAAAGGAACTTCAATGTTCTTAACTCATTTGCTCTCTCCGTCGTAAGCAGACTATCTTGTGTTTTAACCTGCACGATTCATGAAACTGATACATTTGTGGAACGAATGCGAGTTTAGTTTCAGCTGGGTTTTGTAAGGCCGCCTGGCTCCAGACAGTGTTGGTGACTGGAGTAATGACAGTGTGTGATGGAGCAGGGTGTGAAAGTGAGAGAGAATAAGGGAAGCTGCTGACCTCATGCTTTTTAAAAAGCGGATGTGGGTGAAAAGTGTGATTGTGAGAGGACATTGTTGTGTCGTGACTTCTTTTTTTAAAAAAAGGGCGTTTTTGGTTTTTTTACAGGCATTAGTAGCTTTTTAACTGAATGTGGATCCACTTTGATGTTGTTTTTGTTAAATGTAACCAAATCAGTAGTTATGACAGCCATCATCACAAGCCAAATTTTTCAATTAAAAACCCAATTTTTGATGAAATCCCGTTTCTCTGTCATAAAAAAACAACTTAACTTTTAAAAACAATGTTTTTGTTTCATTTTGTGTCAGTGAACTTCAGATTAGTACATGTTCATTGTACCTACAGAACGCAAATCTTTCTCCAAGCCTTTTCTTTCACATATAATTTCCAATAATGACTGATTTGATGTGCGGTTTGTGTTCCAACTGGACACAAACCGTATTTATTCCTTCATGATCAATTTTCAAACGGTTGGCACTTCTGTGAATTAAAAGGGAAGCCATCCGTACATCACTACCAAATGGGAGTCTGATTGGTCAAAGTTCAGCAGGTTTAACTTCCAACATGCATTTAATGGCTCCAAGTTTTGTACTAAAAGCTTGAAATTGGTCTTAAAAACTTGCGTAGCGACTCGTGAATGCGAGAGTTGTGAACGCAGATGCCTGTAATGCACATTTATGCGTATTTACATAGACTTTAAAGGGCCTTAACCGGGCTTCTCTTAACCCTTGTCCTATCCTAGGTACGTTGACGTTGGGAGTAGGGGTCATCTGGACCCGACATGACGGCGTGCTAAACTTTTTTTTTTTTTTTCCGCCAATGATTTTTGATGTTTACTGGCGTCCATGGCAGACATTTAATTCTGTCCACGTTTGTCATGGGAGTGATCACACGTCATTGTCAGGATTGGGTCATCTGGGCCCCATAAGAGAGCACAAGGATTATGTCTTGCAGAGTAAATTAGATCCATATACAGTACAGGCCAAAAGTTTGGATACACCTTTTCCTTTTATGCGGTTTTAGCCTGGGGGTGGTGCTGGGAGCATAGACTCTTCTTGAAAGGGGCTTTTCTCACACTTTGTGACATCAGCTCGTGAGGACCCGCTCGTTTTGGTGGGTTGGGAGGGGCTGGTGCTCAGAACACAGTTTTTTTTTTTTTTTTTTATTTTTAAGAGGAGTGTTTAGTAATGCCGGAATGGATCAAAAATAATGCTTTGAGGTTGTTTATAAAGATGAATGAACATTAGATTACACTTAATAGCTCAAAAAGTGGATTTTTTTTTAACGCAATAGGCCCTTTGATTGGAAGTGGTTACTTGAACGTGTGTTGCAGAGGCAGCTGTAAATAAAGCATGAATGTGCTTGGGACTATCTTAAAAAAAATAGTGCCTAATTTTTGATCACTTGTATAAATGGAATACCCAAAAAAAAATGTTATGTTATGTTATCAAACTCCAAACTTTGTATTATTAGTGCCAGGATCCATTGATTCTGTACTTGCAAAAGATTATCTGTAGTTATTGCTAACATATATGTCGGATTGTTGTCAACTCTGCAAACATGAAGGATATTTTTGCAGCATGTTTGAATGAAGTGTAATCTTCTTAATGTTGTTTTTTTGTTGCTAATGAAAGTTCACTGCTGTGTAAATATGTTGCAATCTCCGGTCAGCTTTGGGATTAGGATATTAAGGTCTGCCAGGAAGTCGCGCTGCAATCCTGCACGCGCTTCACCATTTAAACTGGTTTTCTTTGGATCCTTGATTCTATTATTAGTGACCCAGTCATCAGTATTCTTAGTCGGTCAGGTGTAATGTGAATTTTATAATGAAAGATAGCTTTTTGAGGTCAAAGTAATATATTTGGATATGTTTGTGTGTTTTTAGGACACATCGCATCACAATCACAAACTTCTGCCTGGGAAAGCACCTGGTGAGCGAGAACGACCTGCTGAAAGACCAGAGAGGAAGCCCCGCCTACATCAGTCCTGATGTATTAAGTAGTGAGTGAAAATATTTCATGTGGTTTCTGAAAACCTCAAACAGACTGGTTTTAGAACACTAAGAATGGATGTATGAAGTTGGGCTGCCACGATTAGTCGACCAATCAACTATTAAAATAGTCTACCACCAATTTAATATTTGAATTGTCGTTACTTTATATTATATGGAGTTAGAGTGTAGTAAAGTTGACCAAATTTGTGAGCACACGGCACCAAAAAATGCATTTTTTTTCAATATTTGAGTCAGTGAAACCAAAATTGTACCTCATTAGAGAGATGAGGAATATAATTTCTATCAAACTAATTTTGACAGGTGACCTTTGACCCTAAATATCCTTTATATATGAAATTAATATTAAATTGTTAGGTCATCTTGAGGGGCGGAGCACCTGTCAAAATGAGTTTGATGGATGGTGTAGGGCACACGTGTCGAGGCTTGGGGGCCGATCCGGCCCTCCGGGTAATTATATCCGGCCCTCCAGATCATTTTATTTTACTGGTATTAATGGCCCGATGTTATCTTTTGCTCATTTCTAACTTGTATAATTTTGACAAGTTTTAATTTTAATAGAGAGTAAAATATTGAAATGTATTTATTTTAATTAAGTTTATTTAATTTAAGTTGATTTGTTCTGGAATTATATTTCTACATTTTTATTATCATAATTATGTTAAAAAGCTATAATTTTAAAGTCTTAATAACGGACATTCTGCTAGCTTTTTGGACTATTATGGCGTTTACTGACATTTTTTCGGATAGTTTGGAGTTTAGCCACATGCTTGCTGTTTTGGTGAACCTAAGATTTTATTTTGTTTGTTTTTTAGGTTAATTTGGCATTTAGTTTATATTTTAGTTGCTGTCAGCTTCAGTGTTTTCAGCTATTCGCTTATGCATTTTCAGCTAACAACTATAGCATTTTTAGCTATCAGTTTTAGCATCTTCAGCTATCAGCACTAGCATCTTCAGCAGCCAAATTCATCTTACAGCATTCACACTAGCATTATCACTGGTAATGCTGTATATATATCTAGTTAATAATAATGTTAAAAAGATACGGTTTAATAAATGTAGTTTTGGAGAGTTCAATAAATGATTATCCTGTACGGCCCGCGACCTACGGTGTGTTTTGGATATTGGCCTCTTGTGCAATTGAGTTTGACACCCCTGCTGTAGGGTCAAAGGTCACCTGTCAAAAGGAGTTTGATGAAACTTATATTCCTTCTCTCTCTCTCTCATTTGATTTAATCTGATGACGGACAGAGGCTGCATGAGTTGTTAAAAGCTTTATAAACTATCATCTTTTATTGTCTTTATTTTAGCTAGTTTAAAGCTAATGATGGTTATAATGCATGCTTTACATCCAGTTTGTGCATGATCCGATTAGTCGACTAATTTGTAAAAACAATATGTGTTTAGTCAACCAATGAAATAAACGTTTGTGGCAGCCCTAGTTGGAAGATTAGGATCATTAGTAAATAAAAATAAATACTTAATGTTCAATACTGTTGACCAGAAACTTCTGGTTGATGAGTCACACACATTTGGTTATCGGGGCGATCCCGAGATTATTTTTAGTGCATGTGTGTGGCTCAGCAGCCTAGATTTTCCAACTATTAAGCAACAAGAGCGCTATGTCGCAATCTGGGACTGGCTAAAGCAAGAAGTGTTTTTGCGTTGCAGTCATGATTGTGCGTTTGTTTGTGTGTGCACAGGAAACGCTCTTTGTGTAAAGCCGAGATCCATTTTCCCTGTTTACCTTCAGTGTCACAGAACCTGCACACACCACTAACCCCGACGCCGGACCGCACTCCCCCATGAAATGCATTAGCAGCATCAGTTTCATGAATGATTTCCCAAACAGCGTTACAGGAACCCGGCTGGAGAAAGTCTGTATCTTTCTCGCCCAACCAGTTAAAAAGCCGATAAACGCTCTGCGAACGTATCAGCATAACGTGACAGGAACACAATTAAACAGAGCTTCAATGACTCATGCACAGATGACTCACTGGAGGGAAACTACTCCCTTCCCCCTGCCTCTATATGTGTGTTTTGTGTCACAAGCTTTAACATAATTGTCGGCTGCTGTATCTGCCGCCTCCCAGACTGTAACAACACTGCTTTTGGTAATGCACGGCCTTGTGTTCCACCCTTATCCGCTTCGTCCATTCCCTGATCTGCTTTTGATGCAAAATCATTTCATTTATTGATGCAGCTTTGACCAGATCGGAGCTTAAAGGGTTAAAGTTTGTCGTCTACTCAATGCAAAAAATGTGCAAAATGAGTTGATCAGTACATTACATGAAGGGAAAACAGACTTTGACCTTGTTTCTCCAGGTCGGCCGTACCGCGGTAAACCCAGTGACATGTGGGCTCTTGGCGTGGTCCTCTTCACGATGCTTTACGGCCAATTCCCCTTTTATGACAGCGCACCCCAAGAACTCTTCCGTAAAATAAAGGCTGCAGAATACTCCATCCCAGAGTGAGTATTTTAACTTTACTCAAAATACTTTGATAAAAAAAACTCAGTTCACAAAAAGGAATTCATACAGGAAGTTTTTTTTTTTTTTTGAATGAAATGTCTCTGGATTATTTTACAATTAAAAGAAGATTTGACTGAAACATTTTGTTTTCTAATCTTCTAGTTTTGGAGGACATTTATTAGATGAAGCAGCTAAAAGGGACACTCTGTTTCTCTGTAAATAAGCTGACTTTTCCTGTTCCCTCTGCCTCCTCTCAGGGATGGTCGTGTGTCAGAGAACACAGTGTGCCTCATTCGAAAGCTGCTCGTTCTGGACCCACAGCAAAGGCTGACAGCAGGAGAAGTGCTGGAGTCCCTGGGCGCCATCATATCCTCATGGTAACTGCGCCCCCTGCTGGACGTTTTGTCATTTGTTCCTTATTTTCAAGACCCACTCTGCTCATCTTTTGGACTAATTTAAAGGCGTTTCTATTGAAGTTTTTAGTAAGAATCCAGAAAAACTCAGCAGGTTCTGCAGCACAGCAGTAGTTCATCAGAAATTTGCCTCCATTGGTACATGGAGCTGTGGCTTGCCTAGATTATTTTTTTACACCACAATTGAGCTCTTTTTCAAACTGCGGTTTTTTTTTTTTGTTCCTGATTCACAGCGATTTGAGTAAGAAAATATTTAAAGGTGGGAATATGACACAATTACCAATGTAACCTATATCTGCATGTTTTCTCTTTACCACTAGACCAACAGGATTTACTGTTCTCCACCAAAGTGCATTTAAGTAAAGACAAGATCAGTTTATTTGTTTCATTTTTAACAAAGAAAATGTTTATATTAAAAATATTTTCTTTTTTAATCAAAAATCTTTTACAGCATCAAAAGGGGAAAAAAATCCCTGAACTCAACAACCTAAAATAACATCATGTTGTTTTATATCATTAGACCAGCTTTAGTGGAAGCCTCTTTAATTCAGGTAAAACAAAATGGTATTTAGCTAGCTACTGAACAGATTAAAAGTTATACAGCCCTCCTTCTCCACCACAGAATACCTTCTCGTGTCCTTTTCTATAAAAGCTCAGGTTGACTGTTATTCGCTTTGCCTTTTTTGACGACTGTGGAAGTGTCTTTAGAATATGCAATACAGTTTTTTGACCTTTGGAAATGCTTGAAGCAGAACTTGTGGAAGCGACACTCACACGGTAACGGCTTCCACCATTCTCTGGATAGAGGATGTGATTTTTTTGCATTTTTGTCCTGTTGGGTACATGTTAGGCTTGTAACGGATATCCGAGTACCGGTACTTGGATACTCACAATGGTTTATGACCTAAAGCAAAACCGAAAGAGCGGCACTACTGTCCCCGAAAGTAAACAAATGTTCATGTCGGTGAAACTTCCTGTTTTCAAAGTAAAACTAGCAAGAGCTTTTTTTCCATTCATATGAGACTGAAGTTCTGCTCACTGACATAACTTCTGAAAAAAAAAACACAATGGTGCTGTGTCTACATTCTTTTGATTCCAGCAACTCTTCAACAGTTGACATAATTAACATAACTCCAGTGGATTCTGAAGTGCAGAATCGCAGCCTCGCACATCACTGACGTGCAAACGTAATCTACGTGAATCCACTGATTCTGTTCAGGAATAAATAAAGACTTTTTATACTGGATTAACACCAATATATAATACTTTAAACATAAAGTGTTGCAGGACTTAAAGGATGGAAAAACTGTGGAGAACATATTCAGGATTTGTTGTTAAATGATCAAAAACAACAATAATTTTTTATGCTTTTTATGTTGTTTATGTTACTTTACCAGAGAATTGACAAAAACAAGTGTTTAAAGTGACAAACACAATCTCTTTCTGTCTAAATCTTTGTGTTTCTGTCAGTTTCATTGATATTTATCTTCTGTTCTAAATAAAGGTGTAAATGATAATGATATAATACATTACATTTTCATATATCCAGTAAATAGACACTTACATGAATGAATAGATGGATGGATGAAAGGGTTTATTTCAACCAATTGGATAATAATAATACATGAAATAACATATCGCATAATAAATCACAAGTAGATTGCTTGATTGCTTGACCGTCCACTTTACAAAAGCCTAAATGTTTCCAAACGGTTGCTTTAAGTGATGCCAGATGATGAGATCTAGAAGGTCAGCCATGTTTGTGCGCTTTTGACAAATGTTTGAGTAAAATTAACCTTTTGTTACTTTTACTTGAAGTCATATTAATGTTTTTGTTTATTTATAATTCATAAAATGGGTCGACGCATCTAAAAATCAAACACCACCACTATAAACATTCAGAAATGCAATTTTGAGCTTAATTTTCTTTATATATGTCCCCCATTAACCAAAAAATGGCCACAAGAACATGTTAAAAACACAATTCTCCTCTGACTGGGTCTTTAAGGTGTGCTGCATTTTTACCATTTTTATCTCATTTTGATCCATTGTTTTATTAGATTCATGTAGTCATTTTTTTTAGTCTGTGACTCCAAGCTAGTTTTGGTATTCATGCTTCTGCATTTATTCAATCCCAGGCAGTCTGTGTCTTCAATGAGTGGCCCCCTGCAGGTGGTTCCAGATATTGACGATCAGATCAATAACCCAGAACATTTACAAGAGGTGAGATCTCCAAAAGAGTTTCTTCCTTCTCGTTGCCAACCTTTGGAGGTCATTTTTTAAAAAATGTTAGTTGGATTTTGTTCAGAATTCTCTTCTTTTTGTATTTTCTTCTCAGGCCAAAGCCCTCGAGGAGTCTTCACAGTACGAGTTTGAGAACTACATGCGTCAGCAGCTGCTGCTGGCTGAAGAGAAGAACACTATCCACGAAGCTAAGAGCTGCATCAACAACCGGCATTTCGGCAGCATCCCCCCCGTCAGGCGTTTAGGCCACGACGCCCAACCCGTCAGCCCGCTAGACGCCGCCATCCTAGCTCAACGGTTCCTCCGGAAAAAGCCCCCGGCTACCCATTAAAGCCGGCTTCACACGGACTGAAGATGCCCGCTGAGGCCGAAGCTCCCCGAGAAGGAAAAAGCCCCAAAACGTTACTGGTAGAATCACAGCGGGCATCAGACCAAACTTCCACGTCGGAGCCCCACCTTCCCAGTTTGGGCGAACACTGTTGGGGAAAAGCCCGCTGGAGGCTCTGAACCAAAGGCTCCTCCCCCCTTCACAGGATCCCATTGAGCTCACACACATACAGTGTTAAAGAAACTACAAACTCTATGCCCCGCCCCTTTCTCTGTAACACTTCCTCTGAATTCTGGGTTCTCTGTGCAACACCAGGATATGTAGCAAACCCCTCTCAACATAGTGGCAAAAAGCATTGCTTCAACTCGATTTCACAGATGTCACTTCAGGATACCTCCATTCCACCTTTCTCCTCCTTTTTCCTGATTTCTTGTATTGAAAATAACTATGTCCATAACTCTGACTTTAAATCAATCTACCTCTTTGTCCCTCTCCTCTGTTGATAAGCGATCCTCCCCGCTCTGAGACAAGGGATTGTAACAACCGAGTCCTGATGCCACCAGTCTTTTTTTTTGTCACAAAATGCTTTCGGTGGTCCCTATAAATCTGAATAAGCTTTTTTTTGTCATTTGCCTCAATAAGTAGCATTTTTATCCCTTCTAGTCAGAAAGAACTCCATATCGTCCTTTTTGGAATGTGCGCGATCCATCGTCTCCCGCTTTTCCTCATCCCTGTGAAAATCTATTTTTAGCATGTAGGCAGCTAGCAAGAGATGCCTGGAAGTCATAATGCCAAGAACTGAATGAGAGTCTGTTGGATCCTCCACGCCAAGGCATATTGATGGTAACTCTTCATCGGTGCCGCGACGACGGTGGCTGCGTTGCCAAAAATCATGTCTTAAATCTACTCTTAGCCAAGGAAACTGGTACTTACAGGCTCATTCAGAATTCAGTGGCTTCCAGGTAACGTTCCTGTCTCTGTTCCTGGACAAGTGTTCCTCGTGTGAATGTGAGCGGTCCTCCTCCCCCGAGCGCGCCAGTCGTACGCATGAGTTCAGACCGTGGAGCAGCTCCGACTCTAAGCTATCCTCCAACCCCCCCCTCCCTCGTGTTCTGTTATCTGGCCTGCCTCTGCGGCAGACACTGTGAAACCCAGAGCGGGCCCGGCCGCGGCGGGGCCCGACCGAATGTCTACGGGAACGACGTGAATGCTTTAAGATGGGAAATGATCACATATCTCTCGCCACTCTCGGGCGCATCTTGTACATGCTTTCTGTTTGTGGGCTCGTCGAGACCAGCAAGTGGCTAATAATCAATACTGTATTCATATTTAAACGGAAATAGATTTATTGGTTCAGTTATTCTCGTTTGATAGGCTTTGAACCATGGCAGTTCTACTAACCGGTGACTGTTAGCCATCTGTGCGCTGCATCTTGCCTTTTGCATTTTCCTGTCGGCTTTAGGTTCTTTCTGCCTTTTTCTATTCAAACTGATTGCTTAAACCTTGTTTTTCCCCTCGTATATTATTTATTTCTTACCTTCACTCATGGGGCTAGTATCTCAGACATTGATTGTAAACATGAAAAACTTTAGAAACGGGCCCCTCATGTCTTCGCTCTCAGCTTTAAGCAGCACTATTCTTTCAGAAAAAACCCTTTTCCCCCTAATATTTTGGTTTGGACTCATTCATGAAAGAGTAGCATTTTTTTCCCTCCTTAAAATCCCATTTATGGTCACCTTAAGCTACACTAATGTTGTGACTGACTTCTTATTTTTTTAAGGCAAAGCAAACATGTCATCTGATTTGTGGGAGGGGTGTTAGTGGTGCATTTTAATTTTAATTTTTTTCTGCCATTGCTCCTTGCACAAGGCTGCACTCTGGTCAGTATGTAAATAAAGTTTGTTCATGACTGTGGCAGTCATATTGTATGTACAGTAGTTCCACCTGGTGACTTACAACTCACTTTCAACACACACCGATTGTGTACTTCAGGCCATGTTGGCTGTAATCCAGCTGTAATCTGTAGGCTCCAGTAACCTGCGAGGAGAGCTTTTAGCTTTCTTCCACCTCAATGTGAATTTCATGGGTATACAGCAGTATTTGTATTAATCTAGGTTGTTCATCAGTTTTTTTTTTTTTCTGTAACCATTTACTGACATTTAAATAAGTGTCTAGCACCACCTTCCATAAAACGAGGCAGCAGATTAGTACCTGGGGTAACATAGTTTCACTTTCCAGCCGGTGGATCGTACCATGTTAATGTTTTACAGAGTTGTATTGGTAGACTGCATTGTGGACTGAAAAGCATGGTAATAGTTTGGTGTCCGTAGAAAACATGTAACTGTTGCATGATTTTGAATTTGCGAGGTGTGGCAAAAAACTCATTTCGAAGAGAAATCACCCATTTTGGATCTGGATATTTTTTTTTCTTCTTCTTTTTTTCTTCTCCTGGAGTCTAAAGTTGTCAGCAGAATCATTGGATATAATGCTGCTTGTTCCACCTTGGAAACCTTGGTCAGGTTATGAAATGCGGTGTTTGAACTCAATAGGATAATGTGTTGTAAGCTGCTTGGTCGAATATGGGCATCTAAGTACAAAAACAGATTCATTGTACAGATTGAAGACACGTTTGTATAAAAAACATATTTTTCTACTTGATCAGATCTCTACATGCATGTCAGCAATAAACTTTGATATGGAAATATTTTACTTTCTCCTGTACCTCATTAATATGTATGTTTCTACTAGGGCAGGGGTCATGGTACTGATCAAAACCTGAAAGGAAAACCCTTTTAGGAATATTTGATTCTACTTTTCATCATTACTGTCATTTTTTAATAATAAATGTGAATTATATTTATTTTTTGGGTTCAAATAAATACTAAAATATTAATAAATTAAAAAAAAGTTAGCTAAATTTGAAATTTTCATAAAGTGTAAAGTTATCTTTTAAAATTTGACAGAAGCTCATGACCTCCTTTCAAAATAAAGGACTTCCTGTCCAAAAACGGAAGCATTCAAGTGAAGCAAATGTATTCCTAAACAACATGAGACAAAAATGATTTGTCAGCAGGGATTTAAAAACTATAACTTTACATCTTCCAGGTTCACCAATCCATAAACTTAAGTTCAATTAATGCTAAGTTATCAATTACTATTTTTCTTTCGTCACTGTGGAGTAAAAGAGCTGCAGGTTGCAGACCTCTCCACTAGGGGGAGCAATGTTTCTACAAATCTATACGGCTCCTTGTAAGAGTTGTGGCTTCAACACTTTACAACTGTAATTGATAAGCTGGGCTTTAGTGCCAGCACATCTGTGTGCGTTTCTACACCGCAGGATTGAAGAATGAAAAGAACGTGGGATGAATGAAACCTCGTGCTGCTTTCCTCCGGAGTCCAGTGATGGCACAGATGGAGGAAATAGTCTCAAATGAGAAAAACCTCCTGCTGGCTCAGACTGACTGTAAACTAACACTCGTTTGTTAATAAATAATTACATAAAAACGATGTCTTAACACATCCTCACTAGAAAATCCTATTAATTAAAGAGCAGCTTTGATTACCCACTAACTTGACAACTGCAGCAATACTGGAGCTCCAGTGTTTCTGTTCTTTGATCGTGCTAACGGTTAAAAAGTTAAAGTATGTTTAAAGATTTTGTGTTTAAACATCCGCGGCGACACCTCAGGTGTTAAAGGGTTAAGAACTAAATAGTCAAACGTTTTCCTCCAAGCGAGGGACTAGAGTCCAGCGGTGTTCAGGGGTCAAAGCCCCAACGATGTTTTGTCCTCATAAATTCCGAGCAGCTGGTCTTAAAGAGGTCCTCCCTGGTTTGACGGGTGTCTCAACAAACACGACATCTGCAGTGTTCTTCCTGAGTTCCTCCGTGGAGCACTACATATTCAGTCCCAGTGGAAAAGTGCAGACATTTGGCAGCTGGACTTTGATGGAGGCTAAAACAGAGATACACATTCTGCAGCTGTTAGCTTACGAACATTTTAACACTTTTTCAGACTTTCAGGATGTTCTGTTTAGTGAGATTTAGTTGTATAATCCGTTAAAATCTTGCTCTAATCATCTTTTGATATGTTCTAAAAGCATTGCCAGTGTTTTTTAATTATAATTATACAGTTTTTAAGCAAAATCAAAATTGTTATCTAGGTCATAGTTTCTGCAGAGCAGCAGTAGTTCATTAGAAATTTGCCTCTGAGTAGAGGGTGGAACTGTTAGCACAGAGTAAGTCTGCCCTTATTTCCCATCAGTCCTGCCACAAACGATTATTTTAATAGTCGACTAATCACTGATTATTTTTTCCGTTTAGATGGCTAATCGGGTCATGCCCAAACTGGATGTAAAGCACTAACCTTCATTAGCTTTAAACTAACTAAAAACTAGATATATATACCTGTGATAATGCTTGTGGGAATGCTATAAGCTCAATTTAGCCGCTGAAGATACTAAAAACTGATAGCTGAAATCACTAAAGCTAATAGATGAAAATGCTGAAGCAGATAGTCAGCTAAAATATTAGTTAAATGCCAAATTAACCTAAAAAACTATAAAATGTCTAAGTTAGCCAAATTAGCTCATACATAGCTGAAATGATAACTAAATTCCAGAATAGCCTAGAAAAATGGGGAAAAAAAATCCTAAATTAGCTAAAATAGCTAGCATGCAGCTGGAATATTAGCTAAACTCCAAAATAGCCTAAAAAAACGTAATAAATGCCAAATAGTCCAAAAAGCTAGCATTATGCCATTTTAACTTTCTACTTTACTACACTTTGGCTCCATATAATATAATGTAACGACTAATCGACTGTTAAATTAGTCGTCAACTATTTTAATAGTTGATTAATCGTTGAAAAGTTAACTAATAGTGGCCGCTCTATTTCCCATCATCCATTTATGGCTAGCTTACAGCCCAGATATAACATTGACGGTGCTACAAAAATGCTGAGCAATATTGGAGCTATCCAGCCTTACAGTTTTGAACCAGATATAGCTCGGACCAGGAAAACAAAGACGCGCACGGATCTATTTGTCTGCAAGTGGATGCTTCTTGATGGAGTGGAGCAGGGAGCTCGTGACCCGCTGACTGTCAAACCTCCATCACTGTTACAGGCTTTATTAAACCCTATTTCTGCTCCTGATTAGCAATGAGTGAAATCAAATCAAAAGTCAATGAATTAATCAATGATAACAAATTTGGCCTGCTAGCCCTAACAGAAAGTTGGATGGCCATGTTAGGCTAAATGAAGCAATAACTCTCCATAGTTATAATAATTAGCATAAATAGAGGAGTTCAGGGAAAAGAGCTGGTTTAGGAATAATGTCACAGTCTAGCTCAGGGGTATTCAACTCCAGGCCTCGAGGGCCGCATTCCTGCAGGTTTTCCAACATACCCGGATCTGGCATGCTCCAATTGGTTGGACACACCTGAACCAGGTAATCAGTCATGAGTAGAGTTTGGATATCTGGAAATTATGCAGACACTGTGGCCCTCGAGGCCTGGAGTTGAATACCCCTGGGACACTAGCTCACTGTTTGGTGCAGTGCAGGTCATGTGTTGTCCCTCTTTCCCACTCCCCTCCTGGGGAGCAGAAAAGATTCCAGATTCCAGTTATCTCAGTATCTCATCCGTGACCCTGTCCTTGGACGTGGACCTTGCCTCTGGCTTGACTCAGACTCCCAAATTTCCCTCCATTCCATCTGGAGAAAAAAAAGGGATTGTATGTGCTTCTGTCTTTAGTCGTGGACCTTGCCTCTGGCTCAACCCGTTCCCCCGTCCCCCGGATCCATCTGGATAAAGGATCGTCTGTGCTCCTGTTATTGGCCGTGGGCCTCGCCTCTGGCTCAACTTGCATCCCCAGCTGTCCCAGCTCCATCTGGAATGAAGCTCATCTACTACACTATTCAAACATGTAGTTGTCGAGTTAAATAAGCTAATTTCCTCTTCAACAGTCCTGGTCCATTGTCTGTCTGGATCCCTCCTGCATGTAGACATCCCTTAGGTTCTTTTTTTTCGTCCCAGACTTGCGTTTTCTGGAAGTTTTTCCTGTCTGGGCAGGGATGCCCAGTTAAGTTTAGTCTGTTTAGTTTAGTTTAGCAGTCAGCTAAAGTTTATACCATGTGACTTATTTAATGATTTGGGACAATTATACGTGTGAAGCCCATTAAGGCAACCGTGTTGTGTAATTGGGCTATATAAATAAAATGAAATTGAATTAAAATTAAATGGCAGATGGAATAGGCGTGCATTTCTAAACTTGCATCTCTTCACTTTTTGCAGCCTGGCTGAGGATTTATGTATACTTCTGGTTTTGGTAAATTCCTCTTGCAATAAGCTTTCAATTCTGCAAAATTATAAATGTTGCATGAAACCATATAATCTTGTAAAGGCAAGAAAGTGTATCTTTTTCTATTTGAGCAGAGCAAGAGGAAAGAGGCTTTGCAGGTATGAAAAGGTGGATCCTCAGAGGACTGTAAATACAAAAAAAAGAAAAGTTCAGCATCCAGACATTCTGTCGTCTACTGCCAGCAGGATAGAAACCTAAATCTGCAAATGTGTACCCCAGTTTATTTTTTTCTGATCAGGCAGCATTTCAATTTATCTCAAGTGAATACCTCAAAGGTTCTTCAGGCGGAAAAGGGAAGATGAGTTTTGCAGCTCTGCTGCTTGCATAACATATACTCTGAAGTAAAGATCATTTTTGTTGGCAAGTTTTCATGCTTTAAAAACTGGATCCCCAAAACAAAATGTTATATGCACCTCCACACAGGGAGCACTGAGGGAGAACATCTGCAGAAGAGTTTCGGTTCATTCATTTTGAGGTCCTCCTCAGTCCTGTTTAGTAGAAAAACAGAAGATCTGAAGCTCCAATTTCTGTTAGAAGGGAGCTCTGAGGACCTTTTCTTCCATTCTTGTGTAATTTTTTGATTCAATCTCATCTTATTAAATTAAAAAAACACAGACTTTCAGTATTGGTTTTATTTCGTGACTACATTTTTAGAAAATTAAAAAGTCATCACCACTCAGGCTAATTTCTACCAGCAGGAGAAGACTGTATTGAGGCAGAAAAAAGTTATTTCTATTATTATAAACAGCTCAGGCTACATGAGAAGAAGATGATGTTTTTGCCTCAAATCTATAGTTTTTCCTCCTCTTTATGTGGATTTTTTCCAGGTAGCCAAACATGCAGCTCCAAAATCTGAATGCATATTTGTGGCAATGCCGCCCTCTGACAAGTTTGATTTAAAAAAAAAAAAAAAAGTTGATGACAAAATAAAGTGGCTCATCACGTTTTTTTTTTTTTTTTTTTTAATCCGAAAACTTAAATGCAGATATAGAAAACTTTTTGAAGATTGACAAGTACATTAATTGACAAACTGGCAATATGAGGGGGTGTTTGTTTTGATTTTCGTATTTTTAAACCTTTAACAGTGACTCCCTTAACGTTTTCACCGAGGAGGCTGTCAGTTTTAAAAGGAACCTTGACCACGCAGTACCTGTGCCAGCCACTTGATGGCGCAGTGGCATGAGCCGGATACTTCATAGCCAAAACTGTTAATTGCAGGTAGAAAAAGCATCATTTTAACCTTAGATATAATGAATAAATCTCTATTATATCTATGATTTTAAGGCAGGGTTTAGCAATCTTTAACAGTGAAAGAGCCATTTGGGCTTGTTTTCCACTAATCCAAACTAGGAAGGAGACGTATAGTCTACTTTAGCCTTTAAGAAATTTGGATTTGCATTCTGGACCTTTTTTTTTTAAATGACAAATATGAGTTATGTCTATTTTTTGGCATAAACAAAAGCAAAAATATAAAAAAGAATGCTAGCATTTCTCATAATGTGATTTTTTTTTTTTTTACCTTTGACAGAAGCTCAAATAACTTATTTTAAAAATAAAAGACACTGTGTGCCAAACAGGATCATCTCAGTGCAGCTCTGAGGAGCTAGTAACCAATGTTGTGCATCTTAAGATAAAATTTGCTTTTAACTCCAAAAAGATTACATTTTTTTATCAAAGTTTTGCTTTGCATATAAAATCTACATTCTAGAGGTGGGGCTGAGCAAAAAAGTCCTCTTCAGGGATGTAAAAAGCTGCATAATTTATCACGTATGCGCACCTCAGCCATCAGTTTATACATTTAACTAATCTAAATTAAACAAATTCTAATTAAGTAATCCTTACTTTTTAAAAATTGCTATTTTCTTTTTTTTTCTTTGTTCTCAGTAGTCTTACACTGCTGGGTTTTGTTATTTTAGTTTGGAGTTGAACCTTGGTAGTCTTAGTTTATGGGCTTTGTTTATTTATTTTCTTTGGGTAGTTTTGATTAGACAGCCCTAAGCAGAGAGCTGCTGACTCTGACGGTCAACCTGGCTGGGTCCTCAGTCTCCCTGACTTATTTTATGTTTAACCAATGAGCCATGGAGAAATTAAAGAGCCCCGCAGGTTTCAGACCTCTGGGTTAAGGGGACCAGACTTTAGCTAAAGTCAAAAGATGCTATAAGTGTTATGAAGCACAGATAGAGTTCCCACCCTGTTTGACTGTGTGTTAAAGTGTCTTTGGGTAAGACACTGAACCCCACATTGCTTCTGATGCTTATACCAGTGCTCAGACCCACACAGCCACAGTTAAATCGGCTTCTAAATCTCTCATTCATTAATTGGATGTCCTTTATCACATTTGAATTCACTGTCAGTCCACTCTCGCAGGCGGTTCCATTGATATCCGTTCATTTACGAGACTGATTGGTAAAGCTCCAGATAACATTCATACCATTCTTAATATTTCTGCTAGTACAAGTAGTATGCAGTTCCAGTATTTTTCTCCCTATATGTTAAGTTTGCTTTTTTTCTACCCTCTATGACTGGAATGAGTTGCAGAAAACCTTGAAGTTGCGTACTTTGGTCTCCTTAAGTTGCTTCAGATGTGGTTTGTGAGAGATTAAGTTGTTTTTTTTAACGTTTTTATGGGTGTACTTCTGTTTTTTTTTTTTATTATACACAGTAACTTAGTGCCTTCTGTAGACTTTTTATTGTAAATGTTGATGTGCAAAGATGTCATGTTTTATGAGAAGTTGTTCTCAATCAACCTACATGGATAAAAACTGTTCAACAAAAAGCTGCAGATTTTTTTTTTACCGGTTTTGCATCAGGATGAATGAATTCATCTTTTGATTAATTGTTGGTAAAATCATAATACAGAAGTAAGTTGTTTAACACTTCATATTTGATTTTAAATGATCAACACTTAAGAAGTCCATGTAACATGTAATCCAAGTAGAAAAAGCATAATGCAGATTCTCTGCCATGATCTTAATCAAACTTTTTCTGATTCTCAGTTCATTCAACTGGAAGATTGCTTCCAGCTGTGGATTCTCAATCAGTGACCTTGTCCTGTCCAGAAAAAAAGCAGCTCTGTTTCTTTTCTCATTAAAGATGACGTCTATGCGTTCTAACACTGATCTTCAGAGTGTTTGCAAGTGACATTCAGCAGAAAGGCCTGGCCACTTTGCACATATCTAACCTTCACATAGACATTTAGATGGCCGCTCCCATATATATCCTGACAGGGTGATGCTGAGAAAAACCAGGCCAACGGGACGGAATCTCCGATTAAGAGGAAGACGGTGTTTTTCTAGCTTTTTTTTGCGGCTCCTCATCTTTTGCGTCGGGAGCTGAGTGGGGGAATCCAGCACGCCTCCTAACTGAATGTGTCATATTCAAACCGCCCGCTAACTCCCAACATCTGCTTCAGCACAAGCGTCAAAGGAGTTCTTGTCCTCGCTGTCAACAGAATGAGAGCGGCTCGCCACAAGGTGAACAAGGAGGTAAGTGTGTGTTGTGAATGTGAGCACGTGTGTGAGCCAGCTCTTTTGACTGGACTATCAGGAAAACAGTGTTTTTGTCAAAAGAGCTGCAGAACTCACACTTCATGTGAGAATCACTACTTGATTCTTTGATTTTAAAAGAGAAATATGCATATTTCAGTCAAAGCATCAGACCACACAACATGAAATGAACACAGTTAGAGACCTGTTTTAAAATGACTATGGTTACATTCACTCAACCTTTTTGTATGGGTGGCAACACACTATCAATATTGTTTTTATCCCCAGATGGATTTTTGCAATTAAACCAGTGCCTGCGTGCTGAGTGGGAATTCATAAAGAAAAGAATGTCCTGACCCTCCAAGTGCTTAAATACTTTCCACACGAGTCATGCAGCATGGATTTTTTTTTCCTGTCAAAAAGATAATCAAATTAGTCACATTGAAATTTTATGGCTTATTATTGTTTCAGTTTTGCATGATCGTAGCAATGATGGCACAGAATTCGAGTTTACATTTTTGTGTGTCAGAATCCCAAATCATGTCTAAAATATGCTGAAATTGGGTGTGTATTCTTGATGACAGTTCCAAGTTACATTTGTAATTCTTGCTTGTTTTTCTGTCTGTTCCCCATTTTTGTTCTTTTGTGCTTCAGGGCAGGGGTCCCCAAACTATGGCCTGCAGGCCGGATCCGGCCCTACTCCATATTTGGCCGAGCCCCCCAAGCTGTTTTGGATAAATTAGAATTTTTTTTCCAGTTTTTTAGGCTTTTTTTTTTTGGAGTTTAGCAAACATTTAAGCTACATGCTAGCTGTTTTGGCTAGTATAGACTTTTTTCAGTTTTTTAGGTTAACTTTGATTTTAGCTAGCATTTTAGCTTTATGCTAGCTGTTTTGGCTGAATTAGGCTTTTATTTCAGTTTTTGGGCTATTTTGAAGTTCAGCTAATATTTAAGCTACATACTAGCTGTTTTGGCTAATTTAGATTTTTTCTTTTTTTTTTTAAACTTGTCCTTTCCAGCAGCTGAGCAAACAGATGCGGGCTGAGAGCCTCTTGTGTTGGGCAGATTTTACTGTCACATCAGGGGTTTATTGAGTATAAACCCCTGTTGTATTTCATGCTAAACTTTATTTCTATTGATTGTTTGTTTTTGTTTTGTTGGACTGGACGGAAAAGAAAAAGAGGGAGGGTGGGTAAAAGAGGGGGGTTTAGAGAAAAAACAAGATGGCAACAGAGGGAAGCAAATCATAAAACAACCAGGTCTAAATAGTAAACTAGAATGGGCGGGGCCTGTCTACACACACTGTAATTACACACATACCTGTTGGTTGAAGTAGTCTCCACATTTAGACTAGTCAAATTGTACACAATTTAACTGCAGCTGCAACTAACAGACTTAATCAAGTCTTTCATTCTGTCCCGCATACTATTAGTGCAAAGGAGAGCTGATACCTGTGCTCAGGTGAGTGTTTATGTTTTTGCTAACATGGATAATGATGGAATGTACAAAGGGGGAGAGCACCCGGCCATCCCCACACCAAGACCCCCCCGCTGGGACTGCAGCAGCAGCAGCAGCCAGGACCCCCCAACCCCCGCCATGGAGTCATGAAGAGAATCCGCCCGCCGGGCAATCCCTCCAAACACCCAGACCAAGGCACGCAGGACCGCCGCGGAGGACCCCCCACACCCGAGAGCAAGGAAGCCCAGCCAGAGGAGCAGCCCCCCCACCGCGCCAGGAGGTCCAACGCAAGGCCCCACCCCCGGAGAGCCCCCCAACCCCAGAAGAACAACCCATCACCACCCAGCAGCACAGAGCACCCCCCCACCCCCACCCCCCCGCCGCCCCACCCCAGGTACGAGTCAGTGTTGATTTTGATTGGGTTTTTATTTTGAGAAATCAATGACGTCATATTCGCTGTTTGAGGGAAAAAAAAAAGTAGTGAGGATGGTTTCTGAATCAAACATTTTAAAATCCAGGGCATTAGATGGTCCTGCACTTTGTAGTTTTTTAGGGGATTTGGACACAGCCATAAATTGTCAATGGGTGTGTAACAGCCGCTCAGCCAGGGAGGAGGAGTCTAAAGTGGGCGGGGTGGTTGTGTGAGGGTAGTGCTAGCCATACAACGCCGCTCACAGCTTCCATTTCTGCATTTCAATTGCAATTGTAGTTTTAACATCAGTACAAGAGAATAGTGTTTACACAATCTAATTGTTTTGCCTTTAATTTTTTTTTCTTTAATAACATAAAGTTGTTGTAAAATTTGGTTTATTAAGCCCCTGAGTAACAGTCAAGCTCTATCTTCAACCCATAAACAGGAGTCTCAAAACAGAGTAATCACATTTTAGCTCTTGAAACAAAAATGCCCCGAAACAAAATGTCTGAATTTGTCAACCTCCATGCTATCCAGTTGTGGCCTCAAGCCTGGGAAAAATCCACCACCATTTTAAATATGATCATAACTCCAGCAGCTGTTCTCACTCACACACAACTCAGCACAGAAAAAGCTGCCATAAGCCGACGGTGCAGCTCAGTCCAGAATAAGTCAGTTATCCATCCTCTCCTCCTCGTTTTACTTCTGTAACTGAATAACCCAAAGAATTTATATGCTGGACCCTCATGCTTTCCTCAAAAGCTCACATCATTTAAAAAAAATAACGAAAGCTAAGTAGAGGTCTAACGGATCCTATTAAAGCATTTTCTGGCAAACATTAAAAGCTGTCTGACCAAACAGCTGACACATCTCTTCCTGCAAACTTGTTGAAAATACTGACTTAAGCAGCTGTTTCACATTCAAAGCGTGATTCCTCTACAAAAAAGGACAACATTTCTCTGTTTAATATCAGTATTTACTTTACTTGAATGAAGTTTCAGGATGTGGGTGTTTTAAAGCACTGACTCACTTTCAGAAATCGTGGGTTTTGTGATGCATCAGATGCATTAAGAAGGAAAAAGTAAACCCCAAGGAGGCTCTTCAGAAACTAGAAAGGTTTAAGGTCAACAGTATTCTTGTAAAGACACCAAATTAACCAAAAACGTTGCATGAATGTTCACCTTCTCCTCCTCTTATCAAATGCCTCCCCCACCTTTATTTATTTGCGGTGCAGAGCAGCACCTGAACTTACTTTCACCGCCCACTCAAAAGTGATCTCTGTTGTGGGCGTTAGTCTGTTCTTTGTTCATGCGGTAAATATTTTCTCCAATTAAACCGTCCGACTTCAGAGCACTATCTAATCCCTGGAAGTCCATCTCTAAGACTTACATCACAGTGCTGGATGAAGGGGAGGAGTTAGGACGGGGTAAATGCATGTTTCTGCTCTCCATGAAATCTGAAAGTACAACACCTCAAGGAAGATAATGAGTAGAGACGAAATGACAGCTTTCATTTTAATGTTAAGATTAAACAAAGCACTCCTGAGTTTAAGTCCCCTTTGCTATTCATTTTGGGAAAAAAAAACATAAAAAGCTATCTTCAGCTGCAAAGTTGTCATTTATTTAGGATGACATGGTGGAAATAATAAGACAAGGAAGTACATCTCAGAATCGAACAAAAATTTAAATGAAGCCATATTGACTACATTTCAAGTAACTGTCTGGTTTGGTCAGTCCATGTTTCCTAAAAGCACATTTTCCTATTTGTGCATATAAAGTTACATCATACATATTCCTACAACAAACCCAAGAAAATAAAATTGAAACACATTGAAAACAACAGGCTGACAGTTTGTTTTTTCAGCTATTTTTATTACAACTTGACAACTTAAGCAAACAGATTCAGACTTTGTAATCATATTTATAAATGTTGAGGCGTTATTGTTTAAATTTATCTATTTTATTGGACACCACGGCCCATTGTCCTAATGCAAATCAGGATTCTCTTTAGTTTTCAGAAATTATTCAGTATTGCAGCTACACTGAATGAGGCAAGACAAATTTACCAAGATGACCCCACTAATACTGCTGCTTCAGTATCTTTTTTTTCCACTTTGTTGGCCTTTTACTTGATTTAGAATCGTGTAGAATTATGGGCCAAGCTTTGTGACATAAAATGCTTCAGTTTTTTTTTTCCATTTTTAAACATTTTTCTACTTTTAAGCAATGAGACAAGGAGCAATATAACACTTGAAGTCACTGAACACATAGTATATATAAAACCGTGTTATACAACAATGGCCGAGAGGTTTATTATACTGTCTTTGATGTTTTATTGCACTGTCTTTGATGTTTTATTACATAAGTGGTGTTGACAAGTCTAGTTCTTTTGTCTATGCCACTGCATTATCCCAACAAACACTTCAATTTGGGCCCCACACTGGCTTGAGTGGGGACTCAGTGGTCTGGGTCCCCAACGAGCTAACCAGCCGCCCACCGGACAGGGTAACAAGCTAACAAGCTGCTCGGTGGACAGGGTGACGAGCTAACAAGCAGCATGATGGACAGGGTAACAAGCTAATAAGCAGCCCGGTGGACAGGGTAATGAGCTAACCAGCTGCCCAGAGGACAGGGTAACGAGCTAACAAACTATCCGGTGGACAGGGTAACAAGCTAACCAGCTGCCCGGAGGACAGGGTAACAAGCTAACAAACTATCCGGTGGACAGGGTAACAAGCTAACCAGCTGCCCGGAGGACAGGGTAACGAGCTAACAAACTATCCGGTGGACAGGGTAACAAGCTAACCAGCTGCCCGGAGGACAGGGTAACAAGCTAACAAACAGCCCACCGGACAGGGTAACGTGCTAACAAGCCCCCCGCCAGACAGGGTAACGAGCTAACAAGCCGCCTGCCAGACAGGGTAACGTGCTAACAAGCTGCCCTTTGGATAGGGTAACGAGCTACAAGCTGTCCGGTAGACAGGGTAACGAGCTATCCAGACGCCTGGAGGACAGGGTAACGAGTTAATGAGCAGTCCACCGGACAGGGTAACGAGCTAACCAGCCGCCCACCGGACAGGGTAACGAGCTAACAAACTGCCCTTTGGACAGGGTAACAAGCTACAAGCTGACCGGTGGACAGGGTAATGAGCTAACAAACTGTCTGGTATACAGGGTAACGAGCTAACCAGCTGCCCAGAGGACAGTAACGAGCTAACCAGCAGCCCACCGGACGGTAACGAGCTAACAAGCTGCCCTTTGGACAGGGTAACGAGCTACAAGCTGTCCGGTGGACAGGTTAACGAGCTAACAAGTTGCCCGGCGGACAGGGTAACGAGCTAACAAGTTGCCCGGTGGACAGGGTAACGAGCTAACAAGTTGCCCGGTGGACAGGGTAACGAGCTAACAAGCTGTCCGGTAGACAGGGTAACGAGCTAACAAGCTGTCCGGTAGACAGGGTAACGAGCTAACAAGCTCTCCGGTAGACAGGGTAATGAGCTAACAAGCTGTCCGGTGGACAGGGTAACGAGCTAACAAGCTGTCCGGTGGACAGGGTAACGAGCTAACAAGTTGCCCGGCGGACAGGGTAACGAGCTAACAAGTTGCCCGGTGGACAGGGTAACGAGCTAACAAGCTGTCCGGTAGACAGGGTAACGAGCTAACAAGCTGTCCGGTAGACAGGGTAATGAGCTAACAAGCTGTCCGGTGGACAGGGTAACGAGCTAACAAGTTGCCCGGTGGACAGGGTAACAAGCTAACCAGCCCCCCGGTGGACAGGGTAATGAGCGTGCCAAGAGCCCACTCAAACCAGTGTGGGCAAACACAGGTGGGGCCACCATGAAACCTGCAGTCAAACCCACTTGGATCTTCTTAACGTTTACTGTTAAACAAGAAACCATTTTGCAATGTCACTATGATTAGTTCTTCTGTCCCCGTGCTACTTACCCTAAAAACAACGTGTTGGTTCATGTGGTCCCTGATGTTCTGGAGGTTTCCAAAGCTCGTCATTCGACCAGAAAGCTTTGGCTCTTCTCTCCCACGATATGAACTATTAAACTACATACACATTTGGCTTTTTTTTTAATGGATGGAAGTTTAGCCAATGATGTTGACACTGGACAAGCAGAGAGAAGATTCTTCTTCTTTTTCTTTTTCTGCTGTTAACAAGCATAATGCTAATTTGGGCCCAAAATTAAAATGGTTAATTGTTATCATTATTGTTAATGTTCTTGCAACGGAGAATACGGATTACCATCACATCAGGAGAGTGGCATCCTATTAGGAAAAACTGAATGTACGTTTATACGCGTTTGCATAGACTTTATTACTGCTTGAATGTGCGTTGCAGAGTGGTGTGCACATAGATTTATATGTGACACCTTGGATCAGTGGTTACTATGAAGGGCAACGCATTCTCATTCCCAAATGGTCATATATGGACTTATGGTTTGGGTCCCCTCCGCATCACTTTTTGACGTTTTGGGTGTCCCCAACTTGTTTTTTGGCGTTCTGGCTATTCCCATTAAATCAAGTGTCCTACGCCTCCATTCCTCGAACCGGTACTGATTAGAGGGCCGCTTGGTACCGGGCCACAGACAGGGGAAAAATGCACACGCTGGTCCCCAATCCTAAGGATGTGGACTGGTACCGGATCAGTACCCTAATCTTGTACTGATACCCTAATCCTAATGCAGTACCGATTCCACATCTATTGCCATGTCCGGTATCACGTCCTGAGGGTTGGGGACCAATATTTTTATGGGAACAGCTCGCACGTCAAAAAACTACGAATTGGGGACACCCAAAATGTCAAAGATGATGTGAAGGGGGCCAGGTCCATACGTCCATGTGTGACGAGTTGCAAGGGAAACTGTGTAGTGAATAAAGGAAAATAAATCAATGCCAAATAATAATAAAAAAAATGCAATCTTAAATGTAGGTTTTGCTTGGCTTTATATCCAACACAATCCTGAATGATTGAAAGAAGACTGAAGAACAAAGCATACCGGCATGTTTTCAGTTTCACTATGAGCTACAGAAACAGAAACCAAAACAGAATCTAAATTTGTCATCAGGTGCTTCCCAAGTTTTCTCCTTCAGACCTGAAAAGGTCTTGTTGTGAGAGAATCTGGTTGTGTATTTGGTCCCCATGGCCTCAGTAAAGCACATGTACCTCCTCAGGGACTATGAGTGGATAGAGTGGGTCCACAGAGGTTTTTATAGTCGCAAACATTCGTTTTGAGTGTAATTCTTGTGGCTGTTGTTAAACCCAAAGAGGCATGGGTGGGGTGCCACTTACAGAAACCAAAACTACGTTTCCCAAGTGGTGCCAGACACCCATGGAGAGGAAACATGTCTGGACCCATTTCTGGCATCATCTTTAACCCAATATGAATCCTTTGGGTCCTTGGTTTGGGACCTGTCCCAGTACGGATAGTGGTTTGTTTGGCTTTTCCATACACATTTAAATGATTATGTTCATAAAATGTCATGGGATTTGTAGTACTAAACTGATACAGCGCACAAGTAAAGTATGTGTAAGGTTATTTGAGTATTCATATTTCTGCAGCCATTCAGGGAATGCTGTGTTCAAATTCCACTTTTAGACTGAATTGTGTACAAACACCGATCAGCGTCTTTGATGTTTGAAAATACATTTGACAGAATATCTTTAATTTCTTCACAGACAGGGTGTGTGCTTTTGCCTCCGTTTAGACAGAAAATTAAGGCCTGCTCTGTTCAAGCCATTAAAAATAACAGGCTCTTCATTTTACACGCTGCTTTTGAAGGCAGCATTGGCTGAAAAGTCTTGACAGCCTATCATTTCCCGCAGAAAGTTAATGTATTTGAAAGAAGAAAAAAAAAAGTGACAGCAAAGATATGTGCTTTTATTTTTTCAGCAAAGTAGCGAAGGAAATAGTTTTGTGCTAAGTGCCCTGAAACAACACGGATAGAGAACCGTTGAATATTACTCTGATAAGATCGCTTCCTGTGTTAATATAATTCAGATGCCAGGGGAGTAATTCAGCTCTGGGAACACTCTGACTTTTTGATCTCCTCTTGATTTGAACGTTTTAAGCTTCAATTATAAACTTGAGATTTCTCTATGACTTTTGTTACTTCCAGTTATTGAGGATGAATGAATGCACCCAGCAAACAAGGACAGTTCAATTTTATATATTTATATAGCCAAAAACCAAAAAGGAAAATTTTCCTCATTGGGCTTAATTTGCCTCACTTGGAAGAGTTCAAGTTGAGTTGTATCATAAAAGAACAAATCATTTTGAAGGCAGAGAAGCTCAAAGGCTTTAATCACACCAATGATCACAAAAAATAGAATGAGATAAGACAAAAATGAATCCACAACTAGAAAAATTACATTACCTGCGATTATGCTAGTGTGAATGTTTTTTGCTCAGAATAATCACTGAAGTTGCTGAAGCTGTTTGCTAAAAATAGAGATGCAACGTACTTTGATTGCTAAAGGGATTTACTGACAATGCAAAATCTATTTGCTTAAAGACTGGAAATTTTGTTGAAGAACTAAGAGAGCGCTGAAGTTGGCCTAAATCTCAGAAAAATGTGAAGTAAAATTGCTTGAAAATTCCTAATACATGCCAATTTTGCAAACATATTCAGTGTGTTGCTTCAATATAAGCTAAACTCCAAATTAGCCTCTAAAAAACCTTATTAGATGATTAAATTGTCCAGTTTATTCCATATGTTAGGACTGTACACTGAGACAGATCTCTCCAAAAGTTTTGTTTTGAATTTTAGTTTTCTGAATTTTTCATGTTTTTTTTTTTTAAACATTGATATTTTGTTGGCTCTTCTTCTCTGGGTGGAAGTAAAGTCAGAGTCCTTGAGCGGTCTCATATGAAATGATTATAACAGGATAATAAACTACGAAAGAGAATTTTTGGTAAAATTTGGACTCAGCCTTTCTGGTAAACTAAATAAACAAAATCCTGCCTACAAGTTAGTTAATTTTCCATCATCACAACCTCTTTTTCAAGCTGAAAAATTAAAGTCTGTGTAAAGAAAAAAAAGTGAATTACCGATATTGAAGTGTTGTAATTTTTTTGTGTGTAACACTCAGGATATAGCATGCAAATGTGTATTTTGGTTCCAAGTTTATGTGTCCTCAGGCTCGGGAAAAGAAAAAAAAACTTGAGTCAAAGCTAAAACTATGAGCCGAACATATAGAAAATCAGGAATACTTAAAACAAACAACATGGGGTGGTCATTGTGCAGAGTTGGAACGGTCAACCTCTCAGCAAAAATTTGCAGATCAGTTTCCCGCTTTTCCAGCCCATGTCCCAAGGTACTGAAGTGACTCTGAACCCCACATTGCTCCTGGTGGTTGCAGGTTGGCGCTAAAGTTCGGCAGCATTTAAAGATGTGGTTATGGAGGAATATGAAAGTGTGTTTGTAACCTTTAGCTAACTTCATGAAAACCCATTGAGATCAACTTTAAAGCTTTAAAGCACTTTGGAACTTCAAAGAAGAGAAGGGCTATTTACTAATTACTGTTTAAAATCATTGATTAAAACAACTAAAAAAAAATATAATCAACAAAAAATATGTTTGGGTTATGATTTACATCCAAGACAAAATACTGAATAAGATTGAAAGATGAGTTAAAAGCATGAGCTACCAGTTGTCTTCTTGACTTCTTTTTTGCAGGATACCCTCTTTTAGACCAGATTCAGAGTGCTTTTTCAAAGACCTTTTGTGACCAAATTCCTGCTCCCTGCATTCTTTCCCAAACCTTAACTGAGTCTGTCTGAGCTCAGAGGACGATAAGATGTCTACAGACTTCTGGAGACACTTTCTCCATCTTCAGTAGGACTCAAACTTCCTTTAGGTCAGGGGTCTGCAACCTGTGGCTCTGGAGCCTCACGGGGCTCTTTTATCCCTTTATTGTGGCTCTTTTGCTTTAAAAATCTGTATGATTCAAATAAATAATTGATTTTTTTTCCATCTCTGTTTAGATTTTTAATATATCAAACCACAGAGCAAAATGAAGGCAAAAAGTGTGATTTTAATGTAATAAATATTTGTAGAAATGTGTGTTTTTATTGTAAAGTTAGTCAAATAAGTTTTATATTTTGGTAAATTACACTAAAGTGGTTAAAGTTTGGAAACAAATTAAGTTAAAATTAGGATTTAGAATAATACATGTTCCTCACATCTTTAAAAATGAAAATAAATCCTCAGTTTATTTTTAATGTTTGACATTTTTTTAAATATATATACCAGTATTTGGATATTACTTAAATGTAATTTATATTTGACAATGAAAGGAGAAAAATGATGCACTAAAATCCCCATAATAAGAAAACACAATGTTTGACCGTCTTGCATTTTATTTTGAAGTTATTCAGCTGCAGCAGCAGGATCTTAGTTGGTGTATTTTATTTTGAATACAACTTGTGTGTGCTGCTGTCAAAAGTAAAAGAAATAATAGACACTGTTGTAATTCATTTATTGTAATATTTCAAATCAATATCTCATAAATAATTTTTAATTATCACAAAAACCTAAATAGTCTGTATTTTTATAAACAATAACATGGGACATTCCAGCTCTTTTAGTTCTGTAAGAAACTGGACCAAATGGCTCTGTGAGTGTTAAAGATTGCAGACCCCTGCTTTAGGTCATGGGTCTTTTGCAGCAGATGGCATCCATTGCTTGGATGATGCTAATTACATATCCACCAACCGGGTCCGTAACTGTGCCCTCCATAAAGGAAAAAACAGTAAACCAGCTTTCCTCCGATTGTAAAGAATCTTGACAGTTTAAGATGCTCTTTCTGTTATTTATGGAGCTCTTGTCACTCTTCAGCACAGACAGGTTTACTCTGAACAGCTGGCTTTCTGAGAATTGCAGACTTTCAGAGAAAGTTGACATGGAGGTCGTTTTTGCAGTAAACGTGATTCCTTATAAATACTTTCTCTGCATAAGCACATCTTTTTGGTGGAGCAGATATTTTTGAAGCCTATAAAAGGCCGCCATGGTCAAAAATGTGTTAAAAACCGAAATAAACACTTAAATTTTACTGTCGAGGCTTCAAGCTGTTTTAAGGGGGGGCCTCCCCCTTGCACACAAACGCCTATAAATGGCCAGCTTGGTTCCAGTGAAAAACTTTGTGAGCCTCTAATAGTTTATTTTCTTCTCCAAGCATGTCCTAGCGTGAACTGAGCAGCGGGGCTCTCCAGAGTCACGTCTGCAACCTCCAGGCAAAACATAACCTTCTGCACTGAACTGTCCAGCTAAACGGAGCTGGGAGCCCCTATTTTTGGATGTTGAAAATGACACAATGCTCAATATTGAACAAAAAAACCCTCAAATTTGAGGTTTTGTTTGAGAAAGAGAGGAAGAGTTCATGGAATCAGAGACCCACTGCAAATATTAAATGTCAGACATTTTAAATCTAATTTATGTCTAATCAGAAAGTACTGTTTGACTTGGAATCCACACAGAAGAATGTTCATTATCTTTTGGAGAATAGGAGGAACGTTTCACTCCGTCTCTTTAATTTCCTGCTAATGGATTGACTGACTGCTTCTTGGAGTTGCAGCTCACAGGATTGAATCCAGGTGAACAGCAGGACGCTGCACGCTGTGAGAGAGCTCAACCATCTGAGGCAGTTGTGCTCTGCTTGCTTTGTAGTCGTGTACCACAGCTGCAGCCTTGGAATTTCATCTCTCTTAGGAGATGTTTGTTATATTTCGCTCAACTGGGAGACATGAAAAGAGCCAAGAGACTCAAGATGGCATCAAAAACTATTTTGGAATTGTCCATCAGACCCAAAAAGGGGGGTGATAGTTTTGACAGATTTCAATTAAAGTTTCTTCAACCCACTTGGAGAGCGGGTGGACTGTATTGTTTCCCACATTGCTCAGTTCATGAGTGATAAGCATCACAACATGCTGAGGCTGCACTAGCTGTGGGTGTTTGAACAGGAAGCCGATTTATGAAAACCCCTCCCTCCCCGGGTTTCTTCGTCCAAGCGTGCAGCTTCGGTGTAAACACCCTGACGCTGCACAAGCGGATTACAAGTGAGGCAGATGGTTTCCACTCTGAGGGAGTCGTGTTTTTGCATTCTTCTGTTATTGGGAGAGCTGGAGAATGAAGGCAGCACACTTGGATGCACATTTGTGCAGCTGCACTTTCATGAAGTCATGGCACCCTCCATGACCTCTCCGGAGTCAAAGACCCACTCCGGTCATCTTTTGAGCTATTTTAAAAGCCTTTAAGCCAAAATAAAGCAAAAAAAAACCCCAAAACAGTTGTTTTCTAAGACATAATTTCTGCAGGGCAGCAGTAGTTCAATAGAAATTCACCTCTGAGTTGTGGATCCCGCCCTCCCTTCTTTCCACTTTTCTGAGAGCTCTCTGTTTACATGGTCTTCTACTAGCTTATAGCCCTTCACAGCCCAAGCCATGACACTCAGTCTGGTTTATACTTCACAGTGATCGGCCATTGCATCAATCGTATCTGGATTGATTGGAAAAAAATGCAAGAAAAGGGGGTGGGCTGAGTGGGGTAGGTGTGGTTTGGATCTGTGATTGGCAGAGACACTGAGGTTAGCTTGAGGTAAAGCAGTCACTCTGCGTTTTCAATATGGAGAGAAGTACCAAGCAAACTGATGCCAGTCTCTGCACAGAACTTTCCGTGGAGGGTGAGAATTTTTCTCCTCCACCTTCACCTGAAGGGAGTCAGTGTCTGAGTGGTAAAATGCTGCTAGCATCATAAGCTAATAAAGGATAACGTATTAACCAAACAATCCTGAGTGACATGTTCATTGTAAATCCCATCACCAGGATGGAGTTCACAGGATTCAATACCAATTACACTAAACCACTGTTGCCTAACTTCCAAATCCACTGGAAAGTTCTATAAGCCAGCAGATTTTTGACAAAGACAACACACCTATGAGGCGTGCTAAAGCTAACACCACAACCATTGATTGTTACAGAATCAAAGATAGGCGGGGCTTTAATACTGAAGCTTCAGAGCATGATGACATGAAACTTCTGAAATGTTGTAGCACTTACACCAATTGACCAATCACAAAATTCAACTGTAATACTTCGTTTCAGCCTGTAGGGGGACACAGAGAGTTTTTGAATTGGATTTCAGGAATTTAACAAGTTTATTTAAAATTTTTAAACATGTGACATTGATCAAAACACAGCACTTTTAAAACCCCATATATGGAGGTCAATAGCAAAAAAGTTGATTTGTGTTTGGTTACTCTCCAACCCTTGTGCTATCCTATGCATGTGTACATTAAAAGTGGGGTCATCTGGACCCTACATGACAGTGCGCTGACCTTTTTTATCCAAGGATTTGTTATTGTCACTGGTGTACGTCAAAGACATGAAATTTTCCACTTTTGTCATGTGAGGGATTGCATATCAATAGAAGGGCGGGGTCATTTAGACCTCATAAGATGGCACAAGAGTTAATGGAACAACGTCTTGCTCACACACTTGATTGCAGTTGAAAATTGCCTTGCAAAACGTGCAGGTGAGGAAATGTTACGTTTGTCCACTAAAGAGAAGCAAGAGGAAAAAAATAGGCAAATTGCATTCTCTAGAACTATAAGATACTGTATTTCTACGTAAGATATAAATCATCCATTTGTCTTCTTCTGCTCATTCGGGACATGGTCGTAATTTCATCCCGCTCCTCTGGGGGGCTCCTGAGACATTCCCAGGCCAGCTGAGAGACAAAGTCTCCCCACAGTGTCCTGGGTCTGAGACATGCTCGAAACATGGGAGGCGTTCAGGAGCCATCCAGACCAGATGCCTGAGCCACCTCAACTGTTTCCTCTCAATGTGGAGGAGCAGCTCTACTTCAAGTTCTCCCCAGGTGACCGAGCTTCTCACCTTAACTCTAAGGAAGCGCCCAGCTGCTCTACGGAGAAAACTCATTTCAGCCGCTTGTAGTCGAGAACCCGTTCTTTCGGTGATGACCCAGAGCTCAAAACCATAGGTGAGGACTGGAACGAAGATTGACTAGTAAATTGAGAGATTTGCTATTTGACTCAGCTCTCACTTCACCATAACGGACAAGTACAGTGATCGCTCCAATCCGCCTGTGGATCTCACGCTCCGATCTTTCCTCACTTGTGAATAAAACCCCAAGATATTTAAACTCCTCCACATTGGGCCTCCACCCAGAGAGGGAAAACTATATTTATCCAGTCAAGAACCTTGACCTCAGACTTAAAGGTCTGACCCTCGTCCCAGTCGCGATGCATGCTGGAGGTCCTGGCTCGATGAAGTCGACAGGACAACATCATCTGCAAAGAACAAAGAGGAAATCTTGTGGTTTCCAAACCAGATCCTCTCCAGCCCCTGGTGTGTCTGGAAATTCTGTCCATAAAGACTTTGAAAACAACCAGTGATATACTTGTAAGATATATCTACAGGAGATACAAGATATATATTTCCAGTGTCTTTCTCTCTTTTTCATCTAATTGTTCTCTCTCTCTCGTTGGTAGGTAAATATTTCCCAATTTCTGCAATTAAGTTTTCATCATCAGCAGTGTTAAAATAACTTTTTTCTGGACTGAGTTTGGGCCATCATCACATACTCCAATGTCCAATCGCTCAAAATAAACTCAGGTTAAATAGTGCATTGATTTGCACAAAATTACACTACGTCATCAGCTTGTGTCACATTTCCCAGCAATTGGTTTGATTCCATTAAGGTGGTCTGCGATTACAAATTACTTTGACTTATGATGCCAGTATTTCTTAAGCATAATAATCATAAATGTAATATTTAGCAAAATATTCTTAATAAGAAAATTCCACAAATCATATTTAAAAACACAATTTTCGTCAGAGTGGATCTTTAAAGACTTTAGTGTACGTGGAGACATTATATCCAACTCAAAAAGTGTTCTATTGGAGATTAAATGTTTTGTTTAATTCTTCTTTTTTTTTTTTATAGTTTTGTCTCCTCCCAAACTGGAGTCACAGTCCACTGCTGTCATGCGAGGAAGCATTTTAAACCTTTGTGCCTGAAATTAGAACCAACAGGATGCTTTGATATGGGCTGAGCGTGCACAAAACCGTTAGGATTTGCACCGATGCATGTCTGCTCACGCCCCATGTCCTCATTGGATGAAGTTAATCATTAGCTGCCTCACCTCGTCTCCCAAAAAGGTGTGAAGACACGCAGAGGAAACATCTTTTTGCACCTCCTTCGTTCCGGCATGCTGACACTGGCTCGACACCAAAACACATTTAGTGCAGCATCATTTTTTGTAAAAAGATTGTCTGGAGTCTGAGAACAGAGGAAGCTAACATCAGGCTCCCTCTAAAAATCCTAAATTGTTACACAACATGTTTGTGCTCTTCTGTCTGTGTAGTGTTGTTCATCGTGAAGCAGCCCTGCTTATTATCACAAGTGTCACAAGTGTTGACTGAAGCTGCAGGGGTTTGTTCCTGTGAGGAGGTAAATGACCAGCAGGCCTCTGCACCGTCACGACAGATGCTTCTGTTCCAACACTGTTGACTTTCCCGGCGGTGAGTCAACAGTTCCCAACAGACGGGACAGCAGGATGGAGGAACAGAGGAGAGGAAGTGCGGTGGTGTCGAACGATTACATGGGGCTTGTGGGACGGGGGCAAACAGGAAGCAGATGCCTGAATGATTCAGGGCGACTGAACTGAGCAGTGTGTACCAAATACTGTGGGCTGATGTAATTACAGAGTTGTTAATGATTGTGCATGAGAATGGAGTGTTGCAGTGATGTGCTTTCATCAGAATTTCTTTTAAAGGCTAGCAAGAAGATCATGGCGAATAAAGCGGAGACTCGTCCACCTGTCTTTTTTGTTCTCCTTTTCCTGACCTGTTGAGTCCTGTCTTTAGAATGCACTGAAACAAACCTGCACCCTGACTTTCAGATCGCTGAGATCCAGCCTGGCTCAGGTCCACCGCTTCCATCAGCAGCTGTGGAGCCGTGTTATTATCTCGATTACACTCCTCCTGCACGCTCCCCCTTAGCCCTACCTTAATTAGAGGGAGGGAGGAAAAAGAGCAGCGACTCTGGCTCTCATAGTCTGGGGATGACTACTCCTAATACTTTTTTTAAGCCATCTTCAAGTGCAAGTGCTGGTACCCTTCATTTGTATAGATCAGTGTCGCTTCATTTCTGAAGTGTGGGAAAAACCCAAAAAGAAAAAAAATGTCTTCTTGGAATGACATTACACATATTTCAAATATAAATGTATACATTTTGACAACTGCACAATTTTTCCAAGAGGTCTGTTGATTAATTATGCTTTAAAAAAAAAAAAATCAAATAACCTTTGTCCTTATCTAGAACGTAGTAAGTTGTGGGTGGGGCTGTTGTCGCCGAGCAACTCCTTCCCTTGAGAGCTACCACTAGCTTACAGCTCCACACACCCCAAACTTAACATTGCCGTTGCAACAAAGTTGGTGAGAAATCCAGCTGCACAGTTTTGAGCCAGATGTCAGCTCAGACGACGAAATAAAGACGTACATGGATTTATTTGTTTACAAGTGATGCATCAGAATGGAGTGTTCCATTGGAAGCTTGTGGACCGCCCAGTGTATTTTCTACAAAAAAATACAGCATTTTTTTTTCTTCTGCTCCTGATTCAGAACAGTTTAAATAAATAGATACTTAAAAAGTATATTTTAATCTTAATTTTCTTTTTTACCTTCAGTTTTTTTTCTTCTTTTCTGAAGATTTGTTGCCGTCTCCTGACCTAATTTCAATAAGTGTACAGAGGTCCTGATGTAGAGTTTGTGCTCACGTCTTGCCAATATAAAGGTTCCCAAATCATAATCCTTCCACCACTATGCTTCAAACAAAGTAGGCAATTTTTGCTTTATAAGTTTGCAATTTAGCCAACGATCTTTACATTGGTATTAATGAAGCTTTTTTTTATTACCTCATTATGTTTCTTTGTTCTTTTTTTATGGTGATACAATACGTCTTACTAAAATATTACATCACAAAATATGTTATAACATTTGAATACGTTTGTTCTGTCTTGAACTTGAGTAACTATTATATTTTCTAACTGAGGATTCTAGACTCCAGGGATTGAATTTCTGAGGTTTTTGATCATTTCTTGAGCTTTGCTCAGTCTGACCTTTGGAGTAAATGTTTTGAGGCTTCCACAAGTTGGAAAACTGGCAGCCTTTTTATTTACCGCAAGTATAAAATTTGACCACAGTAGAATAATTGAGTCCAATTTGAGAATTGCTGTGTAAACATCAGAAAATGGATATTTAGCAAAAGTTGATTTAGCTCAGTTTATTTCTCTTTCTTTGCACTCATTAATACAATGAAATACTTCAGAAATGTAAACCCATAAATAGTTTCACTAGCTGTGTTTCCATTACACATGTGCACAAAACTTTATTGAAATTCTCGAACTGTCAAAAAAAAAAACAATTTCACAACTCATGCAATAAGTCATTCAAAATAACTGCGAACATGTGAACAATACTTTGATTTACAGTATACCTTTAGGGTTTTCCCACAGCACTAGCTCTTATCATCATTTATCAAAGGAGACGTCTGCGTCTGTACCGACTGTGGCTGAATTTAGTTTAGTTTTTCCTTTTTATTCTGTGTTCCGTTTTCTTTATTTCTGTCAGAGTGGGACTTCTGTGTTTCTGTGGATCTTTGTGTGTCTGTCTGATTTCTTTCAGGTGTGGTGCTGAAAGGGTGTGGCTCCCATTAGTCTCCCATTGATAAATAAACACCAATTTATTAGTCTTATTTTTCTCAAAGGAGTGGCTCCTTCTGGATTGTAGTCGGTAAGAAATTGACCTAAATGGCTCTTTAAGTGTTGAAGGTTGCAGACCCCTGCCCTAGACACAAAAGGTGGGGGGACTAGCATCTTATTTAGGCCACAGAGTGGCAAGTTACGTGGAATGAAATGATTTTGGGAAACTGGTTGGCGACTTTTACGGAGAGGCTGTGAATCCAGCAACTCCGCCTGAAATGCTCAACTTTTGATGAGCTGTGGGACCTCTTGTGGCGCCCGTGGGGTATCTGGTTGTTGGTCATGACACTTTAAATTTGGAAAAAGTATTTTTATTGAAGGTTTGCAAAATGTTTTCTTTTCAATATGCCTGAAACCACCTCTAAGCACAAAAACGTTTTTTTTTGTTGATAAATTATTTTTTTTCTTTTTTTATTGCAATGTTTCAACTCTTATTGCAAATCCAATTTGCACTTTTTTTTTTAGTCAATCAAAATGCGGCTATTGCTTGTTTTAAAAAAAATCTGTTTTATTAGCAAAATTGGAAAAGTAGTGTCACTCTTGCACTTTAAAACACTCACAATGTTAACAACTATAGCACCCTATTTCTGACTGATTTACATCTATTGTACTTTATAGCACTAAGTCACTTTGTTGCACTTAATTTTAATTTGTAATGATTCCAATTTTATTGTTTTATCTTATACCGTTATGTTTTTGGAACATGTGCTGCAGACCTCTTGACCCGGTCACCCTTGCAAAAGAGATCTTAATCTCATTGTTTTTTTTTCTTTAAACTGCTTAAATAAAGGTTGAGCAATTTTTGTTAAGGAAACATTTGTCCTATACTATGCAGAATTGATCAATTAATTACATTTCATTAGCATTTGGATGTTGAACTCCTTTATTGTAATTGACAAAGTTAATATTTTTTTGTTTTTGCTTATCAAAAATCTATTCTTAACTAAGTTTTATTCAAATAGATAATGATTTCTTTTTAAATGTCATTTAATTAAGCTATGTTGCCACATTTCTTGAGAACCAGAATTTTTTTTTTGTACTGCATTAAAGCATAAATTAAATCCAGTTGTATGTTTTAGGGTTTGGAAGATTTCTTCAAATAACCCAAAGTGTCTTCAAGTGGGTCTTTGTTTTTGAAGAGCCATATTTTATTTTATAGAAATAGACAGATTTACAACCCTTATAGTGCTGTTTTCTCTCTTGATACACACAAACAATACTGTGGTGCCAAAATCCTGGAGCCATCACTGAAGATGTTTGTAATTATTGGATTTCGACGTTAAATTTTGGGTCAATTCTCAGTCTTAATAGCAGGGCAGCATGCAGCTGCAAGCTGAGCCTAGCTGCTACATTTATGCAAATCATTTGCAGATGTGTGAAATAGTGTGTCAACATCTTATTTATAACGAAGCGTGTGAAGCAGATAAATGCTAGTTTGTGCAAAAAAAGGTAGTATTTAAATGCATATTGGATTCTTAAAGTCAGCAAATAGGCTAAACCTTAAAACACATTTAAACTGATTTTTCTTGCTTTTCAGACACAGGTAAAAGAGTCGAGGCTGCATCTAAATTCTTGTACGCTGGCTCAAATAGTTTTCAGTGTAAAGCTAAATTGGTACTTCCAGCTGTCCCTGAGGGGCTCCACCGCTGCACTTCATAGGTACCATGTGTGGGGGTTCATGTTTCTTCGTTGAGGATGTGATGGTCAAGCCTTAAAAACCAGAAGAACATAAATTTTGCACTTTTTAAAAAAGTTATTTATTACATTTGTTTCTATGCAGGATGCGGCCCCTGCCTGGAATTTTAAAAGCAACTTGAACTTTGCCTTGGCATCTTTTATGCAGTTTTTTCTCTTCAAGACAGAACAGTTTTTCCTTGAACTTTTTATGTTTAAGTTTCTGCAAAAAAAAAGGTTGTTCTGTGATGTTGGAGAAAAATACCATAAAACTAGAGAAGTTGCAATACCTGCAATAATAATAATAGTAGTCGCTGAAGATGCTGAAGCTTTTTGCTGAAAATTGTAACACAATTTCCTTTAATTGTTGAAGGGGATTCGCTGAAAATGCAAAAGCTATTTGCAAAATGTGAAATTTGCGAAAAATCTGACATTTTTTGTTAACGCACTATGAATGAGTGTCGAAGTTTGACCAAATTTCCAAATTTGTTGTAAAATTGCTTAAAAATCTCTAATACATGCCAATTTTGCAAAAATATTATATGAGCTAAAATCCAAACTAGCCCAAAAACAACTTAATTAGCCAGAAAACTAGCTTGTTGCTTAAATATTAGCTACTCCAAAATAGCCTAAATTTCCTCAGTAATCTAACTTAGAAAAAAATGTTTGCCTGTTGCTAAAATAGAATTGAAACTCTAAATTAGCCCATAACAACCTCAGTAGATAAAAAAATTAAGCCCAAGACATGTTAGCATGTTGCTAAAACATTAGCTAAACTCCAGATTATTAAAAACTTCAGTACATGACAAATGAGCCCAAAACATTAGCATGTTGCTGAAATATCAGGTAAATTCATTTTCTTTTTCTAATTACTATAAAAAAATCCAAACATAGTCCATAAATATATTTAAAGATTTGTTGCTCATCTGCTTGAATCTTTTTAAATTTGAAGATTTTCTCATTCATTTCTTATGTGGCATATTTTGATCATTATTTCAAAAACGATAACATTTATGAATATCAAAAATACAAGCAGTAATGTCCTTAAAAAGCTAAACGTTTTGATAAGAAGATTGCTGACATCACTGAAAGTGTGACTGAGTGCCAAAAAACACACAGAACGGAGCAGGAGAATCACTATAGTGTGAATACAAACTAAACTGACTAAGCATTTACATCTTTCATATTTTGAGCTGAAAGAGGTTAAAAAATGACAGCTGACATACATTTACGACCCTTTTCTTGTTAAAAACAATCTATTGTGTGTCTTCATCTATATTTACATCTGTGTGTGCTGGCGTGGGGAGGACAGATGACCAAAGTGGCTCCAACTCCTTCAAGAGCTGTTGCTTTTGTCAAACCATAACCATTACTCTTTCTGTTTTTTGGGTGAGCCTCAAATTTGATACTGTGAAAGTGTTAGTGGGCCCGGTTACAATCCACATAAAAAAACAATCTCAGTGGTAAACTTTAAAAAAGTTTGGCTGTAATTTTCTTTTCAGGGCAACTCAACGTGTTATTATCATGCCAATGAAACTGTTAAAGCATAGTGGATAAGTTAAAAAAAATAATATTCTTCAAGATTAAAAAATGAGAACTTCCGCTATTTAAAAAAAAGTTTTTTGCAGATACAACTTTGATTTTAATTTCCTGTTACACAACTGCCTTTGATAATAAAAAAGTATATTTTTGATCACATTGGACCTAAAAACCGCTAAAAATGCACAGCCTTTGTCAGATATTTTTCTCTAAAAATAAAAATGCAATGTTCAGTATTTTAGGAAATTTGCATTGCAAGCCAAAAACACAGCACAGCATTGTTTCTGCTTATTTTGGGTTATATATTTAGCATCTTTTATGGTTTTGAACAAAACAGAGCCCGTCATTATGCCTCATGTGTGAACAGATGGGGAGCTTTGTAGGAGGAGCGCTGTGGGCAGAGGTGGACAAACTGGAAATAATAGTTTATTATCTTGGACTGCGGCTCTCAATTTTCCTTTCCGATACACGTTGTTCTCGTTGTTGTGCGTGCTCTGGGCAGTGAAACGATGTAACTTGCTGTTAACAACCCTTTTATTGAAACCCCTCATGAGTGTAGGGAGGAACACGCGGCAGGATTTTAGCTCCTTTTTTATTCAACCCTTCAGGATCACCAGAGGCGACTGACTGGTCAGTCACATACTTTCCATGTGTTTACACACATACAAAGAGCTATTCTTGATGTGCCAAGAAAGACGGGTTTATGAGAAAAACTTTTCAGTTTTTGTCTGCCAAAACGGTCTCGGTAATGTTGGTCAGATGTGGAAAAATGTGGTCAGTTTATAACGTGGCTTCATAAAAATGGAAATCCTCTTTAAAGCAGCATTTATGTTTCACAGTATTAATAGTTGAAAGGCTGTGATAGATGTCTGTGTCCATTAAAGATTAATGTGCTGTATCTGAGAGATGTTCGAGGGCTTTTTTCTGCATCATAAGTAAGAAACTGAAACCTTTACAGGACAGGATTACCCAATTCATGTCTACATGAGCACCAGCTGTAGACAAGAATGAAAGGGAATCTCTCTCTGCAGGATGGCAAGTGGCCAGTATCAGGAAAAACAAATTTTAGTGCTGAATTCACAACTTTGCATTATTTCCCTATGTCTACAAGCCTGGATGGTTGTTGGAAAATCATTCTGATTGTTCTTATTTATAATTTGACCTGTTCTGATGTGATCCTAAACATGTCTCTATGAAGAGGAAAGAGATTAATTCGGTTTGTGTGTTCATAATTCTTGATTTGTGACTTGTGTCTGCATGTTTCTGTGTAATCTTTTGAATTGCGCGCATATTTTTGTGTAAATGCACGAAAAACTCAATCACACTTTCAGCAATTTAAGCAATCTTGATGTGAATACATTCAGCTTGTTCAGGACATTACTGTTTGTATTTTTTGGTATTCATAAACTTTATAGTTTTTGAAATATTGAGCTAAATATGTTCCATAGGAAATTAATGACAGTCTTCAAATTTCACAATTTTAAGAAGATTAGCAACAAGTCTTAAATATAAATAAAGTCTTAAATCTATTTTTTTTTTTTTACTTTTTTTTTAAGTTTACCTAATATTTTTGCAACATGCTAATGTTTTTGGCAAATTTGTTCTTTACTGAGGTTTTTTATGTTAATTTGGAGTTTAGCTAATAGCAACATGCTAACGTTTTTGGCTAATTTGCTAACTACTGAGGTTTCAATAGGCTAATTCAGAGTTTAGCTTTCATTTTAGCAACAGGGTAAAAGTTTTTTACTAATTTAGTTTACTGAAGAATTTTAGGCTTTTTTTGGAGTTTAGCAAGTGCTGCATCCTGCTGCTGCTGCCAGGCATTTTTTTCCCCTTCCACTTCCTTTAGCTCACCTGGCAGGTGTGGCCAGTCTCCCCTGATTGCCACCAGCTGTCTATTTAAGGCAGAGGAGGCCACACCAAGCCAGGCAGGGAGCAGAGCAGTAGGCTGGGCTTTGGTACTGGTTTGGTACTGGTTTGGTACTGGTTTGGTACTGGTTTGGTACTGGTTTGGTACTGGTTTGGTACTGGTTTGGTGCGCTGGTTTGGTGCGCTGGTTTGGTGCGCTGGTTTGGTGCGCTGGTTTGGTGCGCTGGTTTGGTTTTTGTGTCTTTGTCCTCAGCGATCTTAGATTGTTGGATTTTGTTGTGTTAGTTTGGAGTTGGACCATGGTAGTTCTGATTTCCTGGCTTTATTTCATTTCTTTTGATTAAGTAGTTGTGTTAGGCAGCCTGTAGCAGGGAGCTGACTCAGACGGTCGTCATGGCTGGGTCAGCAGTCTCCCTGACTTATTTCAATTTTGGCCATGTTTTGTCAGCTCATCAATTATTTGATCTTCATTTCAGGACACAGGTGGTTATTTTAATAAACAGTTTCTTTGTAATTTGTGTCCAGTTTTTGTTAGTGTCCCCTTCGTTCGTCTGCCCCCCCCAAGACTCGAGCCACGTTGTACCCCAGGGGACGTAACAGCAAGTAATTAAGCAACAAGGTAGCCTTGTTTTTTTTTGTTTTTTGTTTTTTTTTTTAATTTGGCATCCACTAAGGTTTTTCGGCTGGGCTAATTTGGAGTTCAGCTCATTTTTAAGCAACACACTAAATATCTTTGCAAAATTGGCATGTATTGGAGATTTTCAAGCAATTTTGCTACAAATTTTTACATGCAAGTGATGCGTTTAAATGCTGTTAGAATGCTGGATCATCTGAGTTTTCTTATCAGCTGCTTTGAAATAAGATTGTGAATAATCTCTGGTGAAAACTTGACACTTACTTGAACAGATATGCCCCGCTAATTTATATAAAAAGTCCAAATATATATTTTTAAAACACTGAAGTTTCTCTGTTCGGCATTGCTCTCTTGCAGCAGATCTTTTCCTGCCAAAGGCTTCTCTGTTCTTATGCTGTGTAAGGGGCATATACCGTTTATAGGAACTGGACATAACAAGTGTTGAGGTCCCCCAAAGGAAAGGCCTTACCTTCGGCTCTCATGAAATCAAGCCAGAACCTCTATCGTCACTTCCACTTATTGCCATCAAATAGTCCAAGAGTCCCGTTTTTAGAGGAATAACTGTCTATTTCTCAGTCATTTTATTTGTCAGAATCATCATTCTTGCTCTGATGCATCCTTCTTAACACTTCTTCAGGTTCTCTATTTGAAACACGAGAGGAGGGAGGGGTTTTGAAGTCCATCAATATACATGTTAATGATAAGTTGATGAGGGTGCACGCAATAGCAGCTAGAGCAAGGTCAACCGGGTTGATCGACCCACATTGCTCTCTGGATGTCGAAAAGGATCTCGCTGTCTGGGAACCGATGCTTGCGGAAGATCTCCATCGCGAAGTCTAATGCTAGCACTTTGAAAAGGCTTTGTTTGACACTGCTATTATCTCTACAAGATCTGCCAAGAGTTTCACTATTCTGAGAATTGTTTTCCATAAGTTGTCCTTAATTTGCTTGCAGAGATAATTTACTCATTGTAGACTTGTTTTTCCTGCTCTGTTTGTGCAAATGACGAGCTAGAAGTTTGCCCTTTCCAATATGGCGTCCAGCTTTGTATTCGTAACTGGTAGCAGAGCGTCTCCATCCTATATAACTCATTGTGTGTCTTCATTTTCTGACATTTATCTAAACCAAAAAGAATGAGTGGAAAAAGGGTAAAGGGGAGGTCAGGAGGGAGCCAAAAAATCCAGCGGGGGTGGAGAGCGCTACGTCAAATCGCCGAAAGCACTGCGATGTTTATGTAATCTCACCCCTAAAGCCTTTGCAGTCTATCTGCCTCTCCTCCCCCATCAGTCTCTGTGACCCCCTCTGTGTTGAGTGGCAGAGAGGAGAGCGCCAGAACTGAGGGTGGCCCCTGCAGGGTTTTTTCTTTTTTTTTTTTGGCTAACACTGGTATCACTGTTGATTGTGTGGATGGATTGCCTCTGAAAAAGCGTGGACTACTTCCTGTTCCAGACTTTTAGCTAAAAATTCAAACTGAATCTAGTTTCTGTTTAGCACAGATAGTGACTTAAAAGTGAGATTTTAGGATAATAATACCCAAGAGGATGTGGAATCTTACACCGTACAGAACATTCTTCAGCTGAAGCAGATATCCTTTTTAAGCTTTGGTTTGATAATGTTAGTTTTTAATCTACATTATTCTTTTTTAAAAAGAAAACAACAATATTGCTTTTTATTACTGAGACACAACAGACAGTTCAAATTTCTAGAAAATGTCAACTTTTCTTTTCTCTGATTCTTGCAGTCAACCATCTTCGCTTGAACGCTAGAACTATTTTCTTTTCCTTGCTGCTTTAAGTATAGATTGCCAATTCAAACAAGCCAATGACATCGCGGTGGGGGGATGTTTATTTATGGCGGGGAGGACCAAAGTTTATTTATCTACATTCCAGTTTTTTACAGTCTGAGAGCAGAGCCAAAAAAAAAAAAAAGAAAAAAAATGATATAAGATGTTTAACTTTAAGATGCTACAGAGTCTCGCCTGAGCAACTGAGACACAACACGAAAGCATCTGAAAAATGTTTCCAAGTTTGTACAAAGGCATTCCTCTGATTGTAAAAGTCTTTATGCTAAAGGACGATAAGATACTCTGCAAATGAGGCTTTGGACAACAGAAGTGACATCAAAAATCCAGCCTCTTTTTAACAGTTAATGAAGTCGATTGAGCTCATATTGAAATTAAACTATCATGTCAAATATGCTCTCAGATGTTAAAACGATGAATTAATTTTTTTTAGTCATTATCCATTTGTTTAATTCATTTTCTGTTTACAAGCATCCAGTTTTGTTCATTGTCCTTTATACTTTGATTTGCATTGACTGTGCACTGTGACTATGCAGGATTGGACACAAGAGTTTCCTTCTTAGCACAAAATGAACATTTATACTAGTCCTCTGTTCTTCTGATTCTGGTTTCCAATTCAGTGGTTCAGGACGTCATTGTAAAAGTGACAATTGATTGACTCACCAGGTTAAATTTAGTTTAACCCTTCAACGTTGGAGTTTTAACTCCAGTCCTACTCTTTTGATGACTGTAACTCCTCCCCTGTAGAAGCGATTATTAAGGCCTTGTTCTTATTTGCAAGCTCTCATCAACATATGTTTGCCAATTCTGTGCAGAAAAACGTAGCTTTAAGCTGTTATGCAACACTTTACGTCCAGAAGTTGCTTTTCTGTGTCGGAATCAGCTGATTTATGTAGATCAAATGTCGATTAAATGGTTGAAGAATTAGTGTGCACCAAAGCGTGTTATTTTGGTGTTAAAGGGTTAAATTAAAAATGATGAAACATGCAAAATCCACTTTTTAAATTTATATTACATTTAGTGTTTTTTATGCAATTGAATTTTTGTGCAATCAATTAATCATGACCTGTAATTAATTAATCTAGCTAATTGATTTGAATCGCAAATATTTTTAACCTAATAATTACTGCCAAAAAAGCCTTATTTAGAGGTATTTTCATTTATGATGTTGTGGTGCAATAAAAGATCAACTTACAACTACAGAACTACCTTAAGGAAGTCAGCCTTCACTTTTACATCAACAAGGGGCAATTTTTCTATCTAGGGCAAGTAAGAAAAAACAAACAAACAAACAAACACAAGAACAGATGATCTGGTCCAGAGTTCTCAAATTTAAAAGCTTTTCTTTAGCAATCCAAAAAATATTAACCACAAACTGCTTCTTAGTTACATATTATATGTTGACAAACCTCATTCTACAGTTGACCGTCCCACACATTAAGTTATGATGCCCAACACTCGTTGGACCCCTTACATGGGAGATAATAGTTATTGTGTTGTGGGCTTGTTTATGATTATTTAAGTCACACAATGATGACATCACAGCAGTAACAACACATACGACAAGTCGTACAACGGAACGATGTAAGATTCAGCTGACTTCAAATAAAACGTTTATGGAAGTAAACAGCTGAACATTTTTCTTTACATTTGAGATCATGACAATAGCTATAGATTAAGAATGACTTTAACAGGATAATAAATAAAAACTCAATTAATTAATCACGATTAATGCGAAAATTTGACATCCCACTTTATACTAGTGGTCAGAGCCAAAGTTGGTGGCATTTCTGTGGCTTCCATGCTCTGGTGCAGAAACCATGACTCAGCTGGAAATCACAGTTTTTTTTTTTTTTTTCACAGGATGTTTTTCCTGGTTTGCTTCAGAAAGAAAAATGCTGATTCTGTGTTTTTGCTTTTTTTTTTAATGTTCCTATGGTCATTTTATGCATCTCCAGGGAATAGAAAATAAATAAAAAGTACTTCTAGAGATTGACGACGTTGTTTTTACTGTTAGTTTGCAATCAAACATTAAGGTCTGCAAAGACATAAATCAAACAGAACGCTTTTCTTCTGTCTGTTTGGAGGGATTTCTATCTGCAAACACAAGTTATGTGTTTGTGTAAAGTTATTTATGCTCTGAGAACAGAAAATTATAGCAGGAAGGATGTTGGGCTTTTCAGCTCAAACATAACATGCTGCACAGAAGCTCCCCGCTCTGGGAAACCCATCTCTCCCTGCTTGTGCTGGCAGATCTCAGCGGTGAACATTTTATGGAGAGACGGGGGTGGGGGGGAGCACCTGAAGGGGCAAACCTTTAATTAATCCTTCCATAAGATGTCAAAGACTGTTCAGAGTATTAACTTTAAAATAGAATTTTAGAGAAAAGCATTTTATCTAATTTGTTTTGTTGTAAAAGTGCTGTGACACTTTTTTCCAAAGTTTTATACAACCACAGGTCTTTAAATTGAGAAGCTGTTACACTATATTTTTCTGTGTTGTAAAACAGTGATGATGCTGTTTTTAGCCAAAATCATTTATTAAATATATTTTCTGCAGAGTGGGTTTTTTTTTATCTTTATTTTATTTACACTCTTTCCTGCTAGCCTATAGCCTTTCACAACCCAAGCTAACAGTAGAGCAAAAAAAAAAATAAAGGCGAGGAATATCAGCTGGAACTGGAGCAGAGCAAGGAGACTCTAGCCCAGGGGTGGGCAATTGTTTTGACTCGTGGGCCACATAGGGTTCTAAAATTTGGCATAAGGGCCGGACAAGGAGCAGATGGAAGGAGTGATTTGGTAATCAACCTCATAAACTAAAAAAATAATATGGAATTTAGAGAAAAACATGCTTTAATTTGGATTCAAATTCACATATATTAATTTAAAAACAGAAAATTTGGGAGTTTTAATTTCTAAATTTTGATTTTTGTTCTCTTTTGGGTGATCCAATGGGTTGATGTTCTTCAGAGGAAAATGTGAACTCAAAGAAATGCTGCATTTATGTGGTGTAGGAATAATCCGAAAGATCACCATCTGACTCAGAAAGGAACACACACGAACGTCAGAGAAACAACACCATTCATGGGAAGAAACCAGAAATACAATGAAAATAAAAGAATATTTAGGATTTTTGATTCAATGTATTTTAATTTGGAGGGCCACATTAAGTAGCTTAAGGGGCCGCATGTGACCCCCGGGCCGTAGTTTGCCCACCCCTGCTCTAGCCCATTTATGTCAGTTGCTGCGTCAAAAACCCAAGCTTTTTCAAGTAACCAGTTTTCATCTGCTCTTGATCCAGCAGGATTTAAAAAAACAAACCTCAAACGCAGTTTTAAACTTAAATTCTTTTATATTCCGCCATTTAAAAAAAGATGCAAAGAGAACAAGTTAAAAACACCAAAAACACAATTTTCATTGGAGTGTGTTTTTAATAACCCTAGAACACTTTCGCTCTGAAAAGTTACATCATCACTTTTTTTGGGTAATTTTTACCCAATATAATATAATATAATATAATATAATATAATATACCCAAAAAGTATTTATCATAAAAAATAGATGAAAATATGAGAACAAATGATAAATTAGAGTAGTTTTCTTTTATTTAAAAATTGGATATTTGTAACAAAATGGAAAATAAAAACATTGGAAGATCCTAAAAACATGCTTGATAATTACTGAAAAATTAGGAATTTGAAAACAAAAAAAAAAACAAACTGATGATACTGGAGAGTTAGTCTTTGGTTCACCCATTCCTGGGTCATGTGAGACTACCCAGGGACCGGTGGCACTCAGAGAAATACAGCATATTGAGGATGATGTCAATATTTTTGTTCGGGTGATGGTGCTCTAGGCTAATTATCTCTGATTCATTTGGTGATTATTTCTGTTCACGAGTTATGTGCATTTTTTTTCCTCTTAAGTAAAAATCTTTAATAAAAATTTTTAATTATAATATTTATGCCTAAAATATGATTGTCACATTTTCCTTGAATATAGGCAAAAAAGAAACTCGACACACTAAAAAATTTTGCTTTTAGACAATAATGTAAATTCTTGGATTTTTACTGGTATTCTAGACCAAACCTTTCGTCACAAGTTTTCTTTTTCTGTTTATTTCTGAATATATTGCCAGAAAATAGTATGCAGAGTAAAGAAAAATAAAACACACAGCAATTATTAATCTATGAATTGACCTTAGCTCAGGTTACATGAAAATGTGTTAAAACCATGGGGCCTTATTTCACCACAGCTCACTGGTGGACAAGTACTTTCTTGTTTAAATCTCATCTGTATCATATTTTTTTTTTTTTAAAGACTGGCTTTCTCTTCTCCCCCCTGCAGGTAGACCCCCCTCAGTCATCTGCTGTGTTCCAGTTCTTTTCCACCTCCTCAAAAGATCATCTGTTGACATTGTGCATAGAAATTGCAGGCTTGGATTTGTCCAACATAATGCAGGAAAAGTCTGCCCTGAAAGTCACGGTTGCCCTGTAATTACACCTCCCTCATTACTCCAGACTGGATCTTAGTTTCTCATCTCTTTCTCCTCTCCTTCCTTTCTCTCCATTAACCTTCTTCTGTCATATTCCTCCTTTCTCAGACAAAGCGGAGTATAAATGTGCCCCAAGGACAGGTGGACGGCTGCCAGCCATGAGGAGATACAGACAGGAATGTGATCTTTGAGAGGAAGGTTTACTTCAAAATTTAAATCTCGCTTTAGGCTTCCATTTCATCTGTAATAGTGTAGCCGACAGAATAAAGGATTGGAGATGCCCTTTTTTTTTTGCCACGTTTGCATCCAAACAAAACTGATCTAGAAGAGGAACTTAACAGCTGTAAGTGGGAGGATGTTGGACTGGAAGTGGGTGCAATGTGCAATGCAAGTCGAATGCTACAGTGAACATTCTTCAGATCATGAAATTTACTTCAATACCACAGAATTTAGTGAGATAACAGGAACGCTCATAATTTAGAATCTCTTAAAGAATACAACTAACTAAATTTAAGAAATGTGAAATTTCCCTCCTAAATGTGTAATGGATTGAACCAATAAAACCTCAGATTTATTTTAGATTTGCAAGCAAAAACAAGCATGATGGTCATAAACATTTACAGCCACTAAAATGTGCAGCTGAGTTTTAAGACTGACTACTAAATATTTTGCATTAATGTGATAATGTGATATTTATTATGATCAGTTTTTGGTACAATTGTCAGAAAATCTTTATTTTTGTGGAACTCACAGCTGTTTGCTATCACTTTGTCTAGTCCTTCTTTACTTTGTTTAAAAGTAATTGTGATGACATGTTTACAACGCCTTGTGAGTTGCTACTACTTTCAGGAACTTAAAGTTTTCTGACTAAAGCTGCAAGATTTAAAGGGATTTTGGCTGTTGTTTGATGCATGTTCTTCTTCTTTTTTTTTTTTTTACTTGTAAGACAAAGGCAAAAAAAAAAAAAACAGGAAAAATAATGGCTGAAAATATGCAGTTCACTTATAGGCTGAGGTAAATAAAAAACTGTAAGCAACCCAAATAAACAAAAACAAAGTAAAAAGCTAATTAAATCAAAAGAAAAGATGCAATTTTTTTTTTTTTAGGATAAATTCATATTAACTCAATCAAATATTTTTCAAACTTATCTTTTGGGAAGTTCTTTAGCCTTTAAACTACCTTATGTTATTTTATGATTTATTTTTTTATATATTTTATTTATTTATTTATATTTTTTACCAACTTTACACCTACATTTAGCTTTAAAAAAAAAAAAAAACCTGTCTTGAGTTCCCGGCAGTTTGAAACACCAGAATGACAATAACTGCAATAACCAGGGCTTAAGTCTCATTAAAACCACAGTTTTTATTAACTTAATTTGGAACAAAAACTGACATTCATCTCCTTCTAAGCTGTTTGTACTAAACATGTTTTAAAGTCCCACTCTAATCATCTTTTCATTTATTGTGAAAGTGTTCCAGGTGCTGTTTTAATTCTGATCTTTTTTTTTTTCTTTTTTTTTAGCCAAATTCAAAAGTCTAGTATCGTTTTCGAGGACATAGTTTCTGCATAAGGTGAGTAGCTCTCTAGAAATTTGCCTCTGAGTTGTGGGCGGGACCATAAATGCAGAACGACCCCGCCCCCTTCTTCTCTTTGTCTCTGAGAGCTCCAATCGAGGAGCTTGCGGCCCAAACTCCATTTTTTTCTAAGTCCCAAATAAGCTCTTTTTTTTTTTAAATCACATTTTTTTTATCTGTTCTTGAGTTACAATAATTTGATTAACTCAGAAATGTAATGTTTAGCTTAATTTTTGGTCGAGAGGTCAACTCTTGATCGGAGAAAAGCAAGTTCGATTTCCACCTGCTTGTGTTGAAGTGTCCCTGGGCAAGACACTGAAATCCAAACTGCCTCTGGTGGAAGGTTGACGCCAGTTTTTAGCAGTGGAGTCATCACCAGTGTGTGAATGGGTCTGTTACTGTAAAGCTCTTTGGGCCTTTGATTCATTTATTTATTAAAAGGGGCAAACAATGTAAGTCTTTCTTCTTTTTGCTCCATGTTGGAGTTTGCAACTCATGGTTGTATTGTAAACTGTTTTTAGTTTTATTAAATAAAAATAAAATATTAAAAAAACTACAATTTTTAAGTCAAGACATTAACAAGTAAATACAGTTTTCTGACACTTTTTTTTTAAACTATTTAAGTAGGCAACAAAACCAAAAAAAAAAAAACTACAACCAACCAGGAAAATAAAGTCTCCAATGCAGTACTCTGTTTCCTCAAAGGTGCTCTTATCTTATCTTATCTTGATCTTAAACACAGCAAGATTTAAGTTGAAGTTAGATGAAAATAAAGACATCTCTTTCTGTTTCCAGCAATTTCTAACTTTTTTCTTTAACTCTATCAAGGAAACAACTTGGTGTGTTGATGATTTATGTGTCAAAGAAGCAAAAATATTTGCTGTTTTTAAGAATCTTTCAAATCCCATCTACTGTGTTTTTCTTTCTATTTTTAGAAAGACTTTGACTAATTTGTCTGAGGTTGACTTTTCTTCATTTTTCTTAAACAACGGGAAAACCCCCACCAAACTAAACACTACCACTCACACACACACACAGTCCACAATTCCCTCCCTTTTTTTCCAGCGCTTGCCCTTTTTTGGTCGTTCCTCTTTTTTTTTTTTTTTTTTTTCTTTTCATTTGAAGCAGGGATAGTATGACAGCTTTTCCTGCCGGACCCGCGAGAGAGAAACCTCTGTTACTCACTCCAGCTTTGAAAGGAAGTTACCACCTCTTCCCCGCCGCTTTGCACAGACAGACACACGCATGCACACTCAGGCTCCTCGGGAATTGACCAAAACAGCAAGTGGGAAACAGCAAGTAATGTGTTTTGGAGGGAAACAAGAAACGAGCTTTCACCGGTTCAACTGTGAGAACTGAAGGATTTCTGAGGAGCGTTCAGCCCCATCACTTACCGGTGAGTTTGACAGTTTGAATGTGTACGCTTGTGCCATGGAAACCACTGGGAATCCATGCAAAACTACATGCCAGAGTTTCAAGTTAGCAACCATGCTGATGATTGAAACTTCAGTAGCTGGTTTAATTAAAAATCAGCTTGGAAATGCTTTTATTTAAAGAACAAAGGTAGTTTTCATTGCTTTTTTGATGTATTGCTTATGAAAGTGTTGAAGTCACTTTCAAAGTCTTATTTTCATTGAGAGCCCTGAACTTAGCTTAAAATTGTTGTTCATCCAGCGTTTGTGAATCTGTGTTTTACAGTTGAACTGATAAAAAGACCAGTAACGAAAAAACGGCACAAACTCATGCAGAAGACAGACTTTCTTTAAGTTTTGCACATTATTTTCAAAGTTTGCAATAGCTTATCGGTTGAGAGAATCTTATAAGGTGCACACATTCAATATTGTCCTTGTCTCACCTCCTGTCAGAGAAAACATGAGCTGAAATCGAGATGGTAATACGGGTGGAGACTCCACAGAGCACCTCCCTGGGGTCTCCACTAATTAACGATATCTCAGTGTGCAGGCTGCACTTCTGCTCCACCACCTCCAGTCAATCTGACAACGCGTTTTTGGATGAGTAAGATGGGGCGGTAAAACAACCCCTGCAAGGCAAGAAAAGACGCCTTGCCTCTTGCGTGACCTCTTCAACCCAGTCAAGTTAGCAGCTTTTCACTTTGCCCCAAAAGCCCACCGTCTCGTTTATCACACAGTGTCTTATCTGAGGCTGGTTGTTGACTTCATCTATGTCCAGAGAGGTCAAAGGTTATTCTCTGATTTGACTTGCTTGTCTAAACTCCCAAGGTAGCAATCTGTTTATGGAGGAGATACAGAAAATTTCAGTCGTGCCAAAGATAGGCTGAACAGAGAGCTCAGTGGAGATAACGTTACACAAGACATAAACACTGAAGCTCTTTGCAAGAAAAAGGGGGTAAAAAGTGCAGATAAAACTCTGTACATACTGTTTGCAACACGGAAAGGATCATGTGGTAATTCTGTAATGAGAGGGATTTAAGAGGGACTGCTCCAAATTTGTAGAGTTTAGTTGTAAAGACGGTCAACAATGCAGAATAAACAAAGCTTTCAGCGCTTCATTCTGAGTAATAAAGAAAAAAAAAGGTGGACAGTAAAAATTACTTTTCTTTAAAGTTTTCTGCTTTCGGTTCACATTCTTAATGTTTCCAGTTAAAGTTTTTGTCACCAATAAAAACAATAAAACTATAAAATCCACCATTATCCAACCAGACAAGCTCCCAAATTACATCTGCCTCCCTATAAATGCAATCGTAAACAATTTTCAATGAGATTTAATGGACCAAAGTTGTGGAATGCACGCATAGACCTGCTGAATCTCCTTACCAGTCAACGAAACAAGACTAAAAGACAGACTTTGAGCAAAATATGTTGAATAATCTCACCTTTTAATTTTTAATTCAGATACCCAATCATGTAGAATGAGGTAAAAGATATATATATATATATATATATATATACCGATCCATACTCATCAAACACACTTCTGATCATGCTTTGTCAACATTTATTAACGAACATTGGTATAATGCACAATAAATCTTTTTTTTTTTTTAAATCTAGAACAATCGACTGCTTTACATGACGACCGTCACTCCCTCTGTCTTTATGTTCATTAAAAAAGAACGCCTCTTCCTCTTTCATCAGTTAAGTGCGGGGAGGGCATCTCTTTTCATAATTTATTGGATTTATCCATAGTAAACACTCGCTCTGGATGATAATTATTCCTTTCAGTTACCACGATATTTTCCAGTCGCTTCTGAGTCAGCTGATGCCATTTCTCCATGCAGGCTGATGTGTGTGCATGCACATCTGTGTGTGTATCTGTAGATGGGCTGGTGTGCTCTGCTACCCCCCATCTGGGAGATTCCAGCAGCACCTTCGGGAGCAAAAGTTTTTGGAGTTTGGCTTCTTTTTTTACATTTGTCTATGATGGTCCATCTAGGGCTGTATGGCATGTAATAAACACACATGCATTAGTCTATGATTTTTTCTAGTCTGTAAAAAAATACATCAATATATGATTTTTTGAGTGTTAAACACACATCTATTAGTCTTTGATTTATTAGCATGTAAAAGCACAAATTCATTAATCGATCTTTTTTTTAACCATGTTTTAAAAACACTTGTGCATTAGTGCATGATTTTTTTAGCATGTAAAATATAGAAAGTATTAGTACATCACATATTAGCATGTAAAAACACATCAGTCCATGATTTTTTAGCATCTAAAACATAGATAAGTTAGTCCATTTATTAGCATGTGAAAACACACAGAGATTAGAAAATTATGTTTTGGCATGTAAAACATAAATTCATTAGGCTGTCTTTTTTTTTTTTTTTACCATTTATTAAAAACACTCATGCATTAGTCTATGATTTTAGCATGTAAAATAGAGATACGTTTGCACATAATTAGTTAGCATGTAAAAACACATACATAAGTCCGTGATTTTTTAGCATTTAAAAAAACATAAATTAGTCCATGATTTTTTTTAGTGTGTAACGACAAACATACTTAGTCTTTGATTTATGATCTTGTAGAACATAGGTAAGTTAGTCCATCATTTATAAGCATGTGAAAACACACATACATTAGTGCATGTTGTTTTGCATGTAAAACACATATGCATCAGTGATTAGTCCATCATTTATTAGCATGTAAAAAACATATACATTTCTATATGATATATCAGCAAGTAAAAACACACATGCATAAGTCTTTGATGTTTTAGCCTGTGAAACAAACATATATTAGTCCATCATTTAATCGCACGTACAACAGACATGAATTCCATGAATTCAATGAAGTCCATGAATTTTTAGTATGCAAAAATACCCATACATTGGTCTAGGGGTGTCTAAAGTCTGGTTTTCCAGAAATTACCTGGATCAGGCATTTGTCCATGAAGGAGGTTCAATGGCAGGTTGGTTTGGAAAATATGTAGGACCCCCGTCCCCGAGGACTGACTTTGGACACCCCTCCTTCAGTCCATGATTTTTGTGTGTAAAAACACACATACATTAATACATTAGTCTTTGATTTATTAGCATTTAAAAACACATGTACATTACATTTCTATTAAAAAAAAAAGTCCTTTGTTTGCATTTGCTAAAAGATGTACACTTGATGTGAGCCAGACCAGAACTTGATGTGATGAGACCAAGCAAGCAGTAAAAAAAAGTTTTAAAAAATGATTAAGTAGCTGAAATGCAGAGATAATGGTTTCATACAGCATGAAGTCATGCCAGATCGGATGATCATCAGCAGACCTGTAAGACCTCCAGCTAGTAAGAAAACAGAACCAGTCCTTTTGAAAACAGACTATGAAAATCTATAAATGATTGAACTTTCTATGACTTTTGTTTTTGCCATTTGAACTATATTTGTGCATTTATTTGTCCATGTCTAAAGGCATGCCCAGCGCTCTGCATTTGTCTCTGCAAACTTTACAGGAAAGTTTAAGTGCCTTCACTTAAATTTATGCTTTTTCTCCTCTTTCTTTGTTATCAACTCTGTACTTGCAGTAGTGGTGCTCCTGCTCTCTTGTGTTGACAAGAAATGTATATATTAAAGGAGGTTTTCAAATATCTGATGCTCTCTAGTGGGGCAAATCTTTGACTTCCAGATTGAAGCACATTTAAAAACAAAAGTATCAGCCAGGACTTTTTCCACGAGCAAATTGTTCTTCTACTTTCTCTAACTGATGACAATTACATTAGCCAGAATTTGTTTGAATGTTAATAACTTACTTTCACCTCTTTTTTGATTGACAGGTGACTGTTGAATGTATGTTGAAACTTCAATAATTAATCTTAATGGTGTGTTTATCTGACCTATTAGACCACTTCTTTAAATCTAATTATATTCAGTCAAGATGAGAAAAATCAAGTACAAGGAAAAAGAAAAATGTTGAACAGTTTGGACAATAAACACATTTATTTCTCTTTTTTTCTATATTAATATTACTTTGGTGAGAATCCAGATTTTCATAGATAATAATGGAACTTGTTTTGTTTAGGGAAACACAAAATAACACCTTTATTTCCTTTTTAAAGAAAAATTTGTACACAAAAAATATTATTTTTTTCCATTTGTTTATTCTTTGCAGGACAAAACCTCGAATTCTATAGATTTCTAAAAAACCAGCAGTGGAAAGGGTGAACATGTGTTTTGCGTGGTAAAGTAATCCGAAGGGTCCATGTAATTGAAACAGTGTGTGATGCCTTTGTGCTGCTGGATGGTTGCTCACATCAATGAAAAAGCCAGAGATCTATTTTTAGAGCTTGAAGTTCGGGATGATCTAAAGCTTTTTGCTCCACAGCATCACAGGGGAATGTTCACATGATTAACATTCAGTGTCAACACACAGAGAAGAACAATATACACACACGTGCACGGGCAAATAAACCCTGTCAGCAAAAAGAAATGTAGCTTTTTCATTTCGATCATATCTGCATATTTCCTCTTTATTTACATAGTAAAACATGTCGATGATGCCTCACATATGGGACACATCTTGATGATATTAACCACTCGCCATAACCACCGACTCAGTCTCCATTACTCTCCCATTACCTGCCATACCAAACAAAACAGAGTCTATAAAACAAGCAGTTTGATTTTTTTTATGACAAAAAACCTTGATTTCACATCGTCTTTTTCTGTTAAACTGCCCGTGTGGAATCTATATTTACACTCGGGAGTGTTTTTTTTTTTTTTTTTTTTTTTTTTGTCTTTTCATCATTGTAGGAGCAGCAGTTTTTATGTAGTGTATATCCTGTCAATTACATGTTCAAAGCCAAACACAGTAGTATTTAGCTTTGAACATGTAAAAACAAGGCTCTCTTTTGAAACCAGAAACTTCAAGGGGCTTGGTTTTAATTAAATCCCCCAGTAGGAAAAAGTTCAGTCACAATAAAGCCTTAAAAAAAAAACTGTTTTATTGGAATTTAACTTTTCCCTATTTTGCACACTTTGTGAGTGGATTAGAGACACATATGACCTGAAATGAGTTCATTTAAAGTCAAATTGAACAATAACAATTTTATGGTTCTGGATTCAAACTCGCAATGACTTTGATCTAATAGTGTTTTTTTAAATTTTGGAGATTACCAAGTTAATTTTGATCTATACAAGACAATAGTATCTGAGTCAAATTTGGTTTAAAATTTCCAAATTCGACTGTGAAAATCTGTTTAATGATCAAAAAATAATATGGAAAAAACAAGTAAAATTTACATTATCATCTTTAACTCTTGGGCTATGTCTGAATTCTTTCACTACTCACAACATAGTGCACCATATAGTACTTTAACTAACTTTGAAGTGCTGTCCAAATCTACATTCAAAATCAAGTGCTCTATAAATTTCCCAGAAGTCTCTGTGTGCGTCGATGCTCACTAGTTTGGCAAATATAGACCACAATGCATTGCGTTTGAACAATTTCTGTGAAAAAGAAAACGTATATCTAACTTTAAATTGACCATTCCATGGGTCTTGATAGTCCTGCACTAGATAGTTTATAAGTAGTTAGGTAGTAGTTCATTACTTAATTCAGATTACTTGCATTTCAATTTTTTTCTTATTTTCCAGCTATTCTACCTCTTCTACCTCTTTTACTCATGAGCAAGCCAACATTTCACAAAATAGCCACAAATAGTATGCATAACTAAATAATAATACATTTTTAAAGCTGTTCATACGTGCTTAAATGGAAACTTAAGCCTTTTTAGATAAAGCTGAAGCTGATATCCTGGAAGGAAAGGAAGACGGACACAAACAAAGTTCTTCCTCCTTAGTCGCTCCTTAGTTTTTATCACAGTCAGGCTTGAAAATCTCAGCTCACACAGAAATGTCACGGAAAATGGAAGCGATGATAAATTGCTTTGCTGGCCAGAATGGGAAACACCTCAACAGGAGTCGACCAAAAATCCGTCCAATGGAGGATCAACAGAGTTTAGCTTTAAATCCCCATATTGGTTCAGTTCAAAGAGTTCCTCTAACTCCTGTAAAGTTGTGAAACTGAGCTGTACAAGAGACATAAAAAGACAGAGTTTTGAACATGTGCCTCACAGTACAGAAGTGTTGACAAGCTGCTCACTCATTAGGTGGAAACATCTCAAGAGTGCATTTCTACACGGTATTGTCAGAGCTGCGCCTTCAAATGGAATCCATGTTTTTGTGCTTGGAAGCAGGTTTTTATTTCTGTCTTAAGTGATGACCAAAGAGAAGCAGATGGAACAGACATATAACTCTTGAAACAAAAGAAAAGACTGGAATAGGGAAGGTGCATGAGGGGAGTGGAAGAGCTGGTCCAAAGCAAGGGATGTCATTTATTTTCTACCCATTCACGCTTAGTATTTTCCAAAGACTCATTTTTATTTTAAATGTTTTTATTATTGGATAATTTCTAATGGTACATCTGATGATTAAGTGTGCATTGGAAGTAATAATAATGTACTCCTTCTCAACATACAGATAATAACAAACACTCCAATAAAAATGGTGTTTTGGGTGTTTTGAACTTGTAGTTACTCATGATGGAGGATATAGTTACAGAAAATTTAGCTTAAAATGGCATTTCCGAGTATTTCTCTATTCAAATCAGTTAAAACAGGAGGAAAGGAAAAATGCAGTTTGGAAAAGATCTTAAAACTATCACAGTTTTGTGTAAATTTTGACTGAATGTGGCAAAATTACAACTAAAAAAAACATAAGAATGGGAAGTTTAACATGTTACTCTTAAATCATTGTACTTGTGCAAAATGTTGTCAAATAAAACTAAAAACATTATAGGATCGGCATTTAAAAAAGATTTCCAACTGTACAAGGCAAACAGACAACCTATGAAGTAATCTGATTACAATGAAAGAAATTTGATTACACAAAGTAATTAAGATAGATCGATAGTTACAGATTACCTGTAAAGAAATCAGATAACCTATAAAGTTACTATAGACTAAAAGTTATTTATAATAATGTGATTACAGGGAAAGTAATTTGATTACACATAAAGTAATCCTTGAAGATTAATAGCAACAAGATTACCTGTAAAGAAATCCGACAACCTGTGAAGTTACTATACACTAAAAGTTATCTGAATTCAAGTCAATTTTATTTATATAACCCAATATCACCAAGGAATTGCCTCATTGGTCTTCTTGCCAGTAATTTTACAGTTATCTGAAGTAATCTGATTACAGGGAAAGTAATTTGATTTCACAGAAAGTAATCAAGATAGATCGATAGTGATAAGATCAACCGTAAAGAAATCAGACAAGCTTTGAAGTTACTATACACTAACAGTTATCTGAAGTAATCTGATTACAGGGAAAGTAATTTAATTTCACAGAAAGTAATCAAGATAGATTGATAGTGATAAGATCAACTGTAAAGAAATCAGACAACCCGTGAAGTTACTATACACTAACAGTTATCTGAAGTAATCTGATCACAGGGGAAAGTAATTTGATTACACAGAAAGTAATCAAGATAGATTGATAGCTACAACATTACCTGTTCAGAAATCTGACAATGTATAAAGTTACTATACACTTAAAGTTATCTTAAATTGATTACAGGGAAAGTAATTTGACTACACGTAAAGTAATCAAGATAGATAGTAACCAGATTACCTGTGAATAAATTAGACAACCTGTAAAGTTACTGTACACTAAATGTTATTTTATTTATAAAAGTAATCTAATCATTTTATATGTTTTTGTTTAATTTTTTATTCCACATTTGAGGTTAATTTATTGTATTTATAATAAGGTTTGATTAAATCGGTACTTTCATGTTATTTATGGGCAGATGATTAAAGAAATCTTGATGAGTTGACTGACAGAAGACGTAAGGAGATACTTTACTGGAGCCAAATTCACAGCAAGCTGGTATGCCAAAAAAGAAACAAAGATCTGAGTGTCAAAGGGTATCTTTTAAATATTTCAAACAGTGAAAGGACTACATTTATTGTGGATCTAAAGATAAATTCAGCACAGCTTTGTCTTTATCAGACCGACCTTTAAGTCATAAAATGAGGATTGCTGTCTTTCCAAGGGGAAAATCTGTTCTTCTGCTCAGGTGAAGGAAGTTTCTTTATATGTTAGAGCTTAAAGAACACAGTATTGTTGTTTCAAGTTCCATATAAATCATTTACTAAACCACCCAGAAGGCATGCTTGTGTTACAGTTACAGATTATTTTTGGCCAAATCCTGAGTAAAAATGTTTTCAGCTTTTAAGAGAAAGAGGTGAGCTAAACTGAAAGTTTGAAACTCGAAAGAGAAAAATAAAAGGTCTGCTTTCTTTTATGTAATGATGTGGATCGTGAGGTCCAGACTTTTCTTCAGTAGCGGCCACAGAAACGGTTTAATGAACACAATCAAGAGCAAAGACATCGGCTGCTATAAATCTTATTGACAGTCTGTCTGATCCTGCTCAGTGTGCATGGACCCGAACCGGTCGAATGTGACTGATTATCACTCGGGCTATTTTCATTCTGTGAGGTTATGTCCAAGGAAAACCATATTTAGTCCAGCATGAAGAGAATCTGAGGAATTCTGTGTGGTTAAGCATCACAATAAGGAAAGAGTCTGGCTTCCTGCTGTAACCTGACCATGGCAGCTTCTGTGAATGAATGGACCCCCTGCATACATGAAAAAGGAGATTAATGGATGATTCTTGGTAGCCAAATGCCCTGAAATAGTTAATAAAATAAGTATTATTGGGAAAATATTATTTTTATACTTGAATACCCTCATTTGTTAGGGGTTATTTACTAATGTGATGTAATTGTCTGTATCAGATCTATTTGACCCTTCTAAATAAGAGATCTTATTTTGGGCCAAACACATGTAATCTTGCTTTTGAAATTACTTAAAAATTTTCAGTAAACCAAATTAAAAAACCTTGTTGACACTTGCACTTTTCCACACATCTGAGGAAATATGATTCCTTTTTTGGACGCTATATATGAAGCAAATTTGGCATTTATTATTCTTAGCATAAGTGAATATTTTATTTCAACTTCAGTGTACATACATTTTTTTTATATTTAGTGGCAAATTCTCATTGTGAAAATAAATTGTTTTTATCCTAAAGTGTGATAACTCTTCAAGTTTGAAAAAAAATTACATTTTTTGCCTTCTAACCCCAAATAAAATTGTGGTTTTTGACATTCTTGTGGCATTTTTCTCATGATAAATTACATATTTACGAGAATTGAAGCTTAAAGTGGCATTTCTGACTATTTCTCATTGTATTCAAATTAAAGTGAATCAGTAAAATGCCATTGAAAAAAGCTCAGTTGTTACATAGAAACTGCGATGGCCTGTTCTATTCTGATACATCACATGTCTGACACACATTGTAAAGAAAAGGGAATGATTTGATTTGTTTTTGATAAAAAGCGCACGTTTTATTTATTTCCAGGCTTTGTTAGTTTTGTCCAGCAGCATGTTCACATTTGTTAAATCTTAACAGTTTATATTTTGTATCAATCAGGATTTTAGGATTTTAGGATTTTTATAAATGTTATTTTTCATATAAAATGACGTAAAGGTATAGAAAAAAAGAGTGTTTTTTTTTTTTTTTAAGGTTTGGCTTACTTGTATAATTCTAACAAAATATATTTTATGAAGAGTAAAACATTGGAATGTATTTAAGGTTTAACCCTTCCGCTCTCCTTGGGGTCCAGATGGCTCCAACCACATATTGTTATGCGATTTCTTCCATGACAAATGTGGACGAAGTGGGACAGGTTTTTACGTCTGCCATGGACATTAGTGAAACTCGAAAATCGGTGAAAAAAAAAAGTTCAGCGCACTGTCCTGTGGTGTCCAGATGACCCCACTTTTAATGTAAACAAGCTAAGGAGAGCGGAAGGGTTAAGTTGATTTATTCTGGAATTATATTCCTGCCTGTTTTTAGTCATATTTATTTCACGAAGTTACGTTTCTAAAGTTGTAAACATTTGGTTTTAGTGAGTTCAATAACTGTTTATCCTGTTCGACCTAAGATGTGTTTTGGATTTTGGGCTCCTGTGCGGTTGAGTTTAACACCTCTTGAAAACAAATAGATCCATTAACGTCTTCAGGTTCCTCGTTCGAGCTTCAAGCTGGTTCAGAACTGTATGGCTGGGTGGGTCCAAAAGTGCTCGCCATGTTTGTTGTGCCATCTATGTTAGTTGGGGAATGTGAGGGGCTGTAAGCTAGTGGGAGAGAGTCCAAACTAAGGGACGATGGGAAATAAGTGACAGCTTACTTCTGCTCACAACTGAGTTTTGAGTTTTGATGAACTTGTGCCGCTCTGTAGAAATAATGTCTGAGATAAAGACAAAGATTTAGTCATAAAAACACTAATGGGAATGCTTTAACAATGCATTAAAATATAATTTTTCTTTTTCTACTCTCATTTGGAGGCTATGCTTGAATATTTTAAAACTGTAGCCGAGCTTATGTATGATTCACTCTCAGTATGTTTGCATTTAAATGGCACATGTCAAATGTCTGCATAAATGTGACATTTGTTTTAAAATACTGTTTTAATGTTTTCCTTTATTACATTCAAGCTTTTCTGTACATCACTATGATGACTTTTGCTTTTTTTTTTATGTTTTATGCTGCATACTGACTGGTTAGGCCGAGTATAGTAGACTACCTCTCTCCCAAACAATAGAAGATATGCTGAAGGAAGCTTCTGTCCCAAATGTTGACGCTACAAACGGGACAGGCCTTGAGAAAAGGAAGAGCAAGTAGTGGATGAGATGAAAAATGTCAGGCTACATTTGAAATATCTCATCCTTTCCAGCTTCCTTATTCAAAACAAAGCAAACAATCCCGGTTTAAAATGGTGCTTGACTTCTTCCCAAACCATAACAACGTGGTCAACTGTGCTTATGCGGGTTACTGCGCGGATAAAAATAACCCGCCTGCTGACTGAGAAATTTTGACCAAACGCAGCCTGTCGGGGAAGTTATTTTTGTTTTACATGATATTGAGATGTATTTTCCCACACGGTTAAAAGTGCCTCTGGATGACATGTGGTTGTTTTACAGTCTGCAGCTCACAAAAGGATTCAGGAAGAGGATGCCTGAGGGTTTGACCAAAGGATATGAAGCCAGGAAAGAGCAAATGATAAGCTTACAGAGAGGAAAAAAATAGGATTAAACATTAACGTCACAGGACGTCCAGCGCACCGCACCGACTTCTGCTGCAGCAAATTAAAAAAAAGTGCTTGTTTTTTATGCTGCTTTTCCAAATAGCATCAAAGCCAACAATAAAAAAAGTAAAAAAATGCAAGATTTCAGTGGGTTGTTTTATAGATTTGCCCCACAAAAACACTAAAAGGTTTTAAGAGCCACTGCAGCTTTCCAAAACTGCCTTTTCCCTCCCAAGTGCATGTTTGAATTGACTCCAATTGCATCAGTAAGTTTAAAGTCCATCTTACTTGTTCACTTGTTCACTGACAACCTAATCCCACATCTTTTTAAGAAATACCATGGAAATGACACACAGTCATTGAACCTGTTCACAGTTTGATTCTTATTTTTAGGTGTGGACGCCACATCCAGCAACCGAGAAGCAAACTGAGTCACCGGGAAAAAATGTCTGAAGGCTGAGTCAGACTGGAGCTGGGTGGGAGTCGGTCTGTTAATAATTCCCTTTAAAAGGAAAACAAAAACACAACAAAACATCAGCGAAGAACAATGAGAGTTTTGATAGAGTCCAGTTGTTGTTAAGTAATATTCCCTCTGGTCCCCAAAACTTCTATTGCAAGATAGGGTGACGTGCAGCTGTCCAGTCATCTCCATACATCCATTTCTGATCATTGTGTTGCTGGAGCCTGTCCTGGCTGCTTTTGGGCGAAGGTAGACATGTTTCCAGACTATTGCATCACGCACTTTAGAATAACCAATTATCATAAAGCGTGTTTTTGGGGTGTGGGAGGAAGTTGGAGAGTCCAGAGCAAAAACCAGAACCTTCTGACTGTGTGCCACCGTGCAGCCCTTGTCCAGTCAGAATTCAAGCCCATTTTATCTTCTCAGTGGGAACACAAAAGGTTGACCAAAGGCAGCTTCAAAAACTTCAGACTACAGCCACATATCCCAAAATGTCACCGAGCTGCAAACTAAATGCACGTTTTTCAGTAAATTCGGGAGGTGGCTGTGCGGCGGCATTTATATTAGGGCGGGGGCAATTACATTTCTACGAAAAATCTTACAGTTTAAGACGAATGGTTGATTTTTTTTTACATCGGTCAGTGGCAGCCCGGGCACATTAGTGGCAGGAGGGCAGCAGCAGGATAACTGACTGATGGGAGGGTCTCCAAAGTCCCCAAAAAAGGTCTAACAATCAGCCGGTTTCAGTCTGCCACCCTCCGTCATGAAGGAAGTTAGCTCTGTTGCAAAGAGTCAGCAAGATCCAAATCTGCTCAGGAAAACACAGAGGCTCGGCTACAGCAGCTGCAGCTGGCAGAGAGGTTTTCCTGAACAGCGGTACCTGCTGGAAAACCTCACAGCTCAGCATTTTGTTCACCTGGTATGAGCGGAACCACGGCAGTAAAGTCTTAACTGATGCAACAAGCTTCCACAGGTTTTTGAACCCTTTTGGACCCATGAAGTTAGAATGGTTTTCAAGTGAAAGCAAGCACACATCCAGAGGTCTACACAGTCTGGACTCCGTTGTGGTTTCGGATCCTCTGTTCACTTTTTTTGTTCCCGTGTGGACACAGCTGAAGCACTCAAAGCTAAAAAGCTGCCTGTAATCTCTGGCTGGACTGCGTATCCCGCAATAGGCCTGCCGTTGTTTGCATTGCAGACGCCTCAGTGACTTTGAATCTAATGTAGCTTGACGTCTGAATGTGTGTTTCTGTGTGTGTTTGCTCTTGTCTCAGGGTGGCCAAATGAACTGTTTCGCCTGAGGACCAAAGATCACAGGCCTCGATCCGACGGGGGCGCCAGATCTGCTGCTTTCCTTCACATTATGAGCTGAGACCGACTGCTTCATCTGGGATTTTTACTTGATGGTAAGATCCATTCTTCATCTGCGCTCCCCTTTTTGTTGACTTCTTCTTTTTATAGTGTTGTGAAGTTCATTAGCTGAGCATATGGTTTCCACATGCACTTTTGTGGTTGAGGATTTCTCAATCGGAAAGAAATTAGCACAAATGATTTAGGTGTTGTCATATTGTGATAGGGATCGAGAAATGAGGGTATTAGTGGGAGCCTGAGCTGGAGGTAAATGCAAACAAAAACATGTGGTTTGTGCAATTGGAAGGCATCCACTCGCTCCGTGCAAAGACGTCCTGACATGTGGTTTGACTTAGAGAGCGTTGCACATAGGTTGGAGTGGGAGGGCTTTTGAGTTCGTCATCATTTCACAAGAAGAGAATGTTTTTTTTCCACTTCCAGCCACAACACAAAGCACATGTTAAAGAGTAGCGGTGCCAACATAAGTTCAAAGTCTATACATCTTTGATGTGGCGTATTTTCTGCTGCTGCTCTCATGTTGCAGTATTGTGATGGAATTAAATCCAGAGAAAATTGCAAAAACGTCAAGGAAGAATCTGCATGAAAGTGAAAATAAGGTGAAAGAAGAGTAGAGCTTGAAAGTTTAATCAAGGAAATCCAGACTTACAACCGCAACACAACACGGGCCTTCAGCCTCCTGACAGGAAGAGAGGAGCTCTTGAATGTCAGGGAAAAACATTCAAACCAAACAACGCACCGGCCTCTTCCTCTGGGCTGCACAAATTGATGTGGGAGTCCCATCGGACAGGAAGGAGTCCTTCGTGGCCACTTGAGGAGCTGACTCTTGACCTCATTTATGGAGGGCTGTCATGCCTCAGAGAGAATAACAGAGGCGGAGAGCCATGTGCCAATTGCATTACGAGGACACTGCCAGGAGCCAGGAGCAGAGGAAGATTCAGACCGGCTTTTGTTCAAAACTTGGAGGGTTGCTGCCACCCACCTGAAGGAGTCGGTGGGTTTGGGATTCAGTTGCTGCACACACAAAAAATAGTATTTGAAAAAGTAAAAGGGTAAATAATTCTGACTTCAAATAGGGGCGACATTTACTGAGAAGTTGTTTATATTTGACAGAAAAATCCATGTGTTTTTTTCAGGTGAGAGAAAGAAAAGAACCATGGATGTGAAGAAAAAAGAAATGGACCTTTTGAGCAACAGCATTGCTGCCATGGCACATATCAAAGGTGAGTTTACAGAATTTTGTAGACTCTCTTGAATGAAAACAGTGTTTTTTGTGTTCTTGTGGCATTTTTTTAAAAATGAAAAATGAAGAAAATTAAGCTCAAAGGGTAACCAAACACTGGATCAACTTTTTTGGGGGCTTTTTACCTCTATGAGGCTTTAAAAAGTCTGTTGGTCGATGCCACATTTTTGACAATTTAAAATAAACTTTTTCAATTCCTGAAATTGTAGTATAAAAAGAACATCTGTGTGCCCCCTACAGGTCATTTTTTTTTTTTTACTAAAAATGACATAACCCTAATAAAAGAGCCCTCTGAATACATTATTTCTAGATCAAAAGATTATGGGAGTGGGTCTTTAAAAAAGTTTTCATCATCAGAGTCTTCCCGCCTAAAACTATCAACTCTTTTTGTTGTTTCTTAGCAAACCCAGAGAGCTTTGGCCTTTACTTCGTTCTGGGAGTGTGCTTCGGCCTGGTGCTCACCCTCTGTCTGCTGGTCATCCGGATCTCCTGCAAGCCACGGACCAACATCAGCCCCTCAACACCTGAGAAGAAGCAGCTGAAAAGTCCAAACGAGGATGAAGAGGACAGCGAGGACGAGGAAGAAGAGGAGGAAGACGGCGACGAGCTGGAGGTGCAGATCCCGCTGCCCAGCACTGAGATCCCCGTCGGTAACCACGTGGGTCAGCCGGACGGGAGCCTGAGCGTGAATGTGTTTACGTCAGCCGAGGAGCTGGAACGGGCCCAGCGGCTGGAGGAGAGAGAACGGATCATCCGGGAGATCTGGAGGAACGGCCAGCCGGACATTCTCGGGACGGGAACGGGGACCATTGGAAGAGTGCACTACTATTAAGAGTGGAGCGGAAACACTGTGGAGGAGCTACAAAGACCACTTGGGGGGACGCTTGATCCCTTTGAAGAAGAGTCACGTGTGGAATAGGAAAAGTCACGGTCCCACGTTTGATGAACTTGGCTCTGATAGAGCTAAACTGAGATATTGCACTTCCTGCGGAGCATCCTATGTTATGAATTGACTTTGTGTAATTAACCCAGAAGTCTTACTGGTAATGTTGTCTTCTGTTGACATGTTTTGAATGTGGGAGTGGAAGGACTCTTGGGGATAACTCAGCTTTAACAATAAATGGTGCTTCCTATTTTCTCGCTTTTGTGAGTAAGACGTATTTTTGTTGGAAAAAAATATGCCTCACAGCAACAAGTCCCTGGTTCAAATCCCAGCTGGGGGATCAGAAACACCAGCTAGGACCTTTCATTGTGGAGTTTGCATGTTCTCCCTGTGCATGCATGGCTTCCTCCTACCGTCCAAATGCATGTTTCATAGGTTAATTAGTTACTCTAAAATTCCCCCTTGGCATGAATGTGAGAGTGGTGACAAACTGGTGACCTGTCCATGGTGAACCCTGTCTTCGCCCGTCAGCACTCTGGCATCACCGCGACCCCAAAAGGGACAAAGTGGTTAAGGAAATTGAATAGCTGATGATTACTTTTTTTGTTCCAACAAAAATAATGTATTCCGAGGGGTCTTTTATTAGGATTATGTCATTTTTAGTCCAAAAACAAAAAACAGTTGTTTTCTAGGATACAGCCTCTGCAGAGCAGCAATAGTGCAGAAGAAGTTCACCTCTTAGTTGTGGGTTGGACTGTTTGTGCGGAGCAACACCACCGCTGTTCCCTTCCCTTTAGATGAGAGCTTTCTGTTTACACACTCTCTCACTAGCTTGGAGACTAACTGGTACTAAAAAAAAAAAAACTATCGAGCCAAACAGTTTTGATCCAGATGCCAGCTGGGGCCCGTTTCAAGAAGCAGGTTTTGTTGGAACTCTGAGTTAGCGAACTCCACATTCAGCAAAACTCTGAGTTTTCGGTTTCAGAAAGAGAGATAACTCAAACCCGTGAAAGTGGGTGAAACCAAGCCCGTTTCAAGAAGCGGGTTAAGCTGAACTCAGAATCAATCACTGTGGCAACTGAGTCTGTGAACGAAACCTGGTCTGGAGCAGGTTTTCTTCAGGAAACTTAGAGTTCTCTGCGGTCTCCGCCCCTTTTTAAAGTGAAAGATGTTCAAATCTGAGTTCTTCATTAATATTTAGAGAACATTCACATTAGAGACGTCACAATTCCACCAGCAGAAACCAAAATGACATGTCCATTCATAGAGGATCCCGTAGAGAGGAGGCTGGATTAATCCAGAGGAAATGTTATTTATGTCTGGAGAGGATTTGAGGACACGAGTCGATTGATGCAGTTTCCCCGATTCATTTTTATTTGAGCGACATTATAAATAGTGAGTTATTCCAGGGATTTGCTATTGATAATAAGGAGTTTTATTTTCATCATTTGAAACCCTTAAAAATCGAAATAATTAAATCTCAGACACTGCTAGGGGTTTTCAACTTGTATAATAGATCATTCACAGAACAAGTATTAGCTCAGTTGTTAGTGACGCTGCCTCTGCTTCTGATGTCTCAAGTTCAAATCCCAACCCCGGCACGTCGCGTTCACATAATAAAGAAACACATTTCAGCTAAAATATTTTAAGTCTTCAGAATTAAATTTAGATAAATGCTTATTTTTAACACATCTCAGGCAGCTACAGTGTTTCTTTTTAGCGTACAGTGATATCCGTGTGTGTATGTGTGTTTTTATGAAAAACAAAAAAACTGTTGTTTTCTAGGACACAGTTTTTCTAACAAATACCCCCGTTTACAACTTCTAAAATGAATTTGACATTGTCCACACTTTAAAATTACATTTCAGCGTATTTCTTTTCTGTATATTCCAAATTGTTGTGAATCAGGAGTAGACAAAAAAAATGCAGTTTGGAAAAGGGGGTATTTGTTATGTAGAAAACAGAATGTGGCGCCCCCAGCTTTTTGCTCTTCTCCATTCTGATGCATCACTTGAAAAATAGTTAAATTCATGTTTTTATGAAAAACAAAAAAACTGTTCTTTTCTAGGACAAAGTTTTTCTAGAAACAGTTTTGATCCAGATGCCAGCTGGAGCGAGGAAAACAAAAACATATGAATTTAGCTATTTTTCAAGTGATGCATCAGTATGGAGAGGAGCAAAAAGCTGGGGGCGCCAGATTCTGTTTTCTACATAACAAATGCCCCGGTTTACAACTTCTAAATCGAGTTTGACATTGTCCACACTTTAAAATTACATTTCAGCGTATTTCTTTTCTGTATATTCCAAATTGTTGTGAATCAGGAGTCGACGAAAAAAATTGCTGTTTGGAAAAGGGGGTATTTGTTATGTAGAAAACAATTCAATTCAATTCAATTTTATTTATATAGCCCAAAATCACAAAGAATTTTGTCTCATTGGGGTTCATGCAGGTAATTTTACAGTTGCAAAAAATAGTAATGAAACATGAAAGAAAGATCACTAAAGACTAAACAGAGTAAATAAACTGGTCATCCCTGCTCTTAGACCCTCCCTCTCGGTAAGGAAAAACTCCTAAAAAACCTGAATCAGGAAAAACGAAGAAACCTTAGGGATTCCCACATGAGGGAGAGATCCCATCCCAGGACGAACAGGCAATACCAGAACTGGTAAGGGAAAATGAGCTTCTAAAACTAAGTATTTGAATAGAGTTCATTCAGATAGAGCTGCAGATAGAGCTGAGGGACGAGTGGTGATGAAGTCCTCAGTCAGACGAAGCAGAAGTGCAGTCCACGGCCAGGAGCAGGAGCGTGGGGGATCCACCTGGGATCTGCAATCACTCCCGCTCCTCAGAGGGGAGTGAGAGAGAAAAACAACATGTGAATCGAACTGCACCAACAAAAGCATGGAGAACTTAATACAATAAATAATAAAGAGTAAGAGAGAGAGGAATAAATAAGAACAGAGAACAGAACCCCAGAGCTGATGTGGAGAACAACTATGATAGAAAATCGAGCAGAACGCCTGTCCAAAGAGGAATGTTTTAAGGCTAACTTTGAAGGTAGAAACTGTGCTGGCCTCTCTGACATGAGCTGGGAGCTTATTCCAGAGAACAGGGGCTTGATGGCTGAAGGTTCTACCTCCAACTGTACTTTTAGAGATTCTAGGAACTACAAGCAGTCCTGCATTTTGTGAACCAAGTGTTCTGATTGGTTGGTAAGGAACTAAGAGATCTTTAATATAGGATGGGGCCACACCATTCAGGGCCTTATAGGTTAACAGGAGGATTTTGAACTTAATCCTGGATTCAACTGGGAGCCAGTGGAGTGAAGCTAACACAGGAGTGATGTGTTCTCTTCTGCTAGTTCCTGCTAACAATCTGGCTGCTGCATTCTGAACAAGTTGAAAACTTTTTAAAGAACTTTTTGGGCAGGCTATTAGTAAAGAGTTACAGTAATGCAGTCTAGACGTAACAAATGCATGGATGAGTTTTTCAGCATCACTTTTAGATAACATATTTCTGATCCGAGCTACATTGCGAAGGTGAAAAAATGCTGTTTTACAAGCTTGTGATATGTGAGCCTTAAATGATAAGTCAGAATCTGGCGCCCCCAGCTTTTTGCTCCTCTCCATTCTGATGCATCACTTGAAAAATAGTTAAATTCATGTGTTTATGAAAAACAAAAAAACTGTTCTGTTCTAGGACACAGTTTTTCTATGAACAGTTTTGATCCAGATGCCAGCTGGAGCGAGGAAAACAAAAACATATGAATTTAGCTATTTTTCAAGTGATGCATCAGAATGGAGCGGAGCAGAAAGCTGGGGGCGCCAGATTCTGTTTTTTACATAACAAACACCCACGTTTACAACTTCTAAATTGAGTTTGACATTGTCCTTACTTAAAAATGACATTTCAGTGTATTTCTTTTCTGTATATTCCAAATTGTCGTGAATCAGGAGCAAACAAAAAAAAAAATGCTGTTTGGAAAAGGGGGTATTTGTTATGGAGAAAACAGATTGTGGCGCCCCCAGCTTTTTGCTCCTCTCCATACTGATGCATCACTTGAAAAATAGTTAAATTCATGTTTTTATGAAAAACAAAAAAACTGTTGTTTGCTAGGACACAGTTTTTCTAGGAAACAGTTTTGACCCAGATGCCAGCTGGAGCGAGGAAAACAAAAATATATGAATTTAGCTATTTTTCAAGTGATGCATCAGAATGGAGTAGAGCAAAAAGCTGGGGGCGCCAGATTCTGTTTTCTGCATAACAAACACCCACGTTTACAACTTCTAAATCGAGTTTGACATTGTCCACACTTTAAATTTACATTTCAGTGAATTTCTTTTCTGTATATTCCAAATTGTTGTGAATCAGGAGTAGACAAAAAAAAAAAAATGCTGTTTGGAAAAGGGGGTATTTGTTATGTAGAAAACAGATTGTGGCGCCCCCAGCTTTTTGCTCCTCTCCATACTGATGCATCACTTGAAAAATAGTTAAATTCAATTTTTTTCTGAAAAACAAAAAACTGTTGTTTGCTAGGACACAGTTTTTTCTATGAACAGTTTTTGATCCAGATGCCAGCTGGGCGAGGAAAACAAAAACATATGATTAGCTATTTTTCAAGTGATGCATCAGAATGAAAGCGGAGCAGAAAGCTGGGGGCGCCAGATTCTGTTTTCTATGCATAACAAATGCCCGGTTTACCAACTTCTAAAATCGAGTTTGACATTGTCCATACTTTAAAAATTACATTCAGCGTATTTCTTTCTGTATATTCCAAATTGTTGTGAATCAGGAGCACAAAAAAAAAAGCTGTTTGGAAAAGGGGTATTTGTTATGTAGAAAACAGATTGTGGCGCCCCCAGCTTTTTGCTCCTCTCCATACTGATGCATCACTTGAAAAATAGTTAAATTCATGTGTTTATGAAAAACAAAAAAACTGTTGTTTGCTAGGACACAGTTTTTCTATGAACAGTTTTGATCCAGATGCCAGCTGGAGCGAGGAAAACAAAAACATATGAATTTAGCTATTTTTCAAGTGATGCATCAGAATGGAGCGGAGCAGAAAGCTGGGGGCGCCAGATTCTGTTTTCTACATAACAAATGCCCCCGTTTACAACTTCTAAATCGAGTTTGACATTGTCCACACTTTAAAATGACATTTCAGCGTATTTCTTTTCTGTATATTCCAAATTGTTGTGAATCAGGAATAGACAAAAAAATGCTGTTTGGAAAAGGGGGTATTTGTTATGTAGAAAGCAGAATGTGGCAGCCCCAGCTTTTTGCTCCTCTCTATTCTGATGCATTACTTGAAAAATAGTTAAAATGTATCACACACACGGTCACATCTAGGAGGAAGCCAGTGTATCCAGGGTTAACCCACACATGCACAGGGAGAACATGCAAACCTCACAAAGAAAAATCCCCAGTCAGAGTTTCTGATGCCCCAGCTGGGATTTGAACTGGTGTCTTCATGCTGAGGGGCAAGAGCACTAATCACTGCGCCACCGTGCAACCAATAAACACCTACTTTGATGTTAAATTTACATTTCAGCATATTTCTTTTCTGTATATTCCAGATTGTTGTGAATCAGGAGTAGACCAAAAAAATGCTGTTTGGAAAAGGGGGTATTTGTTATGGAGAAAACAGATTGTGGCGCCCCCAGCTTTTTGCTCCTCTCCATACTGATGCATCACTTGAAAAATAGTTAAATTCGATTTTTTCTGAAAAAAAAAAAACTGTTGTTTTCTAGGACACAGTTTTTCTAGGAAACAGTTTTGATCCAGATGCCAGCTGGAGCGAGGAAAACAAAAACATATGAATTTAGCTATTTTTCAAGTGATGCATCAGAATGGAGCGGAGCAGAAAGCTGGGGGCGCCAGATTCTGTTTTCTACATAACAAATGCCCCCGTTTACAACTTCTAGATCGAGTTTGACATTGTCCACACTTTAAATTTACATTTCAGTGAATTTCTTTTCTGTATATTCCAAATTGTTGTGAATCAGGAATAGACAAAAAAATGCTGTTTGGAAAAGGGGGTATTTGTTATGTAGAAAACAGAATATGGCACCCCCAGCTTTTTGCTCCTCTCCATTCTGATGCATCACTTGAAAAATAGTTAAAATGTATCACACACACGATCACATCTAGGTAAGCATGTGGGAGGAAGCCAGTGTATCCAGGGTTAACACACACATGCACAGAGAGAACATGCAAACCTCACAAAGAAAAATCCCCAGTCAGAGTTTCTGATGCCCCAGCAGGGATTTGAACTGGTGTCTTCATGTTGAGGGGCAAGAGCACTAATCACTGCGCCACCGTGCAACCAATAAACACCTACTTTGATGTTAAATTTACATTTTAGCGTATTTCTTTTCTGTATATTCCAGATTGTTGTGACTCAGGAGTAGACCAAAAAAATGCTGTTTGGAAAAGGGGGTATTTGTTATGTAGAAAACAGATTGTGGCGCCCCCAGCTTTTTGCTCCTCTCCATACTGATGCATCACTTGAAAAATAGTTAAATTCAATTTTTTCTGAAAAACAAAAAACTGTTGTTTGCTAGGACACAGTTTTTCTAGGAAACAGTTTTGATCCAGATGCCAGCTGGAGCGAGGAAAACAAAAACATATGAATTTAGCTATTTTTCAAGTGATGCATCAGAATGGAGCGGAGCAGAAAGCTGGGGGCGCCAGATTCTGTTTTCTACATGACAAACACCCCCGTTTACAACTTCTAAATCGAGTTTGACATTGTCCACACTTAAAAATGACATTTCAGCGTATTTCTTTTCTGTATATTCCAAATTGTCGTGAATTAGGAGTAAACAAAAAAAAATGCTGTTTAGAAAAGGGGGTTTTTGTTATGAAGAAAACAGAATGTGGCGCCCCCAGCTTTTTGCTCCTCTCCATACTGATGCATCACTTGAAAAATAGTTAAATTCATGTTTTTATGAAAAACAAAAAAACTGTTGTTTGCTAGGACACAGTTTTTCTAGAAAACAGTTTTGATCCAGATGCCAGCTGGAGCGAGGAAAACAAAAACATATGAATTTAGCTATTTTTCAAGTGATGCATCAGAATGAAGCGGAGCAGAAAGCTGGGGGTGCCAGATTCTGTTTTCTACATAACAAATGCCCCCGTTTACAACTTCTAAATCGAGTTTGACATTGTCCATACTTTAAAATTACATTTCAGCGTATTTCTTTTCTGTATATTCCAAATTGTTGTGAATCAGGAGTAAACAAAAAAAAATTGCTGTTTGGAAAAGGGGGTATTTGTTATGGAGAAAACAGATTGTGGCGCCCCCAGCTTTTTGCTCCTCTCCATACTGATGCATCACTTGAAAAATAGTTAAATTCGATTTTTTCTGAAAAACAAAAAACTGTTGTTTTCTAGGACACAGTTTTTCTAGGAAACAGTTTTGATCCAGATGCCAGCTGGAGCGAGGAAAACAAAAACATATGAATTTAGCTATTTTTCAAGTGATGCATCAGAATGGAGCGGAGCAGAAAGCTGGGGGCGCCAGATTCTGTTTTCTACATAACAAATGCCCCCGTTTACAACTTCTAAATCGAATATGACATTGTCCAAACTTAAAAATTACATTTCAGTGTATTTCTTTTCTGTATATTCCAAATTGTTGTGAATCAGGAGCAAACAAAAAAAAATGCTGTTTGGAAAAGGGGGTATTTGTTATGTAGAAAACAGATTGTGGCGCCCCCAGCTTTTTGCTCCTCTCCATACTGATGCATCACTTGAAAAATAGTTAAATTCAATTTTTTCTGAAAAACAAAAAAACTGTTCTGTTCTAGGACACAGTTTTTCTATGAACAGTTTTGATCCAGATGCCAGCTGGAGCGAGGAAAACAAAAACATATGAATTTAGCTATTTTTCAAGTGATGCATCAGAATGGAGCGGAGCAGAAAGCTGGGGGCGCCAGATTCTGTTTTCTACATAACAAATGCCCCCGTTTACAACTTCTAAATCGAATATGAACTTGTCCACACTTTAAATTTACATTTCAGTGTATTTCTTTTCTGTATATTCCAAATTGTTGTGAATCAGGAGTAAACAAAAAATGCTGTTTGGAAAAGGGGGTATTTGTTATGTAGAAAACAGAATGTGACACCCCCAGCTTTTTGCTCCTCTCCATTCTGATGCATCACTTGAAAAATAGTTAAATTCATGTATCACACATACAGTCACATCTAGGTAAGCATGTGGGAAGAAGCCAGTGTTTCCAGGGTTAACACACACATGCACAGGGAGAACATGCAAACCTCACAAGAAAAATCCCCAGTCAGGGTTTCTGATGCCCTAGCTGGGATTTGAACCGGTGTTTTCATGCTGAGGGGCAAGAGCACTAATCACTGCACCACTGTGCAACCAGTAAACATCTAGTTTGATGTTAAATTTACATTTCAGCGTATTTCTTTTCTTTATATTCCAGATTGTTGTGAATCAGGAGTAGACAAAAAAATGCTGTTTGGAAAAGGGGGTATTTGTTATGTAGAAAACAGATTGTGGCGCCCCCAGCTTTTTGCTCCTCTCCATACTGATGCATCACTTGAAAAATAGTTAATTTCATGTTTTTCGAAAAACATAAAAACTGTTGTTTGCCAGGCCACAGTTTTTCTAGGAAACAGTTTTGATCCAGATGCCAGCTGGAGCGAGGAAAACAAAAAAATATGAATTTAGCTATTTTTCAAGTGATGCATCTGAATGGAGCGGAGCAGAAAGCTGGGGGTGCCAGATTCTGTTTTCTACATAACAAATGCCCCCGTTTACAACTTCTAAATCGAGTTTGACATTGTCCATACTTTAAAATTACATTTCAACGTATTTCTTTTCTGTATATTCCAAATTGTTGTGAATCAGGAGTAGACAAAAAAATGCTGTTTGGAAAAGGGGGTATTTGTTCTGTAGAAAACAGATTGTGGCGCCCCCAGCTTTTTGCTCCTCTCCATACTGATGCATCACTTGAAAAATAGTTAAATTCATGTTTTTATGAAAAACAAAAAAACTGTTCTTTTCTAGGACACAGTTTTTCTAGAAAATAGTTTTGATCCAGATGCCAGCTGGAGCGAGGAAAACAAAAACATATGAATTTAGCTATTTTTCAAGTGATGCATCAGAATGGAGTAGTGCAAAAAGCTGGGGGCGCCAGATTCTGTTTTCTACATAACAAATGCCTCCGTTTACAACTTCTAAATCGAGTTTGACATTGTCCACACTTTAAATTTACATTTCAGTGTATTTCTTTTCTGTATATTCCAAATTGTTGTGAATCAGGAATAGACAAAAAAATGCTGTTTGGAAAAGGGGGTATTTGTTATGTAGAAAAAAGAATGTGGCACCCCCAGCTTTTTGCTCCTCTCCATTCTGATGCATCACTTGAAAAATAGTTAAAATGTATCACACACACGGTCACATCTAGGAGGAAGCCAGTGTATCCAGGGTTAACCCACACATGCACAGGGAGAACATGCAAACCTCACAAAGAAGAATCCCCATTCAGAGTTTCTGATGCCCCAGCTGGGATTTGAACTGGTGTCTTCATGCTGAGGGGCAAGAGCACTAATCACTGCGCCACCATGCAACCAATAAACTCCTAGTTTGATGTTTAAAGCACATTTTTAGTTGAATTTTTGAAAATAGTTTCAGTTTTGTAGTTTTTTTAACATCATTGCTGCTTTTCTTCATTACTACCAAATAAAAAAAATAATTACGAACGTTCAACCTGCTTCATTTAACTTTGATTTCTCTCAATTAAACCTAAAATATCAAACATGATCCCAAAAATATTTTTTCGAAAATTAGAACAGTGTCAACTTCATTAACTCTATGAGAAAACTGGACCGAGTGAGTGTGACATCCATGACCTACCTTCTGCAGCCGGGTGACGTTAAGCAGTGATTGGTCTGAGTCATCATTTTTATAGAAACCACTTTTTCCAATCAAAAGGGATTTTGTTGGAAGTCCCCAACCCTGACAAGCGGCTCAGGAGAATCTGTCTGGCCATGTCCGAATTCCCAACCCACTCCTTAACTATTAAAACAACAAAGTGCTGGACATCATAGATGAAGTGAAAACCTAATCAATACGAGCATGTTATGATTATTTATGAATCCCCTGCATTCACATGATGAAGATGTTGATAGTTAAAAAAATAAATAACACATTTTTTGTTGCAAAAAATGCTCAAACCCAATGCATTCTGGTCTGTATTTCTAATGAGCATCGATGCCATAGACATAAATAAGATCGATGCACACTGGTTCTTCGCAGAGAATTCTGGGAAATGACATATAATCTAAAAAAACGTTAAATGTGAGACCTCCAACTTTTATTAAGGCAATTTTATAAACTTCAATAACTTGACCTGCAGAAAAAATAGGGAAAAAAATAGAAAAGCAAAAATATGATAAATGATTACTGAGTAATATCTGTTTATATCTCTATAGATTGGGATTTTCAGCTTCTTGGAGCTAGCAGATGCTTCCAATTTGGAAAGATAGAGTTACTTATAGTGTTATTTTTTACATTTACATTTATAATAAATTTTTTTGTACTTTCCTCAACCTTTAACTACTTCTACTTGAGGTGTAAAAAATAAAAAGAGAATCAGTTTACAGTAAAATTTAATTCCATTTCCCGTTTGGAGAAGAGCTTCAGCTCCGTGAAACCAGTTGACTCCACATGTCCCGATAGAAAAAGCTGCAGATGAATTTGGGCACGATGACACAACCAGTTTCAGAGGTGTGTCAAATGATAAGAAACCTTTGATTCTCACAACGCTCCTCCAGTAAATCCTCCTGGTTCCAGAAAGCTTTTAAACTGCCCCCAGAGAGATGCTAGTGGGATTTTACAGGGTGGATTTGTTTGTAGAGGAAGAGTCATCCCTGTTTAAGTCATCTTTATTGTACAAAGTGTTCTGAGGAAGCAGGCGAAGTTTACTCAGAAAAGCCTGGTAACAGAAGTTCAGATATAACCAAGTCCACTTTTGGAAACTTCTTTTGTTAACTAAAAAAATAGCCAGAAGATCCTTGATCCTTCTATGAGAAACGTTTCTTAAGCTCCTCTCTCTTTGGAATATCAAGTCACAAAATGACCTCTGAGCTACAATGACCTCACTTTCCACTGTTGTTTTTATTACTCCCCACAGATCCATCACAGTTGCTTCAAATTCTTCCAGTTACACTTCACTGTTCTGAGCTGTGACCTACAGAGTTAGATTTGCTCCGGGAGTCAAACATTTGTCAGCTGTTTATTATGCTTTCAAGGCCGTGGCCCAAACAACCCTCAACACAAAAAATACTCAAGAAGAAAAAGTTTGGATTTTGTTATTTTTCTACAGGACTGACAATCCTTCATTTGTGCAGCTTCATTTTCTTTGCCGTATTTCCTACAAGCTGTCCGATTATTCATCGCGAAGATTCCAGGGACATCGGAGGTGAGCTGCAGCTGTTGTCCAGATGGGCTCTGTCCTGCAAAACATGTGGGAACGTGCACGAACACAACGCCACTGTCCTGTCCTAGCACACACATCCTGTTATTGGGATGTTTTTTTGTTTTTTCCAAACAGTAAAAGCTTTAAGGAGTCTCTAAAACAAAATAAAAAAAAATAAGAACTTTCCCAACATTAAATGATGAGTCACTGGGTTTCTAAGGTCAGCTGGTTTTCCTGTATCCCTCATTTCAAAATGACCACAATCTTTATCATCTCATCAGTTTTATAAAACAAATTTTCTCATGCTCGGACAGTTGTGCTGTTCCCTATCAGTAAGTCAATTAATCTTTCCTTCCAGTGTCGGTCTTTGCTTTACATTTTTCTGAGAAAAACTGACATACAGCGCCACCCAGTGGATTTATTCAACATTACAACGTTTTTTTGTATCTGTAACGCATGAATCCCATAACTAACTGATCAATTCCAATCAGGAATCATATGAGGATGACTTTGCTGTGGAAAGGAGGATTTTAAAAAGATGGAGTTTGACCAAACAGCTGCACTGACAGTGGACGTGGAAAACATGGTCCACATGGACTTTTCCAGTCTTCCTCTATATCCGCCCCGGCTCTTCCAGATGTGGAATAAGATGATCTTTTAGACAGGGGACTTACCAAATGACTTGTAAGAGGTTTGGGGTTGCCAAGTCTGTCCAGTCTTCTCCCCAGCCAGCAAATCCAACTCTGTTCTCTGTCAATTAAATATTTCCTCAAAAAGTATTCTTTTTGAAGGTCTTTGACTTTCACTTTTTTTTTTTTTTTTTTTTTCCAGTTTTTTGATCGTTTCAGAAAATTAAATTTTTTTTAAACAATTCTAGGAGTAGGGCCATCCCTGGTTCAAATCACGGCAGGAACCTTTTATGCCCAGCTAGCAAGGCCAAATGGGGCCCATGTGCTTTAGAACTTTTAACACCGGAGCTCCACTGGTTTTTCCTTCAAAAATCTACTGGAATTATGTTGTGTTAATGCTTGAAAAGTTACAATATGTTAAAGATTTTGTGTTGAAGCGTCACCGGCAACACCTCAGGTATTAAAAGGTTAAAAGTGGGCCCCAATTGGGTTTGTTTGCAGTTTCTGTGGTGGCCTTACTTGTGTTTGCTCACTATCAGCTCTGAAACTCCCTTCCCTCTGATCTACGGAACATGGACTCACACCCTCAGTTTGCCAAAAACCTCAAAACTCACCTCTTTTGACTGGCATATCCACCCTAATTACTTGAATTTTTACTGCATTTTATATGTTTTATGACTGTCATATTTTTAAGTTGTATACTATGTTTTGTTTTTATCTGTAAGGCGACCTTGGGTGCCCAGAAAGGTGCCATATAAATAAAACTCATTATTATTATTTACGTAGCATAGCAAGCTGGCCCACTGAGTGCCCACTTAAGCCAATGTAAGAAAACACAGGTGGGGAAATTGTAGACAACCCCAATTGGGGCCCATTTTGAAACCATATGGGGTCCACTTGACCTTTCTGGCTCTCTGCAGGCACTCTGGCTTTGTCAAAAAACATGCTCCGAGTGTAATATTAGAATTCTGACTTCCGATTTTCTTTTTTCCACAGTAGAACTGATCTCAACATCAATCATGGTATGAGCATTGGGTAGTAGGATTAGCATGGTAACACCATATGGTAGCTCCAACTCGAAATTACTCCGAGGTGTGCATGTGAGAGAGTGTGTGGTCCTGCAACAGACTGGCAACTTGTTCAGGCTGTTCCCCCAAAAGTAGCTGGATAGGCTCCAGCATCCCAGTGACTCTAAAAGGGACTTAGCAGCTTCAGAAGATTGATGGATGGATGGATGTTTTATAAGCACTTTAAGAAATACAAGTTCAATATAACCCATCCATCAATTCTCCAGGGATGCTGGAGCCTATCCAGCTACTGTTGGGCAACCTATACACCATGGAAAGCTGTTGATTCTCACAGGCCATGATAACATTTTTAAAACTTGAAACAAATTAGAGAGAATATAGATTATTGATGACAAAAAGTGCTAATATTTGTCTATATATTGAATTCGAGGCCTAAATTCTTTATTAAAATAAAGTTCAAATAATTCTTCACACAGAGAATTGAACTCAATATTAGCCCAAGATTTAAACAGAAATATTTATTTAACATTCACTTAAAGTCACCTTGACATTTTCTTCCTCTGTGAAAGAAAATGTCTGGGCGTTTCATGTAAAAACAGCTCCATATATTACAAGTTGAATTAAAAGTAGAATACAATAAAACACTTTCATAAAAACAAAGCAAAAAAAATGACAGTGGAAACAGAAGAAACTACTGCAGCCAATATTCAAAAAGACTTGGTATTAAACACAAGACTGTTTTATAGTCGATCTGAATGTTCAGTTTGAGGAATGGTCCAGTTATTAGCTAAAATAAAGCTCAGTTGTCTGTCTGCAGCTGGAGGGTTTTCTCCCTGCATTTCAGTATCAGGATGTTCAAATTCACAGTACCAGAGCCTGAATACAGCATGTCACAGCGACAGTTGATGATCAGACTAGTGCTTGATCTTCAACCGCTCCACTTCCTCCTGTAGAAAACAAGCATATTATTCCACCACGGTTAGGATTTTATGGACCACAACTTCTGTTTTTTTTTTTTTCTCTTCATGTTCTTGGTGGCCGTTTACAGCCGGGCGAGACAGTCAGCAGAAATATGTGAGGGTCAAAAAGTCCAACCTGCAGAGCCAGTCGTTTGCTTCTTTCCTCCCTCAGTTCTTCTTTCACTTCCTGCATGTCTCGCCTTATCAAGACACACAAAAACACACGTGAATAAGTCAGTAGAGGCTAGAAATCTGACAAGAAAATGAATAATAGAGGCTTGGAAATGTCATGATGTTCAGATTACAGAATTAAGTATTTATAGCAACTTTACTGAATTAAAAAAAACTTCTAAAACACACTGAATGTTTTGAATCAAAGCTAAAATTAAAAGCAGATCACATATACCTGCAAAGATCTTTCAAATTAAAAGCACCTATTACTTTAAGTTACATTTAAGACCCTTTTAAGGCCATGTTTATAATAAAAACTAAGACCAAATATTTCCCATTTCATTAATTTATTCCTTTTTTAGATTAAAACTGTATCTTCTTATCTTGTTGTTTGTGCCGTGATGCTTTAACGCTCTTATTTTTTCAAACTGGTGGTGAGCATTGAGTATATTGATCCATAACAAAAGCCTCTGCCACTGTTTATTTACATTATTTGATCGAAATAATTGTGACTAAAAATTAATAAATGAATGGTTTATTGTCCCTTTTTTAGGCTTGAGCAATTGGAACAGAATTTAAAAAAAATTCTAATAAAATCTGTCCCTTTTACTTAAACAAAAATGTATTTTTCAGCAAGAAATTTGAGATGGAGAACTTTCAAAAAGCACAATTTTTTTGGCTAAACACACCTGATCCAGGTAATCAGCAGCAAATAAAAAATCCCCCCAAAAATCCAGCAAAGACAGGATTTCTGGAAGTCGAGCCTTCGAGGACTTTGACATTCCTGCTCTCAGTAGAGTTTATCGAGGCGTGCTTACTCATGTCGTGTCTGAAGAAGCTCCAGCGACATCTTCAGTTCTTTGATATCTGCCTGCAGGGTTTCCATGCTTGGCTCTTGATGGTGGTTCACAGCTTTGTTGCTCACAGTTAGCTTCAGTGATGCAGGTCGAAGTGGAGGCTGCATTTTCTGAGGTTAGTCAGACTTCAAAGGTGTGGGCAAGGCGTTCTCCACAGCCTGCAATGATGCAAACACAGCAGCAGACATTGCAGATTTATTCAAAAGTTCAGCCGTTCAAAATCTAACCATTGTTGGGTTTTGCAGCCGTCTCTGCTCACTCACATGGCCGCTTTGATCTTGCTCAAGACCGCTTTCAGACAAATGCAGATTTCCTGTGTTCTAGTTTACCAGACAGTAGTATGCAAAGAAGCATGCCGTCTCACACAGAATTACTGTTTTACTGTAAATCTGGCACCAGAGGGGGCAAAGCTAAACATGGTTTCCTGTTTTCTATTTAGGCTGTTGGAACTTAAATGTTTGTCCTTTAAAAATAAAAAAAATAAAAATTCTAGGAGATGAAAAACTTGTGATTTTAACAATTTATTTGTTCGATGTTTATGATAAGAGTACTTGTATAATTTTGTCTTCCTGACAACTAATGCAAATTTGTCCTCTGTAGAAGACTTTTTCTCTCCGTTACAGCATTAATTCCTTTTCACATATAGGGAATTTCTATGAAGCTAAATGTGAAGGGGTGGAGCTCTGAGAATTATTTGACATGACAATAATTTTCCTTCTCTGGAAATCAGGAGAATATAACTCTCCCTGTTTCTTCCCTTCTAAATGTAACCCTGGAGAACCCAGGGGTTAAATTTGGTCGCTATTTATTCATCAATAATTTTAATATATTTATTACATATTTTTTCTTTTCAGTTAACTCCTGCTACAAAGAGTGAAAAAATAAAAATAAAAATAATTTTAAAAAATTAACAATAAATTTAATTAAATAAATAGAAATAAAAATAAAATTAAAATCTAAAGATGAACAATAAATGTAATTAAATAAATAGAAATTAAAATTAAATTAAAATCTAAAAAAAAAAAAAAAAAAATAAAAAATAAAATACAAAAATATGTGTAAAATACAAACCTTAAAAACCCAGAAGGAAATTGCTCTTGGGGTTAAATTAGTTTATTCAAAATTAATTAAAACAATTGTCGTCGTTTGCTACCACTTTTTACCTGTCAAGTTAGATGTCCAGTTTTGTCACAAAAACTTAAGATCACTCTTCTATTTATATTCATGTAAACGTCACAATACAATGACAAAAGCTTTGATGTTTTCCATCTATATTTTTTCATGCATTGAGTGAACAGTTTCATCACAAAAATCAGCTACTTATTAAAGCGTGAAACCCGTTAGTGGCACCAACCTTTATCAGTGCAGGAAGCCTGTCTGTCTCTGGCTTTTTCTCTGAAGAATCTTGTTCGTTCTGGTTCGTCACAGTCTGGGACAGCAGGAAACAAAGCGGTGGAAATTGTAACAAACATTTCCCATTCACCACAGCTGAGGAACTTCCAGTCTCTCTAAACTAGGGTCTAAATAATACGATTTTGGTTTGTGGCAGCAAGATCCTAACAAAAAGAATGTCTCTTCATGGAAACGATTCTTGGTTTCCAAGAATAAATGAGTGAGATCCGGGCTGAACTGTTGGCATAACTCTGTTTCACATTCCTGTTTAAACACATCTTACAGCTCCCTGCAGGTGCCTCAGTCCTCATTGTTCTTGGAAGTTTCCTTTACTGCTGAACTTTTCTATGCTTATCAAATATCAATAAAACAATAATAATAATGAATGTATGCATGGTATGAGAAAAATGTGTGGCACTTCATGCATTCTTAACCCCTTCATGCAAATGTGCATTAATGGCATCAAAATTTCTGAAAGCTGAATTTAAATTCAGATATTAAGAGGTTAATTATGACTTTATGTAGCTAATGTGGTTTTGAACCGTTAATCAAAAATCGGAATTCCTTTTTGATTGTGAAACCTTGCAAGTCTCTGTATGCATGAAAGCAGCAGCCCTGAGGTCGAGCGTACCGGCGCAGCTGCACCCAGGCCTGACGGTGGTCTCCTCTGCGGGGGTTTGGCCCGGTTCGCCGTGGGGTGACTCAGCTTCTCAGACGTAACATTCATCCCATCAAACTGATCGGGCTCCTTCTCCTCTGGCGGTTTAGGCAAAACGGGAGGCGCGTCGCCATTGGTTCTATTGAAAAGGAGCACAAATGAGACGTTTGAAGTTCAAATAATGACAAAACATTTTTTGTCTGATTCATTTGCACCTTGCAGCTTTAGTTTTAAATATTTAGAGCAAACTCGTTTAATAAACCATTTATAGATATTTAATTGTAAACTATTATTTAAGATTTCTTTGATAATAGTCTCTGAAAAAAACTTATTTCTGCTTTTTCTTGTAGAGTTTGATGCATTCAGGAAACAGGAATAGGGCTGCTCTTATGCGTTTCTTCTGATCTGACTCATCCAAGAGTTTCCACTAAATGTCAAGCATCCTGGCATTCTTCTCTATGGACTCCATGGTAACCGGTGGAAGCGGCAAAACCTTCAACGTCTACTCTAAAGGCTTCGTTTCTGGTGCCCAGACCAACAAAAACAAAAGGGTTTGTGACATTTCCCTTTTGCTTCACTAAAGGTTACAAATGAAGAAGCATTGATCTATGAGGCTTTGAACCAAGACAGGACAACGTGTGGAACTAAAGCTTCGTTGGCTTCACTTACTTTGGTAGAATCTTGTTGGGTTTGTCTTTGACTGGAGGCGGCGTGGGTTTGTTAAAGTATGGAAGCTTAACTTTGGTTGGATGAATGCTTCTTAGGTCTTTTGTCTCATCTGTAAAAACACAATAATCAGGTTTATTCACCTGCCAGTCATTGATAGAAAAACAACTTTCACTTTAGTTGCTGTTCTTGCCTTTTGTCTTTGCTGGACCACCTTTCTCCATGACTGTAGTTTCTGATTTTAGTAAAAAAAAAAAAAAAAAAAAAAATCAAATTTACTTCAAGTACATTATTATAGTAACAGCAAAAATGTTTTCAAAACAGTGCAGACAATGACATTTAATTAAAAACTAAATTCATATTATCGTCAGTATATACATAGAATACCTTAAATAGTTACCTTAAATCTACAATTACAATTGTGTGCTTACAACATTGAAATTTTAAAAAAGGTTAACTTTTGTTTTTCTTTTTAGTGAGCTAAAACTTATCCCATTTCACAAACTGATGATTTACAAAAAAAAGTTCTGAGGTATTCACTAATAGTTGAAATTTGACATTGAAGTAAAAATTCTAGAAAAACAATCATTTTGAACTAAAGTACAAGTTATTATGACCTAAATTGCTACAAAACAAAAAGTGGTTTTAATGATCATAATTCCAAATTTGAATTTTTTGTCAACTAATCCTTTATTTTTCTTTAGTTTCCCAAGAAAAAAACATTAGATGGCTAGAAAGTGATGAAAAATTACTTTATGCTATTAATCTGTTTAGTGACCTTGTGGAGGAGTGTCCAGCCTGAAATTGAAAGGTGGGGAGGTCACATCCAGTCTGAGACATACAAAACATTAAGGTTGAATTCTAATTCATTCCCTGTCCCTATCCTTCAGGCCTCTCCCTATTGCACCAATAGAAGGGGCATTTGGAGTGGAAGAAGGGGCACTTGCAGAGTAGTAATGACTTGGGGCCGGTCTGGTGCTGCGTGTTGCACAAAGGGCATTTTTTCTTTTTGTTTTAGCATGACTTTTTAAAGTTATAAAACTGAAGTATGAATTTTGCGAGTGCTGGAAACTTCGCACTAACATAGCTGATCATCAAGTGGTGGTAACGTCACTATTTTTCCATATCATTCCGTTTGAAGGTCCAAATGCTGAGGTAGGGAGAAGCCGTAGTGGAAGAATTCAGATTCAGCCTAAAAATGCTCGACACTCAGCATTAAGGGGTTGGATTGGCTCCCTAGTGCAGCTGTGTCTGCAGCTCACCCCCTCATGGGTCCAATGTGGAAAACAAATTTTGACAATATTGTTTACATGACATATAGGAGAAATCATTTAGTGGACTGCTTTTCTTTTATGTCTGCTGATTGAGAAACAGCGAGTTTGACTTTTGGCCTTGATGTTCTGACTTTCAATTTCCTGCTATTATATACACATCATGCAGTCAGGTCATCACATGATCTATATGCCCTGATCCATACATTAAAAATCAACATTTCTAGGAAATACTTGATTTTTTTTTTCAGGAAGGATTCCCATACATTTGAATAAACCTTCAAGTGCAGAAGGAATTAAATGTTTGACATTTTGTTTAAATATACTTAAAATCATCACTTTTTCTGGCATTTGATGCCACCCTGAACCCACCCTTAATAGAAATCTACCTTTTATAATTTCATAATACTTAGTTGCCATTTATGAACAAACATTTTGTCGATTGATGTCTGAATTGTGTGGATTTCACTTCATTTATCTCTAATTTCCTGCTAAGAGCTGAAGAATGACAGAAAAACATGCAGTTGTTGCATATTTGACCAAAGTTTTTTTTTTGGCAACCAAAACAAAAAGCAAAGGCGTGGAAGGTGTGTACTGTATGTGGTCTATTATTTGCTTTGGCAGGAAATTAAAACTGAACTTACACCTTTTTTTTTTTTTTTGAAGCAGTGAACTGTAAAATGGTTCATCAATTTGCTGCATTCTAGCATCCAAGCTCCAGTGACCTCAAAACATTCAGAGGAACTCTAAAAGAGACAAATGCTGCCTTTGTCTTAGCAATAATAGATACATCATAAATAAATGTCTTTGAGACAAGTCTGAAAACCTGATTGGCTACAAACCTTTTGTGAAGTATAAGCCTGAAGAAAAATATGTTCATACGTCTCTGAAGTCGCACAAAGAAGCAGTTTAAACACAGAAATCCTACCTCAAGTCTTCACAGCATTATGTAATGATCCTTTCTCAAGCTAACCGTCCACAGAGAAGTTGTGGCTCAAATGCTGTTTATAGCTGATTGTGGGCAAAAAGTTGACAGAGCACCCTCCCAACCAACACACACTCCTTCACTTCCTCCAAGACTCCAGAAAAGGGTCACATGACTATTGTAACCCCCCCCCTTCCAATCTCACTGAAGTCAGACTTCCTGTGAAACTCTTGTGATGCCGACTTGTAAATTATATAGCAAAAAGATGAGAATGTTTTTGTGCACCGCCACCTTTCACTGCTGTCACGAAAGACGGAGACTCACATCTGAAATTTGCAGCCGTGTGAGACTGAAGTTTGTGCAGAAATGTTCTGCTTCAGCTCCCCGCAGCACCTGTTTGCAGACACCAGAACCACATCCTGCCCACTGATAGGAAGCAGTTTCCAGAACTCAATATTTTAACCAAAACTTTTCAGTGCTGTGAGTGACAGCTTTCTTATTTAAAAAAAAAAAAAAAGTAAAATAATTATTTATTTGAAACAATTGACATATCACTATTTTTTTTTAATTATTTCCTCAGAACGTTTGTTTTATAATATAGCCTGAATCAGAAAAAAGTCAAATGTTAAAAGAATAATAATTCAAACTGCAACTTTCTTTTTTAGGAAAACATAAAAAAAATCTTGGATTTTAACTTGAGGTTTAGAGAATTTGTTTATGTATGTCACAGATAACATCTTCGTGTCTGACTTCCTTTGCGTAACTGAGATGAGCATCTTGTGACATTATCCGAGCGTTGTCACATCTCGTGTCTGTCAACACTTTATGGTGTAAAAACAGTACAAGATCATCAAATCAGTCCAGGGAAGAGCTGAATTTACTGGTCTTGTGTGCACATTTTTTTTCATCCAAGGGTGAAATCTAAAAATATGTAGTAGTAGAAATACAACTTTTTTTTTTCAAAAAAAAAAAGAAAAAAAATGGAAGCTCATGATTGCAAGAAAAGCGATGGGATTCCGTTCTCCTACCTGTGCGTTCGTGAGGGATGCTGCGTGCAGGAGGTTGGCTTGCGATCCCAGACTGTTGGAAGAGAAACAAAAACTTAGTTTGAGAGTTTTCTTTCACGCCTTCCTTCCAATTTCTGAGTAGCTCCCAACCAGAGGATGTTTCAGACCAGTCTGAGTCATAACAGTAGAGGCTGCTGATTTGTTAGAGCCTCAACAAGTAAACTGAAAAACAACATTTTCTGACTAAGGTAAAATAATTCTTTACAGTGATGAATGACCAAGGTTTCATGGCTTCTCTTGGTTCGTGCGGGAAGCTTCTATTTGGCTCTTGGGCTCACTCACTTGCAGATTGGGAACTGGTGGGATCACCATCACGAAGTTGTCAGGAAAGAAGCCACAGCGGCCGTGTAGCTCCCCCTCCCACCAGCCTTCATCTTCTGTTTCCTTCAGGGAGAGATTAAAGCGTCACATCAGAGACGGGAACGTGTCCTCTGGGATGTCACAAGAGCCAAGAAAAGGTCAAAAGAAAAAGAAAGATAACTAAAATGTGGAGTTACTTCATTTATTTTCAACCAAAAAAGAAAATATTATATATTTCTGTCCACTAATACAACAGACCATTTGGTATGTGAGACGATAACAAATGAAAGAATTAAAGATATGCATTTAAACAGTTTTAAGATTATTGTTAATATTACAACAGCAGCTAAGATGCTATTACTAATGCTTAAAAAAAAATGTATATAGATGATTTCTTTCACAAATTCTACCAATATTATTAGTTTACTTAAAATAAATAAAATTACTTTAAACATAATTTTCAGTGTTTAAATATATCTATGTTAAATGGGTTTTTTTTTATTGGTTTTCCCTAAAAATTTTGAACAAGTAAAAATATTTTCGTAACTGATTAATTGAATTAATTTATTTTATTAGATACAAAATGTTTGATGATTAAAGGTAAATTATCTTAACATGTATAAAACTTATATTCAGATTGTTCATGGTTGAAATCTAAATCAGAGTTTTAGTTTCTTTTGCAGATTTTATTCTTCTTCAAGGAACTTTTCCTTATAGTAAATCAACTGTACTAATAATATTTGCCCCATAGCTCCGCCCCCTGGTGCATATGTGACACGGATTCATTTTTCTTCCTCCAATTCCAGTTTGCCAAATAAGATATGATGTGTAATGATAGCAAAGAAACTTTTAATAATTTTCTCTACAGGTCAAGCTTCGCTTGAGAAATGCATTTGTGTGAAACAAGCTTTAACATTTACAGAACATGTTATTCTGTACCAAGAGTTGCATGTTTTCCTTAAAAACACAACTGGTTTGTGCAGTTTGACAACATGCTGACTGTACACCAGCGGCTCTATCGAAAGGACAGTCCGTTCAGAGTGACACCACAGATAAAACAAAGAAAAAAATGAGAAATGACGTTGGAAGCAAAAAGCTGTCAAACCTTTCTGAGCAAAACAAGAACGTCTCCTTTTTTCAAGTCCAACTCGTCCTCTGATTGGGCCTTATAGTCAAACATGACTTGACAATGCTCCACATCTGACAGCGAGAAAAAGTTCAAATAAATACTTGCAATAAGTGAAATTTGGGACAATAAATGCAAATGTTATATCAAAATAACAAGAAATTGGGTCGGGAAGCGGAGATATGTCATAAACCTTTAACCTTGATTCTGTGCAATGATTAATGAAGACCTAACATTAGCATGTCAAGCTTTCAAAGTCTCATAAAAGTACAGGAATCGACTGTGAACCGTCAGGATGCATGAAGAGACTCACCCAGCCGGTTTTAAGCTGTCCCTAAAAATGTCACAGTCAAAAGAAAAAAAAAAAAAGTCACAGCATTGAATGTCTAAAAACAAACTTACTAGTTTTTGTCTGGTTCCTCACGCTTGGCTTCCGGGACATCTATTTATTTATTGATACAAAAAAAAGTGAAAGTTAATGGAAGAACGTTCCGACAGGTTTGGGAGTCTGTACAGCACATACCTCCTTGGTGAACATGGCATCTGACAGTTTGGGTCTCGACTTGCCTTCAGTGTGCTTCAAATCTGTCAGAATATAAACAAATAAAGTTTGACGGGCATAAAGAAAAAAGGCAAAAAGTAAATTGAAAAAATGGATTTGATCACCAACCTTTGGGACATAGAAAAATTTCTGAGACAAAATTTGATGGAAATGCACCAACTTTGCCATTTTTTACTCCCATCCACCATCCATCTTCAATCTGATGGGTTGCAAGAAATAAAGAAAATTAAAAAAAAAACTCATGAGAATCAGCTCTGGTCTTGAGCAGGAAGTAAAAAAAAATGCAAGCTTCATCATACCTCTCTGAGGATTTCAATAGTCTCGCCAACAGCCAGCTCCAGCTCATCATCATTCTGCGGACTGTAAGCGAAGGTGACCTCACATTGTCTCACCTGCTTCACTTTTTTGGCTAAAATAAAAAAAACAAAACAGCAAAACAAAGAAATGATAACACAAAAAGATGTAAAATTCACAAAGTAGTGCTTAAAGTTACTAGGATACTTTTTCCTTTTGATTTACTGCTAATATTCTGATTGCATGCACCAGAAAAAAAACACAACCCACGAAATATAAAACAAAAAAATAGAGAAAAGACAAAAGTATAAAAAGAAGATTACGTTTTCTGAGGCTTCGTGGCTCCCTTTTGTTGTCACCGATCAAATACACAGGAATCTCCTAACAACACAAAAAAGATTTATTTTAAAAGCAAGTGTCAGCAAACAGTGAAGCATTACCGTCACCTTACCTTCACAAAGTTAACAGGGAAGATGCCCCGTTTGCCTCTCAGCTCGCCGTTCAGCCATCCCTCCTCGCCGGCCTTGGTGACATTTTTGAGCACATCTCCCGTCTTCACTGTCAGCTCGTCCGCCGCCGAGCCCTCGAAGTCCAACAGCACCAGCACCTCTGTGGAGCATGCACAAATGGGGCAGAAAATTAGATTCCCTGCACAAAGGCTGGTGCTCCACATAGTGATGCATCCTGACATTTTGGAACCAAGCTGAGCCTCTAATCAGTGGAGGCCACACTCAAAGATGTTAAAGGAAAAGTACATTACTATTACAGATTTTATATTGTCAGCGAGCATTCCTGAGATTTTTAAATCTGTATTCTTCACAGCAGAATGTTGCAGGTATGCAGTTTTGTTTTTGTATCTAAATCAAGCCTTTTTTCACCCCCATGTCAATTTTTAAATGTCAGCAAAAGCTTGTGTCATTTCACAACAAACTCCAAGCCTGACGGTTTTTCCTTTTAACCTTTCGTTTAAAAAAAAAAAAAACAGAATAAAGATTCAAAAGTGTATCATATAAACAAAGCACACTTACCCATTGTGTCTCTCCTTTGGGCTTGACCTCTTTCTTACTTTACACAGCAGCAAGGAAACTTAAGAGTGGAAGGAAGACGAGAGGGACTGGTTCCTCTGTCTGACCGAGCAATATGGAAACTAAAGGCACTTCTTCCTTCTAGTCAAACATTAACATTGAGCAACATTTTCCTGAAGCCAGTCGGGACAAGTCAGACGCAAGGAGTAGGAGGGGTCACAGTGAAGACATCACAAGAGGAGGAGAGAATGAGACAAACAGGTGAGACAGGTTCACTGCGACAGCACGACGCTTAAAATAATGTCTTTAAGGTGATAACAAAGCAACTATTCTGCAGCAACCTAGAAAGAACGAGGTATTCAAGACGGGGTAATGACTTTTCTGACGTTCTGTTCTGCTCTTTTGTTTGACCGTCTTTGTGATGGATTCACAACATCACTTCAGGACAGGTGTCAAAGTCAAGGCCCGGGGGCCGCATCCGGCCCTCCAGATGATATTATTATTATTAAAGGCCTGATGTTATCTTACGCTTATTTCTAACTTGAATCATTTTGACAAAATATATTTTTATGGAGAGTAAACATTGAAAGTGTTTTAAGGTTTAAATTGATTTATTCTGAAATAATATTCCTGCCTTTTTTATTATTCATAATTATGTTAAAAAGTTACAGTTTTAAAAATTGGCATTCTGATAACTTTTTGGACTGCTTTGGGATTTACTAAGATTTTTTTTAGGCTACTTTGGAGTTAAGCTAATATTTCAGCTACATGCTAGCTGTTTTGACTAATTTATGCTTTTTTAAAGTTTTTTAGGCTGTTTTGGAGTTGGGCTAATATTTACAAGCGAGCTGTTTTGGTTAATCTAAGCTTTTTTTTTGTTGCCGTTTTGGATTTAGGTTGATATTTACTTGCTAGCTGTTTTGGCTAATTTAGGCTTTTTTCAGTTTTTTTAGGCTATGTTGAAGTTTGGCTATTTTTAAGCAAAATTCTAGCTGTTTTGGCTAACAATTTTTTTTAAGGTTAATTTTGTATTTAGCTAATATTTTAGTTGACTATCAGCTTCAGTATTTTTAGCCGTCAATTTCAGCATCTTGAGCTATCAGCACTAGCATCTTAAGCGGCCAAATTCAGCTTAAAGCATTCCCACTAGCATTATTGCAGTTAATGTGGTATATCTTGTTCATAATTATGTTAAAAAGCTAAAGTTTAAAGTTTTAATTATGTAGTTTCAGAGTGTTCAATAAATGTTTATCCTTTTTGGCCCACTACCTGGATTTTTGGGGGATTTTTTGCCCCTTGTGAGATTCAGTTTGACACCCCTGCTTAAAGATATTTTTTTATTTTATTGTACAGCAGCTTTTGCCAGTTACCTGGCAGTGGCGTCCTTCTCCACAGGTCAAAGTTGCAGATGAAGTACAAGCAGGCTTTTCTCGCTGTCATTAATTAGGGCGGTGCATTTCGGGCACACTGTCCTGCATGTTTCCCCTGCTACGTCACACCTGCTCTAGAGCTAATTATAAGCTGAATTATAATCAGGTGTGTTGAAAAGAGTAGGACCAAAACAGAGACCCAAGATTCCGAAACAATAAAAACTCACAGGAAATAATCATTCACATAGCCATTGTCTCTTTAATTTACAGCCTAAAAAGAAACAAGAAAACAGTGACAACTTAAAAACAAAAATATTCCCTAAAGTCATCTTTTCACAATAAATGGGAATCTGCTGGCCTGTATTCTTCAAGTAAGACCGCTGCAATAAGGCACACCAGAGGTACAATTAAAACACATTCTAGACCCAAAAAAAGCTCTTTTTTTTTTACATTTTATTCTTTTTTTTCTACAAATATTTTTTTAATCCTTCATAAAACTGATTATACAATTCATGATTTGCTTAAAAGTTAGCAAACGTGCATGAGAAAAGGCATCCAATGGGATTATTGACAAACCCTTCACCACAATCAAAGCCACACTCCAGAATTTTAAGGCAGAAGAAGACATATTTTACACAAACTAGTTCCATGTATGATCAAGAAGGAGCCATGTTACTCATGAGCTTGCTAAACATCCTGCGATAATGGGAGTATAAAGTTGCATTACGTTTCCAGCTGTTGTGAAACAGTTTTATAGTGTGTAATGAATGACAACAGTGTAACCTTTGACCCTGCAAGGTTTGGTCCCAGTGTCAAATCAGGGTGTGTTGGGGATGACGTTGTTTTCCAGATTTAAAAAAAAAGAAAAAACTGCTTTGTATAGTTTAAAAAACAAATAATCTAGTTTCATAATTTACCTTAACATGATGAAAGGTACAACTTGACTTTAAAAATGTTTTTTTAGCCGTCTGTTAAGGCAAAAATATTTCTTTATTTTTTCATCACTTCACAAATAAAACTTAATATTTCACAAAAACAATAATATTCACATCAGAAAACCAAAAAGAGAGAAAAAAAACACGTTTAAACTGCCTCAAGAAACGCTTAAGAACAGTGTTCTTATGAGTCATGAATAATATGGAGATATGGTGAAGTCAGCTTACTGTGAAACTGAACTAATAAAGCATTTTCATTTCCATTTATCGTTCTGTTGTGGTCAGTTCACGAACTGATTTCCTTCAACGACACACATGGGGCTGGCAGCAGCTTCACCAGAGGCCTTAGCGGCTTTGCTCAGTTCTCTTCCTCTCTGTGATTCTGATCTGCTTCCTCTCCTTTCTTTCCACTGGTGTCCCCGTTGGCCTGGAACTTCTCAAATGGCCACTTAAGGCTGGTCTTGCTGGCTCCTCCAGTGGCTTTGCGGATGATGAATCGGGCTCTCCCAAGAGGCTGGTTCCCCTGTACTGGCTCCCTCTTGTCTGTCCACTTGGACTCTTCATCTCTGTCATCGTGCTGAAAAGTAAAAGAAGCAAAAATGTTTCAAGGAAATGAAAACTGATATTATAGCTTGATGTAGTTTAATCATTAAAGCCGTAGTCACATGCACCTGTATAGGGGGTTGACCCATACAGGTAATGAGGGTCTTAGAGAGGATCTTAAAAGATCTACTCCAATAAAAAGTGTGTTTTTGTGGCAGGGAGGGGAGGGGGGGAGGGAGGTTCTAATGAACTTGTGCTGCTCTGCAGAAACTATGTCCTAGAAAACCATACAAGTGTTTTTATTTTGGCTAAAAACATCATGATCACAATTAAAAGAACACTAAGAACACTTAAAATGTTATCTTTTAAAAATGTTCTCAGTCATCTTATATCTGACATACAGATGTAAACCTCTGATGATTTTATTTAACATGCATTCTTGCTTGATCGCATGAAATAAACCATTTCAATTCAAAATAATTTATCATGAGCAGATTCTTTAAAGTCCCACTCAAACCATATTTTTTCTACTGTAAAATCACTCTCAGTGATAGTTTAATTGCGTTTTTAGCCAAAATCAAAAAGCCTTTTGTTAATTTTAAGGCATATTTTATGCAAAGCTGCAGTAGCTCAATAGAAATACAATTTTGGGTTGTAGGCAGGATTGTTGGTGAAAAGCAAACCTTCACCCTCCCTCCCACGTTTATAGCCTCAGGATAACATTAGCGGCGTAAAAATACTGGCGAGCAATATTGGATCAATCTAGTCGTACAGTTTTGAGCTAGAATCCCAATTCGCTACCGCACAAATGTTAAACGCTCATCATGTCTCACAAACCTAATCGTGAACGGGGCAGGGTGAGTGCATGGGGGGAGGAGACTGGGGAGTGCAGTTTTAAACTTAAATTGTTTTATATAGGTCCTCTATTTTGAGAAAAATGCGAAAACAACATGTTAAAACACAAAAAAGATTATTTTTCTTCGAGTAGGTCTTTAAGGGGACCACAATTGTGTTTAGTAGTTCTCCTGAGGTTCATGAAAATGGAACGATTATTGTTCTGGTGTTTCCCTATAGATTCTGAACTATAAACAAATTGACCTTTAGGTTATTCTGCATTCATGTGATGTTGGACCATTCATTGTTTTTCTGACATTCATGTGTGTTTTCCGAGTGGGACAGTCGTTTTTTTCCCCAGCATTTCTCTGAGGATGTGTTTTTCGATGATGGACAACAACTCATTGGCACTAAAATGATAACGAAAGCCACAGTTTTGAAACTAAAAAATGTCATGTTTCAAAGTTTATATATTGATTTTTAATCCCAATTAAAACATATTTTTGTCCAAATTCCATATTATTTATTTCTCTTAAGAAGTGAATTACCAAACAATATATATCTGCTATATAACTGCTATACCTGCAGTCAAATTTTAGAACTATTTTTGTAGCCAACAAGTCAAAAAGATGGCCCACCACTTGGAATAGCCCATGGTGTTTACACTGGACAATCAAGGAGGGGCTTCTTCTACCTCTTCTTTTTCAACTGTTTATTAGCACATCTCCACCAACAATAGTTTGGAAGAGGCTTGGTTGAAGTAGTGCAAATCGTGCTCTAGGCTTTTTATTTTTCACAGCTCTATTCGGATATATAAAAGACTTGGTGTCAAATAATCTTAAACTTTTGAGTGAATTAAAAAGAACATCATTGAAATGTCACCACCAAATCTTGACCTGATTGGTCAAAATTTTACCTAGTTTATCGTTCAACGCACGTTCAACTGATGTGTGTTTTGTACATAGACCCTGAAAATACCTTTAAAATGTGTGTAACTACCAGAGTTTTGATCCTAAAAGCCAGAAACGCGCAGCTAAGTGGGTTTACACAGACTTTTCATTGAAAGTGGTTTCTTAAACTCACATTGCAGAATGTACCTTACAAGGACTAAGTTGCATGCATTTATGGTATATGGGTAATGCTGTTCTACATTGCCCTTACACCAGACACTAATTGTTACTACTGGCCCCTTACTAACAGTCAACCAATGGTCTCTTTGTGCAGTTGGCAGATTTTTTTTTTAAGACATCCTTACCTACTTCATCCTTTAATTACTCTACCATGTTGCTTAAATGTTCATCAAAAAAGTGTTCGTAGAAATAAAATCTACATGAACGTTTTTGCTTCCCCTAGATGTTTCGTGAGGACCACCTCATACAGGTTTGCCTGTGTTTTACCCAGAGACAACCCGTATCCACCGGCAAGGGCAGTTGTGACTGTGACTTAAACACAGGAAATGAAGCCTCCTCACCAAGTAGTACTTCCTGTCCTTTGGAGTAAACTCTGGGTCCCAGTCTTTACTCTCTGGGTGTGCACTATTTATAGAACTGCCGTAGGAATTGTTTTCCTGAAAACTGCTTTTGCTCCAGCTTCTTCCACATATTTGTATTTGCTATAAAAGGAGAGAAGAAACAAAAAAAAAACTGAAAATGAGTCCATAAATAGAATAAATAATAAAATTGTACTTTCCAAACTCACAAAATCTCCCAAAGACCGTCCTCCATGAGCTGGAACTGTGGACTCTCTTTGACACGGCTTCGTCTTGTGAAATTCTTCATCTTTTAACTCAGTTTTGTCGTGAGTTTCAAGTTTTTGAGATTTAGAAGAGGAGGAAGAGGAAGATGAGCTGGAGCGTCTTCGCTTCTGATCACTTTTCCAACAAAAAGAAAAAGCAGACAGTTAGATTTAGCCTTGTGTGCCGTCATTATAAGTAAAGATTTCCAACGCACTTGCCATACTTTGATTTGTTGCAGTATTTGGAGAGGTTTTGTTCACACAGCTCGCTGCTGAAATCCGGAGAGTCTCCCACGACTCTTTCTTGTTTCTGGTTTTGGAAGCAAGAATACTTTTTCCGACGCTCGATATCCAAACGTAGATCCATTGCGTCGCCTTTTACTTTTTCCCCAGCGCTCTGAACAGATCAAAACACAGAGAACAACGTCGTGGACAGACTTTGGATTAGCGAGATAACTCTGTCACTCTCTAAGCTAAGATAGATTTTAAGATTAAACACTGAAGTCCGCGAGGAAAGAGGGAAAGCTGAGCTGAAAACCAGCTGGGCGGAACAAAACACACAATCTGCTGTAAATTTTCTTTGGCACCTAAAGAACCAAAACATTAGCTTGTCTGTTTGTAGCATTTCCTGAATTATTAGCCAAAGCATCCTTTAAGACCCACTTCAATCATTTTTGGATGTAGAGTATATTAACCCTAGAGCAATATCCCAGGGTGATTTTCACACAAGCAAAAACATTTAGACGAATTTCAATATGTTGCATTTTTCTGGGTTTCTGGGTAAAGTCTCAGATGTCCCAGGAATGGGTTGACCAAAGACCAAATCTCCAGTAACATTATTAATTTTCTTTTTTAGGATTTTTTTGTTCTCAAATTCCAAATTTTTCAGTAATTTGAGGATGTTTTTAGGATCTTCCTATCTTTAATTTTCCATTTTGTTGCATATTCCACAGTTGAAAACGAAAGAAAAATACTCAAATTTATTGTGTGTTATCATATTTTGATCTATTTTTTTATGACAAATACTTTTTATTAGGTATATTATATCAAATAAAAATTACCCGGCAAAAGGGACGGTTTAACTTTTTATAGCAAAAGGGTTCTAGGGTTGAAAGCGTTCCCAGTGGTCTTTTAATTTTAAAAGTGGAGTTACACAGTTACTGTAGAGCGATCAAAAATTTGCCTCCAAGTTGTGGGCGGGACCATTGGCGCTACATACTCCAGCACCCCCTTCCTCACTCTGTTACTGAGAGCTCTCTGTTTACATTGTCTCCCACTACCTAATGAGTGGATCTATTTTTCTACAAAATGGAACAAATATCCTCTTTATCAAACAGTATTTTTTGTAGGGCTGGGTTAATAAAATCAATTGATCGATTTCAGCTGAATAGATCATGAATCAATATATAAAAAAATATAAATCGATAAAACACATAAAGCTAAAGTCTGCTATCTTGATGCTAATGTTTAATGGAATTTCCCATAGGACGGCTAATGCTAACGCTCGGTTGACCTAAACGTAGATTGCTGACTAAATGAAGATCTTTCTATACTCACAGACATGAACTTTCCAAACTCTTTGAAGGAAATATTTTTTAAAGTATCCATTTGTGGTCTAAAAACACAGTTTTTTTTCATCACACTGTCTTTTTCTTCAGGAAAAAGGTGTACTGCTATAGCAAGATTGCCACCTAGTGGCCAAACGAAAACATCCTCCAGGAGAAGCTGAACAATGTTTACAATATTAATGATCAGAACATTTTTGTTAGAACTTCTCCTTTTGAGAAACAATGTAACGCTGTATTCTATTATATCTCATTATTTCATTCATACATTTACACTATCTGAACTGTATCAGATTATTGTGAATATATTAAAATCATATAGTAAATTATTAATGTATTTCTAAAGAAATGCGTCTAAATGTGTAAAATCAAAATCGAATTGAATTAAAAAATTGAAAGAATCTAAAAAAAAAAAAAATCAGAATAGAATAGATTTATGCTATTGTGAATCGAATTCTTTCTGGATTATTATTAACTGATACCCATCTATTTTTCTGTCTACTCCTGATTCACAACTAAATAAAAAAATATCTTCATACGTCCTCCATCTTTTGTAAAAATCCCTGAGGAACATTTTTAGAATGACAAAAAGACATTTGAATTGGGTCTTTAAGGGGCTAATAATTTGAATGGTATGAAAATAACTTTTGAAAGGAAATAACACAATATCAGCTGTTTTGTTTATCATCTGTATTTTTACAGACTGTAGAAGAGACTTTTGTAGCCTGTTGGAAATTACAGAGTCCAACTCTTAGCCATTGACATATAAATCATGTAGTTGTGCTCATCCCAGCAGCTGATGTCCACTTCAGGGGATTTCCTGTTTCAAGCCCTAACGGGTTAATTATCATACCACAAATTCTCCAAATAAAAATTGGGAAATACATCAGTGTGCAAGAATTTTACATTTCCATGATTTTTTTTTTTTTTTTTTTGCATGCAACATCTCAACTATGAATCTCCGACAAAAAATAATGGAACTATGGTTCTCATGCTGTTATCTTTTTTTTTTTAGTCATATTTGGTCTTTGCTTTTGCAAGCTGGCCTAATGTGCGCATCAAATAAATGAGGAATGCATGAACTGTTGGCTATCCCTAACATCCGCTCCTTTCATTTCCTTTCAAAGGGAATACTTACGAAAGTTTAGAGCTCCTTTGAACAGCTTTGTCACTTGGGCTCCCATATCTGACCGAACATGATTTTTTAGCCTCAGTCATGCTCGAGCCCACAATAAAAACATTTCACTGCACGAGGCGCTACAACAAACAAAGTCAAAGTGCCTTCTCTTTTTTTTTTTTTTTCTCGCTCATTTTTCAGACTTTGACCATGTCCACTGTTGGAAAGTCATGGGCTTGCTGACTTGTTTGCCTTTCCCAACATGTGTCATACTGTGAAGTGTTCAGTCACCTTGTAAGTGCCTTCCTCTGAGCTTTTCACGCCCCCAAAAAGCTGAGGGGGTTTCTTAAAAGCACTTGGTGAAACATCAATTCTCCTGTGGGAGAAAAAGACAGTTGTACTGAGGTGGAACATGGATCAATACGCAACACAAGACACTAAGCCGACGATTGCAACGTAAAACAGACAGGAGAAAACTGCAAAGGAGAAGTAAAACTGACCGCACCCTGCATGAGAACAAAAAGATAGTTTGGATAGCAAAAAGTCAAAGAAAATACCTGAAAGCTAACAGAGGACATGAAGCACACTGACGGGGAGAGGATCACTCAAAAGGCGACTACCTGTGAATCTCTGGGCTTTTTCTGGACTTCTTCATTTCCTGCTCTGCAGCTTCTCTTTGGTACAAGGTGAATCGCTCGTTTAGAGTCAAGCCAGAGGACGGAAAGTGCTGAGCTGGAAGGGTAACAAATAAAGGCTTTGGATATGCTGCAATTGGTGTTTTAGGCCATAATCAAATCTGCTAACATGACTTTTCCAGCCTTGCTTCCAGTCCAGAAACAGGGTCCTCTCACTGGCCTTCCATTAAAGCACAGTCTAGAAACACGACTCACTTTTGACGTGGTGAACGATGGTGACAATGTGCTGAGCGAACAGCTCAGAGGGACTCCTTTGAGACTGAGCGGTCTGGACGTGCTGAAAGATGGAGCGAAACTCCGGATCCTTTTTGGAGGACAGCACGAGGTCCTGAGACAGCTGGCGCTCTTCAGCTAGAATATCGGAAGAGCTGAAATGACATAAAGGACTGTCTTAAAATCAGTTTTCTATTGACGAGGACGGACAAAGCGTCTTCATCATGTGTTGATGAGGGTACACTAAGCTAGCGTAGTAGCTTAACCCTTGGTATGTTATGTAATAAATGCATTTCTGAGACTTCTTTAGCATTAATCAAACTTTCCTTAAAAATTCATTATACAACTCTGTTCATGTTTTCTACCCAGTAGTTCATTATCATTCCACTAGAGGCAGTAGAAATGCTTTTCCTAGTAAGTTAAAAAAATGTTATTAACTTTATTTCTTAGTTTTTAACTATTATTTAGACAGTTCTTTATTTTATTTATAGTAATTCCTCCTTGTTATTTTCTCAGTTTATAGAAAACAAGTTTTAGAGATTTTCCTCCCCCCTCTAAAGATTGTTGTTTATTCACAAGAAGTTTTCTCTGAATTTTAGCTGAATTTAATCTATTTCTCTTTTAAGTTTTGATATTTCAATTTTGATACATGCATTTCCGAGACTTCTTTAGCATTAATTAAACTTTTATTAAAAAGTCAAACATCATAATTTCTGTCAGTTCTTTAACATGGTAGGCTGTACAGTGTTAAACATTTGTGAAGATAGCAAGAACTGCCATTCAAATGAAACCTTCAATTAATATAGTGAACAGAGAGAATACTAAACCTCAAAGACGGTCAGAGCCGCTGAAAAAGGATCCGTTTGATAAATACAAGGAAAAAAACATTCATTTTGAATGAGAAATCCACATTTTTTTAATTTTGTTTTTTTAAAAAGTCCAATAATGTTTTATAATTGACTTCTTTGGCACATTTTTCAAAGAAAACATTGAAACCTACCTAATCAGACCATCTCCAAGGAACCCCATTCTCACATGAAACTTTGCTTCTTGCTTCCTGCAGGACACGGGGGTAGTGTCCTGCTCCCTCGCCATGAACATCTCTCTGTTGGAGCTTCCACTCCGAGCAGCGGCGGATGAGAGCACAGAGGGGGATCCGGTCATCATCTTTGTCTTAAAGCTCATTTCTGGAGACAAATCTTCAAATTTCTCTGTTAACTCCCTCTTAGCGAGCACAGCAGCAATGGCTGCTGCTTTATCCTGCTTTCTATCAACCCATTTCTCCTCCGTTCTGGAGTCAAACTCACCATTAGTAAACTGTGAGTAGGCTGCATTCTGCTGCTTTCTAAAGCACTCTCCAAAGAGTTTTTGGCCTGAATGAGAGGCACTGATCTTTGGCTTGCAGGACTCATTGCCATTGTGCAAGTCTTTAAAGAGAAACTTTAAAGAGGGCCTATTGAGGATCTCATCATCTTCCTCCTCCCCCTTAGCGGACCGAAACGGGGATGTTTTTAAAAAGCTCTTCAAAGACACCTCTCCTTTTGTCTTTTCTCTGCACTTTCCCGAAGCAGAGTCGGAAACCGTTGTGGACGTTTTCCCGTTCACTTTTCCTTTTTCCAAATCTCCATCATCTGTTTCTGTTTTTGAGCTGTTTTCCACAGCAGAGTTGGCTTTTTTGCTTTGCTCCTCCAAAAATCTAAAAAACACAAAAAAAAGTGAAAAGAGCTGAGTCTACAAAGTAATGATAACAAAACAGAACTTAAAATAAACCAAATGTGAAAAGAAAGCACTGATTTTAAAGTCCCACTCTAATCATCTGTTAATCAATTTTAAAGTGTTCCTAGTAGTCTTTTAACTATGATTATGCCAATTTTAACCAAAATTAAAGAATCTTCGTCATTAGGACATAGTTTCTGGAGAGCAGCAGTGGCTCATTACAAATTCATGTCCGAGTTGTGGGTGAATCAGTAATTAAGCCTGCCCCCATTTCCCATCATCCATCTGTTTATGCCCCCTAAGGCTATCTTACAGCCCCTCACAACCCAAACCTCATATGAAACAAAAACGCCAAGCAATATTGAAGCTATCCAGGAAAACGAAGACCAACATGATCTAGTTCGTCTCCATCGTAATAGAGCGGAGCAGGGAGCTGGTAGCCCACAGATAAAAGCATTTTCAACTGGATTTTTTTAATCTGCTTCTGATTCACAACAATTTGAATGAAGAATTACTCAGAAATTGAACTTTAAGCTAATATATGTATATATATGTCCTCCACTTTAAGAAAATTGTCACCAAAACCTTATTTTCATTGGAGTGGGTCTTTAAACTAATGTAAAGTACAATTATGAAAAATAATAAAAGTGAATCTCACTTCCTGAATGCCATGGAGATTGCTTTCTTGTCCTCCTCCTGAAATTCCTCAGTGGAAAAGAAGTCAAAGCTGGAAAGCATTGGGTTCAGACCTTCATGTGAGGGTTTCCTGGTGGAGCATGAGCCACCAGCCGTCTGCCACACGGGGGCGCCATTGCTTGTATCATTTGAGACTTTAGTGTTACTAGTCTGACCGGGACTGTGGCTGTTCTGAGCAACAGAACTGGCCCCCAAACAGTTTTTCTTTCCATCACTTTTCCCACTACCTGCTCCGTCTGTAGGGATCTCCTCCAACAGCTCCACACTCGGCTCTTCTGGCTCCTCGTCTTCCTCCCCTCCCTTTTGAACCTGCTTTGAGGTCAGTTGCTCATCTTTGACGTCTTCTGAGGTCTGACTGGCCGGCACCGTGGCGGGCCTGGCTTTTGGGGGGGAGGAGTGTGACGAGGAGGAAGAATGATGCGAGTGTCTGGATACAGGGGAGGAGGATCTGTCAGAGCGGTGAGTCTGACCCTGAGGGGGGCTTCCTGAGCGGTTCTGCAGGTTGTTGTGCGCTCGTCCCTGTGGGAAGCTAAACTGCTGCTGCTGCTGTGGATACTGCTGCCACTGCTGGTACTTCTGCGGGTACTGTTTGTAGTTTTTCCAGTTTGGCCGATAGTTGTTGTTGTTGTTGTAGCCGCCTCCTCCACGCTGATAGCGTCCTCGGGGGAACTGGCCCCGTCCTCGACCCCTGAAATTGTAGGGCCTTCGAAAGCCGCGGTGATAGCCCCGGAATTCCCGGTTGTTCTGTTGTTGGTACGCCCTTGGGTATTTCTTGTCCCGGTTATGAAACGGAGAGTGAGATCTTGACCGAGACCTGGAGCTTTGAAAACATACACAAAAGAGATAACGCAGAGATTCAGGGAGATAAATCAAAAGTAGGGTGGGAACCTTGAAGCTCTTTAACAGTTTAATGTCAAATGTATGCCCACAATTTACTGCAAATCAAAGTGTTTATCTTCTTTACCATGTGATGAAAAGCTTATCTGCTGGTGGGAGTGGTCTTCATCTCTCCTGACATGCCGATACCATCAGTGACTGAACATATGTGGTCACTCGGTGCTTTTATTAGCATTGAAACCCATTCGGACCACTATTGGAGACTTTTGGCCACCGTGTGAGACGGCACTTTTCCACCACCGTCATGCAGAACATGACAGGAAACCTTCAGGAAAATACAAGAATCTTTGCCAGAGTTTTTTTTTTTTGTTTTGTTTTTTTGGCCGCCCATAAATGTGCAGTTTCTCTGCATGTCAAACATAAATGAGGATTTCCTATATTAATAGTAGAGCCAAGACAGGCAGAGGAATCTTTAAAAACAAAGTTATGGAGATTTTAAGTTATCCACATCTGAACTCATGGAACATATGGAAAAAAACACACATCTACCATAAAATTCATGGTAAGAAGACATATTTCTAGTGACCATATATCAACTTGAAATAGTTAAACATATGTTGGCATATAACATGTGTTTTCATGTTTAAAGACTGACACTGAAAAAAAAGATGCTCCCAAGGGTGTTAACGAGACAGATTGCAGTTTCAACCTCAGCCACCGGGTGGCACTGCTGCACTTTTGACTCCAACATAAACTTCTAACACGCTCTTCTGATTATATCATGACACAATGAGTCTTTTCTTGTCCCCAGATCAATATTTTAATCAAACCAACACGCCTTTTTTTTAAGGTAGAGCCACAATATTCGCACACTGTATTTAAAAGCATCAAGATTTAGATTGTCTAACTTTAATGAACTTCCATTTTCTTGAGTCTCTTGTTGTGATTTAATCTTAAAATAGCAGCATTTTCCCGCAATCTTAAACTAACAACGAAAATCTCCCCATTTAGATCTTAACTATCAAAAAGTTTCCCAACAATAACAGAAAGCGTTCTTTCCAGTCATTATTTCCGACTCCACAAAGTGAAGCCAAAAGGACACATGCACGCACATAAAAAGCGTTAGATTAAAAAAAAATAATAAAGTGCATAACTCACCGATTGCGTTTTTTCATTGGAATACAGAGTGACAGAGCTTGCAGCGCTCAGAGCAGAGCTGCACATTCATTGCACTGAAACTCCTCTGATAGCTCTGCTGGAGCGCGGACTCGCATGGGCGGTATAGAGATGAGGAGGGGGGGGAAAAACTACTTGAATCCTTTGACTCGGCCAGTTACAAGGGCTCCAATCAAATTCCATGTGCTTTTTAACAACACTTAAAGGTAAAAGGTGCATTTTCTGATTTAGTTACTTTACCCCGCAGCTCAACAACAGACACGCTACGTTAACTTTAATTGGTGCTGCTCATGTTTCCTCTGCTTCATCATAGACCCCTAACCGGAGTGCATTTAGCCCTTCAGGTGATGAGAGTTCGAATAGGCTCCAGCACCCTGAACGGGATCAAGTAGAAATACAAATGTATAGATGGATTAGGCTCTTCGTCATCTGGGAGCGTATCTGCACACTGAACCCTCATTTCTGACTGAAGTGACGGTAATATAAGCGTGTAATAGTGCGGTGGAAAAGAGTTCACCGCAACTTGCCAACTTTAGCGACCTATAAATATATTTACCCAACAGCCTGCGTCACTTCACCACCTCCAGCTGTAATTCTTCACGTTGGAGTTGTTTCTCTAACTTTTTGTTTTTCCAATATGCAAAAAACAATTCTATAATTTGTATATCTTTGCTCTTGTGGCATTTCAATGTAAATGGGTACTTTGGCAATTGTCGGAATACACGTTGTTCCACTTCCAGCGTGATTTTAATATGAGCTGTGACACTTCCAGGAAAAGAGCTACTCTTCTATGATTTTTGAAGCCAGAAGCAACAAAACATCCACCAGAAAAAAATGCACCTAAAATCCTCACTGGGTGAACATTTTGATTGTCAATCTGTTCCAAAGGACTTTTCCAAAGCTGAAATTTTGTTCATTTCCTCTTTGAGCCCAGTTTGGGTAAACAAATGTCACTTTTGGGCATTCATTAGCTTATGAAAGACCAAACTCACAAGCTGTTACAGACCTTGTTGTTGTTCTTCCCCTCCAGAAAAAACAAAAAAACTTAACTTTTAATAACAAGGTAAGCTTCACTGCACAGGAAATTAGTAGATTTTCTTTTAGGGGGGTTAGATTAGAAAAAGGTCCAGAGTGTGTGTAAAGACATAACAGGCTGATTTTACATCTTCATTATAGTATTTTTCCACATGCTTCATTCATCTAAAAATCAGCTTTTAATTACCACACATAGAAAGGAGACCTATCCTACCTGTAATGACGCTTCCTGGAACGGGACCTGGAGCGACTTCTGGACTGAGAGGAGGACCGGGACCTGGACCTGGACCTGGATCTGGAGGGGCTGCGAGATCTCGAGGCAGATTTGGTGGATCTGGTCATCTCTGCATTCGTCCCTCGCCTCAAAACTGTTACGCGGGAGCATCACACAACCGTCACAACCGTGGGAGAAGCAGCAAAGAAAGATCACCTATTGAAAGCCTCGACCACACAAGGTGCACGTCATTGTGGGCGAGCATGCAGCACGAGTTGCAAAAAGGAAGAAGACTGTGTGTGGCATCGGGCATCCTCATAGAGGTTTTATAGTCACCTATTTGCATAGAGGGCCGTCCTCTGTTAGTCACTTGACTTCTAGTCTCCACAGTTTTTGTCAAATTTATTTTACTTTTAATGATGAATAAAATATAACAGCTTAATAATCATTAAAGAAAAGATACATTTTTAATAAATTACAGGATTACAGTAAACTCCATTATTCACTCATTTTCAATCACAAATTGTGTCCAAATAACATTATTTGCTTCATTCTTTGATCAGGTGACAGATTTAAGTTAATTCCTATGTCAGCAGATGGATTCTAATGGTATATACTGTACATATATTTTTTGTTCAACCACATTTGAGGAAGTCAACGAAACAATGTGCCTGTTTTGGTTAAAGCAGAACTTTTCAAGGACAAATTAAAAAAAAGTGGGAGTATGTGCATTCCTGTTCTGGATGGATTAATGTGTTTGTCGCCCACTGGCCTTGGCATGTTTGATTAAAAGTTTGGATGCCTCAAAGGTAAATGTTTAATCTCACTAGCAAGCCCACGTAGAGATACGTTGAATCTTCTCAAGAGAGAAAAAAAACTAACTACAGGATGGGGGTGTAGTGAAAAATTGATGTGGCGATATATCGCGATATTTTGTTTGGAGATACTTGTATTGATTCAAAATGCTGACAAGACGATATTTAATGAATTGTTTATGAGTGTTTTTCTGCATCTTACTTTTGTTTTCTACTTGTTTTCTTGAATTAATATGATCTGTGCTCTTGCAATTATTAATTTGTGCCTATTTTTTACCAACGTGTGCTCCGTGCTGATGCTGATGCACACATTGCCAGGAGAGTTTGGGTTCATTCATTCATCTATGGATTCATCCATGACTGACAACTGCGAGGTAAGTGAAGTAGATTAATGGTCAAATATAGACATAATGTAGAGATCCATTATGGATCGTACACGAAGCTAAGAAGCACCATATTTTCATTCAGCTTCAGGGTTTGCCTTTTGGTAAATAGAGCGAATAAATTAATCAGAGAGCACAAATTATATTAATTCAAGAGCAGAATTTATTAATCCGAGAGCACAAATTAGTACTCAAGAGCACAAATTATTAATTTGAGAGAACAAGTTATTCAATTTTTCACCTCTGCAGCCATTCACCTAAACCCCTGACCGCTAGTTGTCAGCACAGCACACTGAGACTCTTTGTTATTCAAAACTGGTACAGTCTTGGGACGTATCGTGATTCGTATCGTGTGACACGAATCGGAATTCTATCGTATCGCCAGACTCTTGCCCATATACACCCATACTACAGGATATCTTGAGGTTAAGGTTCTCCTTCTGACAGATTTCTGCCGGGACTGCATGCTCTCAGACCCTTCACTTCAAAGGAGGATCTTCTCACCTTCTCCAGGCTTTACTTGCAAAGCCCAAAACTGTATTAATAGAAGTAAGAATATTTAGTTCCTGCCAAGCCCACAAGGCATTATCTGTGACAGATGATCCTCGGAGAGCCTGAAAGCCCAGGGATCAAATAATTGATCTCTTCTTCAGAGTCATCTTCGGAGACTTTGGATGCAGGAAATTGCTGCTCGCACGTGATCAGGATGACAACCTAAACAATCACTTGGTGGTCCCAGCGTGAACCCTTGCGACTATTTAAAAGGAGAACTGGAGCATTTCCATTTTCCCTCTGCCTCCTCCTCGAGTTGGGTGAACTTCCCGCTTTCCTTATTTTTTTTTTTGGCAGATTGATGTTTCTGGCTTCCAGAGAATCATTTCCTGAAGGTCCAGCCTCAACAGACTGTCACTTCAGCTTCAGCATGACCCTTTAGGCATGAGTGAATTATATAAAATGTCAACTTTTAAACTATCTTTTTATTTTACCTTATTACTTTGAGGATTTTTGAAATGTGCTCAGCTCCACTTATGTTTTATCATCTTTAAACAACTTCAGTGGCTAAAATATGCAAATCAATTCAAAAATACTTCCCTGTATTTTGCTTCATGAACCTCATTCTAACACTACATGACAGGAGTCCAAAACACAGCAGTTAACTCAAACCGGAAGAAAAGCAACAGCTCAATATTCTGTTTTTCTGAATGCTTCCTTTTTGTTTCCTTGTTACAAAGCTCCATTCTTTACTCTGAATGCATAATCAATAACCAGCTGCAGTTTGCTCTGCAGTTTGCAGAAGTTTCATCCCTCCGAGACAAACTGTGACACATCTCTTTTGCACATATCCACTCAAATGTAAAAAAACCTGTAAAACTATATGAATAAGTGACTTAAGTCCACTTTTTCGCCCTATTGTTTTCTTCATTCCTTTGTATTGCCAAACTGGGACACCAACCCTCCAATCAGCTTTTTTTTTTTTTTTTATATTAAGTTACGATAATATCTACTTGCTCAGTAGATTACAGTTATGACTATCAGATAAAGATAGGTACACTGAAATGAAAAATGTGCTTCTTTTTGTCAGATCTCAGGCAATATTTTTTAAAAGAGCAGGGAGACATTAACAGGAAGACTGTGAGTAACAAGAAAAGCAGGGTAGAAGCACTGGAAGAAACAAAACAGTTCATAGATAACAATGGTGCTGTTAAAGAGAAACTGAATAAGACTACGGAGGAAGAGGGGGGAGTGCATGTGCTTAAAGTTTCAGCCCACCTCGGAGGGAGAAGACAACGACAGCTGAGTAATCCCCATCAGCTGTTTATTTCATGTAAGGGAAAAAAGCAGCTTTGATCAACAATGGTAATGCAACCCGAACCACCACTCAAAGTGTTTGAGACGAAACCTTCCACTCCATCAACCTTCCTATCACCAAGAGTGGGATGCCACAGTGGCAGCTGGAATCACATTTGCTATCTATATGTGCCCCCGGGACACCCCGCTCTCTATTTCTGAAAAGCCAATGCAACTGCTGTCAGCTTGATGATTGGTTTCTGAAATGTAGCAGAGCCTTTCCTGCTACGTTCACACCGGGCTCCGAAACGCGCCCTCAAGTGACCGCTTCCAATGAAAAGTCTATGGAAACGTGTGATGATGCAAGTACTGGGCTTACGTGTTCAATACTTTGCGTTCACGAGTAGCTATACAAATTTTTTATTCTACCTACACACCAGGCATGTGTTGCGCTCATAAGAACGTATTATACCTGGTTTCATCGATACACTTTTTCTATACGGTGTTCACAACAGACAAAGACGGAGCAACAAGGAGAGGTTTCTTCTTCTTGTATTCTTTTACTGCTTAGTAGCAAATCTGCCACCTACAGTTGGAAGATTCTTGGTGCAAATTGTCAAAGTAAGGCAAATATTACCAATCTTGCTCAAGGCGTTTAATTTCTCCTTCATGATAAATTTTTAAATGTCCACATGCCTGTGTTTTAAAAAGGAAGCTACTCATATGTCCCTCCCACATTTGAGCCCCTGACCAATCGTCGAACCGCAAAAGTTTGATGTTTAAAAAGTTCGAGTTGAACTTTCAAAGCCCAGTTTGTACGTAGAGCTAAACAAACACTCGAATGCCAGTTGCCGAGGCCGGTGTGTACACGTCTGAGTACAAAACCCGCGGTTATTAACCCTTATGCTATCCTAGGCATGTTCACATTAAAACTGAGGTCATCTGGACCCCATATATAACCACGCTGGACTTTTTTTCCCCAAGGATTTTTTTTTTCTTCACTGGAGTCCGAGGCAAACATGAAATCTTGTCCACCTTTGTCATGGGAGTGATCACACATCAATATAAAGGTCGGGCAATCTGGACCATATAAGTGGGTCAAACGGACGTTGAAAATTAAACTAGTTGAATTTTGACCAATCAGGGACTCAGATTTGATAGTGGCGTATTGGTAGCGATCTTTTCAAAACACAGAAGAACAAACCAATTTTAAATTGATCATGAAGGAGAAATTAAATATTGCTGTATGTGCCCGGCCAGAATTTGATAACTCTGAGGCCAAATCCAAATTCCTCCCCTACAGCTTCTCCCTATCCCTACATTTAGCCCTCTAAACGGAGAGCTACAGCAAAATAGTGTCTTCAAATTTGGATGTCACTTACACTCGATGACCTCATCAACAGTCATCGGTCATCCCAGTGCTCAGAAAATACATTACAACATTGGTTTAATGACTTTAAAAAGTCATGCTAAAACAAAAAGTCTTCAGTTATTTATAAGTGTAAACGTCTGTTTCAGAGCATACTGACATGAAGAGATGCGCTTCTCCTCCTTGGCACAGCGTGATATGGTTCACACTCCGGCGGAGGATTCTGCATCCCTCCACGGTGAGGGTTAGCCCTTAATAAGACAATTTTGGACAACCCTACAACTTCAAATACCCCTACAATCGGAGGGGTAGGGAGATACAGCAGGGGTAGGTAAAGATTCAGCCTAATCAGAATAGAGCCGTGAAAGAAAAAATCTGCAGGATTTGTGACATTTGCATCGTTTCGACATTTCACACCAAGCCTCTTTCAACTGTGAGTACATGATCTAGTACTGGTAGCAACAGTCCAGTGTGAGCACCATACGCAAAAAGCATGTTCAAGAACCTGCATTCAATAAGTTTTTAAAGCACATCACGTGTGCAAAGTTGTACTTTCGCTAGAGCTGTCCCCATAGGCTGGGGGGATCCGGAACTACTAATTTCTACAATTGTTTTCAATAACTGCCACGCAAGAAAAAAAACAACTTCAAAGGGAAATATGTTATAACGTCAACCTTTGCTAATTACATACAATAATAACTTCCACAAACTACATAGTAACCCTTGCTTGATGCCAGCAATCTTTTTTTCCAGAGAGGATGCAGCGTTTTAACCATCAAGTTTTACTCTCATGACAGTAATCAGCATTCCCCCAGACTTAACAACTGCGTCTGTTGCTGCAATGAAGTGTGTGGCTCCTGCGTGGAAAATGGACGAGTGTAACAGAGGCATCCTCACTCCAACATACTTCCCAGCTGTCTGTCATCACCACATTTGTGGAGCTCTCCTGCATTCGTGAGGGAACTAATATGCCATAGGTCCTCTCTATTTTGGTCTGCCTGGAACCGCCTGGCGAAATAAAGCGCTTGTGGGTTTTAAAATGCATTCATAATATATACGGCCTTGTGGCTTGGCATTGAAGTGTAAATCTTGAGATGTTTTTTTTTTGTTTCTGTTGCTTAATAAGACAGTTATGGTACACAATCAGCTCTACCATGAAGCCACCAGCTAATCTTCTGAATGAGATGGAAAGTAATATAAATCACTTTTATAAACATTTTTTTTTCTATTTGTGCTATCTCACATGCTCTACAAAGGATGACCCATATTCACGAGGAAGGAAAATTAAATGGGCTTTAATGCTTCCAGTGTGTGCCAGCATTGATAGACACACCCTCTTGCCAAACAGGATTGACCACAGTTTGGATCCTGCATTTCAGCGGGATGCATCAAGCCAAAAAGCTCTCAAAGACAACATGATTTTATAACCTGCAGGGCTCAGGACACAGGATGTTTACTGGAGGTGGAGGAACACTTGTTGAAGCCTATAATAACATTCTTACACTGGCTGGCCAACAGCGGTCCCCTTTTCGAGTTCATTTTGAATCCTCTGGAGGTCTAGAGATCCTGCCTTTGCTGCTCTTGTTCAATATCTTTCATAAATTGTAGGATAAAAGGAGTAAAAGTCAAAATACTTTGGATTCAGGATGGGACTGAGAGCGCATCAGCCCCGCGTGCGCTCGTGGGGGGACGAGTACGGTGGCCCTGAAGTGCAAATCAACAATTCCCTCGACGCAAACACATTTTAAAGGTCACAACGACCATTAAAAAGCAATTAAAATATTTATCCAAAAAAAAGAAAAAAAAAACATTACAGTTTAGCAAACAGAATTCCAAAAATTCCAGAAACCAAAACGTAGCACGAGTGTCTCGAGCGCAACAAATCTTTCCAAGCGCGTGACGTCTCCCAAAATAATGATGTATAAACGTTTTGTCAAAATTAAGAGAATTCTTTTTATTTTTATATTCCAATCTTCTATATGGGAAAGTTTTAAAATATCGCCTTACCGTTTGTTGCTGTCCTTCAACGCGTCGCGTTCATGGACCGCTTTATAAAGTAGGGGAAAAAGACTAACGCCGTTTCCTGTTGATCCGTCGGTACCGTTGGGCTCAACTTTCGTGAGAGTTTGCCCTTTCGACTAAAAGTGTGCAGTGCTCCTCAGACTGACAGACAGAGGATGTGTGTGACGGCTTCGTGCTGCAGAGAGCTTCAAATTTCCCCCCGCCCTCCACGTTCGTCAACACACCTTTCCTGCGTCTAAAAGTGGTCATTGGTCGGAGCTCTGCTCAGCGCGGCACATAGAAACTCAGTAGAAGCGAAAAGATCTGCTATAATCACAGTAGCATCTTAAATCGACACTAGAACATGTAGTTTACTGTCTAGTTGTAACTAGATGTATTTAATTTATGCACATAAAGTTCAGATTGATCTATTTTCTGTTACACATCCTTGTTCCTGAACGCAGCTCAGGAATGCCCTGATATAACATTTTATTTACAGTGTTTTCCCCATTTTTTCTATTCTAAAATCGTTCCTAGTAGTCTTTTATTTATGATTATGCAGTTTTTAGCCAAAAATAAAAAAGTCTGCCATTCTTTAAGACATTCTCTGGGTTGTAGACGGAATTGTTGGCACTGGAAGTTAACCTGTTCTATTTTCCTAACAGTCTTTTGTTTACACGCTTTCCCGCTGGCTTATAGCACCTCACAAGGAAGCTAATATTAAAAAAAAAAAAAAAAAAAAAACAGCCAGCAATATCGAAGCAATCCACCCACATTGAAGAGGTGAAAATCAGACTACACTGAGGGTAATCAAATAAATTGAAGGCAGCTGTGCACTACTAAAAAACGCAAATCAGCACATTCCTAACAGGATAATACAAGTGACCAAACAGCAAAGAAAACTGTTTTTGAGATACGACATATATATATTTTGTTTTCTTAAATTACATTTGCTTGGTCTTCAAACAACACATTTATTTTTTTTTCCTATTAATACTTAATAGGAATAAAGTCTTAGTTAAGCAATACTAAACTGCTTAACTAAGACTAAGAAGAATCATGTGCTTTTTCCAAAACAATGAAAATGATGTACTAAAATAGTTTAGATAATAAATTATAATGACTGATTTTAACACAGCTGTAGGCATAAATCTGATAAAAAGTTATTCAAATTTTTGTGACTTCAGGGCTGAAACCTTTATCAGTACCAGCAATATCTGAACAAGTGTTTAATGTCACAAGTTAGTTGTGTGATATAACTGCTCGTGGTCATACTGTAAATATCTTTCTTAAAATATCAATAGGAAAAAAATATTTATTGTTCTCCACAGGCTATTAATTTTTCTGTAAAACTCTTAACGTGCTCAAGACGGTGTCAGCTTCATGACACGGTGAACAACTGTGAATGAGGAATGACTATGAAGAGATGATGGAGAGAATGGTCAAAAATGTGTGTTCAAAGTGATGAAGAAAAGAGGACATTATTAGCATCATTAAGAAACCCAGCCAGACTTCTCACCTGAATCTCATCCAGACTCAGTTGGAAGGAAACAAAGTGAAAACAAAAGCTGGAGATCATCACAGAAATGAAATACCTCCAACAGAAACAAACACAAATCCTGGTTTGATTATAAGAGCTGTTTTATATTTGTATGTTCTGCTGAAATCTTTTCATAATTATTTATGTAGTCCAAAATAATCTTTAGAGTCTAAAAATGCAACACAACTGAAGTTTTTGGGACGCAAAAGGAACTCTTTCTTTTGTGAACTTCTAATCGCCTCCCAATTATCATGTAGTGTTTACAAGGTGATAGTACAGAGTTATGCACAGACAGAAAGTGGATGTTTCAGGCGTCCTTTGTATGAAAATAAGTCAACATATTTTTGCACACAGGCTTTATGAACAAGATTAAACTCCAATGGAACTGTCGTTCAGTAGATTGTATTTTCTGGTTAAAGTCACTCTCACTCTGAGGCAACTGGAGCTGTCAGCTGTTCAAGAGGTTCCAAGGAAAACAGGTGATGCACTGATGTTTTTTCCTTGTAAATGCCCAAAGTTTGTTTGAAAAAACCGCAGAAATCAACTCATTTACACACCCAGAGTAAAAAGTACTTGAGTAAGTTGGGAAATATTCTTGGCTGAATAATATTTTTGAAGTTTTTAACCTCCCGGGACATCACTGTCATGTCTAACAAAACTATCTCAACATTTGTCTTTATTTCTATTTTGTGTCTTTGTGTTCTGTTTTCCCACATGACCTGTGACAAAGACTGTTTTGACTATAAATTTAAACACTTGGACTTTAAGGAAAAGCTTAAGGATGGAGATAAAAGCCCAAATTTTTAGACTTAATTTAAATTTCTTCTGTCTAATATTTGTTTTTCCTTCAGATATTTATGTTACGAGTTATCAAAGTAAAAAAAAAAAATGTCCATGAGATTTACTTCATTTACAAAAGAAAAATTGCTGAAATAAAAGGATAAAAATTGATATTAAACATTAACAGTTTAGGTAAATGTCAGAGCTTGTCAAGTCGATAAACATGGAAAGTGTGGTTCTGTGGTAAGAGTTTAATCAATGCAGTGAACATGAATAGTCTGTTGTGTTCGTCTGGTCTTTGTGTTATCATCACTGCCCAAATGTGGAAAAACATCTATACTGACAAGACACGCTGTTGCATCAAGCATTCATGCTCCAAATACAAAATAATGTATTAATTCAAAACAGATACCAAAACTTTATCTGTGACAAAGCACTAAATAGCTGAATTTGTGAGATGCATTTTTTGGGGGATTTGCCCCTTTAGATAATTTACATCTCAGTTTGAAACAAAATGTTGTTTTTCTCTCAATATCCATATGCACAAAAGTCAATTTCACAAACCAAGAGTTATTGTGTGCATCTTTTTGTTTTTCAATACTTAAATTCTGCCAAGAGGAGCACAAAAGGCATGTGTGAACGCGTTGAGTTTATCTGTGTGTCTGCTTGCAAATGTTGAGCGAACATTACTGACCATCTGCATCAGTGGACATTTGCAATGGAAATGCATTGGTTCATAAGAAATAGGCACAAAAAGCATGCGGTGCATGCGGCGATCACGCATCCTGCTAATTTTACTAATTCAAATCACGCTTTCCAGGAAACTGAAACATGAAAGCAACCAAAAGCAGAAATGCAAGATTGAGAAGAGCCTGCGACTGTTGTTGGGTGACTCATGATCCTGTTTTATGTAAATAATAATTGAATGGTATGACTTACCCAAATGAAAAGGTTACACAAAAACACTTCAATAAAATGTCAAAAACTATCACACATATATGACAAGAGTTTACCATTTCTGTATTTCAATGCACGGTTTAGGTCAAATGTATCTACAATGTGAGATACAAGAAAGTATTTGGGAAGGTTAAGAAGATGAGAGGTCTATAACGTTCATCATAGCCTTGCTTCAACTGTAAGAGATAGAATGTAGATAAAGAATAGAGGAAATGACATTGTTTGATTTTTATAGTTACCTGTTTTAACCGGTTATCAGTATGAAAGACATTTGGTCACAGCCGTACACAGTCAGACTGCAAACTCTCCACAAAGAGCAAAGAGCTGTCGAAGGACACTAGGGGACCAGTTTATAGGCCTGAACAAGACTGGGACGAACCAAGTTACTAACAAGCCACTTGATGAGAAGAGATCAACTGTTGGAGCAATAATAATAAAAAAAAAAAAAGGAAGAAATATAGGATTACTAATCATCTTGGGAGGGTTTCTGGTTCCGGGTCACAATGAGCAGACACGTGTCTCCAGCTCTCCTCTACTCTTGGGCTTTTTAAGTCTTTTAAAGTTTCCCACAAGCAACTTTAATCACCGAGCTACTGTAAACAGCTACCGCAATGAGGAGAATTGAACATGGCACCAAAGAAAAGGCAGTGCTCAAAACCGGGTTGGCCGACATACAAGCTAGGTTAACCTCTGCTCTTCTCCATGAAGCTAAAATGACCGCTCTGCTGCAGCTTGAAGCTAAGCTATCACCGCTGCTACAACTCGTGGAAGATTTCTGGCAAGAAAAGGCACGTAGCAAACAACGAGATAATCGCCAAGATCTGATGGAGAGAAGGATGTATGACATGGATCAACGAGCACGGATGAATAATGTGATTCTCACAGGACCTCAACTACAACCCAGGACGCAGCCTGGAGTTACCAACGTTAGCATGGTTGCTAGCGGAGCTGTGATGATGGATGCTAACTCCATGGAGAATCTAGTTGGAGTATTTCTTGAATCTACAGGGATTTCTTTGGACAAAAATACTGCTGAGGTCTGTCATCCGCTTCCTCAGAAAAAGAACACTGATAAACCAGCGATCCTGATCAGGTTTGTGAATCGAAAGCATAAGATAGCTATGATGAAACAAACGCAAACACCTGAAAGGTACACCTGTCTTTCTTAACGACCATCTTTCCAAATATCATGCTGATCTGGTGAAGCACGCGAGAATTCTACGCCAAAAAGAAACAGATCCACAGCACATGGATCCTGAACTCCAGAATCTTTGTAAAACCACTCACACCACCGGACCTAACGAAGCCTCTGGAAATAAGAAAAGACTTGAAACACTTTGAGATCTGTTGGATTACAAAAAAACGCTTGATGGGAACCCTGACCTGATTCTGAGCTGCAGAACTTGAGCACAATTCCCTTGAAATGAGACATTCACAGTCTCTCAGTCATAACAACGAAGATGGTATACAAGATCGTTCACGTGGTCTTAAACTTGTTCCTCTGATTCTGCTCAAATTCCTGATCTTTTTATTTTCAACTTATTTCTGTATCATAATCATTCTTTGATGAACACAATCTGCACAAATTGTATTTGTTTTTTATTAGAATATTTTGATTTTTTTAATCATTCTTTGATATATACAATCTGCACTAATTGTCTTTTTTTAAATGAGAATATTTAGATTTTTTCTGCATTATTATAAATGTTTGTATTATCATAATTCTTTGAATGCAATCTGCACAAATTGTCTTATTTTCAAGGACAATATAAGATTATTGTTACTGATTAATAAATGAATTGTCGTGGATGCTTCGAAATTTGATTACATAAAATATATTAATGATCCTTAATAACCTGAAACCATTAATATTTGGCATTAAGTTCATAACTGGATATTGATAATTCATGTAGAGAAAATGGTATGGTTGAGCCGGGGTGGGATTATATAAGTTCACCTCCTTCCACTCCCTTTCAAGGATATGTTATTTCATGTATTATGACCTGATTGCTTTAAAGAAACCATTTCATTCATTCATTCTTTCATTCATTTATTCATTCGTTCATCTTGCGACACGTATGATCTGAAGCAGTGAAGAAGAAGCTCAGAACTACCTGGGACAGCTTCAGACTGAAACCGTCAGACTGATGATACCCTAAGGACAAGTCATGACAATCTTCCAAACTTCCTTTCACCTCCTTGACATTTACACGTGGATCAAGTTGAAATGTTTTTGTAACCTTAGAGCAAGTCCCAGTGAATGTTGATGCAAAAGTTTCAATTTTCATAATATGTAGAATATATGTTAACCCATCATGTTTTCAACAAATTTCTACAACAAAAAGATAAAAAAAAAAAAAATAATAACATGACTTTTTTTTTTTTTACTAAGTATAGCCATGTTATCATCACTGTTGAAAGTCCGGCCTGTGATGGCCCCGCTTTTCAAAATGCCCTGTGGCCCCCCTCTCATCCATCTCTTGCAGCAGCTTTCCACAACACATGGCTTTTGTCCAGACACCAGGCAGCTATTTTGGGCACGATTATTTCTGACACCACTTTCTCCCTCTGTGCTGGGATAAAAGAGTTCACACTGCCTTGGCTTTATCTCCTCCCCACCTGTTGGAGTTGTTCATCTCCTTGAATGACATTCTTTAATGTAAACAGCTTTAAAACTAGTACAAACAGCCACACTTCATTGATTAAAGGGCATAACTTATACATTTAATCATATAAAATAACTTAAAGAATAAAATAATGATGACATCAAATAAGTCAATGCATTTTTACTCTGGTGTACATTTTACTACTTTAGTCAAAAATAATCTATTGCAATGTTGTGAGTAACACATTAAAAAATAATGTATTTCAAAAACATATGACTTTTTCTGGCAGCATAGTAGTTAAGTGTATTACTACCGGAATTATTAGTATCATTTTACTCTTTACATCTTCAGAAACTTTTATATTACAACAGAGTAAAAATGTTGTAGATCCAAGTATCAAGATCATGAGGGGTCAGCAATTTCATAATAAAAAAACATTAAGTTGGGTTTTTTTTTTTAAACGTTTTTTTTTATTCTTTTCTTCTTATATTCATGGTTTGCATTTACGTTAATGGTTCAAATACTACAACTATTTATTTTTAGTGTTCCCCATGTTAAGTCCTGTTTTGTCACAGAGCAATGATGTTATTGGTATTTAAAAAACTATGATGCTGAATGTTAGTGGTGGCTAATTCATTTTTATGAATTGTTTTTTGAGTGCAAGAAACATAAATCAATGAAAGGTTTATTTGAATTGAAAATATAAACATTTTGCATATTCATTTTAGGGTTAACCTCAGATTTCACAGAAGTGTTTTGCTGGAGAAAAGGGGCAGAATTACATTTTTGTCATTTGAAAAGGTGTTTCTGTCATTTAAAAATAGAGGGAAAAAAGGAAAACAGTCATTTAAAACATGGAGGATCAAAATACAAATTAAAACTGTGAGATCCTTAATTTAAATAAATTTTCTGAAATATTTGTCAACTGGTTGGAATGTATAGAGGTTATAAAGAGGTTGAATTTAAATCTGTTATTGGACCATGACTGACTTTATCTACACACAGTTGTGGTTTCACAGCTTCCCATAAAAACAGTTCACAGTGAGTAAACGAACAAGCATTCTGAATGAAATCAAATGTCATGCTATCCTCTGAATAAATAAAAAAAAATTGGAGTTTTTCATTTTTAACTCGTGCTGAGGAGTCTGTGTTTTTGTTAAAATAAATAATGTGTCAAAGGGCGACAGTTGGGGTATGCATAAAAACTTTGCATATGGTTCTGGATTAAACCTGCTTTGAGCCCCTCGTTCACATTTACAATTTGTCGATAATATCTCCTTGCAGTGACACAGCAATATGTTAAGTGGCGATGTGCACTTTACTGCAGTTTCTAGAACATAGCAGATGCTCTCATGCTACACACTCTGACCATTGACTGTAAATAAGAACTGGACCTAGTAAGTGTGACATCATAAAGAAAATGGCTCCAATGAATTAAAGGCATTGTCACCATTTGTCACAATTACTTTCCCCTTTTTTCACAAAAATGAGCAGTGCATGGTCCAAGTCGGTCTGAGACGTTGTTTCTATGACAACCACTCTCACCAATCACAAGTGAGCTTGTTGGAAGTCCACACCCCTACCACTTGAAACCAAGCATTTTAAACATTTGATGTGAGGCCACATGAATTTATTGAGGCATCTAACTGGTTAGTTTATAACTTAACAATCTTGCACTACAGAAAAAAAGACAATTGTTAGAATAAAGTATTTTGGATTCCCTGTTTGGACAGTAATGGGGGAGGGGTCATTCAGTCCAGTTCTCAGATTGACCCTGATGCACAATTTTCTGATGTTTTTTTTAGGATCTTGGTGTTTGATAGGAAACAAAATAACAGTTATATAGTGACTATCCTTGCATTTCATGGACTCTGTGAGTGAATAATCAGATCACACAACAACTAACTTCTTTAAAAGGAACATTTGTGCTTTGAAAAGTACCATGCAAACTCATCACAGCTGTGCTCGGTGTCATCCAACAGGAAGTTAAACCTCTGGAACAAACAATTACATTGTCATAAGTTCCTGAGCTCAAAGCAATATTTATTATTCTAAGGTATAGTGCTGCAGTTGGTGCGTTTGGGCAAAACTCAAGTTGGCAGCCTGGAGGATGTTATAACATGTCTATCATGGAAATGAGTTCATGGAACAGAGAGCAGTTTTACAACAGCTGTAAATCCTTCAACACTTCTATCAAGTACAACAAGTGTTTATGACCATTTTATTTTGGAGTTTGATGTCCGGTTAATTTTGGTATATCCTTTCACATCCAGCTTTCCAACCCTACAGATGAACATATTTAGCCGTAAAGTGAAAAGTCGCTCACTATGCCACCGCCGTCTGCACCGTCTTTTACTATTACCATAAACGTCAGGTCATCTGACACCTCTCCAACCGATCGTGCCTACCCTTCTTCGTCCTCTTTGTTGTCAGCAGTGGACCCAACTGAGAAGATGAACACGTAGGCATGACAGCTGCTCAAGTCTCCCTAGGGTTCAATGACCCCTGTCCAGAACCTATTATCACCTTCTTGATGTTTCTGCAGGGCTTGAATCTCAGCTGTACCGCCGGGCCTTGTGTCAGCAACAGGCGAGAAAGGTGGGAAGCCCAAATGCTTTTTGCTGGTTCAGGATATTGGAGCTGACATTAACTGACCATCAGATTCTGGAGCTGACACATCCAGAATGGGATTAGCTGGGAAAGGGAAAAGGAAGTGGCATAAACAAATATTTAGATAAACTTGCTACAAGTTTATGAGTAGGCCAGATCCGGCCCGCCGAGTAATCCGGCCCGCCAGATAATTTTATTTTATTGTTATTAATGGCCTGATGTTATCTTGTGCTGATTTTTAACTAAAGTAATTTTGACAAAATATATTTTTATGGTGAGTGAAATATTGAAAGTTATTTAAGGTTCAAGTTGATTTATTGCGAATAATATTCCTGCCCTTGTATTATTCATAATTATGTTAAAAAATTATGGTTTAAATTAAAAAAAAAAAAAGGCATTCTACTAGTTTTTTAAACTAGTTTAGCATTTACTAAGATTGTTTGGGTTTTTTGGAGTTTAGCTGAAATTTTAGCTTCATCCTAGGTTTTTTGCCTAATTTAGGCATTTTTTCTTCCAATTTTTAGTTTATTATGGAATTTAGCCAACATTTCAACTACTTGTTAGCCGTTTTGACTAATTTAGGGTTTTTTCAGTTTTTTAGGCCATTTTGAAGTTTAGCTAATATTTCAGCTATATGCCAACTGTTTTGGCTAATTTAGACTTTATTTTTGAGATTTTTAGGCTGTTTTTGAGTTAGGCTAATAACTACACTCCAGCTTTTTTGGCTTACTTAAGCTTTTAGTTTTTTTAGGCTATTTTGAAGTTTAGCTATTTTTTCAGCCACATGCTAGCTTTTCGGTTAACTTAAGTTTTTTATTTTTTTTTTTAGGCTAATTTAGCATCTAGCTAATATTTTAGCGGGCTATCCGCTTCAACATTTTTAGCTAACAATTTCAGCACCTTCAGCTATCAGCACTAGCATCTTCAGCGTCCAAATTCAGCTTACAGCGTTCACTCTAACTTTATTGCAGGTAATGCCAAATATCTAGTACATAATTATGTTAAAAAGTTCGTTTTAAATTTAAAAAAAATGTTTTAGTGTGTTCAGTAAATGTTTATACTGTTCGACCCGCAACCTAAGGTGTGTTTGTCATGGTTCCTCACCCCTCCCTTTCTTTCCTTGGTGTCTTCACTCTGCTCTCCTGCTAATTACCTGACCAGTTCCACCTGTGCCTCCCCTTTCTTAAGCTGCTCTCTGTCTGTCACTGGTGCCAGAGTGTAAAGAGCCTTTTGCCTTCTCTACAGCCATTTATAAAGAACTTGTCCAAGCCTTTCACCTATTTCTAGGAATTTTGTTTGTCTGTTCATGCCTTCTGCCTGTCTCTTGGTTTTGGATGTATTGTTTCTGTCTGGACTCAAATTGGATCATCTCTTCTCAAGCGGTGTGTGGACTTCACCTGCTATCCTGTTCTGAACTTGATCCCCACCCAAGCTGAACGTGGAACTCATCAGCAATCCTCCTGTTCTGAATCTGCCGAACTTGGACCTCACCAGTATTTCTCCTACTATTCTCAGTTTTCTTCCTCTACAACCTTCGTGATGTCTCCACTGCCTCTACTGGTCAGAAGGGTCCAGGGGTCTCCTCAGCTCTCCACAATTTTCCACTGAGCAGAATAAACTTCTTAATTTCTACAGCTGAGCCTGTGTCATTCTGGGGTTCTGCCTTGGTCCTCACAGTGTTTTGGCTTTTGGCCCCTTGTGCGATTGAGAATAAAAATGGTTTATATCAAGAAACATTTGTTTTGTGATGTATGGAGACTTATGGGACTCCCTGTATTCGTCTGGAAGTGGATGCCTCAGCAGGGAGATTGTGGCCTGCTGACTTTAGCAGCTGTGTCATAGTTACAGGCTTTTTCCAATGGCATTCATCATTTATCATTGGATTATCAGAAAAAGAACATGTTAAAAACAGCCAAACCACCATTTTCATTGGACTAGGTCTTCAACTAAAGAATTTTTTTAGATGAAGTTTTAGACACACTTTCCCAATCCAATACATAGGAGAGCAACATTTGTCTGGGCAAAAAAACTATGATAGGGATCATATAATGCTTTAAGAACCTAGTTACTAAACTGAAGGCAATCACCCTACAAGATTAAATTCAGAAAACCCACTTGAGCCAAAGTAAGAAAAACATTTGGGACTTATCAGTTGTGTAAAGTATCAGTGTGAAATGGTTTCACATATTGCTATGATGAAAATATATCTATAAAATAAGCATGTATGACAACCAAGTCACACTAAGCTAGACTACAAGATCTCAGCAGAACATGGAAAAACATTTCCCGGGACAGCAAAGTGGTTTTAAAGATTTCTTTTGCATGAAAAGCACATGTCCGGTACAGGATCCAAACTCGGACGTTTCCCACGAGGATCGACTTTTCCACAATTTTTTCCCCCTTTCAGGATGAAACATTTACAGCATGTAACTTAAGCGTCATGTTACGCAATCGGGATATTTTTTCAGCCACTGAGAAGATGATTTAATTCCACTACTGGTAATTTTGAAACCAAAACAACAAAGAGGGAAGATTTAACACAAAGAATTACTGTTTTGTAAGAATGCCAAAAGAAAATTTATGAATTTATAGAAAAATTGAGAACAAATCAGTCTGTCTGGTGGTTTGTAATGATTAGGAAGGAAACAGCTAAACGTTTTCCAGAATGTTTTGCTTTCTGGGGATTTGGCAAACAGTAGATGTGTTTCCATTACACATATAGTATGTACAAAACTTTATTAAAATTCTAGAAATGTCAAAAAACACAATTTCACAATTACACTGTGAAATTGAAATTATAATCAAGTCATTCAAAAACACAGTAGTGGCTGGAATAATACTTTGATTTACAGCAAGTACGTTCAAGTTTCTGCCACGATATCACTGCCTATCAAAGGAGACGTCTGCGTGGTTATTCAGGCCATGGAGCAGCAAGCAACACGGGAGGAGCTCTGGATGAAGTGATCCAAATCCAATTTGCGCAGTCAAAGTTGATCTTTGGTTAAAAATGTATTATTGAAATCAGGAAATTTGAAGAAAAAAAAAAAGATTTGAGAAGTCTATAAAAAACATAATGCCATACTAATTTATTTATCAAAAAACAAAAAGTTGGCAAAACTTTTAATATGTTTCAACGTGTTTGATCTCAGTTGAACTCCCATTATAATTCACCACATCTTTTAGACAGCACAATTTGACTTTCATTTTCCATCTAGGTTTCAAACAACCTTCATTAAAGTCAAGAAACAAACTCATCAACCAATGTTCCTTCCACATTTAAAGTCTATCACCTGGGACATAGTTAGCTGAGGGCTCAAGGTTTCCTTCTTGTTCAGACTTTTGATGAATTTCTATCACAGGATTTGTAGAATTTTGTGCAAAAAAGAAAACCCAAATGTACGACCTGCCCTGCAGTGTTGGAGCGACTCACAGGACTGGTGTTGCTGTTTGCTTTCCGCTGGGACTTGATTTATTACAACTTAACTTATAACTCAGCTCAGCGGGAAGGGACAGCAGTTAGTAAGACCATAAAAACAACCCATGGGGGCATACATCGAACCAGAAGGGAACAAAGGTCACACCTCTCCTTTTAAATGCACTTCCTATGACACTTTCCAGCTAAATTTAATGGCTTTTTACTGGATTTACAGCTCCAAAAGTTTGATAAAAGTTCAACCCACGGACGGAAAGCTGCAGGAGTATGTCTGGGATCAAAATGATTATGGAGGAGGATCACAATGACCACCCTGAGAACGTTTGGCCACAGAGATACCGAAAAGCAGATGTTACTTTGACTCATCCCTCCCTGAAACTGATCCTTTGCTGTGGTGAGATAAAACCTTTCGCTTAGCAACCTGGAAGGTGTCACTTCAAAAACAAAGAGGCTGCAGACAATCTCTTCCACACATGAAGGGCTTTTTTTTTTTGTTAATGCAAAACACACAGAGGTGTTTATGATGCATGTCGGAAAAACACTTAAGAAGCGCCACTTTTTTGAACCGCAGTTGGCATCCCTGAGGGCAGCTTCAATGCCCCGAGGACAGCCGCCATAAAGGACAGCAGCTGAGGCTGCCACTCTCCTCTGAGCCATCCGCAGCTTGGCTCAGTCCCACGGAGGGTAGTTAGTCATGTTGTTGCCTCAGTAAAAAAAATCACAAGCTTCTTTCCAGCTATAGAAAACAAGACTCTTAATTTTATTGTCATGCTATAACACATAACTTTTTTTTAAAGAAATGCACTGAAAAACTTAAATGGAGGCCATTGTCTGTGCAGAGTACCTGCTATGTCCTATCCAACAAACACAGTTCCATTTTACGGAGCTGTCATCCAGTGTTCGGGCTGTCAGCGGTTTCACTTGCAGTTAGCATTCCGCCGGGTCACTGGTAACTTGACAACATATGCACCAGAAGACGGTGAGCGCATCCCGTCTCTGACTGCCTCCACATCCAAGACCTGCTCCCCTTTACCTATTCAAATGTTTGATTCATCCTGATGGCGCAGGTATGCTTACACTTCGCTTTACAAAAGTCAACAGTAAAAACATGATCGGTGGTTTCTTTAACCATTTTCTTCAAAGAGAAAAAGACTTTTCAATTTCCACTATCGACATTTTTTATTACCTTTTTAGGCGAAATTAAAACATTTAAACCTTCTGATAAAATCCATAAAACAGTTTTGATACGTTGTGTGACTTTGTTAGTTTTTGTTCACGTTAGTTTAAGATGCAAAAAATATCAACATTAAATGTTTAGGAAAAAAGTTCCTTATTTACCCACCGTTTCAAATTTGATCTAAAGCTTTTTAAAATTATGTAACTTTATTATAAATAATTGATTATAGCAAATGTTTTACATTAAAAACAAGAATAGATTAACAGATTTATTTATCCCCTAAATTGGCTAAACTTTTTCCGTCTGACGTGTTTTTGAGATTTCACGGAAGCAGCCCTTTTGTGACGAGCAGGAACAGTCCTCCTACTGCCCCTAGTGGAATGATGATGAACTGCAGGGCAGGAAACGTGGACAAAGTTACACATTTTTTTTTAGGAAAGTTTAGGTCAGGGATGTCAAACTCAATCAGACAGGGGACTAAAATCCAAAACACACCTTCGGTCGCAACCAAACAGGATAAACATTTACTGAACACATTAAAACATAATTTTTAAAACTTTAAAACATAACTTTTGACAGTACTATGAATTAAAACAGGCAGGAATATTATTCCACAATAAATAAACTTAAACCTTGAATAAATTTCAATATTTTACTTTTTGTATAAATACATTTTGTCAAAATTTACAAGTTAGAAATAAGATAACATCAGGCCACTGATAACAAGAACATAAAATGATTCAGAGGGCTGGATATAATTACCCAGCGGGCCGGATCCGGCCCCCGGGCCTCGACTAAGAAATGGTTATATAGGATTAGATTCTGTGGAAAAAGCTGACAGGTGCTGTTACGTCCACAGGTGTCTAGGGACTGGATGGCTGCGTAACATAAGGACTCACACAATGAATGAAGAAAATTGTATATTTAATGAACACAAAAATGGGGAGGAGGGGAGGAAGGGACTAAGGCTGGGCCAAAGGAATGAAAAGAACAAAACAAAACACAGCCTAGCTACTACTAATCTAAAACTAAAACAAGAAAACAAAAAGCTCTCTGACTAACCTACTAAATGAGGACCAAAACTTACAGGGGGTGGCACCAACCAACTTACCTAGTGTTTCTAACAGAAGGCAAGCTACGTGGAGTGTACAGGGTACCCCATCTTACCTGTCCACAACCTCCCACACACTCCAAGAGACAAAAGGGCAGAGCTACACAAGCGTCAGGTATAAGCATGAAGGAGGGCCTCCCTTCTCAGTCAGCCTGTTCAGCTTTTATGCTGTCCAGGCAGCTGGTTCGTTTGCTCGTTAGCTGTCAGGTGTGTCCAATCAGCCGAGGTGCAGCTCAGCTCATGCAGAGGAAGAAGGGAGAACAACATTAGGCAAACCCTCTGCATGTAACACCCCCACCCATACAAAACCAAAACAAGGTTTTGGTATATTAACCACAAAACCCAAAATCACAATACACACTAATTGCAGTCCTGCACAACTGCACGGGACAAGGCATCAGCCAGCACATTTTCTGAGCCCCTTTTGTGTCGAATGTCAAGGTTAAAATTTTGGCAGATAATGGACCATCGCATAAGGCGTTGGTTGGTGTTGTACATCCTGGAGAGGAAAACTAAAGGATTGTGGTCTGTGAACACCTGAATGGGGTCATGGCTTGATCCCAGATAAACTTCAAAATGTTGCAATGCCATTAATAATGCGAGAGCTTCCTTTTCTATAGTGGAGTAGTGTTGCTGGTGTTTATTGAACTTGCGCGAGAAGTAAGCAACCGGGTGGTCGATGTCGTCATCATCTTCCTGCAAAAGGACTGCTCCAGCTCCCACAGAACTGGCATCCACCTCGAGCTTGAAAGGCCTACGAGAGTTAGGAGCAGCCAAAACAGGATTGCAGCACAAGATACCTTTGAGATTGTTGAATGCCTGCTGGCACTCGGCAGACCAAACAAAGGGCACAGACGGGCTGGTCAAAGAGGTTAGAGGTGCAGCCACTGAGGAAAAGTTCCTGCAGAACCGGCGATAGAATCCAGCCATTCCTAGAAAACGTCGTAGTTCCCTCCTGGTAGTAGGCACGGGAAAGGTTTGGATGGCCAAGACCTTAGCCTCTGCAGGACGAACTCTTCCGCTGCCAACCTGTTGACCAAGGTATAGAACTGTGCCTTTGCCAAATTCACATTTGGCTAGGTTCAAGGTTAGCGAGGCTGCCGACAAACGCGTGAAAACCTCTCTCAGAGTCGACACATGTTCGTCCCACTCCTCCGAATACACAACAATGTCATCCAGATACGATCTACAGTTCTTGACATCTCCTAATACTTTATTCACCAGCCTTTGGAATGTAGCAGGGGCGTTGCACATACCGAAAGGCATGACAGTGTACTGGAGAAAGTAATCTGGTGTAACAAAAGCAGAGACATCAGATGCATGATTTGTCAACGGGACCTGCCAATAACCTTTTAACATGTCGAGCTTTGTCACAAATGTTGCAGGCCCGATCTCATCAATGCAATCATCAATAAGCGGTAGAGGATGAGCATCAGGCACTGTAACAGCGTTCACCTTGCGGTAATCAGTACAAAACCGAGGGCTGCCGTTCTTCTTAATCTCCAATAGACAAGGAGAGCTCCACGGACTAGTGCTTGGGATGGCAAAACCATGCTCCAAGAGGTACTCTACCTCCTTTCTCATCAGGGCTCTCTTTGCAGGGTTGACTCTGTAGGCATTCTGTTTGATAGGAGAAGCTTTGGTTAGCACAATGTCATGCTTAATGCATGTGGTCTGTGAGGGTACGTCCCCAAAAAGACATGGAAAATCCTTAATCAATGTCTCTAAATCTCTATATTGGCGTTCTGATAGATGAGCCAAATAACCAGGCAAGTTCGAGATTATGCCGCTATTACACAGTTTCGTTCCTGGTGTTCTGGTGTCTAGAAACGGACCTTCGGTGTCCTCACATGGCAACGTACCCAAGGCTAACACCACTGGCAGAACCTCGGAGATGGCATCTTGGGATGGCTGATTTTGTACCTCACGAATATGGTACGGTTTCAGCATGTTCACATGGCACACTCTTGTGCCACGACGCCTTTCAGGGGTGCGAATGAGGTAATCTGTTGGGCTCAACCTTTTCTCAACTACGTAAGGTCCAGAGAACTTGGTGGAAAGGGCTGATCCCGGTTTGGGCAGAAGGACCAACACCTTTTCACCGCACTCGAATGACTTCACAACAGCCTGCTTGTCGTAATGTCGCTTCATCCTCACCTGGGAAGAAGCCAAGTTGTTCCTTGCTAGAGAACAAGCCTGTTGGAGTCTGGCCCTTAATTTGGCAACATACTCTGGAACACTTTTAATTTCTTTGGTTGGAGAAATGAGCGTTTCTTTTAACATTTTCAGAGGGCCTCTGACTTCATGTCCAAAAACCAACTCTGCTGGACTGAATCCAAGTGAGCTTTGGACAGCCTCACGAGCAGCAAACACAAAGGGGATACTGTCATCCCACGTCTTCTCAGAGTCACAACAGTGTTTCCGTAACATAGCTTTAAGTGTTTGGTGAAAGCGCTCTAAAGCTCCCTGACTTTCTGGATGATAGGGACTGGAAGTTACATGTTTAATACCGAGAGATTTTAATGCTTGCGCAAAGACTCGCGACTTGAAGTTTGTGCCTTGATCAGATTGGACTTCTGTTGGAAGACCAAACACTGTAAAAAATTTCACCAATGCTTTAGTGATCACCGGGGCAGTGATCTTTCTCAGAGGGATAGCCTCTGGAAACCTAGTAGCAGCACACATTACAGTCAATAGAAACTGGTTCCCCATTCTTGTTTTTGGCAAAGCCCCACACAGTCTACTATAACTCTCTGAAATGGCTCTCCAATTGCCGGGATTGGACGGAGGGGGGCAGGTGGTATCACCTGGTTAGGCTTTCCTGCGATCTGGCACTCATGGCACGTTCTACAGTACCTTACAACATCAGCCTTAAGGCCAGGCCAAAAGAAATGCCTCAAGATTCTATCATAGGTCTTGTTGATACCCATGTGTCCAGACCAGGGGTGGTCATGAGCTAAGGACAGAACCTTGTTACGATAACCAGTGGGCACCACGACCTGATACACAACCCCGTCTTTGTTCTCCGGTCCATCTGACCACCGTCGCATCAGTAGATCGTTGTCAAGGAAGTAAGCCATTTTCTTTTCCTTAGCCACCTCCTTTAAGACAACAGAAGAGACACATGTGGAAAGAGATTTGTCACTCTTTTGAGCCATGATAAAGCCCTTACGACTAGCAGGACTTGGATCGACAGGGTCAGAAGGAGGACACACAACGGCCTGCTGGGTGTCCTTTTTGCGCTCTTCTGGGCAAGTCAGCATCTCTGTAGCAAGAAAGGAGTCAGACAGATGAATTTCACCTTTCTTGGATTGGGCTCTTGTCACTACACATGAAGGGAAAAGATAAACATGCATCATCTCATCTTGTACATTACTCATGGTAGGGCTGTCGACCAACTCAGGAACTGGGGTGACTTTTCCTCCTGCCAAGTCATTACCTAAAAGCAGGTCAACACCTTCAATAGGCAGGGTTGGGAGAACCGCAACTTTAACTAGTCCAGTCACAAGGGGTGACTCCAAGTAGACAGTGTGCAGCGGAGCTGAAACCAGGTTCACTCCAACACCCTGAATCATGACAGAAGAACCACATGATGATGCCTTTGTGAAGGATAGAACATCATCACGGATTATAGATTGTGACCCGCCAGTGTCTCTTAAGATTCGTATGGGACGATGAACAGCAGTTTCAGCGGTAAGAGACACAGTACCAGTTGAAATGAATGGCTTGAAGCAGGGATCCAGGTTGGTGCCCTCTGTCTGACATGGGAGGGCAGAACTAGCAGTCCTCATCAATCCCATCCCCTTCGTCGGAGCTGTAGTGGTTGATTTTTTCTTCAGGGCATGGCAGTCTGCAATGAGATGCCCCTTTTTGTGACAATAAAAACACAAGCGAGGTGGCGACGTTGGTGGCTTTGGTCTGTCATTGGGTCGGCTGAATGGAGGTTCTGGTTTGCTTTGGGGACGGAGTGCCCCAAATACATTTCTGTGCGTCAGAACAAACTCGTCGGCCAGTACAGCTGCCTTCGACAGAGACGAAACTTTCTGTTCATTCAGAAAGACAACAAGTCTTTCTGGCAATGCATTCTTGAAGTCCTCTAGTAAGACCAGTGAACGAAGGGCTTCAAAGTCGTCCTTAACATTACTTGAAGCACACCATTTGTCAAAGAGGTTCCCCTTTTCACGTGCAAACTCCACAAACGTTTGTTCATTGGACTTTTTGTGGGTCCTAAACCTCTGCCTATATGCCTCTGGAACTAGTTCATATGCACGTAGTATTGCTTCTTTGAGGATGCTGTAATCTAGGCTTTCCTGTAACGACAGAGAAGAAACCACTTCTTGGGCCTTTCCCACCAATTTGCAGTGTAGCAAAATAGGCCACATGTCTCTAGGCCAGTCAAGCGCACTAGCTATTCGTTCAAATGCGTTGAAATAGGAGTCAACCTCTGACTCTCTAAATGCTGGTACCAGGGCAATATTTTTACTAACATCAAAACCATGTTTTTGAAGAACATCCAAAGACTTATCAGAGGCAAAGGGTTGACGCCCAGAAGAAACCTTTAGGGCTTCGAGTTCGATTTGTCGAAGCTTTATTTCTTTTTCAGCTTCAATCTCCATTTTCTTTACCTGGAGCCGAAGTTCATATTCCGCTTTCCTCGCCCTCTCCTTCTCTTCTGCCTCCAACTGGAGTCGAGCTAGCCGTACCTTGAGTTTGGCACCCGAACCAGAGGCTCGGGGAGAGGAAGCATCAAAGCGGGGCAAGGTAACAGGCAGCACAGGCACATCCTCTGCTGGGCGAACGGGTGTGACCTTTTTCTTCACGTCTGAAAGAGACACATCAGGAGAAACAGCCTCTGCCGTAGCTGAGGGTTCAGTGCACACAGACTCTCCAAGAACACCCATCTGAATTAACTCCCCAACCACATGATCTTTTATCTCCCTTTTAAGACTATGTTTAGACACAGCAATACCATAGTGATCTGCGATAAGCACCAGATCATCTTTACGGCATAAATGAACTTTAAGGTGGCTAGGATGGTCAACAAAATCTTTCAGATCAAACATTGCGAGAGTCAAAACAAAATGCTGGCACAAAACAAAAACTGTCACAGGAAGATCCGATCCCGGACGAGCCCCCAATTATGTTACGTCCACAGGTGTCTAGGGACTGGATGGCTGCGTAACATAAGGACTCACACAATGAATGAAGAAAATTGTATATTTAATGAACACAAAAATGGGGAGGAGGGGAGGAAGGGACTAAGGCTGGGCCAAAGGAATGAAAAGAACAAAACAAAACACAGCCTAGCTACTACTAATCTAAAACTAAAACAAGAAAACAAAAAGCTCTCTGACTAACCTACTAAATGAGGACCAAAACTTACAGGGGGTGGCACCAACCAACTTACCTAGTGTTTCTAACAGAAGGCAAGCTACGTGGAGTGTACAGGGTACCCCATCTTACCTGTCCACAACCTCCCACACACTCCAAGAGACAAAAGGGCAGAGCTACACAAGCGTCAGGTATAAGCATGAAGGAGGGCCTCCCTTCTCAGTCAGCCTGTTCAGCTTTTATGCTGTCCAGGCAGCTGGTTCGTTTGCTCGTTAGCTGTCAGGTGTGTCCAATCAGCCGAGGTGCAGCTCAGCTCATGCAGAGGAAGAAGGGAGAACAACATTAGGCAAACCCTCTGCATGTAACAGGTGCAAAAATACTGTTTACCTTATGTTCAGGTAGGCCGGAGCAAATGGACTCTCAATCTTTTGATCAAAGTTTTGCTTTTTTCTCTTTTAGTAAATTTTAATTTGCACATGTTTTTATTCAGGAATTTTCCAAAAAACAGTTACTGCTTTGGAAAAAAAAAAAAAAAAAAGTCTGTAACGTTGGACGACAAATGCATTTTTATTATGATTTTTTTTTTATTATTATTATTTAGCACATCTGCAGTGTTCCATGGGAAGAACCCTCTGTTTTGAATGTTACACAATCACACCGTTCTGCTTGGGAGTAATAGCTCTCCTCTGGGCCTGGAGTGGAAACAGTGAAATCTTTTTTTTTTTAAGTTAAATAGAAGGCAGATGCCTACTGTCAGACTATCGCATTATACTGAGAGCTGATGCGAACGCCTTAAGGAAACTCAAAACAAACATATGAGTCATCATAAACACAAATAATTTACAAAAAATTGACATCTTTGCTTAAAACCAAAAAACAATCAGGATTTAATTGCCTTTTCATCCTCTTAGGGTAGAGAGGAAGAAAGGGAACAAAAAGAAGCTTTCAGGAGACCACAATGAGTCAGATTTAATAAAACAGAAACAGCTTCAGAAGAAATCTAACATCACACGAAGGCCTCATATGCTGCACCATTGTAGTATTGACTATGAAAAGAGAGTAAAGACTGACTTCAATTGATCATTTAGGAGTTTACATGTAGCAACTGTTTTATCTATAGTTGAAGGGGTATTTTGAACTAGTTTGCGTCATTGTTTTTGGACATTTTAAAGGTTATTAAAAAAAGTAAATAATTTCCAAGATGGGCACTTGAAGGCGATGGAGTTGACCAAAGGAATTTTAGTTGTTGCTTTGAGCTCCTGGTGTCTTTGCCAGTGGAATTTGTGGTATGAAAATTCTCTAAACGTCTGGCCTCATGTTAACTTTGAGGGAAATGTGCTTAACAAAACTTAATGATTTATCAACACTGTCTGCGTCCAGGAAGCTTGTCACCATCTTTGCAGCAGAGGTGCGGTCAGCTGTGTCCTGTCAGACATATGTAACTTGAAAGCTTTTACAATTCCATGTGGAGGAGGTTCATCGGAAAATTTTGGACGGAAATCCCTAATTGGAAATATTTAGATGTATAATATATTTTATGTTGACAAATACGCAAGAATAAAACATTATTTTTGGTTTTAAAGCTGACTGACAGAACACAATTATTTCATGTTTTAAAGAAACATTAGCATGCCATGTTTGTAACACACAAAATATTTTTTTTGGTGATAACAATATGAACACTCAAATGAGATGTAAATCCATTTCATCCCGAAATAAACTGGCTTTAAAAATAAATCTCATTTGCTTTTAAAGTAAACATTTATTTTTAAGAGAAGGGTTGTCTAAAGAAGAAAATCAAGTGGGTGTCACAGAGAACAGGCTTTTGCATTTTTTTTTTTTATTTTCTTTGTTGTTTTCTTTTTCTGGACTCCAGCTGTTTCCTGTCCCAGTTCAAATGTTTCTTAACTGTAGGTGTGATTGCAAGCATGTGTGGTCATCAAACTGTTTGTTTTGTTTTTTAATGGACTGACTACCTCCTTTTTAGCAGCCCAGCTCTTCCTGAAGAGTTACCTATATTAGGGCTTATTTCACAAGTTTTTTTTTTTACATTTGTGTAAAATACTCCAACTTACTGCCAAGCTGCTGAATGACAAAATGCTTTATGACTTTGTGGTTAGAGTTCATGTTGATGAACTGTACTGGGTACAATTTTATGGACTCATTCATTTATTTTATGCTTTACGTCAACACTGTACACACATATACACTTGGCCTTTTGATGGACAGGTCACAAAAAGATGTTTTCATTCTGTGTTGGCCTTATTTGGACAATTCCAACATTTCTTCTTTTTTTTCTGCTAATTTGCCACATTTTTGAAAGGTCAGTTCTGGTACCAAATCCTGCCAGTAGCAGAGCTGGTTTGGTTGACAAATTTCTGAAAAAAAAATAGGCATTTTGTTGTATAAGCACCAAATGGGGTGCCCTCTTTCAGAACTGCATGTTAGGCATGAGAAAAATCCAAAATGGCAGCCTTTTGTAAAGATGGCGGCCATACACTTGATTGTTACAAACATTTGAATTAAAAGTTTAAAACACCCCAGTTTAAAACACTGTTCATGCATAAAATGCAGTCTTGACAGGTAGCCTGCCTTTAGAAAAACGATTTAAAATATTTTATATATTCAAAAAATATTGGAAATTTATCATGGATAATGTAAATTTTCGAAAGAGGGGATCCTGAGATACATCCATGGCAAATTTGGGGCTAAAATACACAATTATTTTTTCACCGGCTCCACTACTGGAAGATAAACCTACACATAAAAATAACCTCTACGCCTCCAAATTCAAACATGAAAAGAAAAAGATTCAGATGTGGTAAAATGACCTCTTGGATTGTATGACACTAATAAAAAGAATAGTTTGGTTTTAATCAGTTTTTGCTGAAGTTTTTAGCCAACAAAGAAACAGTTTTTTTATTAATTAAATTTGAAACTTTTCTTCACTTCATTTTAACTCTTTGAGATCCAGCCCTTTTAATTACCAGTCCTCAATCTGGAGGTTTTGGAATGGTCTCCACTTTTAAACTTTTAAGTTTCAAATCTGCAGTCGTTTTTTAAGTTTACAGTGCATGGTAATTTTATGTCATTGTTCTTATTGGCTCTTATACTTGTAATATGTGGTTTTTTTTTTTTGTATTTTTCATTTTATTTTATTACTTTTTAAACTTCTTTTTGGTGTTGTTTTTTTTTTGCAAACGGACCTTGAGTCTGTAATAATGTATCTTCTTAAACATTGCACACAAACAGGGCATGGTTGCTTGATTAATTTGTTTTTTGTTTGTTTGCCATCTCATGGTTCAATTCATTATTGAACTTTTACATAAGTTTAGTATTTTTCATTGTCACAGATGGTAAAGTGACATTTTTAAAAATGTTATTTTTGCCAACATTCATGTTCATTTAAAGATTTGCTGTGATTAAAAACTACTACTAAATGAATAATAATATATAAAACGTGCATTGTTTGATCAGTAAAAACAGGAAATTATAATTAATTTGTTGCCAGATAAAAAAAAAAGTGTATTACAAACCAAGACACACAATTTAAGTATTAAAACAGAAAAATAAGAGTAAAAAATCATAGTACAGTGAATTAAAACAAACTTTTTACTGATCTGTGCAGCTGTGACACCTTGCGTCTCTAAACTTCAACTCATAAATAAATAAACATAAATAATTCTAAAAGCTGGCTTACGAAGAAGGGGACGTTCCTGATCAACATGCCCACAGTGAAGCTATGGAGCTCATTAAGCTGCTTTCCATTCTCATTAGCAATGCTGCTCCATTTACTTTGGCTTTGTGAATGTAGCTGTGGTGGCTCATTCAGAACCGGCTGTGACCTTCAAACTGTGGATTCTTTCAACTCCACTAACTACAAAAACAAAAACAGGGCAGCAATGAAGCAGGTCTGAAAATAACGTGCTCTGGTGAAATAGCTTAAACAAAAATATAGTTTAATTTTGTTCCATTTTCTGTCATATTTGACCTGCACTGCATCCGTTACCTCCAAGGACATTTACTATGAAACAGAAAATCTCTGGGTCGCAGGTGAACTGTGTCCAACACCAACCAACAACACCACTGACACGAAGCTGCACGGCTGCTTATTTGGAGTCATGTCAACAGTAGCTGGTGAAGGAACGGAAAATGTTACAAACCTTCATCCCAGACTTTAGGATTACATCCAGTCCCCGGCCGGTCGCAAACCCACTTCTGGAGCTCCAAGGCCTGAGAAGGAAGGTGAGAAGTTTGAAGGACAGTGCCAACTCAACAACTTTACAGATGTTGTTGGCAGGTGATCAGATTCTGTGGAATATTCATGCTAAACACAGATTCTAATAACCATTAGCAAGAAACACGAGCAGACAAGAAAACGAGGGAGAAAAGAAAAAAAACTAGAATAGAAGACAGAAGAAAATGTATAAAATAGAAGAAAAAAAATACAATAGAATAGCAGAAATAAATATGAATACGAGAAAACAGAATAGATCCGAATAGAATAGAATGTAGTAAACAGGACCAGGAAAGAAAAAAATAGAAAAAAAACAATAGAATGAAGTACAAAAAAGAATAAAATAGCGAAGAAAATTGATTTGAATTGAAAATATAATAGAAAGGAAAAAATAGAATAGAAAAACTAGGTAGAAAATAATTGGAATCGAATAGAATAGAGTTGAAATTAGAATAGAAAAGAAAAAAACAGAATAGAAAATAAAGTAATGGAATTAAATTACATTGGAGATTAATTGAGAAAAAAAGAATAGAAAAGATAATAGAATGGAACTGAGGGTACAATAGAAAAGAAAAAAAATATTGAAAAACATGACGTATAAAATAAAGGAACAGAAAAGAATAGAATAGAAAACATTGACTAGGATTGGTTCCTGGTTAGTAAATCTGGGGAACAAAATAATAGTTGCTTTTTTTTAATGGGTTAAAGCGCTCACTGTGGGGGAGTGAGTTCTTGCATGCTTGATGACTCAGGAGTAAATTGTTAAGAATATGTAACTACAAGGTAAACAAAGTAGTTATTGAGTTTTACAGCACAGAAACCCAAACATCTTATGGAGAATCTTTGAAAAAGTGTGTAAGGACATGTCCTACAGTCGGGACATTGTGCGTACTTTATCATTTTTTCTTTTTTAAGTATTGAAAGTCTCTGTTTTGTTTTAAGTGTTAAAGTTTGAAAGACGTTTTTATTGTGCAAAACACTTGATGTTGTTAAAGCATGGGAAGTACTTTATAGATAAAGTTTGATTTAATTAAAAGAAAAACAGTTGTGAAAACAATGTGTGTGGATCGCTGGTAAAATGTTTTCTGAGTTTAAAATCAAGAGGATGAAATTTTGCTCCGTTGGAATTTTTATTCTTCTAACAGCAACCGCTTGTTTTTCAGCTTGGCCTCATATAACCTGCTCCTGGCTGCTGTTGAAAGAAGTCACTAACAAGGCCTGAGCCGAGGTTTGTCAGAAAAGAAGGAAAGTACTCTCTTAACTGATGCCACATGGCTGAGAGTGATTGAGAACGGTCTCTGTTTGGTTAAGGCGGGATGAAGACGAGTATGCAGACAAGCTTGGACCTCCATGTTTGCTATGTGAGTCAGAAAACCCTAAAGATGACAATTTTGTGGCATTTTATCTACTACATTTATTGTAAGAGAAAGCCAATTGATAGTGTGTAGGCATAGTTTCTCTGAGCTGTCAGAACTGCAAATTCCTGGACCTACTTTGGAGGGTTTTGTAATTAAATATATTGGGAATATATACATGTATTGCACATAGGAAATACAGTAAAATAATAATAATTTTATTGCATTTCCGTGCCTAAAAACTGAGCTGCTGAATATTGGACTTTTTTCTTCTAATAAAGTTTTGAGAAATCAAATATGTTGGACTTACCCTGGAAAACCTCCTAACCTTTGACCTACGCAAAACAGACTGCAATAAAATGCTCACAGCAGAGGTTGCATATCATTCATTCATGCTGTGCCTTTCTATCACCCACCACGATTTTTACAAGAGCATAACTCACCCATCCTGCTGCTCTGACACTGTTCACACCATGCTGTTGCCTCTATTAAATTATATATATATGTACATTTCTAAAATATTAACATTGCTTTCAAGAATTGTGTCTATCTCTAGCATCCGATAGCAAGAGGCAAAACCTAAACCTTGTTGCATGTTTATTTTGTTTAATATCGATTATAGTGCTGTGACAAATTTTGCAGTTCCCTTCCCACTTCTGCCAAATGTCTGACCCCAGATTTGTTAATAGCTGCTCTACATCTTCCCATGCAGCCTGAACTGCACTTTAGCACTTTAGGTGTCAAGAGTTTAGTCTTATAAAAATAAGGGGAACAAGAAAGTTTGTATTTTAAACCAAGTCCAAGTCCCACTCTGATCATTTTTTGATCTATTCTCAAAGCTTTCCCAGTGGTCCTTTAATTATGACTGTGTTGTTTGTAGCCAAAATCTAAAATCTTGTGTCGTTTTCCAGGACAATTTATGCTGAGCAATAGGAGATTGTTAGAAATTTGCCACTGAGCAACGACAGTTGGCAATGAGTAAGCCTGCACCGCTTCCCGTCATCCGTCTGCACTCTCTCCCACTATAGCTTACAGCCACTCACAGGCCAATCTAACATTACGGGTGCAACAAAAATGGTGAGAAATATAGGAGCTGTACTGTTTTTAACCAGATACAAGCTTGGATGAGGGAAAAAAAAAAAGACGCAAATGGAGCCATTTGTTTGCAAGAAGATGCATAGGAATAGAGCAGAGCAGGGAGCTTAAATACAAGCTTATTTAAGTGTCATTGTTTTCTGTTTGCTCCTGATTCACAATGATTTGAATCATAAAAATCCTCAGAAATACATTTTTAAGCTTAATTATCTCTCTCTATGTGTCCTCCATGATAAACATGCCACAAGAAGAAGTTAAAGACACAATTTTCATTGTTTTTGAGTCTAACTACATTTTTGGATTCCCCCAACCAAGTTCTGAATGTGAACATAAATCAATAATTGCAGCAAGCATGAGTCCCATCCTCCTGCCTTTACAGGACCGTGTCATATTTTCATCACAATGGAACACACTTAAGTGAGACTGGAACACTCTCTCATGGTGTTTAATTCTGCCAACCCATGAGGCCTCCAAAACTAAAATCCATTTTGTGGTTAGAAACAGACGCGCTCTGAAACAGAAGTACTTTTCTGTTGCTACTGTGACTCAGACTAAAATAATGTGGATGGAAAAGACTTCAGTCTGAAAAAGGAAGAGTCATCTGTACGACTTAGATTTGAAGTTGACTTTAACCCTAACAATGCTTTCAGCAGCAGAAAGCTACATTCAGAGATGCCAACAAATTGAAGCATCTATTATTAATCACTGTTGTTGACAAGCAACAGCTGAGTGAAGTTTGGATAACCAAAGACATTTTAAAAACAAGAATAGACTTGTTATTGTAACTGTTAAAGAAGCCCCTGGGGAAAACAACAAGGCTCAAGGCTAACTTTTAATAGGTATAGTCAATGGGGAAATCCAGGGATCACAACGTTATCACAAAAACAGAACGATCCAGACCTCTTTTTGCTTAGTAATTATTCCACTTTAACTTGTTTTAAATAGTACTTTATTTGTTTATTTTTTTTGGAAAAGCCTTCTGGGAAAGGAAAACATAGAGAGCAAATGAAGGCGTGTTCCACAGTAGGAAATAATTTGAGAAAAGGATTTGAGATCCCGTCATCAGACAGCTCTGACACTGCTCTGAACTTTTTATAGCCTCATTTTTCATTTGTAAACATGTCTAAATAAATGGAGGAAATCCTAAAAAAATAAAAGATTTTCCTCCTTTGTGTTGATTTGCAGAATTAACTCATACTGCATTTTAAAAAAAGAAATGCTTTTATTTTTGTGAAGCAGAATTCACAGCAGATAAAACAAACAGAAAAAAGACTTTATGATTCTAATCAAGACTAACAAGAGCTACTCAGATTAATACAGACCATTTAAACAGTTCCCTATAATCACCATAATAGTAGAAATCTTTATTTTTTCTAATTAATTCTCAAGACTGTGTGAATAAACCTGTTTAGTATTCAGCTCCCTTCTTTCCTTTCCATCTCAGATGTGCCAGAGTCCCATCTGCGTTTGATTCTCTAATGTTCCCTTTGCTGAAAGTAATTGTTTCTGAGACATCAGGTATGCAGGCAAGAAGACTCACAGTTTGCATCAGAATAAGTTGCAAAACTTTTTTAATGCAGCAACACCTGTGTCGCATAACAGAGGCACGGATTTAATCTGCACAAAAAATGTATTACCTATAATAAAGTTGTAGTTTTTAAACATTTTTTTCTCTTTATTATGGTGTTGTTATTGAATAAAAAGAGCATAACAAAATGACATTTTAATTCAGATGATGTAATTTAGCTTCTATAACACTTAGCCACTTTCCAAATTAGGTTTAAATCATCTAGATTACTGTTAAATGTTAAGCTAGTATGGAAAATTTTTAATTTCAATTTCATAGAAAAACTTTTAAATGATAGACTAGAAAATAAATGAAAGTCAATTTGTGTTTAGAATAAACATGACAACATTAATGGCCCTGATAGGGACTGTGGAAGAAATCCAGAATTCTATGGATACAAATAGATTTGCAGTAGGATTGTTTATTGATCTTTAGAAAGCTTTAGACACAATAAATCATTTTGTACTAGATATGGTATCAGGAGTGTGGCATGGAAGGGGATTAAAAGTTATTTGACAAATGGGCAACATTTTGTTAAAATGGGTGAAATCCACTCAATATATAGATCGTGGTGTCCCTCAGAGTTCGGTTTTAGGCCCTTGATCATTTTTTCTGTACATTAATTACAACATTAAAGTGGCACGGTTAGTAAAAAAATAGTACAGTTTGCTGATAACACACATGTATTTTCTTCAGACGATAACTTTCAAAACTACTCAAATGTAATAATTTCTGATTTGAAACAACTAAAAACATGCATGGATTAAAAAAAAGAACTAAGATTTGGTTATAATAAAAAAATTCTGAATTATCAATATACATAAATGGTACAAAAATTGAGGAAGTACCTCAGATTCAAATCCTGGTTATAATTATTGACAACAAATCAACCAGAAAAATACACATTAGACATACTCGAGGTAAAATATCAAAAAGTATTACTATAATTAATAAAGTTAAATGTGTTATTTAATACAAATAAAGGCATGAATATAATGCATACAAGAAAGGCCATATCGTGGAGCAAAAAACGCAAAAAAGGTACAATAGCCTCCTATTATTAATTACTCATAATGCTCGATATGTGACCGTACTAACATATTTCTGAGCACCAAATTACAACTTTATTTTATTTAGTCTATTTGTATACAGTAACATTCTTCTATAAAGCTAGAAATAAGGTATGACCTCATAATATGCAGAAACTCTTCACATAAAGGGATGGATGTTACTGGCAAAAAAACCCATCCTGTCTTTGAAAGATTAACTTTTAAATATATATACATAAAAAAAACATTTTTTGTGCCAACTTGTTTTTTTGTCATAGTTTCATAAGTCAATGTCACTTGTTTTATCATATAGTTATATAGATTTAAAATAGTTATTTTTGTATATGTTTCTTTAATTCTTTCTAAGTATTTTGATCTGCAATAGCATTATTTAATTTTTTTTAAATTGCAGAGACAAAGTTATGAAGTTTCTTGTGAATACATGTAAACTAGCAGTGAAATTGGCTCAGGTCTGCCCTGCGTGTCAGGGTGCAGAATTCAACTGTGGTAAAACCTTCAGAACCAAAACAAACAATGCTTGAACATTAAACAATTTACTTTCAAAATGAAAGAGAAACTGTTCTTAAAACATGAGATGGACGAACAAAAATGATGAAATATCTAATTATTGTGAAATGTTGATTGCGGAAAATATAATTATGTGGAAAATTATAGAAAGTAGATGGTGATAGTTCTACATGTTTTGCTTTACATGTTTGAAATAAATTGGGGGAAAATCTAAAATAAAAAATAAGAACATTTACTTAGTAGAGGTGCTACTTTTAACTTTGCCAAGATGAAGTGTGTTAATAAAGAGCTCATTCTATTCAGGGTCACAGCTAAGCCATGACAGTGTGAAGCAACATATGTTACATGTAAGGAGTCCTCTTGTGGCTGACGTACAGTCACTTCTAACATTCCAGCTTGCATATATCTTTATCTATCTGTAAGTCTGTAGGATCAGAGGTGACCTTTATTCTCATAAGCATTCCTAATTATCATGTTGGTTTAGATAAAACGGGTTGATATAAAGCTAGAGTCTAAATTAATTTGGATGTGTGGCACTTTTTAAGGATTTGTATTCAAAAAAATTTAAGGAATGGACGAAAAAGAAGTAAATTTAAGATTATATTGTACTCAGTGGCGAGAATAACTGAATAAACACAATAGATGAAAGACAGCTGCATGTTCAGTTAGCTCTGCAGCAATCAGATAAAGTGAGTTTTTATTTATCAGGAACATTTGGGCACAACATCAAATCTACAAAATATGTCTTTTGCTTTAAATATCATTTCTGTCAATGTGGATTATGAGCATTTTCCACACCGTTAATGGAGGAGGCTTTGTTCCATGTGAGGGGATATTGTCAGCAGCTTTATTTAGCCTAATGCCATTAACTTAATATTGCCAGTCATATTAAGATGGGCCATCTCAAATATCTGTGTGACTGAATGCACACTATGTACTGTAGATGTGTTTATAGCTGTAATTATATGTTGGATGTGTCCTATGTGGTTTCATCCTCCACCCACTTTATGCTTGCTACTGGATCACCAGCTTTTTTTACTCCAAACTGTAGATAGAAGCTAAATTTGGTTTAGGATTATAGCTGCTTGACTTTGAACTGGTGGATGGAAGAGAAACAAGAAAGACTTTCATGTTCACAAAATAAAATTAACTATTAAAGTCTCTGATTGTCTTTTGAGTTATTTTAAAAGCAGTCTTTCAGTTTTGATGCCATTTTTAACCAAAATTGAAAAATTTCTCTCACTTTCTTGGACAACATTAGAAATTCACTTCTGAGTTGTGGGCGGGGCCGTTGGTGCAGAGTAACCCCGCCCCTCTTTCCCTAGTCTGTTGTTGAGAGCCCTCCATTAACATGCTCTAATGTTAGATTACAGTCCCTCGCAACCTAACATTACTGGTGCGTCAAAACCAGCTTAGTGGCCTTGTGGTGGAGTGTCCGCCCTGAGGCTGGAAGGTCACGAGTTCAAATCCAGGCTGAGTCACACTAAAGACTCTAAAAATGGGATCCATTGCCTCCAAGTTTGACACTCAGCATTCAAGGGTTGGATGGGGGGGGTTAAGCCACCAAATGATTCCCAAGAGCAGCTGTGTCTGCAGCTCACCGCTCCCACAGGAGATGAATCAAATGCAGAGAGCAAATTTCACTCATTGAGGAGTCTGACAACAAATAGAACTTAAACTTAAAAAAATAGCGAGCAAAACAGCCGGGCAGTTTTGAGCCAAATGCCAACTTAGACAAAGAAAAAAAAAGGCCTTTGGATCTATTTTTCTACATCAAAATGGATCAGAGCTGGAAGCTTGTAGTTATTTTCAATGTTACAAATACGCTTCTTACGCAGTTTTTTTAGGCAATTTTTCACAATTTTTTTTTTTGTCTGCTACGGATTTGCAATGATTTGAATAAAGAACTACTAAGAAGTACAATTTTAGGCTTAATTTTTTTTCCACACATGTCCATATTAAAAAAAAACACCTAAAAAAAAAAGTTGTCATTGGAGTAGGCCTTTAATGAGTAGGGGTGTGGATTGGGAAGAGTCTTCTGATACAATACGTTTTGTGATGCATGTCATGACAAAATGCATATCCTGACATGTCCCAAGATAGTATCAGACAATAATTCACTGTTTTTTTTTTTTCCAATCATGACTTAAGAATTATCTGAATATCAATACATTTTTTTTTGCAAAATGAAGCGTAAACTACCTCTTATTTAAAGATCAGAGCATTAAACACTGCAACTGCATCACTCAAGCATATTCACTGTGTTTTTTTTTTAGTATTCAAGAAATATTTAAGAGGAAAACAAAAGTAAGACTGAACCTACACATTTGTTTTTAATAATAATAATAATAATAAGAGAATTGAAGTCTCACAATATTTCACTGAATCCATTTTTTTCCTCACACCCCCAATAATCAGTTGGTGCTTACCAAGAAATTATTATAATTCTACAAAATGTTTTTGCATTGCATTATTGGACGTGTGAAGTCTAGCTGCAGCTGTGATTGCTAAAAAAAAAAAAAAAAATCAATAAAAACTGCTGTCTGCTGCTCTCACATGTTCTGGTTTTTGTTGTTTTTTGTCTGCTGGCAAACCTTTGTCAGCAAAAAGTCTGATCTCATTTCATACACATTTAAAGCAGCGCCAGGGGGGAAAGCATTGAGTTTGAATAGTCTCTCTGTTCTCTTCAGCTTTTCTCTTTCCTGCTTGATGACTTTAGAGGATTCTGAGACGCTCGGTTCACATTTGGTGAGTCTCCAAGGTTCGGTGGAGAAGTATTTCCCCCATCTTTGCCCCCCAATCCATGTCCGCTTAAAAACGCGTGCAGTCATTTGATGTGTAATGTAAAGAGCAGCCGTGCTGCCACACGTGTTGCATCACTTTTTGCCTCGTGTATTTGGGCCGACACGCAAGAAAACACCAACTGACAAGCGGGAAATTTGCAGTTTCCTCCCTGCTCCTGCAGAAGGGACAGTTCGTCCCAGCCACGCTGCTACGACACAAGAACTTCTGAGAGAAACAATAAGAAAATAATTTATCGAACATTTGTCTAGCTTATGTGATGAAATCGTGGGCGGTTTTAAGATCCTATTTGGCAGACTTTTTAACAATGGACATCTGCCTCAGTCAGCTTGACCATGAAATCAGTTCATCGGCGCAGGATAGATTTGACTCACGATTCTGGTTTTCTTCCAGCCGTTTTTCTCTTGATCCTCTTCAAACTCAGGATGTTACACAAGTTGGAGCTTTTGTCCATGTCCTCATTATATCTATAATCAATCTTACAGAAATCAATTTTTATGCAGTGGCTTTCTTTACTGGGGGTTGAGCTAATTTAAGAGTATTTGTGCTGGCACAAACCTTCAAGATCTCAATTTCCACCCAGCAGTTAAGTTTTTTTTCCCACAGATCCTGCTGACATTTTTTTTTTCTAACAGTCTTGATTTAGTACCTTTTTCACACCAGATGAAGGCCACATGTGGCAGACTTTCTGTTCTGGTGCTTTGGGTCCGTTTGTTGATTTCTGTCGAAAAGGAGGGACAGGACAGTCTGACTCTGAACAAACTGAGACAGGAAATTATCCTTTTTTTTTTTTGAGTCAGCACAGGAAAAACACAGCTCAAACGCTTAATAGGTTTCATGCTGAAACGCACCGTTGAAAACTGCTTTGAAAGAGACAGGAACTTCTAGAAAATATTTGGCACAAATTTGAAAGAACTAATCATATATCAACGTCTGTGCTAGGACTGTCATCTGATAATTTAAGATCACTCTGAAGTCAGCGGGGTGTAAATTTAATAAATACTCAGCTGTAATTCTTTTTTTTAAAGAAATATTATTTAATCTTATTTTCCATTATGCAAGTCAAAGTAATGCAAAACAAAGCAAAGGAACACTGAAGTTTAAAAAAATTATCTTTTTAATTTGTAAATGGAAGTTAAAAAAAAAATTCTGGTTACTAACTGGTGCACACCAGTTAATGCAGACCCCCTAAAAGGACATTGAAGTAAAAATAAATTCTCTATATCTATTCTCTCTATCTGGTGTCAGTAGTGTCACCAGTCAGTAAGCAGAAAACAAAAGTTTCTTACGTCAATTTTTTGAAAAAAAAAAAAAAAATGTAAACTTTTTTTTTTCTCTCTCTCTACAGTTAATATTTGGTGTAGATCAGATCTGGAACACCAGACAGTAACTGGTGCGCACCAGTTAGTAACAATAAATATTTATTTTATTTACTATAATTTTAAGAAAAAACAATTTTTTTTCCTCCATTTAGTTCTTTTGTTTTTATGTCCTCTTTAGGGACTCTGGATTTTTGTCATTATTTTTTGCATTTTTTTCCCCAAAATTAGAGCCCCTACTGTTTCAAAGTATAAAAATATATAATAGTTCATAGTTTATTATTAACACCAGAAAGTAACTGGCTTTTTTTTTTTTTTTTTTTAATGTCCTTTCAGGGACTTTGTACAAAATGACCAAAAAAACAAACAAACTAAAAAAATCAAATTAAGAAAACTGTTCTTAAACTGAAGTTGAATCAAATTATATTAAGTAGGAACTCAGTCCAACAGATAACATTTAATCCTGTTTGTTTTCTTAAGAAAACTAATCTAACTGTCTAATAAAACTCTGTGAGGACAAAATTGGTCGGGTGTTTTATGGACCAGACAGGGAGTCACTGAAGAGAAGTTACAGTTTACATGCACATTTTTCATCAGGGCTTTTTTTTTGTGTGTGTAGCGTCTCGAATTCACTGGAGCCTTTTTATGGATATTTGGAGGAAGTTAGATATCAGGAATTTGCATTAAATCCGTCTTGAATCCACAGTTACCTTTTTGTGGAGGTCCATGAAACAAGATATTTCTCACGAGTCCAGAAGATGGGCACATGAACAGGCAGGTGGAATTTCTTCCTTATTAGGAAACTAAAGAAACCATCAATAGCCTACTAGAATTAAGGCTTAACATGATCCTGCCACATGCTCATATTAAAGATTTAGATAACAAAATACATGACAAATGTTAATGCTCAATAAATATGGAGGGAATAATTAACAAAGTGGAAACACCTGAAGGAGTAATCAGCAAACCAGCTGTGGCTGCTCTCACTGCAAATCACAATATCATCTGCAAACATTAGTTTTATTTAGAAATTAGGTTAAAAATTAGGTTAGATTTTTGAGGTGCCTCCGTCAAGCAATACGCCGCACATTAGAAGTTCAAAGAACAATGAAAACACAGCTAAAACGTTAAAACAATTCCAGAAAAAATTATAGATAAATTACATAAAAACACCAAATAACTTAATTAAAGTAAATCTGCCAATGGGTTAAGAATATCTGACTTATTTTTAAGGGTTCTGTTTTTGTAGTGTATGTTTCAGACGGAGAACATGTGTCTGATTGAATAAATAGATGATGTCCATTTAGCCGTGTTCGTTATCAGACAAAAAATATTTAATCATAATCAAAACTAAAATAATTTAACCCTTTAATCCATGAGCTCCAGTGATTATGTTCTTTTACTGTAACCTTTCAACTGTTAACTTGAGCCGCTTTTCTCCTTCAGAATTTGATGAAATTACGTTGATGGCGGTAACGGTTGAGAGTTTACAGTATTAGAAAGATATTGTGCTTAAGTGTCACTGTTGATGCCCCAGGTGTAATTCTGCAAACATTCCGGCTTTATCCACAGACAAAAAGATAAAACTTTGTCACTTCCAACATGGAATCTTTTTTTTCTGCCTTAAAGAAAAAAATATTTTCACTGATGTTTTTTTTTTTTTAATAGCAACATAATCTTAGTTCAGAAAAGCATGTCTTAGTGACTACAATTTTTTATTGAAATTATATATTTTTGTAAGATTTTTTTTTACCGCTTTAGCAAATTTCTGTCAATTTGAATCTCATTTCTCTGGGTTTTTGATTTCATTTGAAAAAAAATGATAAATGTACAAAAAGCAAAGAAATTTGAGGATTGAACCCATCTGCAGCACATTAAGAACAATAAATACCTGAAACCTCTTTATAAAAGCTTATATGAAGAATGTAGGAAGGATTTTGATCAACTTTTTAATTTTTTTTTTTCTCAAAAACCAAATATTGTTCTTTGATAATAATGAAACAGCCAAACTATGCTCCTGTTTTGGGCTCTTTTCAAAGAAACACACAAAAAAGGAAGAAATATAGTAATATAATTCTATCTTCTGCTACAGAGCAGCTACAGACCTTCATAACTTTTCTTTCATTATGCATAGAGGGAAATAATTATATGCACATGGTGACACACCTTGTTGTGATTCACAGTAATGTGCACGATCAACAGAAATAAAGTTGAAAAACATTTCTCAACATATTTCTTTACTGTGCGTCTCCTCAAAACGACCTCATCAGCAGTAAGTCTGCAGAGCTCGTCTTGCAGATTGCACCTTGGTCCTGAGTGGGTTTCTGGCTCACTGCACTCAAAAGTTGGCTGCAACTCTAGTAATTTTGAAGACATATTATGTAAGTTAGTGGAAAAAATTCAAATCCAGAATTCTTTTTCCAATAACCAGGACCAGCATCCATCTCCTTTGTGCCAATCCCATGGCTTTACCGAAGCCCAAAACTTTGCCTTGTTTGGAAATAGCAGAGCCGAGGCGAAATCCTCTGTGGGGCTTGTTAAACCTGAGCTGGCCGAGGTAAGGTGAAGGGATTTTACAACATACAGCTTCCTGTTTTTCTTTTTTTTAAACCCAAAAAAAGCTCCAAAGACTTGCCTGTTACATAAGAATCCAGACTTTCTCAGACTTTGGGTCAGCTGCAAAACTGCTGAGCAGACACTCTGAAAATGAGGATTTGTACAAGACAGATGGACTGACAGAAGCAGAGAGAAAATAGACGGCCAGGTCAGGAGCCTGCTGTGAGGATGGCTCATGTTAGGGTCCACTTCAAACCTGCTTACACATGCAAAATATATTTTTTGTTTTCTAATTTTACAGTTGACAGCACAAAAAATGATTTGGACCGTCTTCCATGCCACAGATGAATGACCAATGTCAGGAGAAAAAGCATGAAAATACAGATTTTCCTTTTAGGCCAGAAAAGTCTGGAAGTTTGAAACATTTAGGGACTGTATGAGGATCTATTTAAATCCTTAAATAGTTTATGTATGAATCTACCAGTAAACATGTGTAAACAAAACATAAAATGGAATATCATAAAAAGTAGAGATGTATTTAAAAAAAAAAAAGGTTACCATATCAAAATATCACAAAATACATAATAAAATATGTTTGAAGCAGCAAATTTAAATGGCCTATAACATTTAAAATCAACTTTTGGGGATTTTAATTGTATTATAATGTTCATTCATCAATAAAAACAATCCTAAAGTGGTAATTTGAGCCCTTAATGCATTTATGAGTATTTCTCCAAAACCTGCGCTCTGAGCACCAGCCCCCAGGCTAACACAAACACATAATTTCTCCATTAAGCTAGCAGTGCTCAGCTGCTAGCTTTGCTGTTCAGCTAGCAGTGCTTGCAAAGTAGCAAAAGGCGGAACCTCAGAGATTGATGCGTCGTACCTCTGGATATATAAAAAAAAAAAAAAACTCACGAAAATACCTCATGTGTCCTAAATAATTAGTTCTGTAGTGTGCCAAAAGTAATTTCTGATCATGTATATGGATATAGTTTACTCTAAAAGACTTGAAAAGTTTGGTATAGGCCCTTTAAGACAAAATTCGTCTTGTGAGGTTCTGCAGGGATCTATCTTGGGATCCCTTAAGTTAGCAATTTAAACTCACGTGTTACAATATAAAATCATGAAAAAATGTACCATATTTTTTTAGATAATGCTAAATAAAAAGATTAAAAAATGATTCACTGAAAAAAAGAGTGAATCCACTCAAAAAATACGAATGGCATTGAGATGTGATATAACTGTTACACATTGCTTCACCTTTGTACAATGATGGAGATTGAAAAGTAAGCCCCCCCCCAAAAAAAAAATATTTACTTATGATGTGTTAAAAGTTAATGTAATGTTAAGGGTTAAGTGTGTGTCTGCAGATGATTTTTTTCTGTTTGTGGATAAAAGTTAATGAAAAAGTTTACAAACAGATTCCAGTAAAGCTCATAGGTTATTTAATAATCAAATAAAAAAAAGAAGTTCACAGTAATGATTCATATAATTTAATTCAAAACATTTTTCAGTGCTACTACAAAAACCTTGTCTTTGGCATTTTTTGGTGACGGCTCTGGGTCCCTCACTGCTGGTCTTGGCCCTTTACGTGAATATTTCACATCTCACGTTACTTATTTAGGAGTAACGTGGACTCTGAGCTGAGACTTGACAAACAAATTAACTTGGTAGTGAAGTCGAGCTTCTTCCACCTAAGGCAGCTGGCAAAGATCAGACTCATCCTGTCTCTTCAGCAGTCTGAAACAGTGATCCACGCCTTTGTTACCACCAGGCTGGATTACTGTAATTCATTAAATTTGGGGGTTAGCACCTCGGCCACAGCTCGACTCCAGCTAGTGCAAAATGCGGCTGCTCGTCTTTAAACCAGAAAGCGTAAATATGATCACATCTCCCTGGTTTTAGCTTCACTGCACTGGTTACCTGTTCATTTTAGAATTCATTTTAAGATTTTATTTGTTATTAAATCCTTACATGCTTGGCTTCACCTCTCAGAGCTGCTGCAGCCTTATGTCCCCTTCCATCCTCTCAGAACAGAGGAGAGTTAGAGAGTCTTCATCATTCCCTGTTTTTAAGTCTTCTCTTAAAACCCACTTTTTTACTTTGGCTTTAAATACACAGTCAATATATTTACTCTGTTATGTGTTTCTGTTTTGTGTAATGCTTGTGGTGTGTTTTGTTTTATCAACATTGTTTTTATGAGCATTCTCTAGTACACTTTAATCTATTTTTATCTAATTTTTAATGCTTTTATTCTGTGATTATACAGCTCTTTGGGTCTTATGGACAATTTAAGTGCTTTATAAATAAAGTTTATTATTATTTCAAAATGAATATATATCAAGAAAAGCTGCCTTTGTTCTCACAGTGACTATGTTGTTTCTATGCAAACTCTGTGTTTTAACCAAAGCATTCAATTCAGCTTCAGTTGGTTCATAATCGTTCACAGCAGAATTAACCTCCAATATTTATAGCCCCACTCAACTTTTGATTCATTTTAAAAGCGTCCCCAGTGGGTTTTTTTTTAACTGTGATTATATGTTTTTTAGTCAAAATCAAATGCTTTTCTAGGACATAGTTTCTGCAGAGCAGTAGAGGTTTAGTAGAAATTTGGCTCCAAGTTGTCGGTGGAACTTCTGGGGAGGAGTAAGCCCGATCTAATTTCCAATCATCCCCTTGTTTAAACTCTCTCCCTCTAGCTTACAGCCCCTCACAACCCCAATCACAACAAAAATGGAGAGCAATGTCGGAACTATCCAGCCGTGCACGTTTGAGCTGGATGCAAAGTCGGACAAGGAAAACTAAAACATACATGAATCTAGTCGTCAGCAAGTGGATGCATCAGAATGGAGCTGATTGTATCATCAACGTAACATCTACAAGCTCTTTCAGATTGCAGTTTTTATCCTCAATTGATTCACGATTTGAATTATCAAATTCTCAGAAACACATTTCAAACCGTATTTTTTTTTTTTTTAAATATAATGTCTCTCATCACGAAAACGTTGTTTTAAAAACAGAATTTTCATTGGAGTGGGTCCTCAAATTCACATCCATTTTAACAAAGGCTAACCCCAAATCTCCAGCTCAAATGCCTTTTAGAAAATCAGTTTCCAAAGCAAATACTTGAAAGACGTTTTTAAACCAAAGTGAGGCTGGTGCCAAGCTACTAATAAATCTCCTTCTTTAAACATCTGTCTTGTATTAAACCTCAAATTCAGTACTTGAAATTTGAAATTTTATATTTGTTATCCAAGATAGAAAAATTATAGTTTTAAAGTATGCACATCAAATCCAAAAAAGTACTTTTATAAGTAAGGTTTCTGGTTTTGGTTTCATACCTTCAGAAACCATCAATCCTTCTCCCAGAGAGACGGCTTTGCAAAGCAAAACTGGCGCCACATCACACCGAGAAGTGACAAACGTGACAGTTAAAACTGTCTTTGGGTTTTTTCTCATGTCTGAAACTGAGATAAAGCGGGTGAGAAGAGAGATGCACAAGAGCAGGGTTTCAGTTCTGAAAGAACCAGCTGGACTTCTGGTTGAAATGAAGAGAAATGTTAAAATGTTTCTCCTTACAAGTTTTCTCTAGTATTTAGTTTCCAAGAACAATCAGGATAAGCAGTTTAAAACTAGACAAGAAAAATAGGCCTTTGTCATGATTGGTCATTACAGAGATTTAGTAACATCTAAATGTGTGCTGCAGGTGTTTTGTCTCAATTTATGTAAATGTTTTTGTGTTTTCAGTCTCTTTTTCAGTCAAGTCAGGATCTCAACTTTTACTGGGAGGGATGTGAAACGTAAATGTGTGTGACTTCTTTTACATTTTTTTTTTTCTATCCTTCCACTCACCAAATGCTTTCCCTGTGACAGTGGGGATATCTCAGGGCTACTGTTGCTGAGAGGACACACACACACACACACCCACGCACACACCAGCACCACTTCCCCCAGCTCTCATTGAAGTCTCCAGAGTCCATAACGGCTGTTCTCATGTGTCACGAAGCTCGTTCACCTGCTGCCCCTGTTACGTACACAGTCCAATACTTGAAATGGTTTTCAAACCCTTTTTCTCCCTAAACTATTAACCTTTTACCTATGAGAATAATGCTCTAACATGGAAAAAAATAAGCCATTATTAAAAGTGTTTTTTTAACAGATCTTTGGTACAGAATATACATTTAAGGTTTTAAAATAACGAAATATTAAAATAGTATGAATGAATTAAAAGCTTTTACTGGCGCGTCTAAAACTGAAGCTCCCACAGGAGTCAGCATGACTTCATCGAATTATTCTTGTGGAAGATGCAACATGTAAGTTGAGTGATGACCCTCACAGGTGGTCCGACAACCAAGGAAGGCGTTTAAAGAGGTGTTTACGCATCAGAGTCAATAAAAATACAGTCCTGTTTGAATCCTCTCCTTTGTCAAAAATATATATTTTTAAGAAAAAAACAGCTTGGACCACGTCTTGCAGAGAGTTTTCAGTCAGAATTGTTTCCCAGGGATCCCATGAAGGGAAATAACATCCCTGGTAAAAGTGGAGCTGCCCTGTTGTCGGCCCTCGGGGTGAAGGGACATCAGATCTTCGAAATGAAGCTTGGGTCCATTCTAAAAACGAAACCCCAGGGGTGCTGTTTGTTATCCCACTTTTCATCCATGAGCCACAGATGCAGCCTGGTTCAAGTGAAGCCAGGTCCTTCAATGTATCCCAAAGAAACTGATAGCTCTGACATTTTGTAGGGACTTTCATGGTTCCAAGAAGATTGAAGATCTCTGTACACTCTAGTACCGAGTCGGATTCCCTTTTGCCTTCAGAACTGCCTTAATCCTTGGTGGCATATATTCAACGAGGTTCTGGAAACATTACGTCCGTATTGACATGATAGTATCACACACCTGCTGCAGATTTATTGACTGAACATCCATGATGCCGATCTTTGGTTCCACCACGTCCCAAATGTGGTATATTGCCTTATCCTCCTGGAAGTGGTACACTGGTCATAAAGGGATGGATATAGTCACAGGTAGGCTGTAGTGTAGGTATGATGTTCAATTGGCACTAAGGGTGACAAGAAAATATTCCCCAAACCATCACACTACCACCACCAGTCTGAACCGTCGATACAAGGCAGGATGGATCCATGCTTTCATGTTGTTGATGCCAAATTCTGACCCTACCATCTGAATGTCACAGCAGAAATGGAGACTCATCAGACCAGACAATGTTTTTTTATCTTCTGTTGTCCTGTTTTGGTGAATTGTAGTCTCAGATCCTCTTCTTAGCTGACAGGAGCGACACCCCGTGTGTTCTTCTGCTGTTGTCGTCCATCTGCCTCAAGGTTGGACGTGTTGTTTGTTCGATTATAATCAGTGGTTATTTGAGTTCCTGTTGACTTTCTATGAGCTTGAACCATCCTCCTCTTGCATCAACAAACCATTTCTATCCACGGAACTGGATATTTTCTCTTATTCTGACCATTCTCTGTAAAACCCTGGAGTTGATTGTGTGTTAAAATCACAGTAGATCAACAGTTTCTGAAATACTCAGACCAACCCATCCAGCACCAAAAGTGTTCAAAATCACTTAAATCACCGATTCTGATGCTTGTTTAAACTCCAGCAAATAGTCTTGACCGTGTCTACACGCCTAAATGCATTGATTTGCTGCTAAGTGATCGGTTGATCAGAAATTTATGCTAATAAGCAGTTGGACATGAAGTGTCCAGGTCAAACTCGTGACGTTTTTGATGTCATAAATATCTAAAGAGGTCCTTGAGGAGTAAGCCTCAGCTGCTCCATCTCTGTGAATAGATAGTGGAGCACCTTTCCGTGAAAGCCCTGTGATCAATTTTATGCCATCAAGGCCCCACGAGGGAGGTCGCTGACCATTTCTGAATCCCGCCATCTCTTGTCACAATAGCTGAGAGGTTTCCTTGTTAGAGATCCAGGCTGGCTGCGATTCCGTGGCCTTTCATGTATGTGGTGCAATCTGAGAGGGCCGCGGACGCAGCCTGTTGCCGAGCAGATAAAGACGAGGGCGACCATAAACACTGAACAGAGGTTGGTCTTTGACGGCTTTCATGGACGTATAGCCGAGGCAGCGCTGGCCTTATCTGAAGCAAAACTCTGAAGTTTTGCCAACCTTGCCCTCATCTTTCTTTCCGGAGCGGCAAAATGATCGCCGTTCGGAAATATTCGCGAGATTCCTCCCAGTCCTCGGGTCCAGAGATTTATGACTGAAACAACAGAGAGCGCGTGTCCCTGAGGAGGCGGGCTGCATTCTCTGCACAGCTTTACCACAGAAGCTTGACAGTATGCCTGTGGAGTCCTCACAGAACTGGGTGTGAGGAAGAGTTTATGCTTTCTACAATAATCAATGCAAAAATTCAAATCACATGTTGAAAAGAGAGTCAGATCTCCTCCATTCACATCTATACTGAGAAAATGATGCATACATCAGTCAGAGAAGCTCTATGTACCAAAAGATGAAATTATTCAAGGACTTTTAACAGAATCTTCACCCTCAGCTTGCAGGAAGCTTTTCCATTCATTTTTTTTTTTTATTTCTTTTACCATATGATAATTTATAATCTTTATTTGCTGAGAATTTATCTAAACTTGATGCTCCCCACTCTGTAACTGTGTACTGCCTTGCAACACTTCCCTAAAAATAGTCCTCACTAATCCTCAAGAAGTACCAGATATTACACCCGGGACTCAGCTGCAGCAAAAGTGCAGAACTGCCTCGAGTTTCAGGGAAGTGCTTGGCACGTTTTAACGGGGCATCTCAGTCGTGCTCCGGCAAAATCTAAAACATTAATCAAGAGAAAGCTTTACTTTAGTGCATCCATGCTGCACTCCGACGCCCCCTAGTGATTCATTTGGACATAGCTTCTGCAGGCTTCCACTAAAACACTTTTTAAAGCATTTATTTATTTTAAAGGTGACAAACTTGTAAAGAAAATGTAAAGATAATTAAATATAATTTAAAAAATGTACTATTACTTAGATGTGCTTAAGCTAGCATTCAGAATTTTCAGAAAAATGTATCACAAAGACTTAAATGTTGTTTTAAACACTTTTTTTTGACAGTAGCAAAAGTTCTCATAAAAATGATGAAATTATGACAATTTTCCCACTATTTATTTGGCAAAAATATCTCACAAATATTTAACTCTAATGCTCTTTGATATATTTTTACGGACAGACCTTTCCCAAGGTGTTCACTTCCATCAAAAAAAAAAAAAAACTTTAATAGAATAAAGTCCACTTTTTAATTGATATAAAGTATTTTATCTGTTTATTTTTATATAAATTGGGGTTCCAGCTTATAAAACCCACAAAAACAGGATTTTTATATATATATTTATTTATTTATTTTTGAAAGGGTCTGCAGCATCATCTCACACTGATGCATCACCAGACTTTTTCTTCAATTGATCCCATAAACTTCAGACCTGAGGACATAATACCACAATAACATCTTCACTGCTTGGCATTAAAACCCAGTTCATCAGTCTGGAAAATCTTACTGCTTTGCTCCAGGGAGTCATTACATGTGCCACTGGACCAGCATCAAACACGCTATAAACATTTTTGAGTCCAACTCTCCTTTTAATAAAATGATTCCCTTTCATCTGCTCATTCACAGTTATTTGCAGCTTTCTGTGACCTGTCTGGGAAATAATTATTTGAACATTTGAAATTTAAATCACAATTCTTATGGTTCAGTTATATATATATATAATTTTATTTTGAAACTTTCTCCTTTCAAAGCTAACCCTCGAGAGTTTTCAGTTTTAAGAAATGTTGTTAGTTTTTTTGTCTGTCTTTCAACAACATTCCCAACGTTTGGTGCCGCTTTTCCTGGCACCAAACTTCGGACACAACCAACTCTTTGTTAAAGGAGGAGTTATTCAGTTGAAGGAGTTTTATAATCCTCTCTGTTGTTACAGCTGCCACCTCTGCTGTTGGGACCAGCACGTGCCCCACTACTGTTAGAGTCTGACATGATGATGAGCAATCACCTTACATATAAAAGGGTATGTCTTGGCACATTTACATGTTGACTTGATTCAATATACTGTATATATTTGTCCTTTTGACTGATTTGGTTGTACTGCTTTTTTTTGTTTACTTTTTCTGAGCTTTCTTAAATAAACAATTTAAAAATGAGTTGGTTATAAGCATGTTTTCAAAGCTTTATATTACACAACATAATGTTTTTAATGTGTTTTTTCTTTTAGCAAATGGGAATACTTCAAAAGTAGACACTTTGTTTCAAGTATTTTTTGTTTTTGAACTCAAACACAAACCACAACCCCAGACATTTGTCAGTTTTCTTTAAAAACAAAAAAAAGAACTACTTTACAACTTTAGTCAAATAAATATAGCGTAAGAAGTATTCTAAACTTGTAAATAGCTTTTTATGGAACATTTTTAATTATCAACTATAATATAAGATAATGTAAGTAACTTAAGTTTAGTACTAGAAAAGTTGCATTACCTTTGATAATGCAAGTGTGAAGGATTTTGTTGAATGTGGTCGCTGAAGATGCTGAAGCAATTTACTTTATTTGCTGAATAATGTCTTGAACGTCCTGAAGATTTTGACTCCAATTATTGAATAGGTTTCAAAGTAATTGGAGAATGTCTTATTTCTAAGGGGCTAAAAAGAAAGAAAAAAAGATATGCATAAACTGCATAAAATTACAAAAAATGCAAAATTGAAAAATACCATAAGTATAAGCATGAATGTTCTAAACATTTTGAGTGCACAAAGTTTTTGAAGGATTTCCCATTCATTTTCATTGGGGCTGAAATTATCGTATAAATTGCGTAAAATCTATCAATACCAAAAGCAAAAGCAGAGAAGTCCTGAACGAGCCGAGCGTTTTGATACAAAGATTGCTGAGATCATTGACACCGTGGTTGAGTTTTTAAAAGGCAAAAAATGTGCAGAAAGGAGCAGGAGAATCACTATAGTGTGAAATCTAAAATAAGCATTCAGACTATTATATTTATTATATACGGCAAAAACTGTCCTTTTACTTTCTTAAGATTCAATTTTTTTTTTAGAAAAAATGTCTAATTTTCTATCTTGCAAGAATAATAAATATATCAAGGAGATTTTTCCACAGAAAAATGGTCTTACCTTGAAAATACTTTTTTTATTTCTTAAAATAAGAATTATTGGTAGGTAAGACCATTTTTTGCAGATTTTTTTTATTTGTTTAAAGAAAATCGGCCAATGGGGTAAGAATTTCAGGAATTTTTTGTGACATTTTCAATTATATCTAAACATAAAAATAAAATTGTGGGAAAACGCATTTCATTTTCTATGAATGTTGATCTAGTTGCTGCCGGATCGGTCATCTTGGCTTTTCTCAGCCGAAAGTTTCTTCTAAGCTCCGGTCGGATCCCTAATACAGAAACAGTCCCCATCCGATAAACTGTGAACAAGCTCCGGTCCCTGGTTCTACGGGGGTCCATCCTAGCAATATTTCACGGCAACTTGAAGACATTCAAATCACGCAAGTTCTGCATGATGATCAGTGTGGCGTGTCTTCACGTTTGCTTGAAGGGAAACATAAAGCATGTCCGCAGCTGCCTAGTGAGCTGGAAGCGGAGCGGCGGGCCTGCCAGCAGCCACAAAAATAAAGTGTGTGTGTTTGTCGGGAGAGGGTTGCACCGTGGTATGCACCTCCTGTAGGGATTTTGTAAAAAGAGATCCGAAGTGAAACGGACAGCTGAACCAACCAGCCACAACTGCTGTCCATTTGGTCGACTGAGCGTTCGCCTTCTTAATAAAGAATCGTTCCTTAAAAGGGTGAATGTTACCGTTTTTCTTACCTGCGATAAGGGCTTAGATTCAAATTAAAAAGTGACAATTCTCTTATGAATATTTGTTTCCATATTTATTGACAGAAAACAGAGACTGGAAGGCTCGTCTTTAATAAGACCTCAGGTGCTCCCATTGATCTTACAATACACGTCAAAATGTAAAGCATAAACACACAACAGCATCTCAAAAACCTAAACGTCTCAGCTGGGGTGATGGAAATGCGTGTCATGCTTGCACATTTAGAGGAAACATTTAAAACTAGTCGAAAGGAGCAAAAATATTCTCTGAAGATTTGACTTGAGATCGTTCCTCGTGTTGTCATGGCGACATGATTACGTCCAATTCTTCCTTAAACCAGGGATTTAGGGGAGGCAGTATCTTTATGCAAAATAGGAATCCATTTCTTCTTAACTTACATTTCAAAATGTTGTGATTTCTTTATATAACTTTACAAAACAGGCAGCTTTATACAAAACCAGAATGAGGAATACCTGCGTTCGAGAAGAAAATGTCCTCATTACTGAGTTGTTCCCTTTCATCAAAGTTTGTTCCTTCTTTTTTGTTAGACACACAAAGTTCATTTACAGTATTCACAGAGATACAGCCAGTCTTTTTATGTTTCTTTCATTTAAATAACTAAAAGACAAATAGAACAATTCAGTTTTTCAGAGAAAAATGGCTGCAGTGTGATGCAGAGGATGACAGTCTTGCGGAACATGAGCGGTAAAAGATCTTCACATATAACACTGATGCACCTGTGATGTACCCAGGGTGGGGTGGGTGGAGGGGGGGCATCCCTTCATGTTCTGATGGAGCGCCGGCGTCCTCGGACAGGTGAGTTTTCCTTAAGGAGCGTGCGGCGGGGTCACTGATTGGCACAGGTCACAAGGCTCGCATGTGAACAGTGGCAGAGAGCGAGGAAACTTCTAAGGCGGTGAGTGTGTCAGCACTGGAACACATCACAGAACCTCTGAGGAGGAGGAGGAGGAGGAGGAGGAGGAGAAAAAGAGGTTAAAGGCTGGAAGGAGCAGGAGCTTCACAAGATTTATGAACACATAATGACAAATGAAACAGAGTCCTGTTTGGAGCTAAGAAAAGGACCGGTGTGGAAGTGAGTGATGACCCCGCCTCTAAACCTCTGACCCGCTGACAGTTCTAAGTGCAGAAATATGTCAGAGGGCAGGATCTTAGAAATCTTTAGCGTTATTCTCAAATGATAACTCAGTGAGGCATTAGTCACAATTGGACTTGTGGGTGAAAAATGGGCAAATTTGTACAAAATATTAAGATTGTAGACTGCTTGGAGATCCCATAGAGCAGTGTTGTGTGTTTAGTGGCTGCGGACCGCTCAACCCCTCAGGATTTCATCGCAATGACAAAGAAACAGTGCAGTTTAGAAATATTTATAATAAAACCAGATAATGATACTTTTAGCGATCAAGTGACTGAAACATAAAAGAGAGAATCCAGCTAATTTACAAAACAGAAAGATTTTTTAGAATAAAAGATCATTAAAAATGAAGTCATTTTGCTCCAAATCCTGACCAAACTTTGCAGCTCAAGTGATTGAAGGTGATGCTGAGAGAATCCATTTATTTTTCCAAATATAAATTGGCGAGACTCAAAAGAAAAAAAACGGATATAATTAATTATTTCTGACCCAGTGGATGGGGACGACTGCAGTCAACTGAAACTGTTCATACGAATGTTTTTCTACAGGCGTCCTGTGGGCAACTCTTATATAACACCCAAGGGTAATGTATAACACACCAAAGACTGAAGTAGGTGTAGTAAATATTTTTCATTTATTCAACCTCTCAATCCCAGGGAGCCGCTAGTGTTTTTCAAGTGACGTCTATTGGGATCAAGAAATCAGGAAATTCGAACGTAGTCCTACGGGAAGTTCAACACCACCTACACATCCGAAGCAGTCAATTATTCCTTAGTCACACAGTAGGGTTGTCCGACCCCTGCTGGGTTGTAGTTGGGGGGGGCGGTTGAATCTTGCAGTTTACTTGAGGCTAAAGCGACCGCCTTAAGGAACGTCATGAAAAGGGAACATACCCTTGTCGAGTGTGTGGTAAGTGTATTGTGAAGTACTTGTAAGGATAGCGCAAGTTGCGTGTACTTACAGCACACGAGTAATGCTGTTGTACGACGTCCAAACTCTAGTCGTCTAGAGTCAGATGACTAGAGAGTTTGTTCACAGTTTATCGGATGAGGACTGTTTCTGTATTAGGGATCCGGATGGAGCTAAGAAGGTTTCTGCTTAGAAAAGCCAAGATAATCGATCCAGCAGCAACTAGATTAACATTCATAGAAAATTAAATATGTTTCCCCACAACATGTCCGTAGAAAATATGGACATTTTTACCTGGCGGTCTTAAAATTTCATGGCCAATAGACTACATACAGCCAGTTTCTACCCATAAGGGCCGTTGAGAGTAAGGTCTATCTTAACTCGACTGCAGCGTCAGGGAACTGTACCACAGCATTACCCGTATGTCATTAATGCGTATAACTTATATCCTCCATACAAATACTTTAACGTATACTCATCACACGCATCAAAACGGGGCGTACCGTTTTCATGACATCTCTGGTGGTCGTATGAGCCTAAAGAAACAGTCTACAACCCAAAACCCCCCAGGACCCGTATGGGTGCAAGCGACGAGGCCATAAGACGTCTTCCAGCCAAAATCCACCAATTTGCAAAGCATACAATGAAAAACATACTGATGGCGGCCGTCCAAACGAGAGTTCATGGAGGACCATAGTCTGAAACTGGAATACTGAAATAAACCCTGGACCCGAGCCTGAAAATAAACCGACCTCCTCTGGAGCCACAATGTGTTTCCACAGGAGGTCATTTAATCAGCCCGGCATATTAACATTCCAAACCATAACTTGCAGTTTAAATGGTGCCAGCCAAGGGTCATCTTACATATCCGGAGTTACGAGTAAAGATGAGAAGTGGAGGTTTTATAGAAGATTAAAATAAAACTGGTAGTGAAACGGAGAAATTCAAATACTGACATGTTTAGAGCTTTCAGTGAAACTATTAGAGGGTTGGAGAAAGCAGCTTTAGCCTTTTATTGTATTTCTTATTCTTTAATAGTATATGGAGGAACAAGTAAAGAAGGGATAGAGACATTAGTGCCTGCGGTGCTGCGCAGGCCTTAATCGCGCTGGAGTCTTGTTTCTAACCGCTGGCAGTGAAGCGCTGGTGAACGGCCTCCACTATCTGCTATTGGAATTCCTCACTAAGTCTAAGACCCAAGTCAGTGGAGCTGGTGAAGAAAAGCTGTCAACAGCTTAAAAATACTCTTGCTTCCACTCATGATTTCATCCAGATCCCATCTAAGACTTTTTTGGTGTTGCTGAACTCTCCGCGATACGTCTTTCTCCCTTTCACAGAGAATTTGCTCCTCTCTTTTCTTCTGTTGCAGACAAAGTGACTTATCTGGGAAGGCTTGAACATCCCGATCAGTTATTTTTACCTCATATTTCCCATCCTCTCCTAAAAACTAACTTGAAGGTCTGGTTTGTGTGGGGGTGTGTATTGGCAAGAGTCTGGTGATATGATACAAATCACGATTTATCACAAGAAAAATTATTACAGATTTTCAATTCAGTGGTCATCTTTAGTTAAACTGAGTTGTAGATGTCTCATTTCGCCAGCTGTGGGGCTCAGATTTCACATCAGCTTCACATCTATCACAAAATGGTTGTTTTGCTGCAGTGTCGAGCTGCTCAAAGAGGCTCAGTGTGCTATGGTGCCAACTAGTGGTCGGAGGTTAAAGTTGAAAGCAAAAGTTAGACGTTGAACTACATGTTTGCTCATTCAATATCATATAAAGGGTAACCAAACCCTAAATTAACTTTTTCTGGCTGTTGACCTCTATAAATGGGGTTTTAAAAGTGCTGTATGTTGGTCATACCCACATTTTTTGACAAATTGAAATAAAACTGTTTAATTCTTCAAAATATAGTCTAAAACCATCTGTCTGCTGCCCCCTACAGGTTGAAATGAGGTATTACAACTGAATTTTGTGACTGGTCAAAGCATGTAAGTTTTAGAAGTCTGACGTCATGATCTGCAGCTCCAGTAATGATTAGCCCCACCCCTCTGACTGGATTTTCACATTTCCGCTGTGGGTTTAGTTACACTTTAAATATCGTCTTGGCAGAATTTTATATTGATACAAGTATCACCAAATGCAGTATTCACGGAATCAATATTTTCCTCCAGCCCTCGTTTTGTGTGGTTTGAACCTCTGTACCTGCAACGTGCTGAGGCTTCATGGGAGACGCCTTCATGAGGAACGACTCCTCACTTTCAAAAGCAAGAATCTGCTCCGCGGTCATGCCGGTGTCGGACTTCTCTCCCGTTCCGTTCGTAGTGTGTCCGTGATTTGCAACTTGGATGATGTCTTCAAAATGTGCGGCGTCTTCTTTAGCGGAGAGGCCGTTTTCATGCGTCACGGGCTGGATCCCATTCACCACCGAGAGACTGGATGAGAGGAAAAGCAGGATATGGGTCTAGTTACAGAGACTGGCAGCACGTATGAGTCATTTTGTCAACTTTCAGAGGTTTAATTCCATTTAAGAATGTTTCCATGCAGAGTCTCAGGGAATAAACAATTCCTGGCGTTAAAACTCTTCTTCTGATTTTCAGTGAAGTTCATAGGAATTTTTTTTTTTTTAATTTCTGCTGTTTAACTTTAAAGAAAAATATATAAAAAATGTTAACTGTTACCTCTCCGGGAGAGTACTCTGTCCATTCTCCGTCTTGTTATTGGACATGTTGAGTTCCTGTTTTGGCTGGTAGTCAGCAGAAGCTGCAACATTAACAAAAAGATAAGACATTAACATTTTAAATATAATCAAAAAGATTACCTTTATTAAAAAGTCAGAGAGAAAACATGAAATAAAATCAAATCAAATGAGGTGGGAGGTGAGAAATTTGGTTCAAAGATTCACAGTTTGAATGTTTAAACAGAATTTTCCAACACTAATAATAATAGGAGGAAATTACTGAATCCTTCCTCAGCACCTACACTTAAATTTGAGGCGGACCTCCACACCCTCAGCTGAAACGCACTCAGACTAGGCTTCCAACCACATCCACAGTCAGCTCATCTCATTCAAGTGGTGATGAGACATTTGAAGAAATTCAAAGTGTTCTAGAGAAACGGTTTTAGGCCATCTTGGAAGCTCTCGGAGGCTTCATAACAGAGAAATTCAAAGCAGAATCCTGAATAAAAATGCAGTGATGTCCTTTAAAGACAACAATAACACACAATAAACCGCTGCAGCTTGTTGCTATTATTCTGCGCTTCACATCCCAGTTCTTCAATCCCAGGGCTTGAAGTGTAAGTAAACACATACGGTTCATATTGTACAGACAACAACAACTTCAGCAGCAGCAGGACAGGATATGAGGAAGACACACTTGGTATATGTAAGCGATATTTGACCTGTATGATAACTGAAAATGTTGGTAAAGTTAATGCAAAAGACCCAAAACGTGTGCTTGTGTTCAGAGTAATGCTACATTCACACCCGATTTATGATAAGTTTAGCCCATGATATTCACACTGGACAAACGGGGACGGGCTTCTTCATCTTTTATTATTTTTATTGTTTACTATAGCGCGTCTGCCACCTACAATTGAAGAGGCTTGGTGAAAAATGTCGAAGCAGTACAAATATCACAAATCTTGCTCCAGGCTTTATCGTTCCCAGCTCTATTCTGTTATATGAAATCTTGGTGTCATAGAATTCTGTCCAGGCACAAACAGCAAATATTAATTTCTTGTCCGTGATCCATTTCAAACAGTTGGCACTTTCACCCAATGAGTTACTTAGATTAGAGATGGTATGCTACCCGTTACCATCGTCTACGATACGTAAAGAGGGACGCCATATTTGATAGGGCAGTAAACCATAATGCATGACTTAGAAGACAGTAATATTAAAATAAAATGACTTATTTTGGTCCCATTTTGAAAGAAATAAAACTCTGATCAGAATCGCATTCGCCTTAAGGCCTCAAGGGCTTATTGACCATGGGACAAGTGCACAAGTGGGTCCAACACAGCCTCTTTCATATTTTTGTATGCCACCTCACTGTCCGCCCGCCCATCGAATGTGGATTTGGGCTCTTCTCGCCACTACCGAGGTCAAACATGCATGCAAATACTAGGGGCATCCTCCATAAAACAAAAAAAAAATGGGTGGTCCTGCCAGAAAACATGGAAATAGTGCGAAGTCTAAAGCTACCATTAACTTTAAATAGAATACAAGATCAGCCAAAATGTTCCCCACAGAGTAAAACTCTCTCACATCTTCCTAAAATGTTTTCTACAAGTTCTCCTTTAACAGCCGACAGTAATATCTTAAATGTAAAAGTCACATCCATGTTTTTCCTGCTGTTTTTGTGCAATTGTACCACAGCAGTTAACAGGCATCTCGACCATTCAAATATGGCGTCAAACTTTGCTTATGCAACAAGCTAGCATAGCGACTCTAGCTTCTATGACTGTAATTTATCACTTGTGCTAATTCTGGCAGATTTATGTTTTGCTAAACCAAAACTTTGATGAATATGCGCTGTATTAATTTAAATAAAATTAAATAAATATAACTCAATGGGAATGCCATCCACACATCACTACCATGATTGGTCATAGCTCGACCTGGTTTAATTTTCAATGCATGTTCAATGAATGTGCGTTTTCTACGTAGAGCCAGAAAACAGTGGTACAAACTTTGACTTTTCATTGAAAGTGGTTCCTTGAATATGCGTTGCAGAGGACAGTGTGAATGTAGCTCAACAATCCGCCAAAAAAACTGATTTGCCTGCTTGATCTACATTAACAGGAAGGAAGTCTGAGACAATTTGTTGTTATTTTTATGTGTTTAGCTTGGTAAAAATATAATAACAACTAAAAATTTAACTTAGACTCAGATATTTTAGGACAATTTTATTTATTCTCTTCACCTTTGCCGTTCTCTTCCTGTTTCTCGTTGACTTGTGCAGTTGGGGAGGACTTTGTCTCTTTCTGTAACAGAATTTTGGCCAACGTCAATAAAAAAAAAATGAAATTTGGACTAAAAGTAAACATGAAAAAGAACATGTACCTTGTCTCCTCCGTCAGTCTTGCGTGTTCTCTTCATGATTTCCTCCAGACGCTGAGGAGAGAGAAATTAGCTCATTTTAACACTATATTTAGTTTCCAATTCTCTTTTTTCCAGTCATGGGGTTCAATGTCGCAGCCAATATATTTGATTAATTCAACTTTAAAAATATGCATTATTCATTGAAAGTTGATCATTTGTTTTCTATTCCAAAAACTACTATAAAAAAAAAACATTTTTTCATAATTGATGACTGACATTAAACTAATATATACAAACTACTCTGCCTGTCGTATTGATTGGAACTGAAGTTTGAAACAAGACCTTCATTTGAAGGCACAGCTCCAGTCAAAGCTGCAGCTGCCACTCATAAACAGAGGCATTTTTAAGATCCCAGATCGTTCCATAAACAGGTCACACACTCACGACTTTGGCATCTACTTTGGCAGCAAAATCTGATTCAGCTGATTTTTTTTCTTTGCTTTATAGTTTGCTGCAGTGCCCTTCCGAACACCACCTGTTTATACTGCTGGTTTAATCAAAAAGTAGGTCAGAAGATTTTGGCAATAAGCAGAAGCCGAGTTCTGTGGTCTTTGTGGTTGAGGACGCCGTGTTCTTGTTTCCTATGCAGAGCTGGTATCTGATGGCTCAGCCAGCATGGCAGTATGAGGAAAAAGCCTTTCAGAGAGAGGCAGAGCCGTGCTTTGCAACCCATGTTTCCTAAACCCACCAGTTCCCACCACAGGACGCACATTTACTTAATCGGTTAACGACAGAGAATTGATGTTAAATGATGGAACAGATTAGTCATTTCTTAAAAACCTCACATTTATCACATAAATAACTTAACGTTTTGCAAAGAAGACCAGATTTAGTGAGGTGAAAAAGAGTGAAGGCTAACCAGATGACCTGCATTCTTTGAACTCTTAGATGAAAAGAAAATACTAATTAACTATTCTATGAACTTATTTTTGCAAAGCAAATACTATTAATTTATCCACATAAAACAAAAACACATTTTTAATCAAAATTATTGTAAATTTCATATTTAAAAGCCAAAAATAAAAATGTAAAAAAACTTGCATCAAAATAAATCTGGGTTCACATTAAATGTTTCTTTTAAATATTCAATGTAAACGTTTATATTCAAATCATTTGAACAGGAAAAGAACAAATATTTTCCTTTTCCAGACTTTAGTTTTCATCACAGAAACAAAGAAATCAATTCTTCTCATTTAGCTTTAATGCTTCGAAGGTAAAGTAGCCGCAAGTTAACAAGGACATAAATTAGCCAATCAGAATCAAGAATTTGTTCACAAAAGATTATCAGATTTTAAGGTTTACTATTACTGTGCACAAGAGCCCATTTGAAGTAGAAAATATTGGACAAACATTTCTTATTTGCCATCTTTTCGAATCCTTCATAATCTTATCACTCCTGATTTTATTGATGTTAAAAGTGCAGGTTTGTTTGGAAATGATAGATTTGGTGAGAAACTTGTATTGCTAAGTACGATGAACTCAAGAAGAGAAAAGAGTTGACAGATTTGCACAATTAGTGCTGCAAAAAACATGATATCAGTAGGTTGTCTGGGTAATTAATTCAAACATCTATGATTTAAAAACAACAACAAAAAAGTCTCAAATGTGGGAGAAGAATTCGAAGCTGCTTAAAATCTAGAAACCCTATATTTAAAACCTCAAACTAAATGTTGAGTTAAAGAAAAATGTCCTTTTCAAACTGTGTGTGAGCCGGTAAAAGGAGCTGATGAGAGAACAGATGTCTTTCCATACCCGTTTTCTCTCCAGCCTCTCCTGCTCCTCCTTCTGAAAGTGTTTCTCCCTCTCCTGACGCTGCTTCTCCGCCTCCTCCCGGGCTTTAGCCTCGGCTTCTTCCTTCTGAAACACAAAGAAAAAATATGCAACCACACTTTCAAAGCAGGAAAACTGGGCAGGAAAAATAAACCTGTGGCCAGGATGGAATGCCTTATTATGCAAGCAGGGTGTGGTTGTTCCCAGCTTTTATTGTTTGCAGCCTCAAAGGGAACATTTTCATTTCAGCCTTCAGCCAATATATATATATATATATATATATTTTTTTTTTTTCAGGATCCACATTCTGACACAGACATTTCAATTTAAAAACAGAGTTTATCTGTTTGACAACGAACAGCAGTTCGCTAAAAGACCACACGGGGGCGATGCAGAGTCCTGAGTTTTTTGTTTTTTTTTTACTTGTCATGCAGCAGATCTCCAAAACAAATAAAGGATTCATATGTAATGTAATAGAAATCAGCTAAAATCTGAGAAATTACTCTTCCAAATAAAATCAGTTAAAGAAAGCTTGTTGATAAACTACTAAATAAAAACAGAACAAGGGAAAAATGTCATGTGGCTTTTAAGAAAATAAAATATAAGAATCTGTTAACAAACAGGATGAATAGTTCATTTCTAACATTAATGCGCTGCTCTTACCAGCACTTCAAACTCTCTTATTTTATTTATTAGAGATCACTAGGAACATTTCTGTTTTAAATTTGCTAATAAGCAGGTAGCAATGAAGAAAAACCTTTCAGTTTAGCCTGGTATAATGTAATAAAATAATAAATAATAAATCCTTCCTAAATTTAACACATTTGACACTTTTAGTGTAAACATACACAAACGTAGGGATAGTTCACTTTTCCCACAATTTAACTAAATGGTTTAACATATGGTTTGATTTTAAACTGAGAATTGTGGCGTTCCATTTTCTAACTTCAATGTTTTCCCTTCAACAAGAATTAATTTAAGGTCTTAGACTCTCCTTTAGACTTTAACAGCTGCTGCTATGACTAAACAGTTTTTCTGGTGTCATGGTTACTCATCATAACAGGTTTTAAAAGCTGGCCAAAATAACCCACAGCAAACCCTTGAGCAGGGCGGCTTCCAAACTGTTAAAAGTCCTGCATAAATCAGTTTTTTCCCAAAAAAAATTTTTTTTTTGCAGGAAGATGAAAACTTTAAGCATTTAGATATTTTAGTTTCAGGTTAAGACCTTTGCTGACACTCATTTTAACTCCTGACTAGTCCAAAGATGGTCTGCATACTTGTTTCTGGAGGCGTAGGTTCTCCTCCTGTTCAGCTCTGGCTTTCTCCTGCGCCTCCTTTTCGTCCAGGAGTCGCTTCTCCTCATCTCTCTTTCGCTGCTCCTCAGCCATGGCCCGGGCCTCCTCTTCCCTTTGCTGCCTCTCTTTGGCCTCCCTTGCAATCCTCTCCTCTTTCAGGACCCTTAAAAGGATGAACAGATAATTAAGAAAACAAATGAGTGTTCAAGGTCTAAATGTAACTTGGAGATGTGCAGTATTTGGAGCCATTTTATTTCTACATATTCATTGTGTATTTTAGTTTTTCTTATTATCATTTTGTTCTTAATTTTTTGGCTGTTGTCTAAGCTTCGCAGGATTTTATTTTTGTTTCTGTTGTACAAAACCATGGTACCCCACTGATGTTATAAAGGCTTTATAAATAAAGTTCAGTCATTCAAAGTATAAGATTTTTAAGTTTTTCACAACTAGAAAATTATATGTGCGAAAAAATGAAAATGTGGTGCGACCCCTTCTTTGTTTCATTTGTCAAAAATAACATTTATTTCCAAAAATAAACCATTATTTAACAGTAGGCTATTGACTATAAAGAAATTTTAACTCTAAACTGAATATGTTGTTTTAAATATTGTGGGGTGCGTCTATTTTTAAAAGACACATTGTGTTTTGTGGCCGTCTGGAAGGCTGACCTCTCCTTCTCCTCCTGCTCGCGGCGCTCCTGCTCCTCCCTCTCCCTCTGCTCTCGGGCCTGGCGCCGCTTCTCTGCCAGGATCCGAGCGGCCTCCTCTGGATTGTTGGTGCCAGCCATGGGCTTGGCGGTGGGAGAGGGAGCAGGTGACACGGCTCGGTGGGCCGGCTCGGGCTGGGAAGGACCGCTCTCGTTTGTGACGGGCTTGGTCGTCTCCTGAGCGGCGGAGGCAGATGGCGATACTACAAGAGTGGGAACCACGGGGGAGCCTGAAATGAATCCGAAAATATTTGAAAAAGGGATAAACAAATCATATTAGGAAAAGATTTAAACAACGGTTGCTTTTGATTGAACTGCAGAGGATCCCTTTAACAGATTCAGTCTGCAGCAGCACAACAGGAGATGGTAAACAGCCGTAACATCAGCCTGGGATCTCAGTAATTAAGTCATTAAAAGCCAATTAGTCTAGACTCTCACTACTGAAGCTGAGAAGACATGGACCATGGAGCTGTGCTAGCACACCACACGATGGGCTTCTATTTGATTGCTAATTATGCCTTCAGGTGAGGTAGAGACACTTCACGAAAAGGAAAAAAGTTACTCAGCTATTTAAAACATAAAATAAAATTGCTTTAAATGCACTCGTTAATCACTGCACTAATGAATTCTGAGCATCTGTTGTAAAGTTCAACGATGTAAATTTAGACAGACATTACTTTAAAGACCTTTTTAGTGACCCTTTTAGTTAGTTTAACTAAAGCTATAGAGATCCAGTTGTTTTTAAAGGAAGCAACAATTAATTGATCCTGAAGACGTATGCTTTATTGGAGTACTCCTCACTCACTCTTTCTCTCCTCAGGAGTGGAAGGCCTGCGAGGTTCCTTCAAGCGCTCGATGGGCGCAGGAGACGAGGTGCGGTGTTCTATCCTGGCAGGCGTTCGGGCTCTTTTGGGCCGAGCCTTTGGAGTCGATGGGCTCTCGCGTGCTAACGGGGGCTTGGATGAGGCAGCCGGGCTGGGGGAGGCAGTTCGGGCCTTGGGCGTGGCTGGGGAAGCAGGCCGTCTTGCTAAAGGACTGGGACTACAGGAAAGATAAATAAATATGTTGTAGGACAAACAGCAGTCATTTTCATCACCGTCTTTTGATATCTGGTTACAATCAGAATACAGTTAAAAAGATGCAGATATATATAAAAAAAATTTTAAAAATCCCAAACTTCTTTTGCCATCTGGGATTTAGTAAATAATGGACCTCTGATGGTAAAATACTTACTCTACTGTAAAATCTGATGGCAAACGAACCTGCCTTTAGCTAAAAGCACTTGAAAGCATTGAAAGCATTCTAAAACACTATTGGTTGAAGCATCACATCTTAGCGAGCAGGAACTGGAGGGGACATCCATCCCTCTCAGGAGCTTTTATCACCCAACCCTCCCAAACTTGTGGCCTCTTTCCATCCCAAAAATATAAGAAATATAATAAAAAATATAACAAAAAATCTAAGGGCTTTGCTACTCTGCAATGAGAATTAATAGCAAATAAAAAGTTTAATATTTATTCATCTTTTTTTGAGATTGCGTGGCAGGGATTTATATTTTGAAATTATAGTTTTTCTTTGTGCATACACAATGAATTCATCAAGTAAACACTTGTAGTAAAAAAAATATATATATTTTAATTAAAAAAAATGATAAAAGTGTATGTAGAAAAACAAAAGGATGTCTGACCTCGGGTCAGGTCTGTGTCTCATACTGGGCAGACTCTGTCTTTTCTTTAAAACCTTTTCTTTAGTGATGGCATTTTTCTCCTTCTCATTCTCTCGCTCTTTGTCTTTTTTCTCTTTTTTGTTTTTATCCATCTGGGAAAACAAAAGACGACAAAGAACCAACCAAAGTTAAAACCACAGAATTTTGGGCAGCACTGAAATGACAAACAACAAGGTAAAAAAAAAAAGAGCAGTCATTGTGTATCATATATTGATTTTTTAGTGTTCTTTAAGAGGTTTTCAAATCAATTCTAATAGAGAATCAAGCTTGAATGAATCTAAGCAGGACTGATGATAGATATGTCAGTCGTACAGGTGTGGAGCTCCGTCTGTGTTGGCGCAGGGCGATGTCCGGCGTGCTGGAGGTCACCCTCCAGCGGTCGGAGCAGCGGTGGAGGGGCTGGTGTGACACTGTGAGGGGGCTGGCTGAGGCCGATCGAGGGCACAGAGTCGAGTCTGTGGAGTAAATCGCCAAAACAGAAAAGTTAGTTTATAGTTGCACGTATTTAAACTAGAGAGGTGGCGAATATTCGTACTTACGCCCATCTCTTCCGGTGGTGAGGACACTGGCAGCACTGCGACTACGAGCCAGAAAAGACAGCGTTGGTGTCATCAATCGGTCCACGATACTGCTCTCCCATGGGCTCAGAGCAAGACTGCGGGCTGCAAAGTGAGAAAGACGTGTTTTATTTCTCTTGAGTAATTTCCTATTTGCGTGTAACCAAAAACTAAAGGATTCTGCAGGTTCACGACCTGGAAAGCCACAATTTGGTGAATAAAAAAAAGGGAAAAAAAAGCACCGAAGTTTCAGAAACCCTTGAGAACAGAGAACAAATATCCCCCAATGAGGACCGGGCAGAGGAGAAAATAAGTAGCAAATGTTTCCACTGGAATGCTGGATAACGCTCAAAAGAAAATCTTTGATGTGGACAAGAGCACATACTTACAAGACCAGTTTATTTCAGAAGAAAGTCAGTGTTTCTGGAATGTTCCACCTAAATTCTAACTAACACCCCAAATTTAACTCATTTTTTGACAAATTTCATCTGAAAACACACCAGTCATTGATTCATAAAACAGATCTTCATCCCGTAGCTGCATAACAAGAACGAATGGATAAGCTTAACTGAGCAACAACACCAGGAATGGAATGATTACCGCATAATGACCCAAGCAAAGAATAATGCAAAGGCACCTGGAACAAACCCACACTACGGTACGAGCATGCAGACGTTACCAAACCCAAAATCAAACCCCAAAAAGCATAAAAACGTAAATAAAAACTGATTTTGAGAGATGAAAATGGATCGACAATCAATCAGGGGAGGGACTTCAACCAGACAAGAGTGGACGGAACTGAGGAAAGGACAATGGTGAGCGGGCGCAGAGCGGTGGGCGGGGCTGAAGGATGGACACACTTAAACAGGAGCATTCCAGGGTTCGTTCCAGGTATTTCCTTACTTCTGGTGGGGGAGTTCCAGAGTGTGGCGGAGGACTTGGAGAGTCTCTTGTTTATAACAGAGTCCACGTGTTTGGGCAGGTTGACCGTTGAAAGTGAGCATCTGCCTAAGAAGCCAAGAAAGCGCCACACAGGTGTTCATACAGGTCACATGACTCTGAGCAAGAGGGGGAAACTTCTGCGGCATCATGAATTATTACAAGACTGAACGGATCTTTAGTAAAGTAAACACTTGTGTGCCTCACTTCTTATTTGAGACATCCGGCCTCTTTAAAGTGTCTACATAAATATCATGAAAAGCAGCTAAAAGAAAATACAGAGCAGACTTGTTGATCAGTAGACAAGCAAAAAGTGAAAATTTGACACAACAAACATCTTGTCATAAAACAGAATTGGAAAAATCCTGGAAGAGTTCTGCAATAAAAACCCACCCCAACAGAACTCCTGTTTTTTACATATTGGGACATAAATGAAGAAAACTGAGCTCAAATTTGCAATTTCAGAGTGTTTCTTTATTCAAATGGTTGTAAATAATGCAAAACAAAAAAAAAAAATGGGAAAAGAGCTTTTTTGTGACATTACACAGTGGTCATCAACCCAGACTGCAGACAGAAAAAAGAAATACCAGCGCTAATTTAGATTATTTCTGTTTAGTTCATTTTCTGATCCTGAAGGAAGTTTTATTTTTGAAAACTGCTTAATCCTGTTCACAATATCTGTCTTGGTCACGTGAGCAAACTGGATTGCTAAGTTAGTCGCCCAAAGCTAACAAGCTAACGAAAACAAAACAATAAAATGTATTAGAAATGTTTCTTTGGAGAGAAAAGAAACTGAAGAAAAACCGTCGACTTCAAAGAACTATAAAGCTTACAGAGTTTACAGACAAAACCGGGAGTTTTCCTCGACATATGGAATTATTGAGAGAGTTGTTCTTAAGCAGCAGCCGCTCTGTCTAACATGCAGCGACAGACACTCGACCGTTTCACACACGAAGATAAAGTCAGAGACATGGTGGATTCATGTTTATACTATATTTAGAGAATACCAGTTTTACTACAGTTGTGTCATTTTATTTTATTAGCTCTATTTATCCATCACACCTTAAAAGTCTGATGTAGCTGAAGCTAGCGTCTGGTTGTTAGCCTCCACTTTGAAGTTAAAAGGGAAAATCTTTATCCCAAAGTTCAAACCAACTGCAATAATGTTACTGAGAATAAAGATAAAATCAGATAAAGTTGCTGATTTGAGGAAAATTGTAAAAGTGATATTTGAGAATTTCCTACATCAAAGCTGAAATAAGTAGACATTGTTTAGAAATTTAGCAAAAAAAATTTCATTTGTGTTGAAAAAAGAAAAAAAAAAATCACCTAATGAATGAAAACTTATGTAAAGAAAAGAATTGATCAATCTTTGTGAACTAAATGATAATCAGGGCCTGGATTGAGTGTTAAAATGGCATTCTATGAGGAAAAAAAATTATGCAAAGTTTCCTTTATGGATTTTTTTTCAAATCATAATCGACTTTTACAAATGGTCCTGTTCAGACTGGTCTGAGAAAATATTGTCTAATTCAAAGCAGGGACCACTGTTTTTTTAATTATTATTTTGGCTAAAAAAAAACAGCAATACAATTAAAAGAACATTATGCCAAAGAACTCATATGATCTAAGTGGGTCTTCAAAGGATTCTCCGATCGAGCACTAAAAGCTAATAGATTCTGGCTGCAGTTTCCTAAAGAAAATCCTGATTTCTCAAAAACTCCACTGCAGCAGGTTTGCACTTGTTTACTCTCATCTTTGGCCAGGCAGCAGATTGCCAAAGAAAAGATCGATCTGAGTGTTGATAATTCCCTCAACATATGGCAGAGGTGATTACATGGCGTAAGAAGGAGCTCAGGACACTTCATTTTCAGAGCCTTGACTCATAGGAAGATGCAACGGCGTCTACAAAACCATAAATCTGACAATTATCAAGCTCCTGCTTCCGTTTCAGACTCTAATCAAATTGTCTGATGGGTTGTGTGGACGATTATTCATTCAAACAAACATGGAAATCCAGCAAATCTGTTTGTACTGCTCCACAATGGCTCTACTTTCTCACTTGATGTGATCGATACTGTCAGCTCATGACTTTAAAGTGGTTTTTAAGAGGCAAGCGTGTGCACACAGCAAACAATGGAGGAAACATTAAGCTGGTAATGTGACTGGTCCTGTAAAGATACATTAGATTCAATTATACGAGGCAGCTGCCATGCAGACTCCCCGACTACGTGCTCGCCAGCATCATATGCAGAACTAACAGATTCTGAAAAGGCCTTTATTCATGTAGATACGGTATGAAATGCAAACAACTTTTAAGCAAACATTTAAAGGGCCTTTATCATGCAAAATCTACTTTTTTAGCTTTTATGTGTAAAACTTTCATTTTTCACTATGCAAATCCCAAAACGGTATTTTAATATGTTCATGTCTTTCTAAGTATTTCTCTAAATACCTGTGCTCTGAGCACCAGCCCCTTCCAACCCCCAAATACAAGCCAATGTCACAAGTTGAGAACAGCCCATTTCAGGAAGAGACTGTGCTGCCAGAAACGCCTCCTAGGCCAACACAAACACCTGATTTTTCCACTCAGCTAGTGGTAATCACTGCTAGTTTGCTCAGCTAGCAGTGCTCAGCCGCTAGCTTCTCCACTCTGCTACCAGTACAAAGCCAATAACTTTGCAGCTAAGCTAATAGTGCGCCACTCAGCTAATCGTTATCAGCCGCTAACTGCATCGCTCATCTAATGGTGATCAGCTGCTAGCTTTGCCGCTCAGCTAGTGGTGATTATTCACTAATTTTTCCACTCAGCTACTGGTTCTCAGCTAAATAAATAAAGATATGCAGTATGTACATCCATCTTTGCAAAAGTTCAAATTTTGTTTGTTTTTGTTGGCGAAGCACGGACACGCGTCTGTTCTTCGAAGCCGGCTCTAAGATGATGTCATGAAATAGCCGGCAACCCCAGGAAGCAAAACCTGGAGCCTTAGATATCGAGCTCTCTTACTTCCGGGTAGGAAAATACACAAAATTCCTAAAAATAACGTCTTATTTCATAAACAATTTGTTTTTTAGAGTGCCAATGGTAATATATCATCATATATATGGATATAGCTTACTATGAAAGAATTAAGAAAAGCATGGTACAGGCCCTTTAAAACACTGCTTCCTCCAGTTAACTGTATTCAATTTTTGATTGAAAATGTTAGTTATTGCTGTACTTTTAAGTCAAGAAACAAAAAGTCAGCTTTGCATTTCTAATATGACAGTTTAACACTACATCACATTTTCAGATGCTAATTTCATGATAGAACAGGACGTCAAGCAAGAAAAACTTTGTTTTTTTTTTTTACAAAACACCTACAAAGCAAATGAAACTGAACTGTCACCAGACAGAAACCGCAGTTACTTCCCGACTGGAGGCATCTGAATGTTTCATTTCCTCAGAACCTGAGCACTTACTTTCTTTCTGGTTTGATTTCTGGTTGAGTGTGCCGGCCCATGAGCATCTCTGCTGGCGGATCTCTGCCCACGTCTTCTTCGTTGACCTGTGGATGGCTGCCTCGTAGCGCTCCTTGGAAGGATGCATGAAAAGAAGAAAGATCGAGTGTTTCTAATGTCTGTGGATGAGCTTCAGTCGAACAGCTTGAACTCGAGCTTCACGTCAGGCTTACTGAGTAAAACCCTAAATCCAACCCCCCCGTCCATCTCAAGCTGACCCAGTTCTTAAACCATTCCGATGAAGAAGAGCTTTGACTCTTCACCTTTAGTATAACTAGCAGCATTCCACCTGCAGCTAAAAAGGTGACGAAGCGTTGTATACATGACTAGGAAAATGCGGATCCTGTCCAAACATACTTTATTCTTCTCCAGTTTCTGCTTCTGTCGCTCTTCCAAGGCCACTCGCCGTTTTTCCGCTTTGATCCGCTGCTCTTCGAGCTTCCTGCGACGTTCCTCGAGCTGCTGCTCCCTCAGCTGCCGGGCCTTCTCCTCCTTCTCCAGCCACTGGTTCTTTTTGGCAGCTAAGATCAGACAGAGAATTTGGTTAAAAGGGTCGATGCTGACTTGCACCAGCGGAGCGCAGCTTCTCCAGGTGTTTCAATTTGTGTGACATTAAGCCCAAAGACGAGACATTTACACTCTTACCTCTAATCCGATGCTACGTTTAGCCCACTTAACTGTTTGGAATGACTTTTTTCAAAGGACGGTGTGAAATCAAGTCCCATGTAATTCCATCTAGTTTTAATGATACCAGACTTTGATATGAAGTTCATTTCTCTGTGCTTTCCAAGAGGACCAAGCAGATTTTTTCTGACTGCCTGTATGCAAAAACTCATCTTTCACTCCAAAACCACCATGAAGAATCAGAGACTGTTCAAGCTGATGTCTCCGGGGCAGCTGGTCGTGGGCCTCAGATTACTGCGATGAATGAATGCTGGATGAATCTGTTGGGGTTTCGATTTATTGGGAGGCATACAGTTTGGCTTTCACTTGAAACCACCAATTTTAACACCCCCCTTTTTTCATCTTTAGCACCATGAAACCAACTGCTTAGTTGACCATGACTTGGTGGCAGCAGTATAAAGAAGCTAAAGCAATCATGTCAAAAGGATGAAACTTCAATATAAACTAATTTTTAAAGCATTAGAACAATAGTAGGAAGGATCTGAATAAACTGCCAGTAAATACTGCAATGTGGTATGCAGATACTGCACGCTCCTCACTCTGGGAAAGTTTAAATCCAAATTTATTTTCACAAGCTGTTTCCATTCTTCCCATACAGTTTCAGGCTTGGAAAAGTGTGTGGCATTTACACACTGAATCTCTCAGCAGCTGCATGTGGTGGTGGTGGTTTTTCAAAGAAGCAGCTGCTGGTTAACTAAAGTAATGAGCTGGAAATTGGCTCAAGTTTTTGTGGCAAAAAAAAAATCACTACAACTCATTATTTATGTCTTTATCCTATGGCATTTTTTTCGCGTGCTCCAGATTCACAATGATTTGAATAAAAATACTCAGAAATGCTATTTTAAGCTTAATTTTCATTTTCATTTGATACATCCTGAGAAAATTGCCATAAGAACATGTTAAAAACATCAAAAACACAGTTTTTCTTGGCGTGAGTCTTAAATTATCACATTTTTCTTTTAAAATTATTACCAAGAAGCTGAAATTCTTTTTCTGCATTTGTGACACAACTAAAACAAAACAGTTTCATACGGGGAAAAACGTGGAAATGCATCTTGTATGTTTGTTGCTGGAAATTGCAGTGTTTGTGCAGTAAGACCCAGATCTCTTCTTAAGCGGATAGTGTAAACACAGGCTTTGATTGGAGGTCTCCTTTCATCCCAGTCTGTGTATTAGATAAGACCTGTGCCATCTGGCATGCCCCTGTGATCGCCCAATTACTCTGATCCTCACTGTCAACTGTGTCAAACACATCTCCCAGCATTTGAGTACTCGCTCGGATTAGACAACAATGCACAAGGCATTAGTGCAAGTACTACAACGAGAACAAAAAATAAATACAACCTGCCTGTCTGATGTTGTTATTCTTAATATCTCCTGCTTTTTGTCAAGATTGTCATCACCGTTTGGAATGTTTTTAAGTGTTTCAAAGAGCTTTTCAATTTCTCCAGGAGGTGGTAATCAGTGGTTTTGTGGTGTGAGGTTAAAACATCGCACCTCAAAGACACGTAGCTCTGTGGTGTCTAAAGTTGGACCAGGAAGATGAACAAAGTTCAATCTCAGGACAGTGGAACCGTCAACGGCTTAAATCTACAGCATGACCATTAAAGCAAAAGGTTACATGACATTACTGTGGCTACATGATTACTAAATTTCTGTTACAGAAAGAGAACAGAAAATTTGAAAGGAAAACAGAAATCGTCATAAAAGAAAAGAAACACCATGAGATTTACAATGAATGGAACAGCTTTAGGGCTGGGCGTCATCACCAAAACTCAACAGGATAACAACTAATCGTATAAATTAAGAGGCTGACATCAAAGTTTACATTTGATATGCACTGGGTTGTGCAATCACTGCTACCAATTTCAGAAATTAGGAAGTTCTTGGTGTTGACCCAGCTCTAGTTCATGGATTGATCACAAGGAGTCATGACCACCACCACCACATGAACACAGGTGAGTGGCTTACCTTGCAACTTGCTGAGCTCTTCTGCAGAGGGAAAAAAAAGGTAGGAGAAAGACAGAGGCAACTGTCAATCATGCAAAGCAGTGCAAACCAGCATGAGCCGGGTGACGATGTGCTCGCTGTGACGCAACAGAAACTGAATAAAACAGAAGTAGAGCTGTGAGGTTCAGATTGCATCACTGGAAATAGGGGTAGAAGAAAAGGGGGTTTTGAGATTTCCATGAATTAGTGGTTTTACAGGCAGTAATTTTATTCATGTATCAGAAGTGAGTTTGAGCAGTACAGTGGTCCCCTGCTGTTTCGCAGGTTACATTTTTAGTCCGACTTAAGCATGCTTTATTGTTTTTAAGATTTGTGTTCAATGGAGCGGTTGGCAGTAGAGCATTGTCAATCAATCTCCTCTGTGCCGTGTCTCCTCCACAGAACGCATTCAGTTTGCCAAAACTACATAAATCTTCAATCACTATCAGGTCTTTGGTTTTATTTCTTTCTTCTGGATGCTTTTTTTCTACAAAGGTTTGAACTTTGAGAAATTAAACAAGAGAGAAAAAGTATGAAAATTCTAATTTTTGAGAAATTTACAAACTTAAAGAACTGTAATAAATATAGTTGACTACTTTACAGATTTTTCTATCGTGAGTTGTTTTAGTAACCTATGTCTTGTGATCAACAGAAGACCTCTGTATCCATTTAAACTGTGTCATTCATTTTCATGCAAAGCGGTGATCACTTTTTTTTTTTTTTTTTTTTTTAAATAGAGGTGGGGGTTTATTGCTCTTGATTTCATGCAGAAACTCTAGGTTGACATATATGTATAGCAGTAGATTGTTTTTTCATCTTCCTAATAAAGTTCCTAAAACATTTAAACCTGACCAAACAAATAAAAAAAGGAATCTCCTCTACCCCTGCACTAGGGGGAGCTCTCTTCAAACATAAAGTAGCTGTAATCCCACTGTTTTAGCTTACCGAGATACTTGGCTTTCTCTTCTCGCCGCTCTTTTGCAAGCTTTTGCCTCTCCTCTGACCTTGGGGTGTCTGCAATGAAAATAAGGGAAATTATAACGAAGAGAATGAAACGGGTAAGAGCTCATGCCATGACCAGAAACCAGAGAGACACCAGTTCCACTCTGCAAGAGTCAATCCTTTAATAGGTTTCCAAGAGGAGCCAGAAAGGTTTTTGTTAAAGAAAATCAATTCAGCTTCAGTTTCAACCCTTCCTCCAAAGTCTTTCTATGACTGGAATGATAACATTTCAGCCCACAGATTCAGTGTTTCAAAAATAGATGCTCTACTTGTAACCTGAATTAGACCTGACCTGAAGCAATGGTGATGCATCCTCCGTCTGGCTGACAAAAATAGGTGATTTCTAACCCTACAATCAAATACACAACCTCCAGACCAAGCCACACTCACAAACAACCATGTCAGCGGAGCTTTGGAAAATAACTATTGTCCATGTTAACGGTAAGAACGATAAATAAAGGTTTGTTCTGCAGGCAAAGTAATCTCTTATTTTAAAAAAGCTGATGCTGAAAGGCTTCTTAATCTGTGACTTCATTTACTTTGTAATGATGCAGAGACACTTCCACACGTCTTTTCTCTGAGACTTCTCTTATGTGTCTTTCATAAGGATATTACTGTAAAATATGTAAAAAGAAGAAAAACCCAAGAGCTGCAAAAGTCCCTGAACCATCACTCCATGTCAGGAATTTAAACAGCTTCTAAAGTTGTTTCTTCTTCGAAGAGAAAAAAACAAAAAACTTCTGCCACTTTAATTATTCCCAGCCTCAACTTTTAATCCCTCCCAGTAGAAATATTTAGCAACTTTGAAGTGCTAAACAGACTGTGTGTGAAAATAAGCCGGTCTTTGGAGTCTAGTTCAAACTTCAACAAAATACATAAAATCTTTGAAATATACAATCTTTGCCATCTGGATTTTTATTTTAAAAATGTAATTTTTGTAAAACTCAGAACTCCTTTTTTTAGGATGGGAAAGTATTTTGCCTCCTTCAAAATAAAAGCTTACGCCCTTTAATCATCAATAGTTGATTGAATGATAAGATATTTAGAGTAAACGTGAAACTCACTACAAAGAAAATTTTAAAAAGTGCTTGATAACACACATTGTGAGCAGAAATACAAAATGCCTAATATACAGGCTGTCCAATGAGACTCCATACACTGGAGACATCATCCAGTCCATGTATATATGATTCTAACATGAATTTCTTTATATTTCAGATACCCCAGAGAAGGTATTTGAATAGAGAACAAAATAGCAGCCATATAAAAGCAAACAATTTAAATAAAAATGTTTTTTGTCAAGAGATGTTTGCTTTTTCTCTGTATGGAGAGTTATAGTACACCATGTAAAGGGATGTCTGAGATTTTGCAACAGTATATTTCTAAAAAAGAAGTGCTAATTAGGCCATTTGAATCCAAAAACTTAAGAAAAATAAAATATTTCAAGTATTAAAAGGCTTGTTTTCTGTCAGCATAATAAAAAATAGTCAATATTTGGAGTCGTTACAGAACACACCAGTTCTAAAAGGCACATACGGTATATTTGTTATTTGATAAAAAGAGACAAGAATTTTACTGTCATTACAGCAACAAAAATTGAGCTGTTTTAGGGTTAAAGGGTGACTATAGCATCAAAGTGTATTTACACATAATTTCTTTCCTTCCTTATTGACTTGAATTCTCCTTTGATCTTGTGCTCCATCCATCCCTCAAAAAGCTGCAGCCGCTAAATTAGATTTGCTGTGAGTCTGAAAGCATGCGGTCACTTTGACTCCGCCTTTGGTGACCTCACTTCAGCAAAGTGCAGACGGAATTGGACAAGAGTGTTGCCTCAAGTCAGGCCAAATTCTGCTTCCATTAAAGGTCCTAACAATAAACAACTGAAGTTCCTCCAAGAACAACAGAGAGTTAAAGTGCTGTACCTCTTTTGGATCGGGGGAGCGGCGACGACGGTGAGGCAGGTGATCGCGAGATGTCGTCAGACTTGGCGGGGGGCGTCAGCCTGGGATCCGTTTCCTTCTTTGTTGGAGAGTTCATTTTCTGGCTGTCGCCCGTCTTGGAGGGGCTGCTTTCACCCTCTGGGTCAGGTCTTAAAGATTTACTCTCCAGGACTGAGCAGTCTGTGTGAAGAGAACATTTATTTAAAGAAAAAACTAAGAAAAACATGTAACAGAACTCAACTAGTTTTTCTTCATTCCGTTCGAGTCTATGCAGACGATAAGTACGGGTGACGTAAACAACAACCACAGCCTGGGTGTAGCCAATGTTACAGACACTTAAGGTTAATATTACAGAAGTTGTTCAAGAACATAACGGATCTAGGCATCTGGACGGACGGAACTGGATTGTTCTTCAATGGGATCCAACATAATGAGATATAACAGTATTGCACACATGCACAAAACCTCTTTTATAGGTCTCTAATCTGCTACCTTTTAAGTATTACAAAAAGTCAGTCTCCCAACAAAACAAACAGCAATTGCTTTTTGATTTTATGATAATGGTATTGAGGTGAAATGTACTGCTTAGTAAAACAGAAGACAAAAGCGCCCACCCAAGTTCTGTTTCTTTAAATGGTTTGGGTGTATCAGTCATCTGGAGACTTTAAAATCTAGGGTTGGTGTTTGGGGATAATTGTTACTCTTACTCAAAAGTTTTTTTTTTTTTTTTTTGCAAAACAAAGACCCTGATGGGTGGGACTCTCGTCTTTGTCTGCTCAGCACTGTATCCCTCCACTCCCTGCGGAACCATGTCCGGGCACATTTTCTTTCTGCAAAGTCTTGGTAGGTAAACACTGGGGCAACACGTTCTAAATTATTCAGACCTTGGCCTAAGCATTACAGGCGGTGGGGGGGCTGTCACAGTGGGACAGTGCGCTAAAGGATTTACGCCACAAATTCTGTGCTGCTCAACAGTTGGCAAAGAAAAGAGCAGCAGAGCCAATACTGTGCAGCTCCGACCGACGTGCTACTTTTATACATGTCTGTGAGCAGCTGGTTGGACAAATAAAAGAGGTCATCTTCCACTCTTGCAAGTGCAGGTGCTCGGTAACGTTCTGTAATGCATTGTGCCCGATAGAAAAGATTGTCTGAGCTCAGCGAGACACATGTGGAAAAGCGAGGTCATCAGTCTGGGTAATGGAAGATGCGGCTGATGACTTAAGTTGGATGGAGTCTGAACAGCTTTTTAGAGGCTACAACCGATTTCGGCGGGTTGACTGAGACGTGTTTCCATTGTCAAAGCTTGCCGCTGTTAAAAAAAGCATTCCCCCGGCAGAGATGTGCTGTGACAGAGAGGGGCCATTGTTATGGCCTCTGCTTGGCAACGGGACAGCGGCCAAAACACTGCAATGACAGCGAGAAGAGAGGAAGCAAGGGGGGGGATGGTAGTGAGATAAACTGAGAGAAGAAGATGAACACTGGAAGCGTTTTAGTAAAACTTGAAGGGCAGAGAGCGGGAGTCCATCAATAAAATAGCATTATAGAGGGAAGTGTTAGGTCATGTGTGCTTAGATAAAAGGAAAACATTTAAAGTATGAAAATATAGTTGAATATTAGGATGACTATATAGACATGTAAACACTAGGATTAAGGTAAATTTAGTATTTAACTATTATGTAGCTTTTTTGTGCAACACTGACAAGTAAAAAATTAGAACTCGTGTGGAAAATATTAGTAGAAAGAAGTGACACAGACAGATGTGACTTCTTAAGTGGTGAATCATGAACTCCTCGTCAAAAGTATGTCTCTCTGCACCACTTCCTCGCAGTTTCCCGAGGGCAAAGATGATGTGTAAGGTAACAACAGTGACAGGAAAATGTGGAGCTGCCACACAAGTGTTTTCAGTTGTTTTTTTTTTACACTGGTCACATAGAAGTGACTGGCCAGACGATGACTTGAATCTGTACGGTCTCGTTGATGAAGAGATTGAGAAGGTAGTATGCTCTCTGGTATGTGGGTGGCACTGACGGTGAATACCAATGAAACCTGAAACGGGCTGGAGCAAAACGAAGAGGAATGACACTGCAAAGCTACAGGAACAAGGGCTGATTGATGCAGCGCTCCGCTCGGGCAGCGCACAGTCAGTAAAGATGCTAGTTTGATGATGTTTAAAAGTGGAGAATGAATGAATGGCTGAAAGAAGACCGAGAATATCTTTAACCTCTATTACTGGGTTAATAAATCTTCTTCTGCAAAATTGATAAATAATTTTCAAGACTCTTTCTGATAAAAATTGTGCATTTGGGTGGTTTAAGCACGTTATTGTAATTTTTTCTGATGATGAAGGGCATATAAAAAATTCAGCTTCAAAGTGAATTTCTGAGTATTCCTTTAATCAAATTGTTGTGAATCAGAAGAAGATGAAAAAAGGTTTTTAAAAAAGATCATATTTGTTATGAAGAAAATACACTGGGTGGATCACAAGCTATGCTCCATTCATATACATCAAATTGTAGAGAACTAGATCCACGTCAATCTTTGTTGGGTTTTTTTTGTTTCAGCTGGCATCTGGCTAAAAACTGTACAGCTGGATAGCTTCGATATTGCTTGCCATTTTTGTTGCATCAATAATGTCAGGTTGGGGTTGTGAGGAGCTGTAAGCTAGCAGGAGAGTGTGTAAACAGATGGATGATGGGAAATCAGGTTTACTCTATGCCAACAGTTCTGCCCACAACTCAAATTTCTATAGGACTCCTGTCGGTCTGCAGAAACCATGTCCTAGAAAACCTTGGGGTTGTGAGGGTCTGTAAGCTAGCTGGAGAGTGTGTAAACCGGGGGTCTTCAAATCCAGGCCTCTGCTGTTGATTGCCTGAATCGAGTTTGTTTAACCAATGAAGAGCTTCAATGGCAGGTTGGTTAGAAAACATCTAGGTTATCAGCCCCTCAAGACCTGGATTTGGGAATCCATGATGTAAAAAGAGAGCTCTCGCCAGCAATGTCGACGAGAAGGAGGGCGGGATCGCTCTGCGCCAACAATCCCGCCCACAACTCTAAGGCAAATTTCTAATAAACTACTGTCATTCAGCATAAAATATGTCCCAGAAAATGACACAGGCTTTTGATTTTAGCAAAAAACGAAATAATCATGATTAAAAGACCAATAGAACACTTTTAAATAGGATCAAAAGATGAGTGAAGTCAGTCTTTGACTATCCAAGGCATGTTTACATTAAAAGAGGGGTCGTCTGGACCCCACAAGACAAGAACTTTTTTCCAATTATGTTTTTTTTATATCTTCATTGGTGTCCGTGGCAGACATAAAATTCTGCCCACGTTTGTCATGGAAGGAATCACACCATCAATATGAGGGTGGGGTAAACTGGACCCTATAAGAGAGCACAACGGTTAAGACGCTCAAATAAACACTGAACCAATAAAAAAACTCCATGGTAAACCATTTAAATGCTGCTACATTATAGGATGATGAATCCCCTAAATTATGAGTGAAACTATCCAAAAAGTCACAATTTAAAGCAAAACTTTTGATAAATACTTCCCTAATATTCTGTCCAAATGTACAGAATCTGGATAAAAAGGTCAGTCAGTAATCTAACTTGGTTATTGATGAGGTCAAAGTTCTGCTTGTCTGCAACACTTACTGACCTCTTTCATAATGACACGAGCTAATGTCACACTTTTAGGTAGGAAATAAACCCAGGAAATTTCTAATATGCTTTCCAACAATAGTCACACTGCAGGTAATAAAATGGGCATTGTAAGTTTGCCTTTTTAGGAACTGAGTCCATACGACTCCAAGGTTTCTGTAGCACAGATAATTTCTGCCCTTACTTAGAGTTTATTCTCTGCTTGAACATTACAACCACAAAATAAATTAGATTTGATCAAGAATCCTTAATCTGGTCGTACAGAGATAATAACGATTTCCAAAATTTCTAAAGCTTCCATGTTCTGGATTTATTGTTTTGTTTTGCTCTCTTCCATGGTGACAGCAGACAGACTCCACAAACTTAGTCAGAGCCGCTTCTGAAGTGTGTGGTATGTTGTGCATTATCAATGTTTGAACATCACGCCATCACCCAGGCAGTTCTGCCTCTTCGCGGGGCGTACAGTTTGACTCGTTCACAAGAGAAATAGCAAAATAATGAGAAAAGTGAGCCGAGAGGGTAATGGAACCCCTACAGATGTAGGTGGGAATGTGCTCGCATGAGCACAGTGTGGGAGCGGAATGGCAGGTTGAAGAACAGCAGGTAATTACCACGACTCAGTGCAACTTATCATTTGAGAGCATGACGAGATGGACAAAACACACTCTATGGGCAGCGCAGCCTTACGCAGGAATTCTAAAAAATATCTCTTATCATCCGTTTACTGCTTTGATGCTTGTCTGATGATATGGCTAAATTGGCCAAGTTAAACTGGGACAAACTGAATGTGATTTAGTAAATGCGTTTTAGCACAAATCCAATTTCACAGCGTATTACTTGGTTTGAGCTGATTTATAAATATCTACAGAGCCAGATTTTCTTCTTGTGGGGCTCTGTGCCATTTAATAGACTTTGATAACAACCTCAAAAACTGCAGACCACAAGAGCCTTGCAGTTTAATTATTTCAGTATAAAAAGAGCACGAAAATGTGTGTGTAGACAATAGGTATACTATAATTAAACTCAGGCTAAAGGGTATGTCCTTGGTTCAGCCTGCGGCAATATACAGTGAGCTTTTTCAACATAAGAATAAGGCCCAAAAGATGGATATAAGGAGCTTTGAGCCAATTTTGATTCTCATTCATGTCATGTTTTGGTCTAAAGTTCTTCCTCTTCAATAAAAAATGTCAACCAGATGTTTCTCTACGTGTTTATCACCCTCACATGGAAACTTTAATATCACACCAGTGTGTCATCAAAGCAGTACACCTGACTCACTTCCATGGGAAATAGTCTAGAGGAGCTTTACAACAGTATTAGCTTGTTTGAATCTTAAAACTAAAAGTACACACTAGTAAAACTCAGTCATATTTGATCTATTGTAAAATTGTTTCCAGAGGTCTTTTAATTATAACTTGAATTATACTATGCCATTTTTAGGCAAAATTTTTTTTTAAATGTTGTTTTCTTGGACATAGTTTCTGCAGAGCGGCAGAAGTTCAGAAATTTGCCTCTGAATTGTGGGCGGGACTGTTGGCATAGATGTAATCTGCACTTATTCCCAACTATCCCTTTGTTTACACGCTCTCCTGCTAGCTTACAGTCCCTTACAACACCAAGATAACATTAGAGGTACAACAAAAATGGCGAGCAAAATCATAGCTATCCAACTATACAGTTTTGAGCCAGAAGGCATCTCAGATGAGGAAAATGAAGACGTTACTGGATCTATTTGTTTGCAAGTGGATGCTTCAGAATGGAGTAGAGAAGTGAGACTTGGGTCTGCCGATTTCCCTTTTTTCCTCTACTCCTGACTCATCTCAAATTGACTAAAGAAATAGTCAGCAATATAGTTTTAATCTTAAATTATTATCTAAATGTCCTCCATCATAAGAAAAATGTTATAAGATGTTTAGACCAAAAGCTATTTTCATTGGAGCAGGTCATTAAATTCATCTAGAGTTCTGTTTCTGTGGCAAACACATAAGGCAGAGTAAAAACATCAGGCGAGACATCCAATATTTAAGAGGCAAGGGGCATCTTAACCTTATCCTGTCCAAGCTACTTCTAACAGTCTATCTGAATAACCACAATAAAGAACAAACGGTGCAAAATCTAAACTAATGGACTCATGTTGGAACCAAGCCCAACAAGAGGTAAGCACCAAGCCTCTAAGGCTGGATGGAAAACTGAACAGGGCTGTGGGGGAAAAAAAAAAACGGAAAGAAAGGAGGAACTCAGGGAAACGCAAATAATGGATCCGCATCTCATTTAGAACGGAGCAAGGGCCTAATGAACTACCTCATCGCTTACCCCCAACCCACTTCCCCATCACCCTGTTGTGTCCCTTTGGCACTGAATGGGGTGACGTAAGGGGCCAAGAGGCCCAGACACACAGGAAGCGCAGTGTAAACAGCGTGCAGGGACTCTGCTGCACCACGCTCTGTTTGTATTTTGAGACTAAAGTTGTTGCATGGGGAGAACTGACATGCTCAGCATGCTCATGTTCCACATTACACTGCAGAGTTATATGGCAGCTGACTTTAGAGGAAAACTTGACTGATATGTGAACAATTTACCTCTAATCACGGTGTGAAAACCACATTAGATGTGTGAAGAACAACCTTCCCTCTGCTGCACTAAGCTAATGGATGAACCTTATGAACAATGACGCTTTGATCGTGGGCTGCAAAAGCCTCACATCCCATCACCTGGCTGGGACTCAACAGACCCGGCCATTGAAGTGTTGCTCTGCTGAGCCACCTCACTGATCAAAGTCAGTGTTTATCTAAACCAGCAGCGGCTCCTTTGGGATTCTGCATCTGCAACCCAAGCTAACACGTCTAGCCCAAATGGATAGCTTAACTAAAGATAGGACAGAGGGGTAAGGGAGAGCCTCGCACCAACATCCAAGCTGTTCTCAGAAACATCAGAGCACATGAAAAGATTTCTGGGTCACAAGAGCTGCTTTCATAACCGTGTAACATGAATGTGCCGGTAAAGCCTCGTCTGGCAACCTGCTGCACTTCTTTTTTTCCTGGACCACCAGAAACAGTGCGAGAGCAGTTTTTTGTCCAAATGGAACGGACACCATTTGTAATCGTTTTGGGCAGCTCAACCTTTGTAAAATTTGGTTTGCTGTGACCCCGATTCAATGAAACACTAATGTGATTATGCTAAAAGCCTATTGACCAGAAGAACAATGCTTCACTGAGCCAACCAGAGAAACATGGCCAGAGTTTAGAACTGCCACTGATGACTGCCTACTTGTTGCAACGGCATGGCGGCAATCAAAAAATTAAAAAAGAATTAAGTAATTATTATAATAATTTCAATGGAGAAAGTATAGCTAAACAACCTTTCTTTTACAGAATACCAACTCTACCTGTGATCACAAGCATTACAGCCCAAGAGGAGATACAAGTAAAAATCTTTATTAAAACAAAAAAAAAAACTTAGTCTAGAAGATCCTTTTTAAAACTTTTCCTGCTATAGAACTATCCTGGATGTGTGAGAGTCTTCACAGATATAGAATTTGCACTAAAACAGTCCTATGTAAAATGAGGTAAAGAGCATCCCAATGTATCCGGTATGAAAAATGGCAGAAGCAGCTAAACTGTGAGACAGAGAAAGTTTATGTCTTCAGATAACTGCCTACTTTGGATACCGCTCAAAAGAGACATTAGTAGGAGGAATTTTGTTTATAATTTTGTTTTAGTTTATAAATGTGAGATCTGAATAAGTGGTGGATTGAACCAATACAAATCCACAAATCTATTTTCCTTTAAAGCTATTATTGAATTTGTCTAGACAAAAACTGTTTTTATATAAACAGTATATTGGTTATGCAAAAAAAAAAGGAAAAATAAAACACAACCAATTAAAAAATGGTTTTAAAAGTAAATTTGAAAATAAAATTAATTGGATTGAATCTTTAATTGCGTATAGAACTTTTAAAACTCATATCACATTGTTACGTACTTTGGCGGTGATTAAAAACCAAACTTTAGCATGAATCCAACTCAATTATTAGATCAAATTTTCAAGCCGACAAGGACAGGATACATTTGACTCTCACCAAGCAGTAAATGATCATACCTTGACTGGATTTAAAGGCTAACAAACTGAAATAGCATGACACAGCAAATAGTTTTAGTAACTTATTGGCCTGTAAGTCATTCTCCACTTTTCTAACCCACTCACCTGAGAGCTTTTACATTATTGGACTAGTAGTGTTTAATAACAGCTGACAAAGCACCAAAACATTGGTAAAAACATGGCACGGGCCAGAACTCCTCCCCATAATGACTCGATAAGTGGACATGCCCTTTAGCTTAACAAGAACGATTCTAATCTTAGCAGAGAGGTCTGCTGACTGGAGCTTTCAGACGACCAGGGACCACAGAGGAATCACATCTGGGACATTTACAGGTCCAACGGAGGAGGCCGGAACACATCGAAACTTCCCCCTACTTTGTGGATCTCACAGGGGACACGCTCCAAAGAAGAGCCCTGCCACTACACAGTTATTTTGGTCAACACAAGAAGAAAATGGGAGGGCTGTAAATGCAAATACCTTACAATACTAATTATGCCATTTTTGCTGGGTTCACGCCCTAAAAACTTTCTGCTAATCAGCTATTTTCATCTATCCAACTACATATTAGTCTGAATCGAGAATCTTGACGTTTCCTGAACTCTGATTGTATGTTTCAAGTACTTTGTAAAGGATTTATGGTACCTCAGTGTGGTGATGGATAAAAAAATCTAAATATAAACAGACTCCTCCCTCATCTCTGACATTATATTCTGGAGCAGGGATCAAATCAATATATATGAAGAGATGAAAACAGTTTTAAGTCTTCAGTTTTCCTTATAGATGCACACAAGTATTGGCTCTTTGTCTGCATTGGCTGATAATTATACATGATTTTGTGTTGGCAGATATGGAAATTTCACTGATAAGTTTCTCCAATGCAGCGAGGTTTTAAACCATATGGTCATGATGGTTGTGACTGTACCAGCATGCATGAAGTGAACTTCAGCATCCCAGCAGTTGCTTCATAGAAAATACATGAAGACATTTTTTCTACATTACCACCTTTTGCATTATTTTTATATGTCTAAAACTGGCTTGGATAGTCTTTTGGAGCTTCTGATGTTGTATTCTGCTAGTAAACTAAAAGAGCCAAAGCAAAAGAATTGCACGGCGAACACAGAACCTACACTATTAGAAAGCACCAAAACCAGGGCTGGATTTGAGCATTTGATTGGTGGAGTTTTTGGACAGTAAAAAGCAACATACAAATAAAAGAACAAGTCTTCTTCACTTAGTTGCTCTTAAAAGATTTTTATAGACGTATAAAAAGCTGTCTGTTGCTGTTTTAAGTAGTTTTATCATCTGTTGTTTTGTTTTTTTTACAAAGTCGCTTGCTATTTTTGTAATGTCACTGGATTTTGTAAAAGACAAATGAATATAATAATTTATATGCTGCACCATCTCTGACATGGGATTTTGAATAGCAGATGATTAAATTTAGTGTTTTTTGGAAAAGCATTGTCTTCTTTTGTTGCATTTGCTCCCACGCAGCTCTTCGTTTCCGCCTTTACTTCATTTCTGTCTGTATTTTTCTGTCACCAGTTTTAGCTTTGATGGCAAATTTCTAAAATCTGAATTGTACTGACCATACGAGAAAGAAAAACTTAATCTAAGACACATTTCAGACTAAAAGCTAAATTAAAATTTTGCAACTAAACTTTGCTTTATTAGAGAACAAAAATCCAATTAATAAAAATTAATAGCATTTTAGATATGCATTTCAGTAACTCTTAGATCTTGTTGTAGTTTCAAAAGCATCTGCTAAAATGTGTCACTGACTCAAACCAGTCCAGTAGATTCAAGGACAAACTTGAACACAACTGAGTCTTCCTTCTGCTCTGTGAGAGTAAACGGTCGCCTCATCCATGACTGACTTTCAAAATTAAATGTGCTGAATATGAGCTTTGAAATACACCTCCCTTATATAATAAGCATAAGAACATTTCTGTAGCTTAAGATAAACAAATGATCATTCTGCAAGACAAAACATCTGATTCTGCAGGTTAGTTTGCAAATGTTTTCAGGATCAAATACAGAATGCTCAGGAATGTTTATTTTGACAGTCCGTTGTATCATCTGGCTGCATTAAATGATGACCAGATCTGAAATATTATATGCTCAAGTACAGGAAACAGAAATAAAGTCAGAACATCAAAATTTGAGCCACATTATTCAATAAATTCATAATAATAATATCTTAATGATATCTGTGTTTATTTTTATCATGACACACATTTCTTGCTGCAAGAATAGTAAGAAATCCCTCCTTTCATGAGCATCTAATGTCTTCCTCTGATCGTGGAGATCTGAGGAATTTTTCTTTTGCTTTACAAGTCTTCAAACCTGAGCTTCCACACCTTTTTGCACAGTTTCCCCAGTAAACTTCCAATGGAGCAGACAACTACTATAATTACATTCCTGACCATTTCAAATGAATGTATTTAGGCAGCCAGAGGTTTTAACTATTTAAACCCGGGTTAAAGCCTAAAAGACGTCAACTTTGTTGATAAGGAGAAGAAGAGTTTGGAAAAAGAAATGCTCAATTGTCCCTTTACTCTTCAGTTTTCTTCCAAACAGCCATTGTTGCACATTTTTCCCTGATTATAGGACAACAACTGATGCTGAAAAGCTAACTGATCCAACACACTGCAGCCTTGACAGGAGAAGCTGCTGGATTCCCTCCCATTTCCAAACAGACAAGGATTACACAGTAAGAGCTCCTTCCCTGCCTGTTTGCTGCAGTTCTTTACCCCCGATTAAGAGCTAAGTTAGGGAGGTCTGTCGTTTATTGTGTAAGAATAAATTTGCAAAATTGTGCAATATGAATTCAACCGACAACTTTCCATAACTTCATGTTTTAAATTCATTACAATTAGATTCTAAGCATTTTTTTCTATGTTCAACTGTCACAGCTGCTTTTTGAACGCCTGTAATTAAAGAGCACGTGTCGAAATACCATCAGAATAAAACAGATCAGAAAAAAAGACAGAGGGATTTACGAGCCCTGAAAGGGTTTGAAAGTTCTTTGAAAAGATGAATCAAACTTCCACCCCAAGGTTAAGCTTCTAACAGGAACGATTAAAGGAAAAAAGTGCTTTTTCCTCAACAACCCTGGAGCTTTTAGGCGTTCTTCAAAGGACACAGCTTCAGTAATTGTTGGTTGATGAACCCCTTCATAGATGTACTCAAACAGTCGTTGAAATCACAAGTTATTGGATAAAACAAAAACTGTAGTGCTTTAATAAAGTAGTCTGACAGACGGAGCGTTATGTGTGAAATTCATTCATGTTCGCGTTGCTTTGACAAAAGGACAGACTGCCTCGAAATGCCTTAGATGCATCAACACAAATGCTATTTATAACTTTTGAATACATATCAAACCACTGTTTGAGATTCCAACAAAAAGGGTGGAACACCACCAAACTCTTCCTTGATGTGGAGCCAAAACAAGCCGGCCGACCCCCATGAACCCCCAGTTAGCAGGAAGTTTGGTGCAGTCAAAAAAGAGGAGGGTGTATTGTTTGTCCCTTTCCACTTCCAGGAACAGGCAGCTTCTATCAATATGTGCTTTAATGTGGAGATTCAAACGTTAGAATGAAAACAGATTCTTTGCATGAATGACTTCACAGTGGGGCGATGTCCAGAAGAAAAGTTGGAACATTTTTGTGAGTGAGAAATCTTCTGCAAGGCCTTGAACTATTCACAGTAAGGGATGGGAAGCTGAACCTGGCTAACGTATAATTTAGACTCATTTTATGACTATATGGCCATATTTTGGGCTGCAAGATGTGAACATAACTTGCAATGTGCAATATTAGTGAATATTGCAATGACAATATGACCTGCGATACATAGCTAAACAAAAACAACTATTACATCACTTCCATTTTACTTGAATAGTTTTATTTGAATAAAAGTCAACATAAATTATAATGCGAGTTAATTCCATCTTTAACCCAAACCTTAACCTTCCACATTTAGAAAATCAGGTCCAAATAATATCTTTTTTTTTTTTTTTAACTAATAGTTTCTTTGTCTATGCATGTGTGTAAACTAGGGGTGTAATGATTAATCAGCTATATCAATTAATCAATTTATATTCCTATGATCCGACCAGATTGATCTGTCTGAGACAAGCTGTTAATCAAATTGACTTATACCAGCATAAAATTGTTTAAATAAAAGAATAAAGTAAATCAGTTATAATCAATATTGGAAAACACAATTTGGATTGAGATACGGTGGATTTATTTCACAGCATGTGACAGCAGCAAGAAATGATCAATCCATCTGTCCTACAGTATATTATGTGGAAACACTGAATGTTGCAAATACATGTGGCCATAGAGTATAGTATGTTTTAATAAAGTTCCATTTGTATCATTTTTATGTAGAAAAACAACAGTAGGCTGTACATTAAGGAAGCAAAATGTGGATAATTTTGCCATTAATGATTTACATTGTTTTTTGTACACAATTTTAATTTAAAATTAATTGATCTTGAGAAAAAAAAATCACCTTCAGTACCCAGGTATTTATCTCTGAGTCAAACTGGTTTAAATTTGGTGAAAGATGTCCTGAATCAGTTTTAGGTGAGTGAATCGGACGGGATGAGGTTTTTTTTTTCCAAATAAACCAATAATTGACTATGAATTGGATCTGCAACCACCAATTATGATTTCAATCAAATTGAATTGTTAAATTAAGTAGCTATAGCCCAATTTTAGGTCAGTGAATCGAATTGTTCAAAATTATCCAATATCGACGATGAATGAAATCGGCAATCACAAATTATGATCCGCTACTAAAGATGTCTTGGATCAGTTTTAGGTCAGTGTATCAAATGATATTGGAGAGTTCAAAATGAACCAATATTGGCAAACAACAATTTGTATATCACTAAAATCGTTGTTCAAATGAATTGTTACATCCCTACTTAAGATGTCCTGGATCGGTTCTAGATCAGTGAATCGGATCAGATTGTTCAAAATGAACCAATTTTGACATTAAATCAGATTGGCAAACACCAATTATGAATCTTTGTTCAAACAAATTGTTACAAGATGTCTTGGATCAATTTTAGGTCAGTGAATTGGATCGAATTGAACCATAAATTGCATCGTCAGCCATAACTTATGATATGAATCGAATTGTTGTCAACATGAACGCTTACACCCCTAGTGTAAACATTTAAAGTAACCATTTATCGTGGTTAACATCGTCTTTTGGGATGTCGATACATTTAGGGTCTCATTGCAGCTTTGCAGATTTCAGGGGGTTGGTTGTGCACCTCTGCAGGAGCATCCTCTGCCATGCAGATCACAACTGCAGAGGAGATAACAGGGGGATGCCTGCCTGCCTGCCTGCCTGCCTGGAAGTGCATCGTGTTAGTAGAGAGCTAAACATAACATAAGGAGGGGGATGGGGGATGAGACTAGTGAGATTACCTCATCTCGCTCAAATTGTTAATATAACCATGATGGCTGAGCTCCACATACAAGAAATGGCCACCTTTTTTAAGGAGACAGCTATCTATCTGCAGTCATCTAGTGATCGCTTCGATGATGTTCAGTAACCAATCAGAATGACGGAAATCTGCTCTAATAGTTGCGTTTTAAACTTGTACATTGCAGGAATGCGCCGGCTTCATAATTTATGGACTATCTATCCTCCCAAATGGCTCGCATTCATAATTGATCCCTTTTCTTCCACCGTTTCCGAGCCGTGCCGGGCTGGGACAACTCTAACGCGCTCCAAGCGCGTTTCATTATAACAAACAGAGATGTCGACAGATATGGGTGTGAAAAAATACAACTCAACGAATTCCATTTCAGCTGTGGAGACTTACGTGTTGCTGCTGGCAGAGTGTTTTCCTCCATTCTGGCGGCAGTTGCCTCTTTTCTGTCCTTTTGTTCACTCAAACGTGGGAGTTTCGGCTCTTCCTCTCCAGCAGAGCTCTCATTCCTCGCGCAGAACGTGGGGGGAAAACTTGGTCGCCGAGTCGGTCCAGTTGTTTGGTTTATTGGTCAGAAAATCCTCCGAGACGCTCAGAAACCAAAACCAATAGAAGCTGTCGATAAATAGAGGCCTCGGCTGCGCTCGAATAAAGTTAAATAAAAGGAGGTCCAAAAATAAGTAGTCAAAAAAAAGGCTAAATGTGGAGGCGGAGGAGGGAGGAACGAAGTTTCTCACTCCACGACACACCACAGCTGATGAAGAGGCTCGTGCGGATGACTCCACTGGCTTCTGGTTGGACTGTACCATTAAGAGTACGGGGGTGTTGTAGTTAATTAGTGCCAAATTTTTATCATTTAAATACTAACTATTCTCATGAACACAACAATATTATGCATTTTAATTGTATTTAATTATACATTAGTATGAATTTCGTATTAGAACATAAAGAAGGAAGTATATGAATGTGAGGAAGCACGTTGTCACCCGTTGTTCCAGTTGTTTATTGATCCACAACAACTTCCAACTTTTCCCAGTTCAATACTTATTGAACATAAGCTGTAAACTAGAAAATATCCATGAAATAAGTCTTTACTCGATTTTTAAAGTTAAGGTATATATTTTTAATCTATTTAATTCTTAAGGCGGAACAGGAAAAGTGATAATTTTAGTTTCTTACTTTATTTTCCAATTTTATTTATTTATTTATTTTTTTAACAGTTGTATCAATCAGTATGATCAGTGCCTAAGTACAAATTTGGATTACATAAAGAAAAGCTGAAATTTCTAAAGCTTGAGTCAGTATTTTTACATAGTTTATAGGGAATTATAGTATTCATTTTAAAATATTCTGTATTTTAGATGTGAATATTTTAAATCCATGTTATGTGTAATAACAGTAAATGGTAAGCCAAAAGGACAAATGCTGGTCTGGATTGCAAAATATGAAATAAGATTTTCCAGATCTACAAGTTTCCAATAAATTCAAATTCTGTTTTTGCAACTTTACTTTAAAATAGATTTTTTTTAGGCTTGGTGATAAACCATCAAACCATATTTGATGTATGAAAACATGATTTAGCTCCATTTGAGTCATTTTCCACTGATTCACATTACATTAACTTCACCATAAGGTTTTTTTTTTTTTTTTTACGTGTACTCATTAGTTCCTGCCTTTAAGGGCTCCAGCATGTCTTCTCAGTTACCACCTGTAGATACCCCAGAGCATCTGCTGGGGTGGGGGCTGGGCCAGAGGCTGCTTGGCACGCTTGAGAGGGGACACCCTGTCTAAAGGACCCAAGTGGGGTTCTTTTGTGCAGCTGCTGAGTGGCGTTCAAGCAAACCCCCACAAGCCACCTGTCATCGCAACTGGACAGTGGGGGTGTTGGATGCAGTGGGGGTTGAGGTTTCTAAAAACCTTAGAATATATCTATATATTTATTGAAATATATTTGAAATGTTTCCCTCAAATTTTGCCACCAACTCTCTCCCACTGATCTCGATGGGTTTATTACATTATTCAATCAAAAGATTTTGATAAAGATCCCACTTCCCCTAATATTATTACCACACATGTAATAAAACACAAAGTATTCAAACAATAAGTCACAGTAAATTTCCTGACAGCAATGAGTTTTCTCATCAAATTTCTGCTTTTTTAAAAGTTATTTTAGGTTTAAAACATTAAACCAACAATAACGTTTGTGAGGTTTTTTTTTTTAAATCTCCTTAAAAACTTAGAGACTCATTCAATACACACACATACATATATATATATAAAAATCTGGTTAAATACAGTTAAATAATAAAAAAAAAACCTTTCTAAATGTTACTGTGGATTCAAAACTCCAAATGAACACAACCACTTTAGATTTTGTTTACTTGTACTGCCACACAACAGTTCATCCAGCCTCCTATTCAAGTAAAGCTACAAAAAGGAAAATTTAATTTGCAATAGGACAGGTATAAACAAATAAACAAAAAATTATGTGATGGTCCTAAATCGCACTAATTTGAAAACTATTTGTTTTTAAGAGCACAAAGAATCCGGCATTGCAAACATTACAGTTAATCTCCAAACCCAAATACAGACCTGTTGGATGGAAGTTGGATAAAAAAAAATCCAATAGCAGTAGATAAAAGCATGATTCTGTGTTATTAAGACATGCTTCTATATATATATATATCCTATTGCAGTGTCGTGTTAATGAGCCATCCATAAACTGGGGGTACCAGAAGTAATACAGTTGACTGGAGCCAACATCTTTTTTGGATGTGTGGAAATATTAATTAACGTAAAAAGGTAGTGCAGATGGAAACTGTGTTACTCTTTTTCATGTTGTTAGCAGTTGAGATCAAACCAAATGCCCAATGGTTTTAACTCATAGAGTAGCACTCAAGCAGCCTGAGCGCACACAGGAAGTGAAGAACACCCTTGTCCTTTATCCTTCCCCTTCGTCCTGAAGCTGCAGCTGCATTCCTCTCTAAACACAAAGAGAAGCCCCACAACTCCTCAAACACAATCACACACAGATATCTCATTAAAGTGCCTTTGATCACAATGAGCAGCCTATTAACTCACAGAGACTTATTTAGACAAAACATAGGAGTAAGAAGGCAGTTAGAGGCAGCGTGATTGCATCAGTATTGTTACATCCTGAAAGCAAAAAGGGTGAAATGATCCAGGGTTTTTTTTAAGGAGTAGGGGGCAATTAGAGATTATGTTGGACAAATGAAACCTCTGATGAAATCAGCTGTATCTCATTCCTTATTCTTTTGGGGTCCAGTATTCCACTGGTTTTAAAGCATTCAACCATGATGGCTTTTGTTGGTACTTTGGCTAAAGTGCACTTAAGCAAAAGGAGTGAGTAGTCAGAGTAAACCAAATCATAAAGTACAACTTCCTCTTGAAAATATGAATCTGAATTAGGATACAAATTAATTTTCTAATAATTATAAAATCACAAGAAAATCACAAACGACTTTCTCTCATACACAATGTCTCCATAGCCATTCTCCATCTAGATATATTTCGCCATGCTTTCAGGCTTTCAATCAAAAAGCTGTATTAACTTGAAAACAGAAGGGTCAAAAACCATTTAAACATTTTGTCCAAATGCAAATGTTGTAAGGAAGCCGAAAGTAAAGAATCAGCTGTCAACCATCATCGACTTTGCACAGTTCACACTCAAATACAGAGAACTGTTGTCAAATATGACCAATTTTTGGATCAAATTTGGCCTGAAAGTTTCAATAATTCAGTTAAAAAGATGTTGAAGATTTTGTGTGAGTCTGCAGTCTAATGATAAAATCAAGCGAGATGGTCATCAGGATTCTTCCACAATAAATCAAAAATATTTGTACAAATGGTAAAGACAGTGACTGCAAAATTTGTTGGTACATAAATTCTCCTCAAAATGTTACACAAATCAAAACAGATGCAGGAATACACTTTAAAATAATCTGAAAAGTACTTTGAGAAAACATAGGTTATACTTGTCTATTTTCCATGCTCAGTGGAGTACATCCACTCCATCCTCTGCCCCCTTTGCCAGCCGGTCTGGAGGTCACCTTCCATGAATGGCAAGGGTAACCCTTATCCTAGTAATAAAATAACAATAGCAGGAATGTTCAGAATGTCCCCAGAGAGCACTGACCCAGCCTATGGTATAGACTACTGACTACACAATATTTGCTCTTGACAAACGTAGCATTTTTAAAGAGGGAGCAAGCAGAGCATCGCAAGCATGACCATAATCCACGATGATGGATTCTCTGTTGTAACACGTGTTTGTACTTGCTTCATGTTCTGAAACCACGATGCATAGATCTTTGACTTGTGGCCTGTAGATAGAAATGTTTTATTGATGACATGGTTGTTTTTCTTTGCTGAGTGTGTGTATGTGTATATATATATATATATAAATAAATAAAATAAAATGTAGTTAAAGTCTCACTATAACTCTATTTTCATCTATTGTAAAAGCATACTCAATTGTCTTTTAATTTAACTATACCGTTTTTGGCCAAAAAAAAAAAAGTTTTAATTCCAGGGCCTGGTTTCTGCAGAGCGGTAGCAGTTCAATAGAGATTTGAGTTGTGGGCAGGACTGTTGGAGAGGAGTAAGCCCACCTCCATTTCCCACCATCCATCTTTTTAACACTCTCCTGCTATCTTACAACCTCAAAATATTGGTGTAACAAAAATGGCGAGCAACATTGGAACTATTCAAATACACAGGTTTGAGTCAGATACCAGCTCAGACAAGGAAAACAAAGACATACATGGATCTATTTATCTAAAAGTGCATCAGAGTGGATCGGAGCAGTTAAGATTTTTTTCAGTTTTTTATATATTTTGATCTGTTCATTAGTACAGATTAAACTAAGATTCCAAGTGTCATAGGTTTTGCTTTAGCTTATGAACTTTTGCTTATTTCTCATTATTGTTTATGAAAACATAGTTAAGATTAAGTCATCATTACTCTATATATCCATTCAGCGTCTATTTTCTTTTCTATCAATGTCAAATTGAAGTCAGCTCAGGATGAGGATATCCTATGTTGATAATGTTCAAGGTTAATGCTGCTCTCACTGAAGCATTATAATGGGGACACCACAAATGCGGACGTGCTGTAAGATGTCGCTGTAAATCACTGCAACACTCAGTGCTCAAGGAGGACTTTAATAAAGTCAAGAGGTTTCATGAGGCTAAGGGAAAATCCGTCATTCTTACTTTTCTTTTTACCTTAAAAGCTTAGAAAAATATGTTTTTTTTCCTTGTTTTTAGATACAATAAGAATACTTCATGTCTAAGGCAGTCTTTTTTTTCTATTTGACATTATTTTAAAATGCTCTGATGTTCCACAGAGTTGAGAAAGCTCTAAAACCTTTTTCCTTACTTCTCCAGCAACAGGTTGCATAACCACAGGCTGACTTTGCTGCCCTCGACAAGATTCCGCTGTAGTCTCTGTCAAACAGCAGAGAGCCTCGCACATCATGACGTAACTGTCTGAAATGTGCTATGAGTCAGAAACGGGGCCAAAAACACGTGGAGCCGGATCCTCTATGCTTTCTCCCCCCCTGGGCCTCTCGCCATTCTTCTTTTTCTCATCTCTTTCTCCCTCACGCCCAGCCTCCCCACCTCCCTTCTGCTCCAGCGCACTCTCTGTTTATGAGTGCACGAATCCCTTCATGTCAGAACCGCTGGTCTACTACCAATCGCACAACTGCTTTAATAAAAGAGCTTTCTCCCTCCTCAAGCATTTATTTCCATGACAACCCAAGATGACAAGAGGAGGAAAATAACAGAGGAGTGAGCGGTTGAGACTGCCTTCATCCTGACCTCTGGTTGGAAAACTTTGAACATATAAGACTGAGCCTTAGTGTTCAGTCAGGAGAGAGCTACCAGGAAAAGGAGATTTTGTTGGGAAAAAAAATCAGAGCCTGAAGTGAAATGTTTTTAGAACAATTGTATTTTATTTGACACATACTTTAAAAGGAAAAATGAAGTTGCTGGATGGCTCAGGAGACCTGGTGTATGAGAAACCAGGGTTCAATGCAAGACCCTTCACACTATCAATGTAGCTACAAGGGGGGCTCTGGTCTGGGTCGCCCTGTACTGGTCCCCAGCCCGGATAAAATACAGGGTTGTGTTTGGAAGGGTGTAAAAAAATCTCTGCCAAACCAAGTGTGGGGCTCTGTGGAAGGTGAGATAGAGACTTTAACCCTTCCGTTCTCTTTGGGGTCCAGATGACTCCAACCACATATTGTTATGCGATTCCTTCCATGACAAATGTGGACAAAGGTGGACAGGATTTTATGTCTGCCATTGACATTAGTGAAACTCAAAAATCAGTGGAAAAAAAAAGTTCAGCGCACTGTCTTGTGGGGTCCAGATGACCCCACTTTTAATGTAAACAAGCCAAGGAGAGAGGAAGCGTTACAAGGAAACATAGGACAAGATACTTGTAAAAAATACAAAAGGGAATAACAGAAGTAAAAGTCTTAGATAGATTGAGGTTTTATTTACTCTACTGATGAAAGAATCCAACTATTATATGTCTCCTGAACTCCAACTGTTAAAGAATGTTGTGCTGTTCTTCCCCAAACCACTGCATAAATATCCCTTGTGCTATCTTATGTGGTCCGGATGGCCCGACCCTTATACTGATGCGTGATCCGTCCCATCACAGAGGTGGACTAGATCTAATGGCTGCCACAAACACCAGTGAAGATAGAAACTTCTTGAAGAAAAAAAAGTTTTGTGGGGTCCAGATGACCCCACTTTTAATGTAAACAAGAAAAGGATAGCACAAGTGTTAACAGTTTCACCCTGACAATGAATTCTGGCATTTTCTTGGACCGCATCTGAACCAGTGGAAGGTTGGCTCACCAAAACATGGTCATCCACTATTTTTAGAGGATTTGCAGGCTTAACTTGTTGCCAGCTAATACATATTTATCACTTGAACTCTTCCTATGTGGCTCTGAGCCATTTGCTCAGAGTACTACTTAAAAAAAAAAACACCTAGTAAAATATCTAAGTAGGATGCATTTACTAAATAAAAAAGTGATGCATTGTGTATTTTATTTCTCAGTCATACAGGATTTTAAATTAAGACATTTATTCTTCTCCATCCAGGAGATTACATAAAGAAAAAAAACAATTTTATTATAGAAAACATCTCATATAATAAAAGATTACTTCTGTCCTGACTACTTCATCAAAAGTATAAAAAATTAAAATTTTTGGGAAATGAAAAAGTACATTTGTTTTGCCGTCACCAGAAAAGTCCGAAGGTCCCCGGATCATTCCAGCGCTCATTGATTCGGCGTCACATGAGCGAGTGGCTTTCAGGGTGATCCGAACACAACAGAGATTAACGATGGGTGAAAGGTCTTGAGGTCACTCCCCCTGGAGAGCTTTGCAACACACACTCTCACACAAACACACAGATGCTTTTACACACGCAATCCAACACACATTTAATCCGTGTTTGTGGTCCTTGGACCACAGCGAGGCTTTAATTGCAGACAAAAGTGGTGAAAAATGTCTCTCCAGATGAGGCTGACACACAAAGAGCAGCTGTCTTCCTCTCGTGTGGCAGGAATGTGTTTAGAGTGTTATAAACTGCAGCGGCAGCTCCTTACTGTTCCTTCTGAAGCAGAGAGGAGAGACAGAGATAAAACTACTGCATTCCAGTCATTTGCATGTAAAACAGTTCCCTCCTCTTCCTGTCAGTCATAAAGATAACATTCACATAGAATTGGAGGCTAATAGAAGAGTAACTCTGCAGCACTAACTTTTGCAAAAATTCTGGAATCACATTTAATAAAGACTCAATAGTTTTGACCAAACTTTTCATTCATTAATTTGCCATCAAGAGTTCAAGGTGTGGCAACCATGACAAGAATGCACCTGTGACCTGTCATGTGACGGCATTTTACTGTAAGAGGAACGACTTAGAGTGAGCTCATGAACGGCCTGTGCATGCTGCAAGAGCAACGTATCACATATCTGCAGGCATCATATCAGGAAGAATATGAAAAAATGGAAGTCGTGGGGCAGGTCTTGCATTTGTGATTTGCATTTTATAGCATCTGAAGCAAGCAGGGACCTTCTGAGGACATGAACTACAAGTGCACCTGTGCTGTGGGAGTCTGCAACATACATAAATAAATAAATAAATAAATAAAAGGAGGCCACGTTTTGTAATCCTTGAGGTTTTGGGTCTTTGGGTGATGGCCTTAATCCCAGCAAGAGACCACCAAAATCCCATGAGAGCAGCCCTCGTGTTTAGTGCTAACTCCACCTCCAGACTCAGCAGAGATATGGGGCGTTTGGACCAGACGAGGAAGGGCACGAAGGGAGTAGATACTAAAAAGAAAGTGCATAATAAGCAAAAAATCTGAAGAGGAAATAAAAAGGAACACTTTTCGGATCACATGTGAAGGATGCGACGATAAAGTTACAACAATGAGACGAGGCGTTGGTTGAGTGAAATTTGATTCGTGTAAATGCTTCTCATCTGCAATGGAGACGGTTTTAATGCAGCTGAGTTGCAAAGCTTATTAGAGGAGTTGAAGCTCAAAGGGGTGAACTCATTCAACAATCTGTGATAAGGAATGAATCTGAGGGGGCAGCTGCTGCAAGGCTTAAAGAGTCTCGACTGGATTAACCATGGCCTCTTAGTATCACATTACCTGGAAGATGTCTTAAACACTCAAAAAGTAAACAGTCTTTCAATGGAACTTTCTTTTAATTTAACATCCCCAACACAAATACAAAGTATTTTCTATATTTTTATAAGAATATGGCAAGAAATATGTGGAAAGAAGTTGGGAAACCAGACGAGGTGAAGGATACCATGAACCATTAACATCTGCACACTCCATCTCCTCCTGACACGACAGAAGGGAACGAAGGGAAAGATATTGGGCTAAATGTATTAAGCACTTGAACAGTTTCATTGAGTAAGAGAAGAATAATGAGGTAAGGGAGAGATGGTTTCTTTAACCTTGCGATGCTGAAATTGACAAAGTGTGTCATAAATCTCTACTTTTTTTCCCCAGAGGTACATGCTTTGTTCCCAAAGTAAACCTATGATGAATGCAAATTTTGCAAGATGCATCATTTTATTGTAGAGCTTTGTACATCTCATAGGAATGTTCATATAAATATGTTTAGTTACAGTACCTTATATACACTGCTCACAAAAATTAAAGGAGCACTTTAAAGAAACACATTAGATCCATCAGATCTCAATATGAAGTTGGGATTGCTCTATACAAAATAACAGAGACAGGGCAGTGTTTAGAACAAAAGGATACCAAATCTTTCAATGGAAATAAAAGTTTTCAGCCTACAGAGGCTCAATTGTGTAGACACCATAAAATCAGAGTGAAATGAAGATAGTGCAGGCTAGTCCTCATCTTGTTTCTCCAATAACCTTTCAATCTGCTTTTCAGTATCTTGCGTGGCCCCCATGAGCTTGTATGCATGCTTGACAACGTCGCGGCATGCTCCTAACGAGATGTTAATCCACATTAAACCTTCTTGCTGCAGCACGTGTGGATGTGCCATCCTGGAGAAGTTGGACAACCTGTTCAACTTCTGTAGGGTTAAGGAATCTCCTCATACTGCCAGTAGAGAGAATTACACAAGACAAAATCAGCACGAGTGGAAACCAGCCAAAAAAGATCAAGAGGGAGAAACTTGAAATGACCTCCACATGTAACACCAGTCCTGTTTGGAGGGTTTTCTAATTGTTGCCACTGAAGTGCACCTGTTGTTAATTCCATCAACACCAATACAGCTGAAATTGATTAACGAGGCACTCAGCTGATTAACCAACAAGAATATGATCAGACAGGTTTAAAACAATTGAAGTGTTCCTTTAATTTTTGTGACCAGTATATATATATATATATACATTTAATTATTTTTCATATATATATATATATATATATATATCTTTTTCATACCATAAGGACCCATAGTGACATAAGTGTAACGGAAAAATATCAGAGATGTTTTCAACTTGGCTTTTGGTATTTTCCATATAATTTTATTTTTGAGGAAAAATTTGTCTTTTAGGTTAAATGCTTAAATGTAAAAATATATATGATGTATATATTACTCTTAAATGTTTCTTGCCTAATAAAATGTAAAAAGAAAAATAGCTTTTCCTTTGGTTCTTTTCATTTCCCTTGTGTAAGATATTTTGTTTTTGTTGTTTTGAGGAAATGAAAATACATTATAAATGAAATTATCAACCATCTGAGAAGTTTAGCCTTTTCATCCAGTGCTAACATTCAGTTTTTTTTAAAGCGTTCTTTATTTGACTCCTTCTTCAGCTGTTAAAGGAATTTACCAGTAAATCTACCAAGACTTAATGAATTTACACCCTCTTCAATAGATCAATTGATTCTCCGCCACTTGTGTCTGATAGATTAGTCATACAAAATCAAACTTTAAAACTACTTCCTTTGTGAGTTGTAAAATGAAGATAACAGTCTGGAAGCGACACAAATAAAAGCAATAAAAATATTTCTTCCTGTTAATAATAATGCAGGGATTTGTTGATTTTTTTTGAGTGAACGTTGCCTCTTCTGTCAAAGTCAGCATTTCAATAAAGTTTCTAAGAACACATTATTGTGCAGCCTTCAGATCGAAACCACAACTAATAAAAGAACAATACGAAAATTGCTCACTACAAAACCAAATTCATAATCCCTGTCTTTCTGATCAGTTTCTAAACATTTAGGCCTCAGTCTAATTATTTATCATGGGTTAAAAAAAAAAATTAATTGTTACATTCCTATTTCATACACATTGAGATAAAGTCATGGTGCCGTTTACAAGAAGATAACATTTTGAAAACACAATATGTGAAATTCAGCGACTGCTTTTAGTGCCTTTCTTCCAACCGTCAGCTTCTCAGCAAAAAACTTTCCAGTTTCAAACAGATGAAACATGAAATAATTCTTCTTTATTGTGCAAATATATCTATACAGAGTTTGTGATGGACATTAACCCTCTTTTTCCCTTGAAAGATATAGGCATTTCATTTAAACATGTTCTTAATAACTTAGTTCTCTGTAGAACACAGTAAACAGCATCACTAAAATATATCGAAAATCATTTGAATGTTGGCCAGCAGTAAAAACATTATAACCAAATGTTTTGATTAAAAAATACATAAAACTCAAACATATAGCCAACACTGCCTATTAAATTATACAATTTAATGCAATATTAAAACTTAAAAAAATGTAGATAAAAATTTGTATTAGTAACTCTTGAAAAATGATGTTAAAATAAAACAGTTATTGGTTTACAGTTCATTGATAGATAAACTAATAAGACAAAGTTTGCTACATTAGGTGATACTTAAGTTTGTGCGGAGACAGTGAGCCCAACTGCCACAGCCCTGAGAAATTAATTAAAAAAACAATCAGATTTTATTTTAAATACACAAAAATTTGACATTTTCTAAAAAAAAAAAAAAAAAAAGAAAAAGAAATAGAAATTCACAGTTAATCAAAGCTCGTTTTGCTTTTCATCAACTTTTGGCAATGTCAGCAGTTCTCCTCATTTTCCTCCAGGAGCGTTCACAGATGAGTGTCCTCGCACATCTCGTTATGCGTGCTGAGATGCGTTTTCCGGTGAGCTGTGACAGCAGCCCAAAGCCGGCAAAGCATGCCGCCTCTGGAACGAATGGTTGCAATGTACGAACATTTATATACGTTCTTTGGCAGCAAAAAAATGTTTTGAAAAGCAACTTAAACCAATAATGAGACAAGTTTGGCACTCACCTTAAGCCACAGTACATCAAGTCCTCCCTGCAGGCCATGAACAGAAGAGAGTCCAAGGTGAACTCATGAGCCAACAGCTACAAAAAATAAATAAACAAAAAAAGGTGAGTTTCTCCAACCTTCTTGGATGACATCACAGGAAATCAGTCAGACTAACCTTATCAATAGTGTCTTGATCCACCTGGATAGATTTCAGCCAGCGGACCAAAGTCTTTGTCTCTGGTTTAGAGCTCTTGCGTGAGGCCAGCTCTTTATCTAGAACGTACAAATCTTATGACCATGAAGATCCCACTCACAATTATTATATATTTTTTTCTAAGAGAGCCGATGCATCTTATTTACAGTTGTGCTCTATAGTCCAGAAATTACATTGAATACAAATCCATCTTTTTTTTCTAAAGGCTCAAAGAAGACTATGTGTCTCCTGCTGGGTTGTTGTTGTTGTTGAGAACATGCTAAAAACATGATTTTCATTGGTGTGGATCTTTAAGTGGTGTTTAAGTTTCTCATAAGTAAAACATTAGTAGTGTTTGAACAGTTTCAATAGCCTTAATCTTTAATTATTACAACGGACAAGTTTGAACGTAATCCAACAAGAACCAGTAATGTGAAAGCAACCCTGGAGCTGAGGCGCGGTGCAGAGCGACTGTTGCAAGAGTGAAAAACCAGCACAGAGCCCTAATGCATCACGACTGCAGAGAGGGATTGGCCTGCTGGTAACTGTTCATGCTGCAGCTTGTTTTGCTGACTGAGAATGTTGCGTGAACTTCTTCTACACTCTTCCTTTCAGGAGGTTTTTTTTTTGTTTAATAAAACTTTATTTATTGGTTAATGCATCTTTAAAAAATGGTGCTTATATGCAGCAGGATAAACAGAAAAAAAAGATATCCTTCAGAAAATAGTCAGGTAAATAGACAAAAAATGAGTCATATAAAAACTAGAAAGGAATTGTTCCACAAGCAAGAAACAATAATGGTTCCTTAGTTTGGACACTTTTCTTTCATTCATTTCAGTGTAATTTACTTATTTTGTCACTCCAACTGTCAAGAAACCACCTATTGCACTAGGTTTTATTAGAACAAATGGATTCAATGTGATATTTGGAAAGAGAAGTTCTGGGTTTTTTAGTTACAGTATAAAATTGTTTTTTTCTACACAGCAAAAACAACGACATCCATCAAAATCTCTGGATGATCACATGGATTTTAGATTAGGTTAAAATATGACTCAGATCAAATTTTTCATATAAAAAGATAAATGAAGTAAAAAAAAAAATGAAATGAACCTTCAACGACAGCGTCCTGTCTCAGAGCATCTATGTGCTGCTGTTTCCTCCTCACTGAGTTTTTCAGCAGCGTCTGGTACTCTTGCTCCTTCTCAGTCAGCTGACTCAGCAACCTGAAACACAGCACCCCGAAGCAGAAATCAGAGCAACTTCAAAGCTCTTCTCGCTCCCTGTAAATATTCATCGCAGTATGTTTTCTCGAAATGTCACATAAATGACAAAAGGAAGATGGAAGGAGACAGGGACTACCTCCTGGTCTCGAGTCTCAGATCTCTCAGTTTCTCACTGAGAGCACAGTTGCCGTCAAGGATGATATGGGTAGGGGAGCTGAGGTTGACGGTGAGCAGGTTGTCTTTTTTGGTCGCTGCCTGTTGAGAGTCAGCTGGCTCCACCACCTGGTCAGGATGGAGAACTACAGGCGTGTCTGGATCGGCGGGCAGGTCCTCCAGGGAACTGTCCTCTATCTCAAATGAGGACTGGAGCTGAATCTTCAGTTCTGAACAGTTAGATGAAGAAAAACAAAATGAAAATAAGAAAAGTATATTTTTAAATCTAAATTAATGAATATTTCATAGTAGTCCGTGTATCATTCGTTCAATCGTTTTTAAACTTAAAATCAAAAATGAAAAAATTAATCGTTTTGTTTTTCATTTTTGATTTTAAGTTGAAAAACGAATCAATGATAGATATACGGATTTACACGGATTCATAATGATCATTTTATTAGCATTTCTGGTTTCAGGGTGAAAAATGTTTTTTTTTCTTTTATTGCTGCTTCAATATTTAACTTTTTATTATTAGGAGAGTGAACGTAATAATAAAACTTCTGTAGAATTTTAGCTTTTACTTTCATGATGATCCCAGCAATGAAAGTCTAATCGGTATTTTGTATATACAAAGTATTTAATGTTGTTTGGGAGAAGATTGCAAGCAGCAAAGAGGAATAGAGAAGAAAACTTTTGACGCTTTATGTAATTGACCTTCCACCAATCAACGGGTTTCATCATGTGATGACAGTAGCTCCGCCCTAACTCTTCCATCCCATTTTTCTATGGACCTACAACTGATGGGGGGCCAAAAATGATACGGTTCAGTACGGTTTAATGGGTCCATTTTATTATGTAAACGCTCAAAATATCGTACCGTATCGCTAAGTGGAAACCAGGCTTTACTGATCTGATGAATGTGGCAAACACTCAGGGATTATGAGAGCTTTATGGTCAATTAGCAGCATAGTTTTGCTGCTAATATTATACCTTCTCTGTAAAAAAGGTGATTTAAAGACAAACTTCAGTGAATATTTGGTTTTAAACATGTTCTTGTGGCATTTTTCTCATAATGGAGGACATTTATGAAGATATCTTAGCTTAAACTTGCATTTCTGTGTATTTCTTTATTCAAATAGTTGTGAATCAGGAGCAGACAAAAGCTTGCGGCAGTGATGAAGGTGCTGCAAACAGCAGGTCACAAGCTCCCTGCTCTGTTCTTTCCTGATTCATCCATTTGTAGATGAATAGATCCATGCAGGTTTTTGTTTTCCTGGCATCTGGATCAGTAAATATAGTAATGAAGAAAAATAATAAATCGAATCAGGGGTCGCCACACCGAATCAGCTTGCTGTATCTAACCCCATCTTCTGCATATTCTACTCTAACACCAGCTATCTTCATGTCTTCCTTTAATGCATCCATAAACCTCCTCTTTGGACTTCCTTTGAAGACATTTATTTTAATTCATAATCTATATCAAATTTTCCTTTGTTGTTTTTTTATTTATTGTTATAAATAACATTTTTGAAATAAAAAAAAAACTGTATGGCTGGATAGCACTGATGTTGGTCAACATTTTTAATGCACCGTTAATACTAGGTTGGGGCTGTGAGGGGCTGCAAGCTAGCAGGAGAGCGTTTAAACAGATGGATGATGGGAAATGGGATTACTCTGTGCTAATGTTTTTTGGCTAAAAATAGCATAATCATGATAAAAAAAAAACCCACAGAGAATGCTTTTAAAATAAATGAAAAAATGATTGGAGTTGGACTTCAAAAAGTAATCAAAGTTGTATTAACTAGAGGGTTTGTAAACAAGCTGGTTTTTTCCTCTTATAAAAGCTTCAGGAGGTCCAAATATGAAGCTGATATCTGGTCAAATATTTACCAAAGTAAGCAGTGTACTCATGCGTGTTTTTATCAGCTTACCTGGCAGTAGGACAGTTATGGCATCCTGCACCGCCTGTCTCAGCAGGTTGTCCAGAGCAAACATCCAGTGAGGTTTTACCTGCTGCTGCTTCAGCACCTTCTTCACCTGTCAGAGCAGATCATAAAGAGGTAACCCCTGCACTCAAAAAGCGATGGTTCCTGGGCAGACTTTGGAGTTGACTTACTGCATCCTGGAAGTTAAAGAGCACCACCTGCAGGTTGTTGACAGGTATTGCTGCTGATGAGAGCGATGAGCGCAGCTCCAGGAGGCCTCTGGTCAGCTGCTGCTGGTCAGGGGAGCGGATGTTGTCCCCCAAGCAGGTGACGAGTTTGATGATGTGATCAGCAGTAAGTGATCGGTCATCACACTTGAAATGGAGAAGAAAAAAAAGAAGATTGTCACCTTTTATAGCAACATGTTAAAAAAAAAAACTGGAATCAGTAGTTATTGAACAGTCGTGCATAATGCAAAACTGGGACTCACCTGTGGCAGAGACTGTTGTATGTTAGAGACAACATGACTTATATATTCTGTGAGTACTCTGTGCAGCGTCGCTCTCCTTTCACTGTCTTTTCTCAGCATAAAGAGACCCATACTCTCCTCTGAAGAGGCTGGACTGCTCATGTCTACTACAGAGCCACTCGGTTTTCTGCAAAAGAGAGAAATGCAATCACAAAAATGTTCTTTTTTTATAAAAGTGATGCTGGTGACAAGCAGAAGAAATTCAAACATTGCTTTTCTCACTCACAACATGAAGCCGCTGGTGCTGGGTGGACTCTCCGAGATCTCATCTGCTTGGAAAACAGATTTGTGCCTTCTCAGATCCAGAGAGGAAGACATGTCAACGGAGCTGGAGTAGGAATCCGTGTCCTCAACCAGGATGGAGATGGGGACAGACAAGCTGCGCTGATAGTCTGCTGCAAAAGTGTTCAGAGAAGCTCTCAGGACAACAGATTTCACAGAGATGGAAACAGATCATCACACCAATGATTGATGCCTCACCAGAATTAATGGAATCATTACTATCCGACTTCTGAAGGACTTTCAGCTTCTTTTTGCCTGAAGACTTGAGGAAGGTGTTCATCAGCAGCTCTGCTGCCGGAGCTCTGTTGTCCGGATTCGGCTCAAAACAGCTCATGATGAAGCCCTTGGCCTCGTCGGACATGCACTCAGGAACTTTGGGGTGGATCTTAAACATGCCCACCTACGGGAGAAAGTTACAAGATTAATGACAGTTTTGCAACAAGTGTTTAAACGTTTATATCCTGTGGCTGCTGCCGGCTGTTTGTGGAGATCAGGGTGTTTTTTTGTTTACATTTCAAAAAATTGAATTAAAAAATTTTCACTTGGAAGAAAAAAAATCTTTAATCAGATGCTTAATAGGTTTTTTGGTACTAGGTGTTTTTTTTTAAGAATTTAAACTTAAAAACAAAATGTTTATATATATCAAATTTTTTCAACATGAAACTTGAAAGCATTTAAATGCAATTATGCAGAAAAAGGATCGAAAAGCAGTAAGATTAAAATAATATTTAAATTAAAAAGAATACTTGGATAAAATCGTATCAAAATTGTACAAAAAATTCAGCATAAATCAAGAATAGTTGTTACAGTAAATATTTATTTATTGTTTTGGTAAGTTCTTTTTAGAAACATAAAGACTGAATTTTAACTGTTTTCTTTCTTTTTTTTATTTATTAATTAGTTCCAAAGCATAAAAAGAAAACTGTAAGCTCATGTTTACCAAAACTCTCACTGACTGACTTTAAAAACATAAAAATGTACCAAAACAAAAGACCTGGCACTCCCATTAACTACACAAATATGATAGAGAATATAGAAAATATATTACTTCCTTAAACTTCTTAAAAAAAGTTTGTCAAGAATCTCTTTGAATTTCATACGCTTTTAAAAGTTTGAAATATAAAAATTTAATTTTAGTTAATTTCTTTATTTAATAAATTAAATCTTTTATTCAATAAAAGGAAAAAAAAACATACAACACAACCATGCGTTGCAACTCCAACATGAAGAAAAGGGGACAGAAAGATGGAAGACTTGTATTATTTACCCCTTTTAATAAATACACGCATCGGTAAAAAATAAAATCAGAAATTATTCTGCCAATATAAGATACAAGTAGAGAAGATTAGAGAAAGAAAGAACAAAATTTACAATTAGTAATATTAATCTGGAGTGCAAAATGCATATGATACTTCAGGCATGACTAGTTTTTAATTTATATTAGACTTGTAGTCATCAATAATGCGATTTTTTTGGTAGTTTTTCAAAACTTGATTTATTTCTGTGCTCAATTTATTACATTTATTTACTTCATATACTGATACACATTTACAAGTATTCTGTGTTTTGGTTTGATATATATATAATGACCTTTAAAAAAATTTGCTTGAGTCATTCTACTTTAGTCATTTAGCCATTACAATTGATAATTGTGTATAATTATCAATTATGTATAAATATGAATTGGATGTTCTACAATTTCTAATACAAGAGAAAATAAATAGCATGACTAATACAAAAACCAGCTGGAGTTTCGGCCATATTAAAGTATTGGGTAAAACATTTGATTATCTTATGATATTTTGTGTTTTCTTAGTAAACTTTCATTGAAAAGACAGAAAATAAGTACTTATATGAGCTCAAACACAATCATTGCCAAAAAAAGCACCAACACGTTCTTGTTTACCTTGAACATGGCTGCTTGAGGACTTCCCAGCTCATGGAACGGTGTTTTGCCAGTGGCCATTTCTATGATTGTGCACCCCAGAGACCAGATATCTGCTGGCTTTCCATATCCACGAGGTCCTTGATCGATTATCTCCGGGGCCATGTACTGAAGGGTTCCTATGGAAAATTGATCATGTGGATTTAATGCTCTTTGACTGCTAAATACCCAAAAAGTAAATATGCACTTATATAAAAAAAAAGCTAAATTCATCAGTGATAGTGGGCTGCATACCTGCAAACGTCTCTGTGCATGGGTTAATCCCCGCTAAGCGTTTAGAGGTTCCAAAGTCGGAGATCTTCAAGACTCCGCTGTAGGTGTTGATCAACACATTGTCCCCCTGGAGGAGAAACAAAAGTCCAACAACCACAGACAAAACAATCTCATTGTCATTTTGAGGTCTTCACTCACCTTAATGTCTCTGTGGACGATCTGGTTGTCATGAAGATATTTCAGGCCTTCCAGGATCTGTTTGGTGTAGAAGATGATGGTGGGTTCATTGTCTTTCAGAGGACCCCATTTGGAGCGCAGGAGAGATGACAAACTTCCTAGAAGGTGCAATTGTATTTTATTTATTTATTTTTTTTGTAAAAATTGTTCTTCACAGACACACAAGCAGGTATTGGGAATGGAAGGGTATCACAAACTTCTGCTGCTTTCATTTAACTGCAGAAGGTTTAAAAAATGAATAAATTATTTTCATTTCCAGTAATAGCTTTTAATTTTTTATAGGAAATTCAATTTTATATTTCTTTCTTTAATTCACAAATATTTAAAATCAGTTTGATTCAAAATTAGCTTTTGATTACAGCATAAATCCCCAAATGCATCCCTTAAATAGCTGTTAAGACATTTTAAATCATGGAGGGTTATACCTCCCGGTACTTCTTCCATGAAGATCTTGATGAACCCATCCTGACTGAGTGAACCCAGGTACTGGACGATGTTCCTGTGTTTAAGTCTCTTGTGCAGAGCGATCTCTTCATGAAGGGGCTGAGAATACCTGAGTGAATAGAAGAATAAAGTCGTGTTTCAGAAATGACTTTAAACTTTTAGAAAGTATGTCTGCCTCAGCTGTATAAAAAAATATTGTGAAGAAATACAAATACCGTCTCATAAAATGAACATCACATGTTATCTGATATTAGGAAAAACGCAATAATTAAAGCTTTTGTGATACCAGGGGAAAAGCTGGTTTGACTTCATCTTAAAGTTTCATTTCTGGCTTGAAATGACCTTTCAGAGGTGCGTGTACTAGTGCTGCTCTCCAGAAACTATGTCCTAGGAACCAAAAGGGTTTTTGATTTTAGCTAAAACCAGCTTATTCCTAATTAAAAGACCACTAGGAAAACTTTTAAAATTAAATTAAAGAATGATATGAGTGAGACTTTGAACTGGCCAACAAAAGAACAGAACATATTGACCATTAAAAGATCAGCTTTAAATTCAGCAATCCGAGAACAGCTTTAAATCAACCAATTGAAAACAAAAGCTTTAAACTGACCAATAAAAAAACAGCTTTAAACTGACCAATAAAAAAAAACAGCTTTAAACAAAACCATGAAAAACAGCTTTAAACCAACCAATGAAAGAATAGCTTTAAACTGACCAATGAAAAACAGCTTTAAGCTGACCAATAAAAAAAAACAGCTTTAAATCGACCAATGAAAAAACAGCAACAGAAACAGTTTAAATGAGTATGTACTATAAACCAAAACATATATACAAGTCTAAACATTTACTGGTACTAGAGATTCCTTCAGAGCTGAAAAAATCCATAATTTCTTCAAAAAAAAAAAAATCCCACTTCAGGGTACTGTTGAATTGTTAGGGATTTGAGAAATACTTAAGTTCAATTTTCCTGCAGAAAAAAAAAAAGTTTTACATACGTGCTGTCCTTCTCAGGGATCTCCTTGATGGCAATTCGGACTTGGTTACTTAAATCCCTTCCGGCATACACAACGCCGTATGTCCCTTTACCGAGGACCACCTTGTCACCGTTTTCATTAGTCTCATAGACATACTGTTGAATTAAAAAGAAAAAAAAACATAAATAGGGATGTAAATACAGATACAACCAAGCTTGAAATCAATTTTATGAAACAATAATAAAAAGTTTCAGTCTATAGTGATATTTCAATGGAAGTTATTTGGAAAAAGTTACTATTTTCAAGAATCCCTGTGCTTGGGAAAATTCTGGTGCCCAGAGTTTTTGCTGTTTTTCTCTGACTTTCTATGGCAAGGGAGACCTAAAATACAACACGAATTGCGCAAAAGGCCTGTGACTGAGACTGACCTCAAGTACTCCCCCTGACAAATGTTCCCGGTTCTGGGCGGGGTTTTCAGCAAGCTGGATCAGAGAGTTCACAAGCTCACAGAAGCTGGTGGGAAAAGGTCAAAAAACACAAAAAATCTGTTTTTGTTATGACAGTACCGATCAGTGCAAACAGACCTACTGCTCCCAAAATGATCACAGATTCAGTCAAAACTAAAGAAATCAATTCCCTGACCAAATGTAGGTCGGTGGGCTAGATTTTCACGTGAATAATGTTGTCACTGCAGCACAAATTGACCAAAACACTGTTTAAGAAAAAAAGAAAAAAACCGTCAAAGTTTAAAAAAGCATATTTAAACTAAAAAAAAAAAGGAAATGCTGAGTTCTGCTTCTTCACTCCTCTAGTTTGCTTTTATAATAAAGAATACAGGAATAAATGGACTCGAGCTTGGCTTGCTTATAAGCAAACACATTTGCTCTAATGATGCATCAGCCTGCATTTTCTTAAACTCAAGGAAGAAAAAGGCTGCACAGAGACGTCTGACCCCTGATTTACGACCTAAGCAAACAATTTCCTAATGAGTTCATAGTTTCCTTAAGGTTCACATGAAAACACTGCTGAGTAACCAGAGGGTTCTACTTGAAAAAAGTTGAGTCAATTCATTTTTTAAGTTAAAAGGCCTATACCATGTTTTCTCGTGTCTTTCAGAATAAACTATAGCCATTTATATGATCATATATTACCTTTAGCACACTAAAGAACAAATTATTTATGAAATATAAGTATGACGCCTCGATCTCTGAGGCACCGCCTTTCACTGCTTGTGGGCTAAACCAGCTGAGCGGCAAAGCTAGCGGCTGAGTAGCAAATGCGGCTGAGCCAAACTAGCTGAGCAGTGAAACTAGCAGCTGCGCACTACTAGCTAAGCGGCGAAGATAGCGGCTGTACACCACTAGCTGAGAAGTAAAGCTAGTGGCTGAGCCATCCTAGCTAAGAGGGGAAGCTAGCGGCTGAGCAGCAAAGCTAGTGGCTGAGAACTGCTAGCTAAGCAGCTAAGTTATCAACTGATCAAGCTGAGCGGCGAAGCTAGCGGCTGAGCTAGATAAGTGGCGAAGAGAGTGGCGAAGAGAGTGGCTCAGCACCGCTAGCTGAGAGGCAAAGCAAGCAGCTGAACTCGCTAAGTGATGAAGATTACAACTATGCGCCATAGCTGAGTGGTGACGCTAGCGGCTGAGCATTGTTAGCTTAGTAGTCAAGCTAGCAGCTGAGCACCAATAGCTGACAAGGGAAGTGAGCAGCTATGCACCACTAGCTGAGCATTGAAGGTAGCAGCTGCGCTAGCTGAGCGGGGAAACTAGAGGTTGAGCTAGCTAAGAGGCGAAGATAGCAGCTGAGCACAGTTAGCTGAGTGGGGAGAGTGCGTGTTTTTGTTAGCTTGCGCGGGAGGCAGTTCTGGCAGCACAGACTCTTCTTGAATGGGGCTGTTCTCACTTTGTGACATCAGCTTGTGCGTTTTTGTGGATAGGGAGGGGCTGGTTCACAGAGTGCAGGTTTTAAGAGAATTACTCAGAAATGCGAGAATAGATTCAAATATGGCTTTGGGTTTATTTATAAAGAATGAATATTATAATAATGCACTTAAAAGCTCAAAAAGTTGATTTTGTTTGGTAAAGACCCTTTACTTGAAAACAAAAATAAAACAAAATTGTCAAAAATGTTAGCACATAACAGGATATGTCTGTGGTGCTCCATTACATAAAAGAATATTCCTTTGAAACATGAACCAAAACAAATTTGGCCTCCAGATATTCTCCTTGAAGCGTTCAACAGGATGGAGGACAAGCAAAATCACTGTTTAAAACTGCCAAATGATCTTCATCTAACCATTAATCTGTTTATTCCTATCCAGCTGGGGGACTTCTACTCTGTAAATTCTACATCTCTGCAGGAGTCACTCACCTCTTGCAGTGAGTCTCAGAAGAGAAGCAAAGCTGGAAGTCGTCTGAATTGTAGTGAACGTAGAGGAAGCAGCTCCGCTCGTCGATCTTTGATGCACTTTAGAAAGGAAGAGTCAAAGTCAGACAGTTAGATTTGCTATTTTTTCTGCATGCAAACAAGATTCTCCTGAACATTAAAAAAAAGTAAACTGGACTATCAAATTCTAGATCTCTGGAAACTGTGCTTAGGGTTTGCATTTTGTTGTTAAAAGGGTAAATAGAAAGGTTTCGTCTTCCCCTCCCTCATCATTCTGCAATCTGATAAAAGTGTTTTGATGATTTCAGCAGCCAGGCATCCACGCTGTAATTGTAGTTATTTGCTGTAAATAGCCGTTTTTGCAGACTGTAATTCCGATCAGTAGCCACAGGAGAGTCAAGGAAAAGCCAAAACATGATGGGGAATATTGACAGAAAAGAAGTCTGACAATCAGCCAAGGTTTCCCAAACAACACGCCTGTTTTGTGTCCCCTGGCTGGGCCGATGGCTCAAACACACCCAGTGCTGAGAGAGATGTTTGCACACACTCCTTACCTCACTCCTCGGATTGCAGATGCCGGGAAGGTCCACTGATGTAAGCCTTTCTGCGGAAGCAAAATTGAAGAGAGAATTCAATTAAAAGCAGGTCTGACTGCAGTAATTCACTTGACAAACCTGCTTCTTTGGCACACTTGCACACTGGACAAAAAAAAGAAAGCGCACAGCCCAGCGACAGCAGGAATGTCATTATTCTTTCGTGCTCTGACACTGTTAGAATCCACCCACATGCCGCCGTGATTAAACATTCACAGGACTATGAATCAGGGCGGTGATACGTATGTCTTCCCATCAGCGTGACCTCTACTCGCCTTCACAGCCGTGACATGTTTTAGGTGAACGGTGCGACTCTCGTCCTCTTTGCTCACGCTCACAATGGCTGGCTGGAGGAGTTTACTGGGCTCCAGGATGAGGACCTGAAAAAGCCAAACATAACTCTCATCCATTTGCAGTTAGGCTGTAGTGAGGGGGAGTGTTTGTCCACATACTGACTTCAAAAGACGGCTTTGTCGTTTCAGTTCCTCTTATCACTTACTGGACAGCGGTCGGTTGAGACAGTGGTCTTTGAACTCTCCAAAAGCAACTCCATCCAGAAGTCAACAGTGTCCTGTTTGGGAGATCTTGCCTCTGGCAGCTTGGCAAACTGACGATACAAGGTGTACGTCTCCATCAGGGAAGACACAAACCTGACGGGAGGAGATGAGATCTGTTAGTTCACTCGCCTTCGCTAGAATTACGTTTTAATCTGCAGTATGATACGGATTTCTCACCAAAGTGGGGCTTTCAATCTGTAGAGTTTCTCTGAGGCCTCAATGACTTTCCTGTACTCGTTGACGAGGATGTTCGCTCCGAGATAGAAACCAACATCCCAGTAGTGTGTCATCTTCTCCAAACTACCCTTTCTACCAAGCAGCGTGCTAATGGTCACCCCTGAAACAAGTTTGAGTGCCAAAATCTTAAATTCAGAGCCTTCATAGGAGCATAGAGAGACACTGCAGCTATGAGCTTATATACAATCAACAATATAAATTGAATGTGAAATCTTTAAACATTTTGAATTCTAAATAAGAATGGTATCAAACAGGCGTGTCAAGTTACATGGAAGGTAATTAAAGTAAAATCAAAATTTTCCTCAATTTTTATTTAAAGATTACAGAACAAAATCAAGAATTACTGATTTAACTGAACCAGATTAATGCTTGCTAATGATGGATAATTTGGATTGAAATTTTTTCATTTAGTCATTTTTGGAAACAGAATTGTTACTTCATTATGTGCAAATGACACAGAAAATTCAGCAAGTGCTATGAGATTTAAAGTTAAAATAAAATTTTTATTGATTGATTATTTAACTTCTTTTGATATCATAATTCATAGAGGATTCGATTTAAGGGGCAACGATTCCATTATGAAACGGTTATTAATGTATCCCAAAACTGCATTTTATTTTTATTTTTTTGAAATGTTTCACTTCACTACAAGACACTACACCAATATGACTTATTTTTTCTCAATCCAAGGGGAATTTTGAAGTAAAAACAAGATCAGTATATTTGTTCTTTTATTGAGAACATGAAAAATATTTCATTCGATTATCAAAAATCTTTCACAACATCAAAAGAGAAAAAAAAATCCCTAAACTCAACATCTTACAAAAGATAGTGTTTAGTTTTATCATTAAGCCAGTTTTAATGAAAAGCTCTTTAACTCACGTCAAACTAAATAAATAGTGTCTAGCTAGCCTCACATTATGATTTCGTGTTCCCTACATACATGTGACGTGACTTCTACACATCATGACTTTTGTCCAATTGACCCGCAGCACCATGAAAGCCAAAATGCTTCCAAACGGTCGCTTTAAGTAAGTGGATGCCGCTCGGATGAGGAGATCCGGATGGTCAGCCATGTTTGTGCGCTCTTCAAAAATGTCAGTGAAAAACGCTTCGGGTTCAGTTCAGTTTGTTACTTTTATTTCAAATCCTATACCTTTTTCAATTATTTAAAATCCATAAATCAATTCAGGATTGTTTATGGATCCTAATAGATGCATCTAAAAATCAATTATTTAGCCCACCACTAATAATTCACTTCCAGAAGCACAGATTCACCCTTTAACACCAGAGCTTTAGCCCCAGTGGTTTCATTCCTTCGACTATCGTAACTATTTAACCGCAATGAATTTCAACAGATTCTGAAGCAGAGAAAAGCATCCTTTTGTTGCTATGCAACACTGACTGTACAGTAATAAAATAATTACACAAGCCAAATAAATCAGCTGATTCTGTCGCAAAGAAAAGCAGCTTTGCACCAACAGTAAAGTGTTGGATATTGGTGCAAAGTGAATATAAAAAGCTGCTTTAACGGTCCCATAAAGATTTACTGTATGCCAGAGAGCCTGTTATTTAAGTGTTGCAGGCAATGTCTCTGGGGTTAAAAGGTATGTAGTAAAAAATAGATACATCAGCAAATATTTGCAATGACAACAAAATGGTGACGTTTGTGATTTCAATGTTAGATTTCTATTCGTACCTATTTTACGCAGCTCTATCGAAGTCTCAAACTCGTGTCCAGAAGCCATGAGGAGGACCACACTGTTGATGCCCGAGTGAAGAGTCGGCTCCATCTCAAAAGCTTTACCATACCTAAGGAAGAATAAATCAGAGGCATGAAATAAAGAAAAATGCTATAGAAGATCATAAAGTCACATATGTAGTTCAACAGAACAGGAAGTTTTGAAAAGTGAAGTACCAAAAGCAGGCCCGGTCTCTGCTGGGGACATCCGTGAACATGGAGCTCATGAACATGTCTTTGTAGATCCGACCACACAAGCAGTACACGTCTGACGCCACGTTGTTTCCCGACTCCACAATCGGTAGGATTTCTTGCAAAGCCTTCGCACGATCACCGGGGTGATTCCTCCTAACATGAAGAAATGACATAACACGTTCACTAATCCAGTTCAGTGACCTGTGTACACGGAAAACGCAGCAAGAAGAAGAAGAAAAAGGAAACCAGTGCAGAGAATACAATAGATTCAACGTAAGTAACAAACCAAAATATAAATTCTGAGCACACAGGTACCTGTTTAGAGCAAATATGTAGTGAAACTTGATATTCTGATGCCGAGCCACCATGCACATCGGCAGGTTGTTCAGCGTTTCCACCAGTTTGATCATGGCGTCATAGTCCTAAAGAATAGATAAAAATATTCTGATGATCACATTTTATATTATTGCATGATTTTCCTGTTTCTTTTTGAACATTTTTTGGCAGGTAAAAACTCAATCACACTTTCAACTATTTCAGCAAACTCTGTATCAAAACGTTCAGCTAGGAAATTACTGCTTGTATTTTTGGTTTTAATAAACTTTATCAATTTTGAAATATCGAGCAAAGTATGGCCCAAATGAAATGAAGGAGAAAGTCTTCAAATTTCAAAATATAAAGTAGATTACCAACAAGCCTTAAATGTATTCATAGTACATGAATACGTTTTAGTCATTTATAGAATTTTTTAATTTTTTTTAACAAAGGGAGTTTGTCTAATAATCTAGCAACATGCTAGCATTTATGGCTGTTTACTGGAGTTTTTATATGCTAACTTAGAGTTTAGCTTTTATTATTATTTATTTTTATTTATTATTTATTTATTTATTTTTATTTAGCTACAGGAACTTTTTTAACTAATTTAGTATACTGAGGAATTTTAGACTATTTCCGAGTTTAGCTAGTATTTAAGTAACAAGCTAGCTTTTTATTGGCTAATTTAGCATCTACTGAAGTTTTTTTGAGCTTAGCTTTTATTTCAGCAACAGGCAAACATATTTGGCTGATTTTGCTTGTGGATAATTTTAGGCTACTTTGGAGTTTGCAACAGTTGAGCAACGAGCTAGCTTTTTTTTTCGGCTAATTTAGCATCCACAAAGGTTTTTTGAGCTAATTTGGAGTCAAGCAAGTATTGAAACAATATACTAAATGTTTCTTGCCAAATTGGCGTCTTTTAGGGATTTTAAAGCATTTTTACTACAAATTTTCAGAAATTTAGGTCAACTTCAGCACTCTTTCATACTTCTTTAATGACATTTCCAATCTTTTAACAAATTTAATATTTTGCAAATAGCTTTTACATTTTTAGCAAATCCCTTCAGCAGTTAAAGAATATTGTGTCACCATTTTCAGGAAAAAGCTTCAGCATCTTCAGCGACTACTTTCAAAAAAATATTTGGTCTGGTTAATTATATTATAATGAGTTATATTTAATTTTAAAAATAAAAGACCTAAAAAAAATGTAGACTTTTCAGGTGAAAGGTTCTGGTAAAGATTTTTTTTCTTTTTTTTGCTTAAACTTCTCAAAATGATGTGGTATTAAATGTTTGACCCCCTCTGTGTCCAGGCTGGTGACATGTAAGCACACACCTGAACATCTCTGTAAGACAACAACAGGTTCAAGATGATATCAGGAGTGAGCAGATCAACGCTGTCCAAACGCTGCTGGATCCGACCCAGCTCTTCACTCAGGGCGGGGCCGCTGAAACGCTCCCGTGCAATCCGAATCTCATGCCGGATTGACTCCCGGAAGTATTCACTGTCAGCAAAAGCAACAAAGAAAGAGGCACATCCACAATTTCACAATCTCAGATAATCCAGCCAGGTACTGAGAAAAGTGTTATCGGGTGTCTAGATGACCCAAAATGACAACACACAGGCACGACAGACCTGGACTGGATGTGCACGTTGTTCAGCAGGTGCACCAGCCTCTCCGCCAGCGGGGTGAGAAGGGGCTCCAGCTTGAGACTGGGCTGCATCCACTCTTTGATGCAGGTCATGATTGTGGAGTCGCAGGCAAACAGTTTGCCTTGAGGTGACACCATGTAAGGGATGAAGGTGTAACTCCCACACTGCTCCTGAAGAAACACAAAGCCTGCGTTAGTTAGCACACAAAGGAGGACCTTCTACGCCTTCAGCATTCCTTTGCTGCATGTTTGTGGATGGTGCTCTGGAATTTTCCACTTCTTTGGTGGATTACAAGATTTTTAAGATGCTCCTTATTAGACTAAAACAGGGGTTTGAAACCTGAGGCTCCAGAGACTCTTTTACCCATCCATTGTGGCTCTCAGGTTAATAGTTTTAAATTGTGCAAAGTAAATAAAATTGTAAATTAAATCTATTACACTCATTCACAAACAGCTAGAAGAGTTTGTATCGCAAGGTAGACTAAAACATTTTGACAAATTTTTGTGTAGCACAAAAAATCAATCAGCCACAATTAAGGTGCACCAGTTTATAAGACAGATTCTCTATTTTTGACTAAATTCAATTATTTTAAGTGCACCATGTTATTAAAAAATATGAAAAGGGTTACTTTGTTAGCTGATTTAAATTTAGCTAGTTAGGTCTACAAGTTTCTGGCTTATATGCACCTCAAATGCTAAAAGTAATAGTATTGATGTCTTTTTTTCCAATCATTGCTGACATTACTCTACCGTCAACTGAAGCATTGATCATGTAACATGGTGTCTTATTTTGAAAGGAAGTGAACCTCTGTCAAAAGCCATTATAGTTTGCTTTTTTTAAAAATCAATTTTCTATATATGTTTTATTCATGCGGCCGTGGTGCAGTGGTAGGGCAGTCGTCTCATGATCGGAGGATAGTGGGTTCGATTCCCTGCCCGCCCATGTGTCGAAGTGTCCTTGGGCAAGACACTGAACCCTAAATTGCCTCTGGTGGGAGGTTGGCGCCAGTGTTCGGCAGCGGAGCCACCACCAGTGTGTGAATGTGTGTGTGAATGGGTGAATGGGTCTGTGACTGTGAAGCGCTTTGGGCCCTCGAAGGAGGGTAGAAAGCGCTATACAAGTATACGCCATTTACCATGCAAAAAAAAACCTTTTAATTTATAATTATCATAATGATAGAAATAAAAAATATAAATCAGTGCTTTATTGTTTCTTTCTTGATCCTACAAGGTTGTGGTCAGAGAGAAATTGACTCCAATAGCTCTTGATAGTCCGACTTCGATTATCTTTTGATCTAGTTCAAAAGTGTTTCCAGTGGTCTTTTATTTATGCCGATTTTAGGTAAAATCCAAAAACTTCCACTTAAGTTATTTTGGGACACAGTTGCTGCAGAAGAGCTGCAGTATTTAATCAGAAATGTGTCTACGAGTTGTGGGCAGGACTGTTAAGCCTCGTTTCCACTGAACGGGTTGGTACTGTACAGTATTTTGAGAAATTCCATTATAAAATCGACCCTCCTAAGTATGTTTACATTAAAAGTGGAGTCATCTGGACCCCATGAGAGAGCAAAAGGGTTAAAGAGTACTGAACCAAACCTCTTGGGGGAGGGGGGCATCTGTTGCAGCTCCACTGAAAAGTGGAACCGAATGGTTGGGGCCAGTCAGTGGAAATGCCCCCCACATCCCATTTTCTATCTGTTTACATGCTGCCCTGCTAGCTTACAAGCCCTCACACCCCACACCAGGGTGCAACAAAAATGGTATGGCTGGGTATGGCCAATAATTTCAAGAATCAATTCGACTGACCAGAGCCTGGATCGATTTGATTTAGATTTATTTCAATTCTTTCGATCCACTCAATTCTATTCAATCTTGAGTTTACACATTTAGACACATTTGTTTAGAAATATATTTGTAATCATATAAGCTTTTCATATTAATCTGATACAGTTCATATACTGTAATGTGAAATTATTATGAGATTGTTAAAACATACAGTGTTATACATGCATTCTCAAACAAAGAAGCTCCAACTTTTTTTCTGCCTCTCCTTCAGTTTAAGCCACTAGGTGGCGATTGCGCTCAAGCATTACATCTTATTACAGAAGAAGAACGTATGAGCAAAAAATTGTGTTTTAGACTACTAATTGTTACTTTAAAAAATATCTCCTTTCAAGAATTTGTAAAATTCAAGGCCCAGGGGCCAAATCCGGCCCTTCAGGTAAGTATACCCGGCCCTCGAGATCCTTTCATATTATTGTTATTAATGGTTGATGCTATGTTGCACTTATTTCTAACTTATAGGATTTTGACAGATTGTGTTTTTAAGGCAAGTAAAATATTGATTTATTTAACGTTTTAATTTATTTATTTTGGATTGATCTTCCTGCCTCTTTTTATTCATAGTTACATTAAAAAGTTGCGTTTTTAAAGTTTAAAAATGTAGCCTTAGAGTGTTCAATAAATGATTATCCTGTTTGGCCCGCGACCTAAGATGTGTTTTGGATTTTGGCTCCCTGTGTGAGTTTGACTACCCTGCATCATATGTTAGCATCAAGCTATCAGATTTTAGCATTATACATTAGATCAATCTCTACTCTTATGGATCAATCTAATAAGATTAGATCCATTAAACTATTTCAGCCCTAAAAAATGGTGAGCAATATTGGAGTCTCAAACAAAGAATGGAGTGGCCCGCCCACTGTATTTTCTACGTCACAAATACATTCTTTTATTTCCAGATTTTTTTTTTGTCTGCTTCTAATTCACAAATATTAATAAATAAAAAGGTAATTTTCTTTATGTATCAGTAATGACCAAAAACATTGCTTTTGATTATTAATCTTGATATATTAAATGTTTTGCGCAACATCCTCTTTGAGCAATGAAAAAGCCTGCAGTGCACTTTCCCAACCATGGCCCGTGTTTACCTTGAGCGCCTGCAGATCCCCATCCTGCTTGTAGCAATACAGAATGATGTTGTTAGTCATACAGAAACTCTCCCGCACTCCCAGGTGGTAGAAGAGCGACGGCTGACAGAAGGTGTCGCTTATCTCCACCACTGCTACATCTGCACGGAAGTTCAGAGTGCGCGTAAGTTTGCGTAAATGCGTGCGCCATCCCCAAAACAAACCACCTGGCTGCGCGCGCGCGCGTGCCAACACTTGCCTGTGTTGTAGAAACTATCCAGGATGTCCGTGGTTCCCAGGGAGACGGTCTCGAAAGTGAATGTTTTTAAAGTGGCGTGTGCGTCCGCGCAGGCTTCCTTCAGACATTTCAGGGACAAGTTCTCTTCTGTCTGCGGGACAGACGCGTCCTCGTTAACAATGTAAGCCACCGACACGGCTCTGGTGCGGCTCCGCGGGGACACCACCGGCTTACCCGCGCCGCTGCCGCTGCAGGCGCCCAGCTCTAACACCGCAGAGTCCTGCCACAAACTTCCAGCGGACACCCAAACTGGATCCGTCCTCCTGCCATCGCGCAGGCTCATCCGCCTGCGCTCCGTCGTGTACATGCTCGGTATTCCGCAGTGGGGACTGAGTGCATGAAGTTCGCCAGGACAGTTCGGTTTGGTTTTTTTTTATTCAAAAAGAAAGACCCGGGTTGCTTGTTTTTGTAATTCCCCAGGTGCGCCGCCGCTGCCGCCTCCGCTCGAACCACATTTCCACGGACACTCCCAGCTCTCCTCTTCACACTCCTCCTCACCCCACTCGCCCTGAGGGCCCGCCCTTCTGCGCGCCACGCCCCCTGCTGGTCAACCCGAGAACGACTTTCCTACAACTGAAAGTCTATGAAAGAACCACTAAAAAAAGAAAAAAAAATCTTAGATTTGTTTGCATTTTCCGAAATAGTGTCAATACCATGAACAAGCAACTTATAGAAAATGTTTGAATGACATACGGATATAAAGAGTTAATATTTTGACCTATAGACAGTCTAAATACCAAAACACTAAAGAGCCCTGGACATGATATTAAAAAAAAAAACAAATACGAATTGTTCTCTCAAATTAATCATTTGTGAACTTGAATAAATATTTTGTGTGCAAAAATTAGTATTTTGTGGAAACAAATTAGCATTTGTGCACACATATTAGCATTTGAGGGCACAATTTGTATAGTGTATGTATAAATTAGTATTTTTTGGCAATAATTTAACATTTAGTGTGCACAATTTAGAATCTTGTTGGCACAATTTAATATTTTTTGAAAACAAATTGTTGTTTCATGGCAACAATTGGTGTTTTGTGCACACAATTTAATCTAATCTTTTGTGTGAAAAAAATAGTATTTTGTGTGCACACATTATGTTGTGGCAATAAATTAGCATTTTCTGCACACAAATTTCAACTTTGTACGTAAAGAGAAATTAGTGTTTTGTGTGCATAGATTAACATCTTGTGGCAACAAATTGGCATTATATTTGCACTCTGTGCAGCAAATTAGTATTTTTGAGCAAAAATTAGCATTTCAGAGCACAATTTGTATTGTGTACGTATACATTAGTATTTTGTAGCAATAATTTAGCATTTCGTGTGCACAATTTAGAATTTTGTGGGCACAATTCAATATTTTTTGCAAACAAATATTATTTCATGGCAACAATTGGTGTTTTGTGCACACAATTTAGTCTAATCTTTTCTTTCTTTTTTTATTAACCCTTGGTAGTCTGGGACTTTCTGAGTGTTTCTTTTTTATTACTTTACACTTTAATGCTTGTTTTAAACCAAAGATTTCAAGCTAATAATAATAATTATAATAATAAATATTAATAATTGAAACCTTTACATTTTGCAATCAAATGTGCATCAGCACCATACCCACATCATTGTAAAGCATCAATGTGATCAGCAAATGAACTGGTGAGTGCAGAGACTACTGCAACATGTCAACATTGACATCCAATAGGTTCACAATATGTGAACTATTTAGATAATGACTGATCAAAGAACTAACTGGAACCAGGAGTCAGCCCACTTCTGATTCTGACCAGAGCCCTAAACTTGATTTTCCGATGTGACCCACAGCACACACACGGGGAGGTCTTGGAAAATCTGCCATTGCCAATTGTTGTATTGCACAAAACTATCTCTCTTGATAGTCTTGATGTTTGTGACCACACTACACACTACAGGTTAAGCTCTGCTGCTGCTCTTCATAGGCGTGGTCGTCCTGTAAAGATGACTGTAAGCACACAGTGTTCAATGAGATGAACAGGAATCCCGTCCTAATGATATTTCTGCCTAATGCCAACACTTTTAAAACAATATTTACCAGACTATAAAAAAATGAGAAAAAAAACACATCAAACCAAGAGAAACATTTGAAGTGCTTGGATGTTCTACTGCATTCCTTGCTAAGTAGTTTATAAAACCAAACTGGGATTTTTGGAAATGATCCCAACCGTGAAATACGGCAGAGGGGGCATTATGGTTTGGGGCTGCTCTGCTCTCTCAATGCCAGGAAAAATGAATTCCAAAATAGATTTCCTTGAAGACCACCAACTAACTGGAGGACGGGACGATTAAACTCCAACTGAAGATATGAAGCAGTAACAGGATGACTTCATCATGACTCACGGGAAGTGATTCATATCCTCTGGAAGACCTCCAGAATATTGAGATTTTTTTTTTCAAAAGGAACGGTGCCATATTCCTCCTTACCATTGTGCAAGTTTGATCTACAACTAAAGGAAATGTTTGGTTAAGGTTATTTGTTGCCAAAGGACGGTCAACCAAACCTGAAGCTTCAAATTCTTTTTCCCCTCTGCACTGTTAATGCTTACACGTTGTGTTAAATAAAAAAATAAAAAAAACATATTTGTGTGGTCTTAGTTCTATTTGTTGTGACTTAGATGGATATTAAAATATATTTTGTTTAATTTATGCAGAAATTAAGATATTTCCTACATCCATACTTTTAACCAAATTAGGCTAAGCTAATTATTAGCAATCCTTCACCAAAGACAAGTTGATCAATTGATGCTTTCTTCAGCAATGGAAGAAAAATAAAGCAGTGGAGCCAGCGTTTGAGTCTTTTTTTTTTTACATTCCTACACTCTTCAACAGATTTCCCATAACTAAGAATAACTATACTCCCAAAGGTTCAGCTGAGCTCCCATGGTTTACTTTTTGGTCCCAGACTTTGAACACGAGTTCCATCCTTGCTAGTTTATTCTGGATCGTTTATGTTTCCATATGGAAACTCTATTTGCAGAAGAAACAGTTTATCACTCTTAAAAATTGTTGAAAAGTTATTTGATTCAAACAAGGATCAAAGATCCTGAATTACAACGATTTTAACAATAAAAAAAGGAAAATGTTCTGGACACTTTATTGAATATTTGCTATATTTGTGTTTTATACTAATATTAAATTCATATTAATGTATCAACTATTGGTGGTCATTAATATCAAATATAAATCCTGATCATCACTGTGGTGCTTAAAGGTGACCATTTGTGCTAAAATGTTATATTCAGTAATTTATGAAACTTTGTACTTAGAAAATACAGAACTATATATTTGTAAATTAAAAATGTTAAAAACTGAATAATTTTACGCAGAATTTCATGATTTTCCTGTTTAAATTTTTAAAGGTTCATTTACGATTTTAATTTGTTGTGGAAATGTGTCCATAAAAATGAAAGTCAACAACTGTTCCAATAATTTTGATTTTAATATTTACAGTAAAAAAAATGAAATCTGAATTGACAGAAACTGAGAGACTTTATAAAGATACACTGCATTGTGGCTAAAAAGAAGAATAAATGACAATCATTTTCCCTGAACTACATCGCAAAAGCAACATTTTTAATGTAGACTAACAAAAGGCGACAAAAAAAAAATACATTTGAATTCAACCATCATAAAATAATGAGAGGGTATAGACAGGAAATGATGTTGTGGTTTGATCCAAAAATATATGTGTAACTTTCGATCTGACAGTGAGATTTTTTAATGTTAGCAGTGTATAAGTAAGCTGCGTCATGCATCTCACTCACAAACCTGAGAATCGGAGGTCTACTTTGAGACGGTTTTGGCAGGTTGAAGCAACAAGTCATTCACAACCATATTTACAAAATAAGCCAATCGTGTTCTTTTTTTCAATTATTTTCCCTGCCGAAAAACATTTTTTTGTTGTCAACATTCTTGATTTTCAAACCAAATGAATCTAGGCATGTTTGTGAATCACGCATCGGCATCGACACCTTCATCCTCCTCCTCCTCTTCCTGCTGCTGGGCCTCCACTTCGCTGGTGTCGGAGAACTCGTGCAGCAGGACGTATTCGCGGCTGCTGAAGCCAAACTTCAGGACATCCTTCTCTTTGAGCTCGTAGTAGCGCTGGGGCTCGATGCGTTGGTTGTTCAGGTAGGTGCCGTTGCCGGACGCCAGGTCGATGATGTACGGCCGGACTCTGCGGCCGGTGGTGCCGTCTGCTCGCGTGTACTGCACCAGTCTGAGGGAACAAATACAGAACACGAGCGTTACAAATGAATCAAAAACATCAATTTAAAACAATCAGGATTATTATTGCTTGGCAAAATTATTATTTTGACTTCCAGCTCTCACGGAAATCCAAATACAGTTGAATACTAGATTTGATCTGAGTGTTCCTAAAAAAAACCTAATTACATTTCCTACCTGTATTGGAACACGGCATGCTGCTTGGAGCATGACGGATGGTCAATGGGAATATCAGCGATTTTTCTTTGACGTCCCAACAGATAGGCGCTCTGTCTGTGGATGTACATGACGGGGAGGGGCTCGTCGTTCTTAAAGGGGTACAGTCTCCACCTGCGCTTGGGGATGCGAGCCTCGGGCGGTTCGTTGTACTTGATCACCACCCCTCGGAACGTGTTGGTGTCTTCCGTTAGCGCTCCCGACAGTTCAAAATTGGGCTTTTCTTTATCGGCGGGAGGGCCGCCGGCGCTGTTGTCCCCTTCTTCTGGCTGGCCGAAATCGTGTTCTTGGTTTTCTTCGCGCCTCTGGCGGTTCTCTCGGCGTCTGGCGTCGTGCTGCCGCCGCTCGGCCTGCTGAGACTCGAGTGCGTTTCGTTCGTGGTGCCTCTCTCCACCGCGGTCTCGGTCCCTCGGCCTGTCCGTCTCCCATCTGCTCCGCCTGTCCTCTGGCTGCTCGTTCCTCCGCCTTCGCTCATCACCACTCGCTGCTCGCTCATCCCGTTCCTGTCACAGTTGGAAAGAAGACATTTTTAGATCAAAATGACTTCAAATTTGTGTGGCAAGTTGAAGAATAACACTGACGCCTATTAGCATAAAAGTAATACCTGAATAGTATAAGAAGAGCCAATAATAGTTTCACTGATTTTGAAACTTTGGACAAATTTAAACAAACCCAGACTAATTAAAAAAAAAAACAAGGAATTTTATAGAAACCTCTGATAATTTGCACTAAACCAACCAAGGCATTTTTCACAATACAATTGACAGCATATGAGCTTAAAAAATGTAAAAAACTGGAGAAGGTTATAAAACTTGAACACAATAGTGGCTCAAAGAAATTATCTTTTGAATGAAGTATCACTGTTTTCATCAACTAGTAGAAAAGCTTTGGTGTTTTGACAGTTGGTAGATGGAAATTTTACCGCTGCTTGGCCTTAGTGTGTGTGAAAAAGAAAGTTTGAAAACAATTCTAGAACCTTATATTTAAGAGCTTATATATCTGAACAGGATTCATATTTATTGAACACTAAAAATATTTTTTTTAAACTTTAAAAACACAACTTTTTAACATTACTATGAATATTTAAAAGGCAGGGATATTATTCCAGAATAAATCAACTTAAACCATAAATAACTTTCAATATTTTACTCTCCATAAAAATATATTTTTGTCAAGATTATACAAATTAGGAACAAGTGCAAGATAACATCGGGCCACTAATAACAGTAAACTAAAAATGATGTGGAGGGCCGGATAAAATAGTTTCATTATAAGGTTTAAATTATTTCTTAGTAATCCAGCTTTGATTCAGTTTAAAACAACAAAAAAGTTTGTTGTAGTTTTAAAAGTCAGAAGCACTAAAAAGGAAAAAATGCAAAAGTCTATTCAAACACAATTTGCATGGAAGGGTGCGTCACTGACCCGAGTGAGTCGGATTTATTTCTATAATACCACAAAGTAAAATAAAACAGTAACTTTTAATGTTAACCTATTTAACTATTAAATTCAGTCTTTTTAAAAACTCTTAACAAATTATTACCTTTGAATATTTAGTATCAATATTCTTTTCATTTTAACAACATTTATAGTTTGCTATAGGACATCTAGTCACATCTCTTTCCTGTCCTTGTTTTTGGCTAAAAGTGAAGGAATACTGGTTTAGAGGTTTGGGTAATGTAGGGAACAAAAAAAAAAAAAAAAAAAAAGAGCAGTCACTAATTCTGCAAGTTGTCCCATTAAAAACTAATGAGTCAGGTTTGTCTTGTTCATCATTAGTCCACTATCTGAAGCTCTCCAGGAAACATTTGAACTCTTGTCTTTGCCAACCAGGGTTACATTGCAAAAAATTGCGGTGAACTTCTATTATTGTCCAGAAACGTATTTTCTGCACCAGTAACACAAAACAAAATGCTTAAAAATCATACTACATGGTTTCCAGGGTTATTTTTTTCCATTCTGGCTCTCACAGTTGATGTGCATCTATGATGAACATTACAGACCACGTTTTGGCCCACCATATTTTCAAATTTACATGTTTTATGCATTTAAATTAGAACTTAGTGAATGAATGAATGAATGAATGAATGAATGAATGAATGAATGAATGAATGAATGAAATGGTTTATTTCAAGCAATCAGGTTATAATACATGGAATAACATCACATAATAAATCACAAATAGATCGCTTGAAAGGGGGTGGAAGGAAGCGAACTTATATAATCCCACCCCGACTCGACCATACCATTTTCTCTACATGAATAATCAATATCCGGTTCAGGACTTAAAATCAAATATCAATATAGTTTCAGGTTATAAAAGATCAATAATATCAGTGATGTAATAGAATTTCAAAAACATCCATAGACAAATCATTTATAATATTCATCAACAGTAATCTAAATATTCTCATTAAAGATTCAAAAAATATCAGTAGTAATCAACTTCATTTGTTACTGCAGGAAAATATATCAAAATATTCTTATATTAAAAAAGACAATTTGAGCAGATTGCATTTATCAAAGAACGATTATTATTATGAAAAAGTGCTAAGTAAAAAATCATGATTTATTAATGGAAAACTTCAAAATATTCTCATTAAAACAGTTTGAGCAGATTGTATTCAGACCAGAGCTACATCTTTGTTTAGGAACAGGTTTAAGGCCACGTAAACCATCTTCGTTGTTTTGACTGAGAGACTGTGAAGGTCTCATTTCAAGGGAATTGTGCTCGAGTTCTTCAGAATCGGGTCAGAGTTCGTATTCAACGGTTCCGACGGTTTCATGAGTCCACAATTCACATTTTACTTGAATTCGAGGTTCAAACATGCGTAATCCCACAGTTCTCAAAGTCTTTCATGGATCTTATTTCCAGAGGCTTCGTCAGGTCCGGTGGTCCGAGTGGTTTGATAAAAATCCTGGCGTTCATAATCCAAGTTGACTGGATCTGTCGTTTGGATCGTAAGATCCTTGCGTGCTTTGCCAGATCAGCGTTATATTTGCATAAATGCTCGTTAAGGTACACTTTAGTATCCTTAAGTTGTTTACGTTGTTTCATCAGAGCAGTCTTATGCTTTCGATTCACGAACCTGATCAGGATCGCTGGTTTATCCGTGGTCTTTCTCCGGGGAAGCGGATGGCAGACTTCGACCGTGTCCAGGTCCAAGGAGATTCCTTTAGACATTAAAAACATTTGAACTTGATCCTCCACGGTCGCATCAGTAGCTCTGTTTGCATCCATGCTAGCGCCGGTAGCACCAGGCCGCGCCCTGGGCTGTAGTTGGAGTCCCGTGAGAATCACATTATTCATCCGTGCCTGTTGGTCCAAGTCATGCATCCTTCTTTCCATCAGATCTTGGCGATTGTCCCGTTGTTCGTTGCGTGCCTTTTCTTGGCGGAATTCTTCCACAAGATGCAGCAGCGGCGTTAGCTTAGCCTCCAGCTGGAGCACAGCTGTTAGCCTAGCTTCCTGTAGCAAAGCAGGAGCTAGCTGGGCTTGGATGTTAGCCATTGCGGTCTTCAGCTCAGCCAGATCGGCTTCAAAATTTTTCTTCGGTGCCATGATCAGCTCTCCTCGTTGTGGTAGCTGTGTTGCAGCAGCCCGGTGATCAAAGTCGCTTGCAGACGACTTTAAAAGACTTGAAAAGCCCGAAAGTTACGGAGAGCTGGAGGCACACGTCTGCTCGTGATGAACCGGAAACTCTGTAGTGTAAATTGATATAGCCTCCTTGTCGAAAAAAGTAGTGCTGCACATGCAAATACATTGCCACTCAAATGTATATTGTAAACAACAACAATGTTCTAATTTCTTGACAATTGTATTAGTGTTTTCAAAACGAAAAAACATGCCGCATAAAGTTGAACTTCTGAATTATCTCCGAAATGACCCTATAAAGAGAATAATCTGTTGCAGCTTCTAAAATGGTTTCAATATTTTTAGAAACGTAATCACCCGCTTTATTCTGACATCACTGCCGCGATACGGGCTGCGACTTCTTCTGTTTCTGGGAGATCTGCTGCTTCGTCTCGCTGGAGAAGTCTCCCTTCTACCAGGTGAGTGGTCCCTCGTCCTGACAGGTGACCTATACAAAGAACAAAGAAAACTTTTAGTAACGAAAAGAGGACATTTACCAGTTTTTTTTTTTTTGGTTTTTTTTTTACATAAAGATAGAAGTAAAATGCGATAGAACAGTTTGATCTTGTTCCTTAAACATGAATCCTTTTTAATCTATTTATCTACAGTACAGTATACGCATTTTTTTTTTTTTTACATATCATTAATCTAAAAAATATAAGGTCAAAACCTCTCTCTCTTTTGAAAGGCACAATATATACATAAAATATGACAATTTAACAGTTAAAATTCATTTAAATCCTGCAAGTAAAAACAAAAAAAACACATTATGGCCGATTTAAAAAAAAAAACTACTATCCTGCAAGACATCCAAATGGAATAGAACTGTTATTTAAAGTATGAAAGTTGCTTCTGATTTGTAAAAAAAAAAAAAAAAAAAAACTTAAATGGGGGCGATATGTTATTGTCTTGTAGCATACATTTTGGAAATGGGAGCATTGAAACTTCAAAAAGAAAAAGCAATGTCATAAAGTATGTATTGTCAAACCCATGAAAACTGGAAAAAAAAAAAAAATGTCCAATTTGAGTTTTCAGGGGAAATAACTTAATCAGAGTGCAACCAATTGTGCACTACTTGCTGGAAAAACTAAAGCACATTTGCCATAACTCTGTCTTGAAGATCAAGCTCGAAGAAAAACAGAACTTCAAACAATATCGTAATAGTTTGTGTTAATCACAGTTTAATTATTTAAATCTCTGAATTTTATGATTCTATAGATTTTAGGTTTTGACAGATTGTTTAAATGTTTTATTGTTTTCATGTATTTTTAACAAACTGTAGTTGTATGTTGGCCAGGATTCCCTTGAAAAAGAGGTATGTAATCTCAATTGGATTAATTTGATTAAAATAAAGGTCAATAATAGTTAAAACAATAATAATCGTTTTATTCTATATTATTTACGAATGGTAATAGTTATTAATTTTAAGATTAGTTTCGCAAAAGAGATAGATGCTGACAATCTTATGGGGCAGTGGACTTGTTTACGGTTTGTTTAGCTACAATAAACAGATTTTTTCTTAACGTACAAAATAGAAATTGGAAGCTCAATTTTGGTTCAAAGAGCATACATAAATTTCATCAGCAGATCTACGCGGACCACCGAAAACAAACAAACAAAAACATTTATCTAAATTATTCATATCGTTAGTTTTACGTCATGAATCTTAGTGAGAACAGACCGTTACCTGCTAGCTCGTCGCCCCGGTGGACTTCGTGATCTGTGTGGCCTAGTGGGGCTCAGTTTCTCCTGCTTTATCTTCACTTCGGGCTGCCGCTCCGGAGACTCCCTTCTTCTGTGTCGCTTCTCTTTCGTCATATTATTTTTCCTTTTTCTATAAATTTGAATCTTATTCAATCAAAACACGATACAACTAACCAGACAAAAGCCGGTAAAAAATTAAAAGCTTAGCTGCGTTACCAAACTTCTGGCGTTGAGAAAAACACTTACTTCCGTTTCCGGTTATTCCAACTAATGGGGTCGACGTGCTGCCTGTGCTTCTTATCGTTGGTTCCGGTTTTGCTACAGTGGTTTTAAAATGTTAAATGTCGTGTAAAAATATTTTGACACAAAGAAAACCATTGATGGAACATTATCGTGTCATTTTGTATTAAACGTGTTCTCAAACTAAACTTTATTCACATTAACATTTAAAAAAGAAAAAAGGTGTTTCCATGACAACACAAACAATGAAACGTACCAATAACGAGCAACAGCATTTCTGAAAACTTTCTATCCAAAACGATGACTTCCCCTGGGGACTCCCTCTTAAAATACGACAATCCTGTTTTGGTGAAAACAAGGGCAGATAAAAAATCTCAAAAGGTGAGTTTTAATTGTAAATATTACATTTTAGCAGGGCTCAGAAGCAATAAAAGGCCTAAAAGGAAAATGAAGAAAAAGAAAAGCCTGATTGTCCTGCTTTTAATAATAATTCTTTGTGGACAACATTTACATAATGAAAATTGAAAATTCATGCGAATAAATGTATAAAATAACCAATTCATTTATATTTATTCTGTAAATAGGGGCGTACTTTAACAAGGAGCAACCTACCAGCTCCAAGCTTTGCAGCGGGGATTCCATCTCCTCCGACTCACAATGTGGATGAAAGCATCTTGCATGGCATCTTACCACCCAGGTAAATAATTTAAATTTAATTTTGTCCACTACATGACAGACTTTCTATAAGAATATAAATTCTGTGTTGGATGTTTGATCCCCAGGTAAACAAATCGTGAAGTGAGAACAAAACCTCTGGCGTGAGAAACACACATATCAAAACTGGCAAAAATACAAACGAGAATTTTCTGAATCTATCCACTGCCACACTGACTAAAAACACATATTAATGTAGCCTTCTTTTTAAGTTAAATGGATAAACATAAACTGTGGTAGAATAAATTAGGATAACCAGTCATACACCAGAGCACAATGACCTTGCTCAACTTTAATGTCTCTAAAGTCAAGTCTTGGAAACACTGTAGCTACTGTTGGACCAAACTGAGTTTATGTAAGAGCCTAAGCTCACCAAACAAACCTAAAAAAGTAAATAAATAAAAAATGTAGGGGTTTATTGATGAATTAATTTTTATTCCTATGATCCAACCAGATCAATCTGTCTTAGGCAAAATGGTAATCGAATCAAATCAAATTGACCTAAAGTCATTAAAATTTTGTTTCAAAATGAGATAAATTGATAATTAATCTTGGAAAATACCATTTGGATTCAGTAGGTTTAATCTTACCATACAATAAAAATGACCATGTGAAATCCCAGCAGACAACACACACATGTGATGGCAACAAAAAAGGATCAAGCCTAATAATGTTATAATGTGAAAAAACAACAGTGGGCTGAACTTCATAAAACTAAAATGTGAATGGATTTGACAGTAGTGTTTTTGTACACATATTGAATTTACACTTGATTATCTTGCAAGAAATACAAGGAATCTGGAAAACTTCACCTGCACTTTTCAGTACTAGGTGTTTATCTCTGAGTCCCACTGGTTGAATTTTGGCTAAACATTTCCTGAATCGATTTTGTCAGTGAATTGGATCGTTCAAGATAAATCTATATTGAAAGTGAGTTGTATTGTCAACCAAAAAAAAAAAAAAAAAAAAAAAAAAAAAAAAAAAAAAAAGAATCGATTTGTTAAAACAAATTGCTAAACCCCAAGAAAGAAGGCAAGGTCTTGCAGCCCAATAAATATGCAACATTTAACAACTTATAGCCATGATTACACTCAACTTTTGACAACCAATGATACATTGAGTCACTGACATGACAAATAAGTCTGGTCAAATTAAACTTTTTTTTACTTGATTTAAAAAGAAAAAGGTGACACATAACCTTAAATGCCCAAAGCAACCGAATGTTCATTTCAAATGATTTTCAAACTAAATTCAGACTTCCTCTTATGACAGAGAATGGACCGATGGAGACCAACACTGGGTCCAAAAAGTATCTACAAGCATAAGCACAAGAAGAGATGTCGTTCTTCTGCAGGAGCAGCTGAACATGAAACTGAATCAAAAAAAGGCCAAACCAACAGGCATCTGCCCCATCCGCTGGGATCTGTTTTCTCAATGTTTAGGTAAGACAACGAAGCAACTCATCACAAGGATCAGACCAAAAAAACAAAGAAAAAAACAGATAAAAAAATGTGAATATATATTAAATATTATTTTGTGCATCATATTTTTTTGTTTTTTGAGATGAACTCATCAGACAAGTAACTATTGAATGTGCGGAGAGAGGTCTGCTGTTGTGCCGGGTCAGAAACGAGATGCAGATGATGATAGGAGCCTACCAGAACCTGTCTGAGAGCAGCGTGGCTTTCGGGATGAGGAAATCCCTGCATGATGAGCAGGGCAAGGAAGAAGCACACACAAAGGCAAGACCATTTTTTTGTGTAACAGAAAAAAACACAGAAAAACTCAAATAAAGTTTGTGTAACATTAATAAAAGAATATAGTCTGATTTGCAAATCACTTCAAACCAGGATCTCCAGAGCCACAAACGCCTCTTTTATCCCTCCATTGTAGCTCCTTGGCTTTGAATTAAAATGCTAACAATTTAAAGAAATAATAGGTTTGCAGTTAGGGATTATTTGTTTTAATTAATTCGTTTATTTTTCTTTTGATTTTTTAGCATGTCAGATAACTGAGCATCATGAAGGTGAAAGGTTAAATCTACTGTAATTTATTAATGGAATTAACCTGAAGCACATATTCTCATCTTCTGCTGCACAAGTATGGAGAAAAAAAACTCACCCTGATTTGTGTGTGTACTTCTTGATTTGTACCTCATATAATACTTTTAGTGCAAAAATTACAAAATTAAAAAAAATACAGTTTATACAAGCACAACTGAAAATTACAATGGCTTGAAACTGACTACACACACAAATATTGAATTATACACAAATTGCGTCTTATGCATACACTAAACCACATTTAGGCACAAATCTGATGTGAGACTTTTTCACATGTGCATGAGTGATGTGTTTAAATGCTGCTAGAATGCTGGGTCATCAGTTTCCTAATCAGCTGCTTTGAACTTCGATTGTGAATAATATCTGGTGAAAACTTGGCATTTTGTCACATTTCTTAAACAGATGTGCACATTAATAATATATAAGTAATATAATAATTAGCGCTGCAGAGAAAAGTATTATGCACCCACGAATTCAGTTGCATGCAAATCATGAATCACACACGTCTACGTGTTTAATTTTTATGTTGGATTCTACACCAATTTTGCCATGTTTATACTTGAAAGTACCAGGAGGGAAAGGATGAAAGTGCACCAAAGTCAAAGAAAGTATAACATATGATTTTTTAGTTTGGTTTTTTCTGCCGCTTTAATTCAAGTGAATCTGTTTCAGTGGGAGGATCTTATTTGGCAGTTTTATTTTGAAAGGAACTTGTACATCACAGGGTCAAAAAGAAGTTAAGATTGTTGCATATAGAAAAATATCAGAATATTTAAAAGCTACATTTCATAAAAGATTGGCTTAACCATCACAAAAGAGTATTTTGTAGGAGTTTGGGGCACTCGGTTATTTTTATGGCTCTTTCCACGCTTTAAAAAGTTCTGTACCTTGGCCATAAACCCAACAGGGGGCGCCATTTCTTCACTTTACATATCCTAAATAATCCCACTTTTACCTCACAAATCTGTTTTATTTCCTCTCTTAGATCTTAGACCTGAAGACTGAAAACAAAGATCTGATGAAGCAACTAAGTGACTTAAAAGATAAATGTGACTTGATTGAAAAAAGAGAAGCTGAAGAGAAACAACTTAAAGATAAACAGCACAACGAGGAGATTCAGTTAAAGGAGAGAGCCATACAGCAACTCAAGGTGATCTTTGAATATTAAAAACCAGATTAAAAAATACAAAAAAATTACATCAAACCAGATTGTGTAAAATATTTATCCATAATTTTTGTCTTTTCAGGATCAGCTGGAAGATATACATTCAGCAATGAACTTACAAACCAAGAACCCAGCAACCGCGTCCTGAAAAAGGATGTTTGAATTTATGAAGAATATATATGTTATTGTTTTTAAATGACTGAATTTACCAATTAAACATAAAAACTCCACATCTTTTTAGGATTAACAGATAAAAATCTTACATAGATGTGCTGTTATTTACGTAAAAACAGAGAAATCAGAATTTTGTGAATCATTAGTTTTATTTCAATAAAAAGGCTACGTCAAAAGCCAATTTAAATAAAGATTTCTTGCATATTTTTCTTAATTTGACTGCTTTGATCTTTTCGTCCTCTGATCCTTGGTGGCTGAAGCTGGAACTCTTCTGCTTTTGTTCTTGTTTTTGACGTTATGGGTTTCATAGTAGCGCACACCCACTTTCTTCACCTTCTGGGCCCGTTCCATTGCTCGTTTCTAAAAAGATTATTTAAAAAGAAAGATTAAAAACAAATACCTTTTTTTTTTTTTAACCCTTGCTTCTTCACTTGTAGAATCGAGATCAAAAGCTGCAAACCTGTTTAGAGGTCAGTCTTGGCTGGAGGGACTCCTCATCTCCCTCAGCTTTCCTCTTCTTGCTTTTCTGGTTTACAGCTGAATTCAAACACAAATCAGTATTTTTTTTATATAAACTAAACCTCGGTTCCCTGTTCAACCCCATAAGGAGACATACCTGTTGTCTGACTGGCTTTCTTTTGTGCCTGTTTGGCTGCTGCTTGTTTAGTCTTAACGTCTGTGAACACTTTGTCAGAAAGAGCCTTTGGTATCCTGTCCAGAGAGAGGGAGAAAAAAAAAAGGGAACCCGTAACCAGGCAAAGAAAATTGTTTTCTTCTGTTGAGATCTGCTGAAATGAACAGTAATTCAGTTGGACCGAGAGTAACTTCACGGCTGTCATTTGAATTTGTTCTCGGATATGTGGCCTTAAACTCAACAAGAGTTGTAGATTAAAGAACAAAAAGAAATGCAAGACGGAAAAATACCTGTGATAAGAGTGATAATGGTTACTGCTCATCCTGTGAGGCTCACTTTAAGCTAAAACTACGAAAGCTCAAAGCAGATAAGATAGAATGTGTGGAGTGAGATGGAGAAAAGAGGACTGACCGGATTGCAGAGAAGCGCTTCGATTTAGCTCGGTCCAGGAAATGCTTGTACTTTGCGATCTTTGCGTCCAGCTCTCGAATAACGTCTTTCGAACTTTTCTCGTCTTTTTCCTTGTCGGTCTCAGTCAGAGAATTTGTGGCTCCTGACGTCTCAGCCATGCTTTTCTCCGCATCGTTGTCGCCGTCATCCTCCTCTAACTTCTCATCCTCTGCTTCATCCTCCTCAGCTTCAGAGCCAGAAAAGTCGGACATGTCCAAGTCGGGCATCTCCACCGGAACCAGATCTTCCTCGCTGAACTCTGGCACCACGTTTATCTTGCCAAAGTTCTGCCGGACATTAGAGAGGATCTTCTGGACCTGCTCCTTCTTTCTCTGCTGCTGTTCTTCTTGTTCCACTGAAGCGGAAGCGAGACCGTCTGTCTGTTCCTCCTGCATGTTTTCTTCCAAATCTGGTGGTGGCGCTTCAACGGGCAACAGTTTCTCATCCTAAATAATCCAGACAAACAGGAGATTTATTTACACCGTTTGATGAAGTTGACAACAGAAATGAAAAAAAAAAAAAAAAAAAAAAATCCAACCTCTGGATCTCCTTCAGGTCCGGGGGGTTTCACAAAGAAAGGGATCCGACCCCTTTGCCAATCGTTCAGCACCATTTTGGAGACCGTGGTAATGTCCGGCTCCCCCCTTCACAGCAGATGGAGAAAATGAATCGTCATGCATGCAGCCTTTGGTTTTTACTGATTAACAGTTCAAAGGGGTTTATTTGAATATTATGGCAAAACTACTAGAAATTACTATAAAAATATTTTAATTTTTACTAAATACCCTGCCAGACTTGATAACAAACTCCTCTGAAAACACAAACCTTTTAGAATACTGTTGTAAAAAGATAAAGTAAGTGAAGAGAATTCAGGCCCGTGAGTTCGGGGCAGACGGACCTTCAGAAGTTTGCCGGTGCGAAACGCCAACTTTTCCAGGAAGTCTTCGGCAGAATTCCAGGACGGGATCCGGTATGTCTTCTGAACGTACTCAGGCTTGGCCCGCTCCAGCACCGCTCCAATATGATCCTCTGGATTCCGGATCTTCTCCACTTGAACCTTTGGGAGGGAAGAAAAAAAAAAAAGTGTAATCTGTCAGTTCTCATTTGAGGATTAAACCTAGAAATGGATGCAGGGAGGACCAGTGGGACTTTTTAATCCAGAACGTTTGAAATGTATGCATTAGATGTACTTTTGACAATAAATGATAACTTCTACATGCATGTACTTGTAACTGAAAACAGTACTCTTTGTTGTTTAGAATAAATCAAAATGTATGTAAGGAAACAAACAACTCACCACTCCCTTGAGGACAATATCAGACTCGCTGTCTTCTGATGGGTAAACCACACCTGGACAGTCGATGAGGAAGATGCGTCTCATCAAAGTGATGTACTGCCACACCTACACAACAAAAAAAAGCAAATTTAGTAGATTATGTGTTTTTTGGAAAAGTCCTTGAAATCATTTTTTCATTCTGAAAAGGCTGGAATAGAGCAACATTTTGTAGTGCTCGAGACCATGTGCTTATTTTATTTATTTATTTTTTCTAATGCTGGTAGTATGCAGGAGAAAATATTCCAATAAAAAAAGATGCTCTAAAACTTCATCAGGTTTTAGAAACAGGTGAGCAAAAATATCTCCACTCCTGTTGTTCTTAAAGTGTTCTCTTTTAAAGTTAAAGTTAAAAGTTAAAGTTTATTTATTTATATAGCGCCTTTTCTTCTGGCGAAACACAAGGCGCTTAACATAAAAGCAAATGAAATACATATTAAAAACACAAAAAACACAGTGTTTAAAAACAAACTTACACAAGACACAAAACAAACATCCCTCTCTCCCCAAGTCCCCCCACCCCACCCCCCAAGTCCCCCCAATAAGACCCTTGTCAGTAAAACTGAACAAAGCTATAAAAACTGCAGATGTAAGGAAACGTTCTGGCTTGGTACGACTGTGTAGAAACGATATTACGAGGATCCCCTAATTCAAGAACCCCCCTGACCACAGGGGGCATCGCCGCTGCGCCCGCCCAGCACGGGGCAGCGCAGGACCCGCTCTACCGAGCTGGACCCCAGCCGCCCCAAAGAGAACAGGCACCGCAGCAATAGCCCCCCGCCGCAGGCGGAGCCCCAGAACAGAGAATCCCCGTGAGGAAAACACTGGATTTTAAAATAAATAAAAAGCACTAAAAGAAGATAAAAATAAAAAGAATGCATAAAAAAATAAATATAGTAATAAAACATTGTTAGCAGATAAAAATAGTCATAAAATAACTATAAAATGATTCTCATAGAAAAAAAAAAAAAAATAAAATAAAATACAATAAAATACAATAAAATACAATAAAATGCAATCACTAGAAAAGTCATGTAAAAGCCAGGTTAAAAACCCGCTCAGAGGAAATGAGTGTTTTTAACATGTTCTTGTGGCATTTTTCTTTAAATGAAGGACATATATAGATAAAATTAAGTACAAAGTTGCATGTATGAGCATTTTTTCTGATTCAAATCGTAAGAAAGGATCAGACAGATAAAAAATACAGTTAAAAAAAATCAATCATCTTGTCATCTATTTAAAGTGAGATCCCAGTGGTCTTTTAATTATGATTATGTTGTTTTTAGCCAAAATAAAAAAAATCCTGTGTTGTTTTCAAAAACATAGTTTTTGCAGAGTGGCAGGAGTTCATTAGAAATTCACCTCAGGATGTTGACGTGAAATGGATCAACCCCGCCCCCTTTCCTCTCCCTGTTGCTGAGAGCTCACAGCAGAGAGCTTGTGACTCACCCAGAAAAGTGTTTACGTCCAAAATTCAGTATTTTTGTAACGACTTCCTTTTTTTTTTTTTTTTTAATTCTCCAACTGATTCACCACAATTTGAAGAAATGACATTTTGAGCTTAATTTACTCTGTGTACGTCCTCTATTGTCAGAAAAATGACACAAAAGCATGCAAAAAACACAAAAAACATTCTATTTTTATCCCATAATTTATAGATCTAATCACATTAGATTCAACGTATTACGTAAATGGATTTCGAAACGGAGCTCAAAGATTTTCAGTGTACTCCATGATGGAAATGGTTTTAAGGAAAAACTTTGGAGAAATAGCTGAATGCTACTTTTCTGGATCAAGGGAAAAACCTGCAGAATAAACCGTCCCGTCTACTTAGTCTTTACTGCTACAGGAAGTGATGTGTCTGTTTGGTCAAGCAGCTCTGAATTGATTTCCTGTCTGGACTGTCAGGAGCTTGTCAGCAGTAGTTCCTGCTATTGGTCAATCCCCTTTTAAACAGGAAAAAGTAAACGTGCTGTGATCCACAGCATTCCAGGTCTCAGAGACACTCCGGTGTCCTGTTGCTTTTTGAATGATCAAAGATGTTGAATTTACCTTTGTTTCTCCGGCGATCGGCGCCACGTTGCAGACTTTCTTGGAGCGCAGAGTGTTGATCACAGAGCTCTTTCCCACATTTGGATATCCGATGAAACCCACGCTTATCTGTTTCTTGTCTGTGTGGAGCTGTGAGAGGTAGAAAAGGAAAAAAAAGGAGAGCTGTATAACCTAACTGAAGTTTGTTTTTTGCTTTCACAGATGTGATTTCAACAAAGTCTTTAGAAACAAGATATTTTATGTGGATCTTTTCAAACAAGCAGAATTGAAACAGAATGCTTTCAAATTATCTTTCTCTTTTGCACACTATGTAATCTTTATTTTGTTTTGGAACACATAGTGATTATCTGTTGGAAATCTTCAGATCATTAAAAAAACAAGCCTATTTGTTGATGCAAATGTACGGTTTTATTACAGCTGCTAATGAGCAGAAAAAACTAAAACTTTCCAACTGAATATTTATAAAAAACACAATTATTCTGGAAAATTTGATTTTTTTTTTAACAAACAGAATAAAGGGATGAGAGGGATATGAAGGAGGAAAAGAAGGCTCATTATCTGAATACTTCACATCATTTTTCAAATGTTTAGAAAGCAGTTAAGGCAGAGGCATGCGAAAGGAGCCAAAGGAACCAGTGTTTATTGATCATTTGCCTGCTGCCAGAAGCAGGAGAATGAATCATGTTGTGTATAAAGAAGCCATTTTTGAACAGATTTAGTCCAATGTTTCAGAAACTGAGGTGATGGCACAACAAAAGTAAACACAGATGGACAAATTTAAGAGATGAAAAAAAAAAAGAAAAGAAAATAAAGGGGAAGCATCCCAAAAAAAGTCTCTGCTGCAAAGAGATGGAATGTTCTGAAAAGGCAGAGCGAGCATCTTGACCTCAACTCGCTGAACTTCGCCTTATCAAAGAGGCCCCGAAACGTGCAAACACAGAGAAAACGAATGTGTGCTTCAAAGCAGCTAAAGGAGGAAAAAGCATTTCTACATTTTCCTATGGAAGCAAACAAACTTATGATTGACCAACGACTCCCATTGTTGAGTGCTGTGGCTGTATACCGAGCCCCTATCATAATACATTCTCTCCCATGCTTATGCTATGGTCATAAAATACAACCTAGTGATGAAGAGGCATCGGCAGAATCCTCAAGATTAGCTGCCGCTGCCCAATTTTTTAAAAATTAGTTGGCGTGGTCGTGAATGCAGACGTCATTGTGTGATCGGACGACAGCAGGGTAGCAGCTCTGATTGGACGATTGATGTGTACAGTGGCGGTCCATATCAAGTGCCAATGGCCGCCCTCAGGGGGTAAATGAAAAGCAGAGCACACATTACAATCTTGTCAATTTACAAATTGGGATGGACAGAATACTCAGGAACTGAATGTATTTGACAGAATATTGCATAAAACAAAAAACATTCGGCTTCACTGGGAATGAGGTCAAATAGTGGCGTGTGATTATTGACCCCTTTTGCTTGCCATACAAAATCAGCGATCTAGTACCTTCTTTAAAATTTTGACTGTGTGGGAATTTTCCAAAGTGTTGACAACAATAAAAGATCTGCAGTTTGCAACAGCTGTGAAACTAAATTTGGAGGGGTTCATCGGTCAAAATCTTCACTACATCTGCGTTAATCGGACATTTAAAAGCTTAACACCCAGAAAAACAGGATGAATATGGGAAAGCGACAACTGCGGGGGCTAAAAGGAAGGCTGGCGGTGTACAGAAAAACTTGTATTTAGGCCGGCGCACAGCGACATCCTAGGAAATGTGATTGTGAACCCCCAGCTTTTTTTGTTTTTAAGATCAAGACGGGCTGCAGTCTTCACAGTTCTGAGATCACACATAACAGTTTTTTTTTTTTTACATGACCACCAAACACATCAGCTGCTGTAAAGAAAAAAAAAAAAAAAAGTTGTTCTTTCCGAGGCTTCTGAAGAAGACAGTCTTAGTGAGGAGCCTGAAGCCTGGCTGCTGCACAGCTCATAAACGTGCTGCTCAAAAAGTGAATGACACAACTGATAAAATCACTGGCTGTACTCTCTGCTCCCAGCAGGAAATTACCACAAGGATTTGCTCCAAAGGCATAAAAGTTGCTCACTTCAGGATTTGTTTTTCTCCAAGAGCAAAAACGACTCGAAACCAGAACGAACTTTAAAACTGTTATGATATAATCGCTTCCCTATTATAAAACATTTGATTCATAATGCCAATTCAGTTGTAACTTACATGTATGATTCATTTTATTTTTTAAGCTACACAGTAAATTCATTTTGTCTGTTATATTTTTATAGAAGAAAATAACAGTCTCTGAAATATTTTCAGCCTGAGAAATGGATTTCCCTGACTATTGATCATAACCATCATAATTAAAATAAATGCTACAAATATTTATTTAAAACTATTTTATCTCAAAAATGAAAACAAACTTTTTTAAAAGATTGACAAAGAAAATTTAGTTTTTTTTATAAGTTCTGAGAGTTTTGAGAATTATCTTTATTATGCCAAAGGAAACGTGATAATTTGGTACTAATTATCAAATCTCTGTTTTGCTTTCAGGCAAATGAAGCAGGTAAAGTAAGATTTGAGCTCAGTGTTTGGACAAATGCAATTAATCTATTTGTATATTGCTTAAAAAAAATTAAGTCTGCACCTGCTAGAAGTATACAAAATGTGATAGGATGTTTATAATAGTTGCTGTATTGATTTTGAAAACGACCTACTTCTTTTTCCCCATTTATTTCTCGTTATGAGATCCACTATCTTGCTATAATGAGAAAACAAAGTTTGTTTTCTCATTATAACGAGATAATCCAGAACGAAGAATGAAGAGTCTCCCTCTTCCTTTCCTGCATATGAGACACCCTTCACCTGTTTGAAAACACTCCACAAAAGTTGTTTTTAGTCTATTTTTTATTTATTAGCGGATCTACGCTCTTTAAATGTCTTAAAAGCCTCATGCACCAGCCCCCCCTTAATTTCCCCAAAAACCCCAAACAAACATTGACAGAACTCCGGTCTGCCGAATTACATTTTTAGAGATCCTATCAAAAATTTGAACAAGCAACAAAGACAAAGCTATGTTATAAATACAGTGCAAATTAGCAATATCTAAAAAATATTACATCAAATAATAGTTAAAAAAAAAAACCCACCAACAATTCAATCACTTTTTAGATGTTGTGATCCCAATGAGGCTCATCCTCACTTGAAAATCCGTTTCTCATTTGTCGTCTCTAAAGTAACGCCTCGCCTTTGTCTCCGGCGTACAGCCTGCACCTTTAAACACAAGCTGACCTGGAGGCAGAATCGCTGTGAAGTACACTTTTCTGCAGATCATCTTGACCGGTTTTTATTTGCAAATGTTTTCATGCAGAATGAATTCCAACTTGGAAACGGACTACAAGTTTTCCTTGACTACAAAGCAACAGTTGCTTCTCTAAGTCATTAGGGATGTCAATCATCTTTGCCATTAAATGAACTCAAACCAGAACACTCCACACCATCAAACAGCCAACACTTCTGCTTCCATCCACGTTTTAAACAAACTTATGCTTTTATTCAAACTAGAAATCCTATAGAAACAGCAAGAGTGCAGATTTTTAAACTTTTTCTTGGAGTTTATATATATTTTTTATATATATATATTTTTTCTAATTTACAAAAATGAGATTGCTAATCTGAGAAAACGATAATCTGAAATGGTCACTGAGAATTGGGGAATGAGTTCCACAGTTTGGTTTCATATAAAAGTATTGAAACAAAAAAAAAGATTTAATTATGATTTCCTTGTCAGTTTGGTCTGCAAACAGTTGAAACTTTATGTAAAAAATGAAAAAATAAACAAAACGTAATGAAAAAAAAAAAAAAAAAAAAAGGTTTCTTTATTCGCGGTTTCACGTATTTGGAGGATTTTTTTTCAGCTGCGTGACTCTTCTGGTTTGTCACAAAAACTTTGACAACTCAAGCCGCAGAGGGGGAGCACCCGTCAGTAACCCCCCTCTTCCATCATACCCCTGCATGGAGAAATGGCATCAGCTGACTCAGAAGTGGACAAAAAAAAAATCTTAAAGATTATCACTGAGGATAATTATCATCCAAAACAGGTGTTTATTATTTGATGAAGGAGGAAGAACGTGCTCTTGGTTTTGAGGCACAGAGAAACAGAGTGACACTCCTCATCTGCGTCATAAATTCACAGTCTTGCGCGATGAGAATGGCTCCCGTGCCTCCTCAATTAGAAGTGAGACTGAGATCCAGCAATCCGTCCGACCTGGTGCCGGGTTTCCCACTAAGGGACCAGAGTCCACTCAGGGAGCGACCAGAAGCGCGCACTTGTGAAGCCCCGCACAGGGCCGTTGTCGCCCTATGCTCAGCTGTAGTTAAGCCAGCCAGACTTCAGAAATGTCTTGCCTCCCTCCATTACACAATTTACAGCAGAGCATGAAACGTTCTGTTATCACAACAAAACAGCGTATCTGTTCTAATTATGTCTTACTGCAAAAATAACATCAAGACAAACAACAAAGCTATCTCCCCACAAATATTTCTGTACACTTATAGCGTAGTTTTTAAGTTATTAGTACACGAGCATGGCATTTTTGACTGAAGTATTTGTAGTTGTCCACTTTGAAGATGAATAAAGTGACTTTGGTGCATAAATCCAGGCCTCGACTAGCATGTTCTTCTTCTACACAACCTGAACCTCACAGATTTGTGTACTTTGACAGTAGAGTTTTTGAATTAGTAGTACACGAGCACAGCATTTTAGACAGAAAATATGGTATAAGTTGTCAACTTAGAAGATGAATAACGTGACTTTGGTGCAGCTCTGGTTTAGATGTTTGCTTACCTTGCCAAACTGCCTAAGGAGCTGGATGAGGGAGCCTTTCCCAAAAGAGTTGGTTAAGCTGGCATGAAAAGCAAGAGTGGGATACTCTTGGGACAAAACAGCCACCCATCGTTTCTGTTCACAATAAAAAAGAAATATATGTATATAAAAAAACTGCTGATAAAAAAAATTTCTAATGGAAACCAAAGGAGCGCACCGTGACCCAGGTGGGGATGAGATCGCACTTGTTCAGCACAAAGATCAGATGTTTCCAGGGTTTCTCCTTCTTCAGATACGTCTCTATGCTCTTGGAGCGTGTTCCCATGGGGTCCCGGGCATCCAGCACTTGGATGATGACATCAGAGGAATCGATGACCTGTTGCAGAAGAGCATGCAGCCCTTCACTTCATTAAAGGTCACTGTGCACTTCATTTGAAATAAACTATTATTTTAACTAAATAAAAAGATCTCATTTATTAAAAAAAAAAGTTTCAAGAGACACTTAAGTTTTGTGTCTAATAATAATATATTATGGCTGTACTGGCCATTATGATAGTCGTTCATTTGTACCAGATGGTATTAACGTTTTAGGACAAACTTTCTTTCATAGTTTGTTTCCAACTAGGAAAAACAGACTTTTTTTTTTTAGTTCATATCAAGGCGATTCCATTAAAGAATTTTTGTGTAAACACTTGTTTTAATTTAACTACCCTACATTAAATTTATTCCAACAACATTTTATTTTTTTCATCCACCACCTTTTTCTAAAATTAATAAACTTTAAAACCGTCATAAACATGATTACCTTATAAAGTTCTCCCCAGATCCTCTTTGACTGACCCTTTTTGAAGATCTCTTCTCGAGCTTCTTCCCTAAAATCAGTAAAGAAACAGAAGAATGAAATAAACTGCCTTCAAACAAGATATTTTTACAGCTCTTTCAGGCATTCTGAGTGAGCGGAGATCTCACCGGACTCCTGTGTCCTCTGTGACTAAGTCTTTGTCGTGGTTGGCGTTGTAGCTCAGTGCCGATGCTTCTGCTTGATCTAGAAGATCTTTCACGTCGCCCACCATGAGACTGGGTCTCTTCCTCTGAGCTTTGGGTCCAAATGTGGTTTCAAAGCCTTCCGTGTCTAAAATGTGGACTTTGGAGTTCTGTGAAGGCAGATAAGAACATTAATAAAGCATATTAATGGTCAACAAAAAGGATCACAAAAGCACTGAACGCCGTCCGTTCATGTCAATAACTTGTTTGTTCACAACTTGTTTTTATTAGTGATAATTGCTCAGACAAAAAGAGTGATGTTACACTTCAGCCATAGACGTCAAAGAAACAGATTATGACAGAACAAAAGGATGAAGACAAATGACAAGCAAGCATAATGAACACACAACAGCGGGTGACTGCCTCAGAAACATTCAAACAAAAACCACATTCCTACTTCAAGGTCATCTGGGTTTATTTGTCAATTGAACCAAAATATGAAAAAGAAGACTTCATCCCCGGGAAGGGAGGGGGGCAAAAATCATTTACTGTATTAAGAAAAACATAAATCTGAAGAGGCACTGAAAGGCTCAAAGGCCTCTGACTCACATGGGCTTTGACTCTGTCGTGCAAAAGAGACATAGGCAGTTTGCTTTGTCGCATCACCACACGATACGGGTCCTTCTGCACGGCCCCCATTTCTTCCTGGAACTTCTGAAGAGACGACTGCTTGATCACTCGGGTATTGGCTGGAAAACAACACCAGAAAAATAGTTAACTTATATTTAAGTTGAATGTTTTTGGATATCATTCTGATTAGATTCTTCAGTTTCTCCTCACTCGCAGTAATCTTTAAAAAAAACTTTTAACTGATAATATTTCAGTAAAACAAAATGAGCTGAACTGTAGCTTGGATAGGCTCCAGCAACCCTGTGTGTTTGAGAAATGAAGATTTATTTGTGTTTTAAGATTAAAGCACTAACGTTTCTTGGTATATGCTTGTTTTGAAGATATATTGCACCACTTTGTGTGAGAAAGGTCTGACATTAGTAAACATATTTGTTATTGTGTCTGCCATGTTTACTCACTTGTCTTACTGCGACTTGGTATCCATGGCGTCTAAATCACAAATAATCTTACGGAGATCTTAAAACAGTTGAACGGCTGTTGACTCTTGTGTTTTAAAAAATCTTTAAGGTTGAAATGTACCACACCATGAAACAGCATTTTCTGACTAAACTTAGTATATTTTAGTTAAAAAACCTAATTTTAAGATGCTTAATTACTTTCAGTTGACATAATATGATGTAAAAAAGCAGTGTGGTGTACAAGTGAGAGGTTCAGGCTGTATTGAGCAAAATCTAGTCAATAATTACCCTGTTATCACCTCCATTTCTTTAAGTTTCCTAGGCTTTACACAGTTTTTAACCTTAGGCTCTTGGTTGCCCAATGAAGATGTAAGAAACAAATACAAGAAGATGGAAGAGAGTAAAATCTCACAATTTCCCACGTGAAACGTAAGGTCAAGTCGTGTTCTGAGATAACTATGAGAACTACAGATTTCTAATGATGATCTAAATGAATAATATTTTTTGTGCAAATACTGATTTGACATAACTATTATCAAAGGAAAGAAGAGAATATTTCTCAGTTTAGGTGAGAAAAATGATTGCACAAACACCTCAAAGTCTGAGGCTGTGGATTTTGACTGATAAAATACAGTTTACCTGTACTTTCTCCAGACACATGGAGATGTCCTCCCCAAATACAAGCCTTTAAAGTCCATTCCAAGTATACAGTGGTCTTTAAATTATGATTATTAAGGAGTTTTTAGCAAAATCAAAAAGCTTGTTTAATTTTTAAGACATTTTCTGAAACATGGAAGGAGTTTATTAGAAATTATCCTTGGGGTTGTGGGCAGGAAACTTGACACAGGAATAATCCTACATTATAATCCCAGCATTTCTTTGTTTACACTCTCTCCTGTCTGCTTCCATCCCATCACAACATTAGCGTAGCAAAAAAAATGGTGAGCAATATTGGAGCTACATGTCTGGTTAGATGAGGATGAATCCATGTGTCTGCAAGTGGATACATCAGAATTGGAGCAGAGCAAGAGACAAACCAGCGTTTTTTCAAACCACAGGGTTTCATCTCCTCCTGATTAATCACAATTTGAATGAAGAAAATGAATCAAAAATGCAATTTTAAGATTAAATTATTATATATATACCCTCCTGCCTAGACCTGGGGTCATCTAAATTTTTGTTTTTTTGGCCACAAAGGATTCTAAAATTTGATGCATGAAGTAGTAGAAAAAACACGGAATCTGGACAAAAACACTCTTAAATTTTGATTGCAAACTAATATAAGTGTTTTAACATTTTGGAATTTTGATTTGGAAACTGTGGCTTTTGCTCTTATTTCAGTGCAAATTGTGCAAATGGATTGATGTCCCTAAAAAAAAAGCTGCATTCATGAGCTGTTAGAATGACCGGAAAACGCACCTAAACATCAGAAAGACAACAAATCTTCCAAAACGACATGAATGGAGAATAACTCATTGCACCTAAATTTATTTGTAGTACACCATCTATAGGGAAACTCTAACATTACTACACATTTATAAGGATTATCAATATAATTTATTCCAGTTTGGCAGGCCATTTAAAGTACTTTAATGGAACGCAGCTTGTCATCATCTTGTCTAAACTCTTGTCCCTGTCTTCCAGATTATCATTACCGTTAGCAGCTTTTAAAGAAATCAACTTAAACTCCATCCCCCCCTAACTTAAACTATTTTATATTTTTGTGAGACAATGAATGACAATTCATTTGCATGTACAGTATGAAGATGATACTTACTAAACCACTTGATGTTTGGCTCAACTCTGGCTACAGTCCCTGGAGCCACTGTAGACTGATACTGCAAGGGTTTGATCACTTTTCCATGTTTATTACTGTGAACAGAATCTCAGCATCAGTGTGAATGGAATCAATTATTAAAGCTACAATAAATATCTACAGATAAGTATGATATATACTGCTGATAATTACCATCTTTGTTTCTGTCTGTACATATTCAGACGCTTGATTGTGGCTCGGTCCCTCATGTTGTTCCCACCAGCTCCCTTGGGTCGATCTGTAAAATACACAAGACTCAAAATAGTTAACTTATTGCTTTAATGGAGAAACCCAACAACTTCTTAACATGTCTAATCTATCGTCCTGACAAGAAAATATTTTTACAGTATTTTGCTTTGCGTCAGTTCAAAATGTCAGAAGACTAGACAGAGCTATTCGGTTTAATCTGAAGTTTTAATCAGTCCGCTTGCTCAAATTAAAGATGTAAAAATTAAAAGTACTAAATGTGTCTGGTTTGGACATCTGGAAAACTTAAGATTAAAAACTGAGAAAGTAATACTTCATCTTTACCGGTTAGCCATAGTTAGCATCGAGTGTAAACAAACGATGTTGCTAGCAGGGCTTTAGCTTACCAGGGTTGCTGCTGGAGGCTGAGGGATTTATCGAACTCTTTCCCTTAAACTTCGGCTTCACCATGTTGAAGAAATGTCCTGGCAGAGCCTACCAGAAGATAACTAAATGGAAAAACCTGAGGACTAGGTCAAAAAATGACAGTTTAGGCACTGTATGTTCCGCACACGTACTATTTACACGTGCTAGAATGGAGAAAAGGGAAGTGACGTAATAGGCAGAGTGACAGCTGTATTAGCCAATCAAAAAAAAATCCTGGGGTTTTCAATGAATGAATGCCGCTCTTATGTTTGTGTGTAGGGATTGCACTGCTGCATTCAAAAAGAAAAATATGATTAAAAAAAAAAAAATCAAGCAATAATATCAGTAAATAAACCGACATTAGTAAGTTTAAATCTTGATGTGATAACTTACTGAAACAAACATTTATGTGCTTAATAGATTAATACTAATTTTACTGTCATAGAGTCAAAATTGAGTTACGATACATTTTATAAAAACGTAGGCCTTAGTTATGTTTTTTTTTTTTTTTTTTTTTTTATATAATCATGATGATATATACTAAATCTACTGCTGCATTTAATAAAATTTTAAAAATCCCTGCAAGGCAAGTTTATATTTATAGATAACAGCATTTCATGTACTAAGACAATTCAGAGTGATTTACATAAAACACGATTTAAAAAAATATTAATAAACAGTATAGGTCTGATAATTGAAATAAGATGAAAAGAAATCAAACTGAATTAAAAATCACGTAGGTGAACAGTCCAGATGTAATTTGAATGCTTACTAGTCAATTTCAGCTGTAATAAAAAGGCTGTGTACAAATGTGTGTCTCTGAATTAATACAAAAAAGCAGAATGGTAGCTGAATTCCTAATTCCTGTGTTGTCTTCACATTTTGGAAAACTTCAGACCCACAACAGACAATCTAAAAACCCACAGCTCTTTCTTGAATGTGCTGCTGCTGTTGCTTTCCTGCATGAATTTAGATTTTTTTTTTGTACATCATCAGATCCTGTAATGTCTGTCAAATCAAATTAATCTTTGTGACTGACTGCTTATTGAAAACCCCTCATTGTCAGCATTTTGACACTGTTGCTAAACAGGGAATTACAACCCGTCTAAAGTTTTTTGTCTCCTCATAAAACACACTTTTACATCAATAGTATTTCAGAAGACAGTTTACACAGCCTGCTCTTAATCAGCTGAGTGACAACAGGCAGTATCCTCTGCATACATGTTCATCCTGCGTTTGAACATGTTTCTGCTGCAGAACCAGGTCGTTAGATAAGACCCATCGCCCAGTTAATGTACATTTGACATAAAATTCATATTCACATATAGGCAATCCCATCCATCCATCCATCCATGCTTGATGAAGTCTATTGCAGGGCAAAGAATCACTTCCAAACACACAAACCTAGGGACATTTGAGAGTAGGGGTCTTCAGCTAAAATTGAAAGAGGACCAGTTAGGAAAAATTCTTGAAGTTAAGTTCTGGAAAAAAAATAATGTCTAAATATTCAGTGTAATATAGATGAGGATTGGTGGGACATCTGCATGTAATTAACACTCACTTCAAAATAATTGAGTACAATTGAAGACTTTAGACAGTATTTAATGTCACAGAATAACATAAAACAAAAAGGAACTGTATACCACACACACGCAACAGGAACAATAGGACAACTGTCGACATCATCAAAAAAAACTAAATGAAAGACTCATCAACTCGCTCTCATTCGCTTCTTCTGTAAATCGAACATCTCCCAAGAAGAATGTACATCTGAAAAAATGTTTCAAGTTTTTCTGTCTATCAGGGTTGCATTTCAAAAAGCCACACAGAAGATCATTGTCTCTGCTAAAGTTTCTGATTGCCTTCTGATTTCAGATTCCTTCCTAAGTCAGCCTTTCTAAATGTCTCGTTTACAAAATTTCTCAGTTCAGAAATACCTTCAGCAGGTCAGCAACTTCATTTGATTGAATCTTCGTTCTCTGTGAAATGTTTGTAACTGCTTTAAACATAGACTTTATGACTTTATTTGTGACTTTTGAAATGTAATAAATAGACTAAACAAAAACAAAATGACAAAAACGTCGAAATCTGGTGTTTTCAAAGTATAACAATAAACACAAATCCATCATGTCTGTAACTTTATTATTGTGAGATTATGTGCAACATTCAAGAATCTGTCACCACATCTTATGCAGAGCGGTTTGACACATGGAAACAACTGTCTCCATAAATCCATATTTGGAGGAAGACTCCTGGTTGTGTCTGTAAACAGCAGCTTTATGTTTTTCTGAAGTCGAAAGCTCTTCTTCAGGTTCCTCAGGGGCTCTTTTCTCCCTAAAGAAACTCTCCAAACGTGTATGTGTTCATACAGTATGTGACGACAACAAGAGCTGCACCATTTTAAATAGAAACGCCCGTTATATTAGCTTAGCATCAAGTTTGGACCACGGTCCACCAGTTAGTGTCCCCTGCTTTAGCAACACATTCTCATCCCCAAATCCTCACATACTGACTTTTGGTTGAGGAACCTTCAGCGTCACTTTTTGACACTTTGGGTGTCCCCAACTTGTCTTTTTTTGACGTTCTGGCTGTTTGTAAAATTCAGATCCGGTCTGGTCCTTGGGACGCATCCAGTACCGGTAACCCTAACACTACCGCTACCCTAAACTTACTGGTTTGCGTCCGCGATATGCATCCGGTTCGTGCCCGAAACCGCATGTAGTTTGGTTTATGGTTATGGTTAGGGTACCGGATTTGGGTCGCGGTACTGGACTGGTTCTGGATCGTGGCCTGGAGGTTGGGGATCCATGAATTAATGGGAAAAGTCAGTACGTCAAAAAACACAGACTTGGGGATACCCAAAACGTTAAAAAGTGACACAAAGGGGTCCTTAACCAAACGTCAATATGCGACGAGCTGTGGATGTTAACGTGTTGGCTCTAGAGTAACCAATTAACCTATAAAACATGTCTTTGGACTATGGGAGGATGCCAGCGTGCCCAGAGAAAACCCACGCGTGCATGGGGAGAACATGCAAAGTCCACCCATTAAGGACCCAGCTGGGATTAGAACTAGTGAGGCGAGAGCACTAACCACTGCACCACTACGCAGCCCTTTTTGGTGTCACAGTAAAGGATTGTCAGAATAGTCAACATTTTTACTGGATGGTTAACACATTGTTTACAACTGTTTACATTTAAAGATCCAGCTCTACTAATGAGCAGTTTTAAGCCAATAAAATATATAAAGAAAAGCAAGTTACTTGACATGCATTTATTTCAGTTAGATGAATAGAGAAAGGTAACTGCTTCAGAAAGTTTAACTAGTTTTTTTTGCCACTCTAGAATACCATATACTGGCTAGAAAAAACAATTATAAAAAATGCCTTTAATTCAGTTATGCACAAATTATAGTGATTTTTTTCATTTCTTAACTCTGAATCTTTAACTCAAAAAATAGAAATATTTCGAGAACATTAAATTACTTGTGTATTTTGCTTAGGTTTTGTGCCATTGTATGGAATACATGCCTATTAACGGGTTTTATGATCATGGAGGAATAAATATGGAAACTTTGGCACTCAAATGAGTGTGCTTTAAAAGATATTTGTCAGGAAAACTGTGAAAATCTTACGAGCTTACTACAGCAATAAATTCACAGAAAGCTGTAAAACTGCACCGAAAAAGAAAAAAAAATCCCTCTGTTTTATTGTAAACAATGCAATTAAGCCATTACTTCCTTACGGTGGCTGCGTAAGAATTTAATATGCTGTGGCAGGAATTACAAACATTTGCTTTAATAACCTTTGCACCCTCTCATTCCTCATTCCCTTTGTAAGAAGTGCCAGATGTAAAAGACTTTAGTGACTTACGTTTTTTCTTCTTCATCCTCAAGATTTATAACACACTATAGCAGAAGTCAGTGAAATAGGTTTAGTGTGACAAATGTTTCTTCACGCCAGTGACAATGCATTGAAGCTGCCAATAACGAAGCAAATGTGTGCATTTGTGGATAATGCGTCTGTCTTAAGCACTTGCTGCGTTTCTGCTTCCAGTCAAAAGAGGAACAACAGTGAAAATAACAGAGCACAGACTCTGGTGGGCCTGACTAAACAAAAAGAGAAAAATTGATGAAGGGCTTAGAAGCTCTCCCCTTTGCTGCCTCACTGTTGAGAATTTTTGCAGTAGAAAAGCCAACATTTCTGTGATGAGTGTTTTGAGGCTCAAATGGAGGGCTACTGAAATACTGAGGGGTAACACTGTGGTGTCAGGAGCTATTCTTTAGGCTTTTTACCATTATTTTTACTAGAACTGATACAGCAAAAAGACTGTAATGAGTCTGAAATTAATTGCACTTTATTATATTGCTTTTCTGTTTCATTTTACAATTTTCTGCTACTTTATTTATATTTCAACTTTCTGGTTGTTGAAAATATTGAAAATATTGTCTTGAGTTTTAATTTTAAACTGCCAGAAAATGTGAAAAATTTGAATTGTAGCATTTATTTGACCCACACAAACATTTCACAGTGTCCTGCAGACATTTGGTGCCTTTTCTCCTGATTGAAACGATGGAACTAAACCAAGTTTGTTTCTTGTACGAGTTTCTCAAGCTACGTTCCCACCTGCCTCAGCAAAGTACGTTCAAGCAACCACTTTCAACCAAAAGCCTTGGTCAGGGGTCGGCAACCTTTAACAGAAAAAGAGCCATTTGGGACCATTTTCTACCGTTCAAAACCCAGAAGGAGCTGCATAGTCTTACTTTAGCCTTTCAGAAATTTGGATTTTTTAAAAATAAATATGAATATTTCTATTTTTTGGCACAAACAAAAGCACATTTTGAGCATCTCTCAAACTGTGATTTATTTTTTTAACTGAATTTCAAAATAAAAGATGCTCTGAGCCAAACAGGATCATCTCAGTGCAGCTCTGGACAGCTGGTAACCAATGCTGTTAGCATAAGATAATGTGCTTTTAACTCATAAAAGATTAAATTTTTACCAAAGTTTTGCTCTGCATATAAAATCTGTGCATTCTGGTGGTAGCGTTGAGCAAACGAAACATCTTCAGGTCAACAGACAGCACTTTTAAAGCCCCATTTGTGAAGGGTCAACAGGCAAAAAAAAAGTTAATTTGGAGTTTGGTTACCCTTTAAAAAATATGTATCTACAGCAGTTTTAAATTTGCTTCAAAAACCACCTCCTCCAAGCATAAACCTTTTTTTTTTTTTGATACATGTAAGTTTTTTTTTTTATTGTTGGTTGGGGGAATTTATCATCTCAAATCCAATTTGTGGAATTTTATTGTCAATGAAAAACACAGCGTCTGTCACTTTGCTAAGTCTACACCACTAAAGGTTAAAGTTTTTAGATTATTATTTATTAATAATTTTAGGTACTGTTTCAAAATTTTTATTTTCAAATGATCTCTCTCTCTCTTTTTTTCTTCTTTCCTCTAGGACACAATGCTATACCACCATGTTATGTCATGGTGTCATATCTGTCATGGCCATTATTTAAACTGTTTTTTTTTTTTCATATGAAGGTAAATAAATGTTGTTTTGTTTTATTATAGTATTGTTTGAGGTCATATTGAGCAGGTAATCACCTGGCAGATCAAATGTTTGTGGGCGGAGACATTTATTTTGTTATTATAACTCATCTGTTGATTTTGCTTGCAAGTTAGCGGAGAGAGGAAGAACTGGGTTGACATTTTTTGTTGACTACCTTTTTGTCACTTTTTGTCCTATTTTTTGTGCATTTTACTTTTGCTTACAATAAGCCAGTCATCCTAAGTTGTTTCAATTACCTTTTTTGTCATTAATAAAAGGCTCAAAGCATGTCCCAATTCAAGTTAAGCACGTCACACAGTAACTTGGCCCAGCGTCAGTCTCTTAGTGACTTTGTATTTTTTATGTAGTCGCTAAAATATCATTGTGTGGAAGGTGTCCTGAGTGACTTAGCTCCCTCTAAGATTCTAAATGTGGATTTTGAACCTAAAAAAACCACAAAAATTATAATTTCTGAAAAAAAAAACAAAAAAAAAAAACTGACATCCAACAAATACAAAGTGTTTTTTTTTTGTAATCTGCACACACATTTAAGATTAAAAATCAAAGCAGTGTCTCATACACATGTACACATAAATGCATAATAAAATTCAGAGATGCTATCTACACAAGATATGTGATCCTGCTGCTTTGCTGAGATACTATGACTTTGTTGAACAAGCGTGCAACAACCGACTGGCTGTAATTCTATAAGGTTGGCTCATAATGTTAACCCCGTAACATGTGTTTTGCCTGCAGATATTTTCTCAGTTGAGAGATCTGCCAGTCCTGGGTCGAGGTCAGGCCTTTTATGCCTTACCCTCCTCTTTATTTTACGGTGTCATGTTAACTTTAGTAATGACTATGGTTCAACATTGTTTCCTTCTCAGATCATAAAAGTTATAGTCACAAACTTTAGTGTTTGAGGAGCTACACTCAGTCAAACTTTCGTGTAGAGTCTGGTACTCACACTGGTCGGATTATCGTTTGCGTCCTGTTAAGTGTATTGTTTGCATATGCTGTAGTAAACAGTAAATGCTGGTTTGATTGTAATCCTCAAGATAAGAGATGTTAGTGTGTTTGAGTTTTATTCTTGTGTTGCTCAGCTTTGCTGTTGCAACACAAGTTTGGGCTTTTATTTTTTTATTAGTTTGGGCATATTTGTTAGGAATCCTAGATAAGGTTTCTAAAAATAAAGAGAGTAATATACCTGTTTTGATGGAGTAAACTGGCACAGAAAGCAAAAATGTATTTTTAGTTGGAAGAATTTATGAAACTGTTCCTAGACAGAGACGTGGGGGGCTCTGGTTTGGTAAACAACCCTTGACTGTGAGCCAAGGCCCGAGCTCCCACAGAGAGCTTGGTTCTCATGGGCGTGGACTCTGGTCTGCTCCTGGGGGGTTGGTACCTACTGGACTTCTCTCTCAGCATGTGGATTGGGGCCCCAAGAAATCATTGTACCCTGCAATGCCTCTGCTGCAATCGTCAAGCTATGAGGCCTGTTTTTATCTAGTTTAGGGGGGGAGATGGAAAAAGTAATTCCCCAACAGCTCGCCTTTTTATAAAAATATATATTTCATCTGGCATTATGGGGCAGGAGATGGCCTTGGTTGCATCTTGTTGGGCTATTTGGCCTTCTCTCTGGGTTGTTCTATTGACCATGTGAAGACTGGACAAAGTGACCCCCCCACGTTCCAAATAGGAAATACCAACTGGTTCCAAAATGCCAAAATCCCATATAGTTCTACTGAGAAATAAACAGCTATTCAATTGGAAATGAACCAGGACCACCTCCAAAGATGGGTCCAATAGCGGCTCCTGGTTCCAGACCAGGGTTCTCTTGCCCATATTCAGACTGAAACCTTGTTCCACATCATCGGGGGAAATGAACTCTGGTTTAATTTATTTTAATTTAAGTGTTTTTGCTAGAATGAATACATCCTTAGTCATTCCATTTGTCAGATAAAAAAAATCTATGGACCATTTAAAACCACTGACATCATCCGGCTCCAATATGGTGTTGTACTGCAAAAAAATAAAATAAATGGATTGAATTTGCATAATTTCTTTTGACCTTTATATAAACAAATTTCTATGGGTGACACTTGCTCAGTCAGTCGTCACACAGGCCCCTCCGCCACTCAATTTTAAACCGTACTTGCGACAAGGTCCCTTTTTGGAATGAGAATGTTTCTACGAACAGATGTCCAAAAAAAAACAAAAAAAAAAAACACAAACTACCAAATTTCCACCTAACCACATGTGTAACAACAAAATATATTCAACACAACGGGGTTCTCAGCTTCTGTCTGCTTTGCTGTGGAGAAGGAGTTAAAGAAAAAAAAGATTTGTTATTGTTTTTTGTTATGAATTCTGAGTTTCTATGAAACATTTTTTATTTCTTAAGAGCAAAAGGCTCTCAGACACTGCTTCAGAGCTCCTGTCATCACACAACATTCACAGTTCATTTATACCAGGATGTTTTGCCAGATTAAAAAAAGAGGAAATAACAAGTGGGATCCATTAATCATTTAAGAGAAATTAATGTCGGAAAAACCCAGCCCAAAGAAAGTGATAGAAGATGCTGTTTTTCAACAAAATGTATTTTACTCATGCGTAATACCCCCTTTGTTTATTTGCACCAAACCAAAGTCTTGCACTTATTTTGTTCTTAGCCTGTCGCAGTAACGAGTTTCACACCACATCAATCAAAGACAATCTGTTGGCAACGGCGTTTGGGAGGTGCTTGGGGATCCCTTTAATGAATGGTGTTTATGAGTGCTAATCTGTGGCATGTAAACCACCATTTTGGGTTGAGATAAGCTACAATAAGTCGAAAATGGATCTGTCAGAAGCAGGCACATTCCCTGAAAAGTTAGCTCAAAAACTGTTCAAACATTTTATTTCATTTTGGGTTCTCAACTATGAATCATAAAGCCCATAAAACATATAGAAGCATTCTGCTGGTGTTTTGTGCATTATTACGTCATTTATTAAAAACACAGAACCCCCTCAGATTTCGGTAAGGAGAGAAGGAAAATATAACTTGCCCCTGCTGGGTCAAAGCATTTTTGTTGCGTCTCTCCATAAAGCTAGTATCTCAGTGTAGTTTATGGAAAACTAATGAAAAGAAATGCTTAGGTTACCAGAAACTATCTATAAAAACTAAAGACCAATTACTAATGTCATGTGATAAGATTTATGTCTTAAGCAAGCCACATGGTAACTATAACAGCCTTTATTCAGGTTTAAGTAACAACAGGTTCAGAGATTTTAATGAATTAAGGTGGAATGTTTCTGTAGTATATCATCGTGCACAACTCATTTTCGGAGGGGTTTGATGGCAACACAGCGACTACTCTTACATGCACACAATATTCCAAATATGGATTTGTTTTTCTGCAATGCAGCTTCCTAACAAAACTCACCTGTGACTTTAAATGCAAGTAGACCTATTAAGTCCTGTAAGTAGTTCATGTATCCAGAGATCTCATATGAGGATGGGAGACTACCGGAAAATCCAAAGTACACTTCCTAGCCTCTCCAAGGTATTGTAAAAGAGATGTTAACATTCTGACACATTGATTATCCTGAATGAGACTTGATGAAGATATTGACATAACTTTTTTGTACTTAAAAAATGCATCATGTGTCTCTAGGGCTTTGTCCGCATTACATTTTTGCATCAAAAGACAACAGGGTTGCAACTACCTCATTAATTTTTAACATAAATTAACCATCTTGCAAAACATTTTAAAAAATTGGGTTAATGTTTGTGTGGAATGCATAGACTATAAATAAGAACTGGAGTGTGACATCACCCATAGAAAATGTTTGACTTCCGGCTCCAACCTAATAAAGTCAATTCAGTCACCATTATTTCATGCCATGTTGGAGCCAGACAACGCCAGTAATCAGTGATTGGTCTGAGTCAGTATGACTCACTTTGGCAACCACTTTCACCAATGAGCTTGTTGGAGGTTCATACCTCTACCACTGAAAAAGCGTCAAGAAGTAGAGCAAGAATGGTCATTCTGAAACATGACTGTGTAATAACTGTTATTTCTCTACAGAAGTCTATGGGATTTTGACTTCTTGAAGCCAGCGGATACTTCTTCTTTGGAATTCGACGGTGTAAGTGTTACTAAGTACAGGTCTCTTATACACCCAATGGTAAAGCACGACACAGTTAAAGGGCGAAAAATAGATATTCTTCTTTATTCTTGATATTAAAGTCATAATGGCTTATAGCAGTCACTGACTGCAAGGAAATATTGTTTATGCTTCGTGAAAAATGTATATCCTGATAAGCGAAAATTTGACCTCCATCACAAGCAAAATTTGCAGGTGAAAATTAATTTTGGGAATAGTGAACCATCCCACCTCGAAAACAATGACATCATGGCAAGCAAAACTACGAAAAAAAAGGAATCCGAGCTGAAATTATCATAATGAAAAACAACAGAAACAGACTACTCACTAATGAAATCAAAATGTACATTGGTGATATCTAAAGGAAGTTTTAAAATTATTATGGGATGGGCATATGACCTATGCCTTATCGGCCATTTGTTGATTTTCACGTTTTACCACAGTACGGGAAAAGGAAACTTTTCTTCAAGCAATCTTCACCAAATTTCACACTAATCCCACCAGCATAAGTCTACAAAGACCACTTTGCTGACATTTGACCTCGTTTGAAAAACTAAAAAAAAAAAAAAGTCTTTAGAAACAACTGTAAATGAAAACTCATCCAAGGGATTTTTATCGATCATCTCCTAACTTATCAAACTTCATTAGAAAGCAATTGGGGGAAAAAAATTTTAAATTTGAAGTTATTAATTTTCCATGGGTGAGCATGGTGAGCTCAAAAAAGTGAAGTTCTCCTGTTATATTTTTTAACAGAATATTGTTAAAAATAATTGCATGGATCCGTGGCCAAAGCTGAACCAAATAATATTGCAGAGGACATGAACATATTAGGAATGTGGGTGTGGTTTGCAAATAACCTCCATTGCTAAGAAAATCCAAAAGTTTACTTTTGGGGATTCTGTTACTCACGTCAGTATCCCCAGGCGACCAAAACATAAAATGTTTGCTATGAAGATCCAACCAACAGATAAGGTACCACTTTGAAAAAATACTTTTTTTTGCATCAATTTGTCACATGCTGCTCTGACCAGTCAGACAGAGGCAGAGAGGAGGAGTCAATGGTGCGTAGCTGCTGCTAAGCAAGTGAGGCCTGGTCAACGGTAGGCGGGGATGGCGCGTAGAGGCAGACGGGGAGGGCAAGGACGGTTAGTACCTGCTAGCCATACAACGCTGCTAGCGGCTTCAATTTTTCTTGCTTCTTTAACTTTAGCACAATCTTCTGTCTAATTTAAACAAACCTCTTCTACAATCCAGAGTCTAGACCTAAGCTGGAAAACGCTCGGATACTTCTTTGCTTCATGCTGGTTATCATAACCAGCTTGATGATGAAAATATTATTAGTATTTTTGTAATAGTTTCCTTGTGTTATTCATTTTTTTCCTCAAAACTTAAAGCAATAGTCAGACATTTTGTTTAAAAAGAAAGCAAACTGGAGGGGTCATTCACACATGAATGTTGTTTGTTAGTGATTTGGATGTGGCATTATTATTTTTTCCCACAAAAGTTCTTTATTTGAACCTAAAAGTGTTCACTGAAGGTGCCCACCAGCTTGTTTTTCAGAGACTTGCCAAAGCAGCTTGTCTCCTGCGTTTATCTGCTGCTCTTTCAGTTTGATAGGGACAACAGAGCAGCTTATTTGAACAGATGTCTGTGTCACCAAAAGACTACGTCTGCCCCAGCTGAGGTCATGCAGTGAAAGGGAAATGAAGCACTACTGTTTCCTCCAAAGGATGCTGGGTAGTGGGGATCAAAGGCACCTGGAACTTCTCAGGGAAATACTCTTGGGAAAAGGAGCTGAAGTCGTGTTCTGCCTCTTCCCATCCTGATCTTCGTGTGAACGCTGGCTTGCTTAGAGTGGAACTTTCTTTACACTCGCAGTCAGGATTTCAATGGGATTTTTATCTTTAGGAAAAAGAGGGAAAAAAAAGGATTTAACATAAGTAATTTTTAGCTTTTCTGATCCATGAGCTTGGCAACGCCTCCTCAGCAGACCAGAGATGTGGGAGATTCTCACATGGAAAAAAGTTTATAACATTGGTAATTCATTGCAAAGAGGCTAGAGTATTTTGAGATTAACCCTCAACAACAGCCTAAATTCATAGTTTATAACTCATTCCTTTTAAAATTTTAAAGGGGAAATCATTGTTCTTCTTTTTTGATAAAACTCTTGGGAAAGTGTTTGTATTTTTCACCAAGAACATGTATTTTTTTCCCCAAATTATTCCAGTAGATAATTTTATTTTAACAAAGTAAACAATCTTGCTACATATTTCTCTTTTACAGGGAATATTGCTTAAATGAAGTTTTCAGGACTTCTTTGTAGTACTTTGAAACAGTTGCTCCCCCAAATTTGCAAAAGTGACCTTGTTTATTTTGGCACAATTTTGTCCCGTGTTGTCAGGAAATATCAGACTGTGATAAGCCAAGAAAGCCCAACGGGGTGGTCCAGTCCACAGCACAATAACTACACCAACAGCAAAGTTGTCTGTTTGTTTTATTGTATTGCTGTGGAGCAGCAAAACAATACAGTCTTTTATGATGGTAAAAAGGATTTTAGAATTGTTCTTATTCCAAATATATATTTTTTCTTGTGTAAAGAAGCATAAATTGAAAAGCATTGGGATTTTCTTTTCACTTTTTTTTTTACAAAATTAACACAACTCAATACTGGATTTTCCCCACAAGCTATTTTTTTAAATTAGGGAGTGTTTAAACTGGCCAGAAGTCTGCTGAAGAAAGGGTGAGTGAGAGTGTTTCGTAAGTGTTTAAGTGGTGTTTGTGTAGTTCACTGTGTAAAATGTTGTTTAAAGCTTTGTTTTAGTACCAATTAACACTTTATTTAAGAAGCAATTTATACTGGAACCAGTTAAACAAAAGCTTATTAAACACCCACTTTGATGAAAATTGTGTTTTTGTGTTTAAGACATGTTCTTTTTGGATTTTTTTTCATGATGGATAAAGAAAATTAATATTAAAAGATGCATTTTTTTTTAGTATATCTTTATTCAAATTATGTTGAATCGAGAGCAGAGGAAAAAAATGCCAGATGAAAAAAGTTTGTATTTTTGCGTACAGACGGCCATGAGCCTTCTGCTCTGCTCCATTCTGATGCATTCACTTACAGCAGATCCATGTATGTCTGGAGTGGAAAACTTTAAGTATCTGTAGGACTTGTTCATGAGTGAAAGAGGGATGGAGTGCGAGATTGACAGGCAGATGCAATGAGGTATATCTCTAGAGATGGCATGCTAGCTTGTTCCGTACACAAAGTTGGACGCCATATTGGAATGGTATAGATGCTTGTTTACTGCTGTGTTACAATTGGAAAAACGGATCTTGACTTTTCACTAGTAAATTATAGCTGTCAGCTGAAAAAGGAGAACTTCTAAAAAACATTTTAACAGGTTTTGATAGAGTTTACTCTCAATAATGAATGTTTAGGCTGATCTCATTGCCTATTCAAAGTCAATGGCAGCTTTAGACTTTGCACCATTTCAACGTTTTCTGGCAGGACCATTGATCTTTTTGCTTTATATGGAGGATGACTGTGGTATTTGTATGTGTGTTAGATCTCAGATCAGACCAGATGATCCGCTGGTAATTAGATTACACAGTGGAGAAAAATAAACTAACCAGGATTTCCTCAGTAGTGAAGTGGGAGGAGCCCAGCGCTGAATTCTTGTCCGTTGGGCGGACCAGGAAACGTGGCATATGAAAGACCACCTGCCCGCTGTCACGCCGGTGCCAGAGTCCTTCTGATCGAGGCTGGGTGGGATCCAGTGTAGAACGGGACCCTCCAGCCCAGCGTCACCGACTGTTTGATAAGTCCTGGCCGCTGCGTGTTTTAAAGCGGGTCCCGCCTGGACATCGCTCCTCTAGGGCCGTTCCCGTCTGCAGGACCATCGGGACCGGGGCAACTGTCAACCAGGCTGCACATATAACAATAATAAAATGCACAAAATGAGAAACATTAAAACTAATATAAAAGACGCAAAGGTGGCATAGAAGATGGTTTGGGAATCTCTTTTGGAATGCTGAATTCTTACCTGGCGAGGTAGTCCTAGCACACTGAGTCAATTTGTTCTTGCTATATGGTTTTATTGATTTTCTGCCATGTCAGTGTTAGTCAGGCAGACTACGTGCTCCTAGATTTTTTTGTACTGGTGTGACAGCCTTTTTCTGTCCATAAAAGCTGTCAAACAATTTCTTTCATTTCTCACCAGTTTAAAAAAAAACCTTCCATCGTGTGTGCAGTGTTTAAGTTGCTGTAAATGGATTCAAGATTACCTAAAATACTTTTTCTACTCTCTCAGTCTTGTATACTATTTGAGACAACTTTGTGATGGCATTTTTTTTCTCTGTGAAAACAAAAAAAAGTTAGCAGGAGTACAAGATCATGAAAATGTGTTTAAACTTCAGCAGCGGACGGTATCTGCTCTTTGCAATCATATTACCAGCATGTGTAGAACATGTTGAGGAAGGCCAGAACAAAGGGGTGCTTTGCAGATGATTCTTTCATCCTCTCAAAATGTCTGTTCTTTGTCTGCAGCTCAACAAAAAACTGCTGTGAACAGAAAAAAATTATCTTTCCATGAATAATTTTTACTGTTCAGACTTGAAATGCTCTCCATGAGGAAAAAAAAACATGTATAGTTCACATTTTAAAGTTTAATAAACTGTAATTAGAAGTTAAAAACTTGATTGCAAGGTAGACTATGAAAAAAAGGTAAATAGTTAAGTAAATCATCGTGAAGCAAATAATTTGACAAGTTTCACATTTAATAGGGTCAATGAGTCACATGTTGTATGTGTAAGTACCAACATGCGTATTTATGATTAGCCATATTAATGCCATAATTATTTACATGTGTATGTGGATGTATCTTCTTTTATTTATGTTTTCTCATTAATTTAACGATTTAATGTATTATATATCCATGATCTATATTTATATATAAATACGGTGGCCCTGAGGGTTCACAACACAATACATTAAGCCCGCAACGCAACACATTAAGCCGACAACACAACACATTATGCCCACAACACATTAACTTCACAACACAACACAACACATACATATATATGTATATATATATATATACTTATATATACATATACACACACATGTATTTCTTTTGTTTGTCTACTTTGGAATTTTTTTTATTTTGATCATTGATGTTAACCAAATCCAATTCCAATGTTAATGGAAGGGCTGTGGCTAATGCATATTTGATTAACAATAGATTAAGTGATAGTTGTAAAAATTATTTCAAACTTAAATTATATTGAATTAAGGTTTGGCTTTTTGCATGAGCTAAGCAGTTAAATATCTGAGAACTTCAATGAAATGAAGAGCTTAGAAACAAGTTCCAACTTGTGATCAAGAAGTTGTGCTGCAGTCACTAGAGCCTTGTTTTCAATGAGTGGTCTACTATTCTGGGCATTTCCATTGTAAAATGGACCCATTAAACGGTACCAAACCATATCTCTCATGGGCCTCTTTCGGTTCTAAGTCCATGGAAAAGTGGAACGGAACGGTTGGGACAGAGCCACTGTAGTCACCTGTTGATTGTCAGAAAGTGATGACATAAGAAAAAAATTAATAAATAAGGAGAAAGCCCCAGTATAGCGCTAATTTAAGATAACATTTCCAATATTTGTAAGCATTTAGGTTTTTGAAGTTTCCTGTGTACTCTTTTGGTCTTGAGTCTATGTTGAAAATGTCTGCAAGCAACAGCAAGGCCTGGTCTGCGGTGGAACTGCAAAAACTCCTTACCATCCTTGGCAACTGTGTAATACAGGGTAAGTTTGAGGAATCCATTAGATGAGAAAATTTTTTGGCCATCAGCAGGATCCATCATCTGTACTTGCACATCCTGGGTCTCCACAATACACTTCCCATCAGCCCCTGCTGCCACTCCCAGAAACCTCAAAGCCATTGTCCATCTGCAATCAATCCAAGGAGTATGTAGTCTGAGCGAGCTCTGATCAGTGCGCAGTCTTGTTTGTGCCACTCTGCCTGCATCAATGAGCATTCTCATCCTGACCTGATCTTCTGTTTCATCTGACCCTCCTTCATCTTCAACTCTGAGTGCTTGCCGCCTGCCCCAACTCTCACCAGGACCCTGATCACTCTGGTTGTTCTCTGAAGCCCTCATGCTCGTGTTTGACTTCTGCCTGTCTGACTCTGATTTAGCTTTGTGGACTTTGAGCTGTACCTTACTCTTGTTCTGTCTGAGCCAACTTAAACCTGCTGCACTTAAATCCAGCCGTCTATCCGTCTGTGACACTAAGGTTTACACCACGCATGTGCTGTGAAAACAAACTGTTCAATGGAATCGAGGCCTAAATGAGCGGAAGCCCTCGCCAAAATTAACTGGACCATACATACCGCTCCTTACCATACCGGACCGCTCAGTGGAAACCAGGCTTATGTTTCCACAAAACTAGACCACGGCTATTGAGAGAAAAAAAAAATGGATTTACTATATTTAAATAAAAAACACCTTCAGTGGAATTGCTAGCATTTAGTCACAGATTTTCTATGATATTTGCAAGTGTTTGAGATCAAGTTAGATTCAGAACTGATGATGAACTGGACAGGTCTGACGTCTTTGTTCCAGTTTGCCACAAAGTTATCTGACAGTAAGTTCTGCTGTGAGTGAGTTATGTTGCACCTCACTTAACTTTCCAACCACGTCTTCACGGAATGTACTTTTAGCACTATGGGAACCATGATTTTACAATAAAAAATATGTTTTTTTTTCCTCTGAACTGTCACAATGAGTTAAAAATATAGAGTTGTCCAAAATGTCTTGCTGACCCATAAAGAATGACCCACAATCTCAGTAGAATTCCTGTTCCAGAAAACTTCAAGAAGTCAGGTGCAACTGAGTATTAGAGCCACCAAAAATGAAAAGAAGCACATTCATTTATGAAAAAAAGGTAAAATTGTAAGAAAAAATTCAAAATGTTATGAAAATAAAGTTGTAAAATATCGAGAAGACAGTCAACAATTTACAAGAATAAAAAAGTAATTTTATGAAAAAAATGTGTAATTTTACAAAGGAAATTTTTTTTTAAAGGGAATTGGTAATTTCATGCAATGTCATGCTTTTTCTTTGTAAAACCATGACTTTTTAAAGCCTAATTTAATAACTTTAGTCTCTTAATTTGTTGATTTTTTTCACAACTGTACAACCTCAGCTTTATAAAATTTGTACTTTTTCCTCATGATTTTCCTGTTATTCTTGTAGAATTTCAACTTTTTCACATAATTTTATAGCTTAATTCTGATATTTGTTCATTTTTATTAATTTATATTGACCTTAATAATTCATCATTGTTAGGTCAGTAAAGGCAGTGAAAAGGGTAGAAATTTGGTTAAAAAAAATAAAGCTTCTGCAACAGCCCACAAATCTCAAAAAGACCTCACATGTTCTTTGGCTTGGAGCCTTAGAATTACTTGTAGTGCTTTTACTTTTTTCTTCTTAAGCTCTTAATCTGTCCATGGCCCAAAAAGTATCCCAGGTACTTTCTGTGCGTCCATGTGCATTTGTTTACTTTTGATGACAAATTGTCTTTCTGGATTCTTGTTGGGACGGCACTCAGGTGTCTTAGATGTTCTTCCCAAGTTTCCCTGCGTATAAATACATCATCCAGATAAGCTGAACAATTCTTCAGAACAATATCCATTATTTTTTGGAAGGTTGCAGGGGCTCCATGGAGACAAAAAGGTACAACAATGTAATAGAAAAGTCCCATTCCTGGATTGATAAATGTGATGTATTTCTTACACATTATATAACACACGAAGGGTCAAGAAGTGAATGTCAATAACCTTTATGTGGTATGAGTGGTAAGGGGAACGGGGACCGTTCGATAGGTGGATTGCACACAAAAGGGCAAGAGGCGTGGCTCAGAGTTAAAAAATAAAATTTTTATTACAAAAGATTCTAAAAGCACACTTAAAAGTCAAATAAAACGATCACACAACTAAAATAGGGGAAAAGAGTCAGTTAGCTGAGGCCCGTTTTGGCTGCGTACGGTGGAGGCCCCCAAAACAAAGAAATAAAATATAATCACCCCACTCACGTGACAAGTGCACTCACAAGTGAATCCCTTCACCAAACACGACACTCCAACGGGGGAAAGCCTCCACCGGGGCAAGAGACTGGGTCCTCAGCACTGAGGGAAGGGGAAAACAGAATTAAAATTCAGACATACAAAAGTAATAAAAGAAATAAAACTTTCAGTCAGAAGTGGAGCTTAGCTGGTTGGCTACAACAGCTCCACTTCGAATCACAACAATAAAAACAGTGCTCCTCCAAATGTACACAAAGCACTGCATTAAAAGCAAGGCTAAAATGGTTAAAAGTCCAGAAGTAAAAACCACTCTGGTTCCTCGGTTCTGTTCCGGTGGGGGACTGAGCCCGGGCGTGTCCCGAGGGGTCCGTTGGACACCTCCGGCGGACGTATCGGCTAGCCCCCGCAGAACCCTTGTCACACACGGCGCGAGCGAGCAGCGAAGTTGTCCCGAAGAGATAAAATATTATTAAAAAACAGCAGCCGTTCCAAGGTCACTGGGAGCACCAGAAAGTCCCTGGCAATGGAAGACATTGCAATAATAAATTAAAAAAGAGAAAGACAGCTTACCGGAAGGTGCGCGGCTTTAAGCACTGCTGACTCACCAAACTGTTTGTCACCAAAAAGGAAAAGGCAGCATGTAAAGCGCGGCGGCTTAGTCACATCCAAGTGCTTAATTTGTTATCCGGAGCTACAAAAAGGAAATACAATGTGAAGCCTGCTGACAGCTCCCCACGCAGCCTGCCACCGCCACCTTACCTGTGAGCAATCCCGGAAGTACACACCAGGAAGTGGGCGTCCAAGAGGCCAGAAATTGCCCATGACAGCCTGTGGGCTGCTTAATCTTTTATAGCGCCTCTAGAGGCCACTACCTGTAATTAGTCGCCCAGCCACACCTGCGGGATTCCATCCTACTAAATCCACCCCCGCAAAATGCATCGTCGCCCCGACGATGGTACGCTGGGCAGGCTACAACCAAAGGCCTAAACACGACTGTGGGGACCACACCTACTGATGAGCAGCTCAGCCCTTCACCTGCTGCCCTAGGGAGTCGGTGAACATTTGAATGATGTCCAGCAGTGGCCCGCGACGTCCGGCGCGCTGGTATGCTGCTCGTACTTGGGTCAACTTGTAAGGAGACCCTAGAGGTTGAAGGTACCGCAGCCTCAGGGGAGACTGGCTCAACCTGCAAGTCAGATCTTATTTCCTGCTCAGCCTCACGTGCCGCTCCTTCTGCATTACAAACCAGTCCCCATCCTCTGGCAGGTCCTCTCGTGATTGGGGGACCTCGTGGGAGACAGGCATGGAGGCTGGACTACCGCCACCTCGCCTTGATCCCTCCGAGTCACGGCCTTGAGTAGGGACCGATGGACCTGTCGAGATTTACAGGGATCATCCTGTGGGGCAATGGTGTACACAGAGCCCCCCTCGCCAGGTGCCTTTAGAACTTTATGCACTCTGTGATCCCATAAATCCCTAATCTTCTGCCGCCCACGGAACCCGAGGTCTCGTACCAACACCAGCTGCCCTTCCGTTAGAGGAGGATCTCTCACCCCTTCATCGTGGTCTCGCTTCCTGCGATCAGCAGCCACTCGAAGTCTCTCCCTGGCACCCTCAAAAGCCAGTTGTAGCCGGGCTTGATGTTCACGAATCCACTCGTGCACGGTGCCCCCTGTTGGCTCCTGGACTCGACCCAACAGGAAGTCCACTGGAAGCCTCGGCTCCTGTCCAAACATTAAGAAGAAGGGCGACTCACCCGTTGACTGGTGGGGGTCGTGTTGTAGGAATACAGGAGCTGTGGCAGGCACGTGCTCCAATCTCGCTTCCGGGAGGCTGGTAGGGTCCGGAGCAAATCGTGCAGGGTTCTATTAAACCGCTCACACTGCCCGTTACCTGCTGGATGGTAAGGTGTGGTACGAGACTTCTCCACTCCGTAGAGGTCACAGAGCTGGTGAATGAGGGCGCTTTCAAAGCTCCGGCCCTGATCAGAATGAATCCGAGCTGGGACGCCAAATTTGGAGAACCATTCTGTGACCAGAACCTGGGCCACTGTTGTCGCACGCTGGTCACGAGTGGCAACAGCCATGGTGTACTTGCTAAATACATCAGTCATGACCAGAATGTTCTCAATGCCACTAGCAGTGGGTTCAAGCACAGAGAAGTCCATGGCCACAAGCTCGTTTGGACGGGAAGCCAGCACATGCCCATGGGGGCGCGGGCTGGAGGACGAGTGACCTTGGCCACCTGGCACCGCTCACACCGACTGCACCAGTCCGCCACCTGGGAGGACATACCAGGCCAGTAGCAGCGTTGACGCAGCAGATCAAGGGTCCTGTCTACACCCTGATGGCCGTGCTGCTGATGGACAGCTGTCAACACGTCCTCCTTCAGTGAAACAGGAAGCAAGATCTGCAGCACTGCCTCTCCCCCATCATCCCGGAAGACTCTCCTATACAGGATCCCACCTTGTTCGACCAGCCGGTTCCACTGTCGAAGCAGTGCGAGCGTAGGTGGAGACAGCCGCTTACGCTCCTCGGGATTTGGACGAGTCTGTCGCTCCCAGAAAGGCAGGAGTTCCTTAAGAACAGGGTCTGCTCTCTGGAGCGAAGAGATGTCAGCAGAGCTGTGTTGGGGCAGAACAGCCATAAAAGCTTGGTGGCTCCAACAACCTCTGCCTGGGGTGTTTGCCGCAGCGACAGGGGCAAGGGCTACCTGGAGCCTGTCCTTCCAGGCCTGCGGGTTTGGACACTCCTGCCGCGACAAAGCGTCTGCATTTCTGTTACTACGCCCAGAGCGTACCTTTATCTCAAGGTCAAAAGCTGCCAGTTGGGCTGCCCACCGTTGTTCCATGGCACCAAGCTTTGCTGTGGACAGATAGCTGAGAGGGTTATTGTCTGTGTAGACAACACATTTCTGCCCCAACAGGTACTCCCTGAATTTCTCGGCCACTGCCCATTTGAGTGCCAAGAACTCCAACCTCATGGAGCTGTAGTTGATGGGTTTTCTCTCAGTGGCCGCAAGCCTCGGCTAGCGTAGGCTATGGGACGCACTTTTCCCTCGTGCTCCTGTGAAAGGACCGCTCCGAGGCCCCCATTGCTGGCATCGACCTCTAAAATGAAAGGGCGAGAAAAGTCAGCGTATGCTAAGACAGGTGCCGTAGTCAGCTTAGCCTTTAACACCTCAAAGCTGTGCTGGCACTCCTCAGTCCAGTGGTTCTTCACACCACGTTCTGACCTTTTTCGCACCTTGGTACCCTCCAGCTCTGCCACCAACCGGTGCAGGGGTGCAGCCAGCTTAGCAAAGCCCTCCACGAAACGCCGTAATAGCTGGCAAAGCCAATAAATGACCGCAGCTGGAACACCGTGGTGGGGGCTGCCAGTTAGCCACTGCCTCTACTTTACCAGGGTCCGTTGAGACTCCTTGGTCGGAAATCACATGCCCCAAGTACCCGCACCTGCCGCTGAAAAAAAGCACATTTGGTGAGCTTAACCTTCAGCCCCTCCTGCTGCAGCTTCTGGAGCACCAGCTCTAGTCGCTCCAAATGCTGGTCGACTGTGGAGGAAAAGACAACGATGTCATCCAGGTACAACAGCAAAGACTGGCCTTGTTGCTCACCGAACATACGCTGCATCAGCCGCTGAAAGGTGCTGGGGGCATTGCAAAGACCAAAGGGCATGCGATTCCATTCAAAAAGACCGAATGGTGTGCAGAAAGCAGTCTTGGGCGCGGTCTGCTTCCGCCACTGCAACCTGATGGTAACCACTGGCCAAATCCAGCGTGGAAAACCAGCGAGCCCCTGACAGGGAATCCAGAGATTCCTCGATACGAGGAAGTGGAAAAGCGTCCTTCCTAGTCCTGCTATTCAACTGTCTATAGTCTACGCAAAGGCGGAGACTACCGTCTTTCTTTCGGATCAGCACAATTGGGGATGCAAAGGGGCTGCTGCTCTCACGAATCACCTGGGCTTGAAGCAAGTTGTTAATATGCTCCTTGGCCGCCTCATAGTCAGACGGAGGAATGCGCCTGTAGCGCTGCCGGACTGGAGCATCATCAACCAGGGGATCTCATGAGTGATTAAGCTTGTGCAGCCCAAGTCACCGTCATGTACTGAAAAGACGTTTGAATATTTTTCAAGGAGGTCCCGGACTTTCATCTGTTCTTCGGCGGAAAGTGGCGAGAGGTCTATAGGATCGAGCTGGGTCTGAGGTACAGCAGATGCTGCCTGAGCAGCCACCAGAGCTACCCCGATGGTACCTCAGTCACCTCCTTCGGTAGACTCACAATTCCAGATGGAGCCAGAGTGCCCACCGGGGTACGTGGGTGGAGCCTCACCGTAGTGGACCAACGTTGATTAAGGGAATGTAAGCGGTACCCCGATCTACTCTAAACCAACGATGGGGGTGCTAAGAGGCCTGCAGGAGTTCTGAGTTACATGGCTCAAACAATACTGCAGAACCTGAGCACTGCTCTGAACAGGTTGTGGCAACAACAGCTAAAACACCACCAGGAATCCAACAAGCCTTTCGACCACGAGTCCTCACTTTAAAAACACTAGGAGTCTCCTGCACTTCAGCTTTGTGGCACTGCTGCAGGCCACCCACAATCACACCTGGGCAGTGGACACCTCAGGTTGTCTAAAAGAGCATCCCCATGTTGGGCAAAAAGCTCTTGGTAGCAGCGGCGGTAATGTTCTTCCATCCCCAGAACACCAGGTACCTGCAGGGGTCCTCCTCCAGGGGGATCTTAACGACCAGAACCCCACAGTGTGGCAAGAACTTTCCACAAAAGTCCGACCCTCCAATTCCAATAGCCGACATATGGGATGGCTAACCCGTTAGCCCTCAATTGCAGCCAATGCAAGACCGGAGTTGCTCTTGTCCCCAGGGCTCAAAATGTTCTTTAAAAAAGCTTTCTGTGATAGTGGATACCATGACCCAGTATCCACTAAACATGGGACTGAACAACCTCCCATTACCACATCCAAATGGGGACAGGAGGCCAAAAGCCCATCCATGTCCCCCCTGGAGCCAGAAACTGCCCCCTCCAAGCTGTGGCTCTGCAGCTCGGCGGGCACTAGTTTTCCGACCGTGCTGGGTTGTTGCTCTGGCGATGCCGTGGGTAGGCGGACCGGCCGGCTGATGAGCTACCCGGACCCCATCACAATCTGGGCAATATGGCCAGGCTGTTGACAGCGTCTACAGATAAGAGGGCCACGACGGGTGGGACGGCTAGTCGGGTTGGAGTTCTGCAGCCGCGAGAGGTCGCGAGACATCTGCAGGATCTGTTCTTGCTGGAGCCTTAACATCTCCTTTATCTCAGTTAGTTCTGATGCCTGGGGACTGCTTGGGATCTACCCCTGACACCACACGAATCCTGAACTGAAGGTATGGAGTAACTGCGACTACGCACCCCTCCTGGCAGACCTTCCCGCTCCCACCTGATGGCCTCACTCCTTACCTCAAGCAATGTAGCGGTGGGCTGCCGGCGCACAAACTGCTTCAGCTCTCTGCGTAGGGTACCGTCACACACATGCTCCACAAACTGATCGCGCAGCAGACTCTCTGCATTTGGTACACCGTTCGGTGCAGCTCCCTTAACTGATGCCATTAGGGCCATTAAAGCCAGGGAGAACTCCAGCAGCGTTTCACCTTCTAGCTGCCGACGGGAGAAAAAGGCCTCCTGCAATGCAACATATGAGTCAGTGCAGCCGTATAATTCTTGCAGCACTGCAAGACCCTCGCTGGTCTTCACGTTCACGACTAGGGCGATATTTAATTTCGTCGCGTGCCTCTCCTTCCAGGTGATCAAACAGGAAAATGCCTGTTCAGCCAGGCCTAAATGGCGAGCCCTCATGCAAGCCTGCACCTCCTCAAGCCATTCTGCAAGCCCAATCCCGGTACGTCCTCTAAACATGGGACATTTTCTGTCTCGAGGAACATACAAAAGTCTTTCCACTACTGGGGATTGGTTGAAGCCCAGCCAAAGTGGTAGGTTCATCACTTGGGCCGGGAACTGCAGCTGATTGCAGCCGCAGCCTCTCATTTTCAGCTTGCAGCTTTGAAACGAGGTCTTTCAACTCTTTAAGTTGGTCTTCCATGACTGAGCTCAGGAGGAAAGGAAATGAAAAAAAATTAACACTCTCCTGGCTTACTAGGGTACCAAGTTACCTTGCCAGAGTCACCTTCCTCACTTCCAAGTGGAAACAGCTGCTGTTTTTAAAAATAAATATATATATATATATATATACAAAAAATAAATAAAGGGACAATTAAAACAACTTCACTTATTAGGCCTGTGTCTCCACAACATGCACGAGCAATTTCTGTTTTAAAAGAATTTAAAAAATAAATAAATAAAAAAAAACACACGCCTCTGCGTCCCAGTGCAATCCTGCCAACAACGCCAATTGTGTATGAGGTAAGGGGAACGGGGACCGTTCGATAGGTGGATTGCACACAAAAGGGCAAGAGGCGTGGCTCAGAGTTAAAAAATAAAATTTTTATTACAAAAGATTCTAAAAGCACACTTAAAAGTCAAATAAAACGATCACACAACTAAAATAGGGAAAAGATCAGTTAGCTGAGGCCCGTTTTGGCTGCGTACGGTGGAGGCCCCCAAAACAAAGAAATAAAAATATAATCACCCCACTCACGTGACAAGTGCACTCACAAGTGAATCCCTTCACCAAACACGACACTCCAACGGGGGAAAGCCTCCACCGGGGCAAGAGACTGGGTCCTCAGCACTGAGGAAGGGGAAAACAGAATTAAAATTCAGACATACAAAAGTAATAAAAGAAATAAAACTTTCAGTCAGAAGTGGAGCTTAGCTGGTTGGCTACAACAGCTCCACTTCGATATCAACAATAAAAAACAGTGCTCCTCCAAATGTACACAAAGCACTGCATTAAAAGCAAGGCTAAAATGGTTAAAAGTCCAGAAGTAAAAACCACTCTGGTTCCTCGTTCTGTTCCGGTGGGGACTGCCCGGCGTGTCCCGAGGGTCCGTTGGACACCTCCGGCGGACGTATCGGCTAGCCCCCGCAGAACCCTTGTCACACACGCGCCGAGCGAGCAGCGAAGTTGTCCGAAGATAAATATATTTAAAAACAGCAGCCGTTCCAAGTCACTGGAGCACCAGAAAGTCCCTGGCAATGGAAGACATTGCAATAAATAAATTAAAAAAGAAAAGACAGCTTACCGGAAGGTGCGCGCTTTAAGCACTGCTGACTCACCAAACTGTGTCACCCAAAAGGAAAAGCAGCATGTAAAGCGCGGCGGCTTAGTCACATCCAAGTGCTTAATTGTTATCCGGAGCTACAAAAAGGAATACAATGTGAAGCCTGCTGACAGCTCCCCACGGCAGCCTGCCACCGCCACCTTACCTGAGGCAATCCCGGAAGTACACACCAGGAAGTGGCGGTCCAAGAGGCCAGAAGTGCCCATGACAGCCTGTGGGCTGCTTAATCTTTTATAGCGCCTCTAGAGGCCACTACCTGTAATTAGTCGCCCAGCCACACCTGCGGGATTCCATCCTACTACATTTACATAGATCTAAGGTTGTGATTTATCTGGCTGTTCAAAGCAGAGTAGAACACGAGTCAAAACAAGAAAAACTAAGCTTTCTCTTATGTGAACAGGTTTAATTCTTCTTAAATTTGGCATGGATGTATTGTAGGATCCCCTTCTTTAGAAAAACATGTTAGTCACAAGAAAAATCTAAAATGGAGGCCATTTGTAAAGATGGCTGCTATTTGATGCAAAAATTTTCAATGTCTTTTTATTCCAGTTGCAACAATATGGGCTGTGCATGCATGTAGGGGTACCTAAATAATGCGATTATTCATATATTTTATATTTTAACATCTTGGATTTTTTCATGGCTGACTTTCTTTCCTGAAAGAGGGGGCCCTAAGGTACATCCATGCCAAATTTGATGCTTATACCACAAAATACAGGATAATTTACTAACTGGCTCCACTATATCTGGACGTTTTTCTCCAGTACCAGTAGCTCCTTCATTTGCTCCAGTATCCTGTAAGGCTTCAGACAGGTTTAGTGTATTTCAGAACAATCAGATCTGATGGACCACTTGGGTTTTCTGAAAACAATGAAGATAAAGAACTTTTTAGCCAAATTGATGCCATTGATTGACATTTACCTCTGCTGCTGTAAAGTTTACATTGTATTTTTACCTATACATAATGTTGTTCATTTATATTGTTTATTTATATGTATTTTTTTAAAACATTTTTCACAATGTTGATACATATCTCTAAATCTCATATGTTTATATTTATTTTTGTTAAATTTTTTTTTTTTTTTTAAAGGGAGATATTTGCCATTTGTTCAGGGACCAAAGAAAAAAATTGGCTAACTCTGGTGCATTTTTGCAGAGATGCCTTTTATTGCAGAATGTCCCAGTCAAATAAAGTAATAAATAAAAATACAATAAGTAAATTTTGTGAGCTTGTCAAATATAGCTGGATCTCTCCGTCTTCCAGGTTTTCATTTTCTGGAAATTGGTCATCTTAACAATAAACCAATGTTTATAATGTTCATCAGATAATCTTTCACACTTTGTAAATTTTGACTATTAATTAATGTGTTCAAAAGCAGAGCTTTTGTATGTCTATTTTGTGCATAAACTCCTCAATCTCCTCAAAAGTAATTGAGTCAGAGGGTTCATCACTCACGTCATTCGCTGTTGTCGTCTCGGTCTGGACCATTGGTTTCCTCCCACCTGCCTTTAAAACAGACACAGGCTCAGACGAATCTTCTCCTTTCACTTCCATATTTCCAAAAGTAATTTACTTAATCTGCCAACCTCTCCCAAATCCTGTGGCTCTTGTTAAGTCTGTGGTCTGCCAAACTTCTCCAGGGGTTTAAATCGCACCTCTGACACCAAAATGTTGTTAGATGCTCTCAAGTCTGGTAAAAAAAGACCACAATAACTATTTTTGAGAGGCCTCGCATGTCAAAGTTTATGTTCATGAACGCAGAGCTACATCTACTTGCTACCTACTTCTCAGTACATTTAAGAAATGACCACTCCCCCCTCACTCATGCAGACAATATGAAAATAAAGCAGATTTTTACATTTACTTAGAAAATAAATCTATTTTACCCGATTGCTTTCTTTGTGTGTTTTTACAAAAAAAGGGAAACAAGCAAAAAAAATCAACTTCAAAATGAAGTTTAAAGGTTTTACATAAATTCCTCTATTTTCAATTGCTAAAACAGTAAACAGAAGGAAGTGTTTTTTTAAAGTTGGTAAAATCTGCTCCTCTGTTTGTTATATCTTTTTTTCCCTATCTTTTTTGTTTAGTGGTTTCAACTTTAATGCTTAACTTTAAATTTAAATGATAATAAATAAAAATCCCCAGTACAACATTTTCTTTGTTCAAAAAAGAAGACTGGAATCCACTAAACCACCACAACCATTCTATTTTGCACAGAAATTAAATTTGTGAAATTTAATAATACGTTTGCAGCCTTATTCAAAAAAAGTTACACAATATACACAAAAAATTGCATTCCAAAGACAATTTCAACAGCTGGGGTAAATTTGTAAAATAAGATGAGCGTTGTGTCTGTTCTCTTTTTGTGTACTAGAATGCAATTTCAGTGATTTCCCAGTTTCAATTTCTGAACTGATTTTATCTGTTCAGTCATAAAACCCCCACATGTAGACACTATAGACTTTTCATTTCGTGGCTCACCACTTAAAAATATTTCTGGATCAGATATTTATTAAAAATTATAAACCTCAAGTAATACTGACAGCTCTTCAGAGTTATATGTTTCAGTTCTGGAGCCAGTTGTTCGTCCTGTGATGAACCTCAGAGCGATACATCTGCAATATATTTGTGAGACTCACGGATGTATACAGCAGCTCATTGTGCAAATATATATTCCTTTTCATTGAAAATAAAATTTAATCAACCAATGTTCTATTAGAAGATGGGCAATAAAAGGCACATTTGTGGTATTTCAACAGTTGTTGTGAAAAAGAACATTTATTGGAAACTGTTGGCAGTTTTCTTCAAGCACTCAAACAACTATGGAAAACAATGCTGAAGCTCAGTCATATAAGAAAAAAGGCTGAACCCTCCAAAGTTAACTGTGCTTTATCTGATAATGGAGGACATATATAAAGAAAATTAAGCTAAAATTGCATTTCTGAGTATTTATTTATTATTATTATTATTATTTAACCTTTATTTAACCAGGTGGATAAACCCATTGAGATCAAGATCTCTTTTTACAAGGGTGACCTGGCCAAGTGGTTAGCAGCAGATATTTCAAAAATACAATTACAGTATAAGCAAAAAATTAAATTAGGTGTGAAATTGGAACATGTACAAGATTTAAATCTACGATGTAACAAAGTGACAGGGAAGGGTAATAAATCTAAATAGACATTTTGAAGGTGCAAAAGTTGAGCAGCATTACATTGGATGGAGTATAGTAGTTATATAGTGCAATTGAATTTTAGAGTTTTTCTCTGTGCTTAACAGAATGGAACGGAATGATCTAAATTAAGCCAGTTCAGACCATTTTAGACAAGTTTGGATAGAGTTACAAGCAGAGGCAGCAGAAAAACAGAGGCTTGTTTTCCAAGTTCAATTCAAACACGGGAAACATGCAGAGGAAAAATATCACAAAAACGTAGAGCGTATTGACTGAAAGTTCTTTGAAGAAGAGAGCTAAGATATGAAAGTACCAAACCAAGTAGTGCATTATAAACCATCCAGTGAGTGTATCTTTGTGCGTTCAAAGAGGGCCATTCTGCTCTGGTGTAAAGATAACGGTAATGTGTGAGACCACTGCTGAAAGTTACAAACCTCAATGCATAGTGGTATTGGGTATTGAGTGATTGAAGACAGGTGGATGAGGCATTCATGTAAAACATCTCCATAATCAATCAGAGGCAAAAAAGTAGATGCTACCAGAGTTTATCAAGCTCTTAGCGAGAAGCAGGATTTGTTTCTAAAATAAAATCCAAGCTTCAGTTTCAGTTTATGCAGTTGGGTGGGAACAAGGGTTTTAAATGAAAGCTCTGAGTCTAGCACAAAGCCGAGGTACTTAAACCGGCTACTAATTGTATTGATTTATGATTGCCAGTTTTTAGAACAGAGGAAAATTCCTGTACTTTACGTTTGTGTGAAAATATAATCACTTTTGTTTTTTTTAATATTCAAAACCATTTTTATTGATCTGAGACAAGATTGAACAACATTAAAAGCAGAACTCAAATGTTTGTGCTAATGACTGAGGGTGGCAGTAAATGCTAGTGTCATCTGCATAAAGACTGTAGGAAGCATTTGAAAGGTTTCGACTCAGGTTGTTAATATAAATGGAGAACAGAATGGGACCTAGAACCAAACCCTGTGGTACACCATTCTTGATCTCTTGGACGGGAGAAGTGGAGCTAGATATTTCTACAGACTGGGATCTTTTAGGCCAGGGCTGCGCATTCCTGGTCCTCGAGATCTACCACCCTGTCTATTTTCCAGATCTCCAAGCCCTGCCAGCTGTTGATTAGCTCAGTCACATGTCTCCACAATCTGATTGAAAGAACACATCTGGTCCAGGTAATCAGCATCAAGCAGTACATGGAGTGCTGGAAAACAGGCAGGGTGGTGGATCTTGAGGACCAGAAATGAGCAGCCCTGTTTTAGACAGTCAACAAACCAGTCCATGGCTTGATTGGAAATACCAGTGTTAGCCAGAAATTTTACCAAGAGAGTGTGATCGACATTATTGTTAGTCAGGAGCAGACATAAAAAAATGCAGATTGAAAAAAGGCATATTTGTTATGTAGATGTAAATAATGCAGGTTTCTTTGATTTGGAGATGTATGTTGACAGAGGGCCCAGACCCACAGTTTTTAAAAAGGGATAAAAAGGAAGTTTCTTATGTCCAGCAGGGGAACCACGTTTTCTGTCTGCGTTGGCAGGAGTCTCCATCAAACTGAATACTACAGAATACCCTGAGAGTTGGTAACTTGAAAAGCACAATTCTTCTATAAAAACCACTACAAAACTCGCAAGAATAAAATAATAAATAGATACATGCAGTTAAAAGAAAACAGCTCTGGTGTTTATAAAAACAATCTTTCATCATCTTTCATTTCCGATTCGATTCACGAATCAAGCTCAACGATTCACGAATCGAACCACAATTCTTACTTTATATTATAATGTTTATTGCTATGTGAATATCTGTTTACCGGCTGGACGAAAATTGAAATTATTTATATTTAATAATTATTTATACCTTTATTTAAAACAGGAGATCAGAATCCACAAAACTGATTAAAAAACACAAAGATTCAGATAGAAAGAAATGCTGTTTGTTATTTTAAACTTTTTTTTTTCTTTTGACAATCTTCTGTTTCGCAGTAACATAAACAGGATAAAAATCACTGCTGTTTTGGATCATTTAAAAGTAAAACCTGAAAATTCTCTCCACAGTTTTCTATCCACAAAGTTCTTCAACAATTCATGTTCTAAGCTTTTCATATTGGGGCAGAGCCCGTAGGAAGAAAGTATTTTTTTTGCAGCAGAATCAGCTGATTCATGTTGATTACATCCACCTTTCAGCAGTGTGAGGCTGCATTTCTTCAGAATAAGCTGGAGTTTCGTTAATTGCATCGGCTGTTGAAGAGTTATCATAAATGGTAAATGGCGTATACTTGTATAGCGCTTTCTACCCTCCTTCGAGGGCCCAAAGCGCCTCACAGTCATAGACCCATTCACCCATTCACACACTGGTGGTGGCTCTGTTGCTCAACACTAGCGCCAACCTCCCACCAGAGGCAATTTAGGGTTCAGTGTCTTGCCCAAGGACACCTCGACACATGGGCGGGCAGGGAATCGAACCCACTATCTTCCGATCATGAGACGACTGCCCTACCACTGCACTCTTAGTCCGCATTGCTAATTAGTTTTGGGCTGATACATTACAATGGGAAAAATGACTTTGAAATTTGGTTGTACATGTGACAATGACTATAATAAAATGTATTCTAATCTATTCAAGTTATGCAATAACCATTTACTGCTGCAATTACTCTGTATGCTAAAAGCTAAAAATGTATGTTTATGAACAATAACCTGATATGGAGTAAATGCAGATTTCTGGACAATTATCAAGTTTCTGATTTTAGATTTCATACTTTATTTTAAGACAAAGCTAAGGATGGTCACCTGGGATTAATAAAATAGCAGGACCACCATCAAGTAAGTCAGCCCTCCAAAGCAAGTCTGTGCGTGAGTTCAAGGAGACTAAACATTGTTAACACACCGTTTCTATAGAAATGAAGGGAAAATAAGGCTTGACATTTGTCTTAGAGGCTCAAAGCTGTAGAGTTGAACCTCCACATCAGCTTTTTTCTGGTCTTTAATGTTCTTCTGATGTTGCATAATTGAATTTACAACCACATCCCTTGAAACCATCCTACACATCGTACTTTTCCAAGAGTCATTTAAAGTACACTAGATTTGATGTATAGATACCGCCATTTTCTGCCACATCTTTGATACACGATCTTATAACTGAGGTTTCCCGGCAATCTTGTTTTATTTAATCCTTCACATGGCTTACACAATTGTACTGCGACTCTATTTCTCTTGGAGGAACTGAATCTTGTTGAAAGTTTTTCCTGTTTTCTTTGTTGAAAAGTTGCACGCAAATCAAATCAAATGTTTTCAGGGTCAGTTCTGAATCGTCATGACAAATGTGGTGTTTTTTGAGGGGGCAGTTCACATATTTGCTCTTAGCCAGTTCTTTAGCCGGGTAGCAAGAGTTCACATGGGATTCTCTAAAGTCGTTTTTTGAGACTTTTTTTCTAGAAAATAATGTCAGAACCGGATTTGTGTGAATCAGCAAAAACATCAACCCAAGAAATTTTTGCTGTCATGTTGGAGAATCTGGAAGCATCAAAGCCTGACATGACTAACACTCCAGATATTGACTGTACACCGCAGAGCCGGAGAACATCAGAAAACCGTTTGACATGACAGACACCCTTACAGAAAGAATGAAGGCACATGTCAAAGTCAGCAGGGAGGACAGACCATGTCAAATGAAGAACAGAAAAGATTGTCTTTCTCCACTCGAGGAGGCACCGCCATCACCCTGCATTCTGTTTCTGTTTAACAACTGGCAGGAAGTTCTGTGCAAACCCCCTATTACAACCATGTTTTCTTTTGCGGTGTAAGTGGAGACCTGCAGAAATGCCTCGAGAAGCTAAGCAGATGGCTCAAGCGCTTAGAGAAAGAGTGAGGTGAAAGTTCAAAAAAGAGCACAGTTCTTATAAACTGACATATTTATAGGTAGTCAGGTGATTTTGAATTTTATGTCAAATGAATAACACAGGTTGCAGGCATAGGCTACCACATACTTGAAGCCTGGGTGTCTCCTCTTAAAATGTGTTGAAAGGTGTATTTATTGACATAGGGCTAAAAGAGTTGTTTCAGATGTTTTCGATTCATCTGCCTGATCAGACATCTGTTTCTGGCCCAAGTGAGAGAAGGCCTGAGTTTACGAAAAAACTATTTGTTTTAGAAAGTGTTTTCAATGGCCCCTCCAATCCTAACAAGTTGTCAAGTATCTGAAGCAGGCAGGTAAACTGCATAGCTCTGGCGCTAAGCCTTTTTCAAAAGCGTGATTACAGTCTTGGGGAGAAAACTTAGTTTCCCTTGGATTGAAAATGGAAAAAAAAAGGGATAAAAGAACATTTTGCCGCAATTAAGAGGTCCTTAAACGCCTCTCCACACCACAAAAAAAAAAAAAAACTAATGGAGCTGTTTTAGATTAAGAAAGTGAGGGGTAGTGCCTTCAATGGCTCATATTCATAAAGAAAATAACAACTTGGGGCTGCTGAATATCATTTAACTGTTTATAAAGTGAGATGTTCTGGTTTAACAGATTTTATTCTGAAGAAATCTTTTGAATAATTTATCCCAATATACTTCTTCTATCCATTTATTTTTTTGTTCTGTGTTGTCTTGTCCTGGGTTGAGGGGGTTGCTGTAGACTAGGGGTATCAAAACTTTTTGCTAAGATGACCACCAGATTTGTTAGGGTACACATGCGCGAGGGTCAACCAATAAGCCTACATTCTTGAAATGTCCCACTCCAACCATATTTTTTTCTTTTAAAAAGTCGTTCCCCGTGGTCATTTAATTAATATTGTGCAGTTTTTAAGCCAAAATAAAAAAAAGTCTACCTTATTTTTTTAAAGGGTCAAAAAATATGACAATTGGAGGCTGACCCCACCCTCAGCCCAGACTTGAAAAAGTGAAAAAAAAGAAAAAAAAAGGAGGCGGGGCTAAGGTTGGCCACACTTTGTTGTTAATAATGGAAAGTGATGCAGAGCAAAGTGATGTCAGTTTCACTCATTGACTGTTTATTGCAATACAGTGTGATATGTATAAGAAGATGATAATAATACATGTTTATGGTTTCCCCTCAGAACTTTCTCTGGAAGTTGAGGACTTTTCTCTGTATATAATGCCCAACGGTGGGGCTGCAATATGAACGTTACAAAACACATCAACAATGCCAGAGACAGGGGGTAAAAACTGTGGCAGGGGATAGATATCTTGGTACAACGGAGGGTTTGCAGGACTGAAGGGACTCATGTCTTAGAGTGGTAAAATGCTGCTAGCATCATGGCTAATAAAGGCTAACATATTAAGGAAAGATTCCAGAGTGAAACGCTCATTGCAAATCCCGTCACTAGGAGGGAGTTCACTGGATTTTATGCAAGTTGCACTCAAATTTTTGACTAACTTCCAAATCCACTGGAAAGTTGAGCAAGCCAGTAGATTTTTGACAACTGAAGGCAATAATACATGCACAAGCCATGTTAAAGCTAATACGATAACGATTAACCATTACAGAATCAGAGACGGGCGGGGCTTTTATACTGGAGCTGCAGAGCATGATGACGTGAAACTTCTGACATGATGTGGGATTCACACCAGTTGACCAATCGCAAAATACGCAGAATACAGCAGCTCCGCTCAGCCACGCCCACACAGAGGATTTTTTCCAGAGGAAGGCTTCAGATCAACATGAAAAAAGACATTTAGGTTGTGGGATTTTGGTTAAAACTTCATAATTATAATCAAAACACTGCTGAAAACTGTTTTTTTATACAAAAACAAAATGTCATAGAGGGACTTTAAGACATAGTCTATGTCTGGTGGCAGTAGCTCATTAGAAATGTAACAGACTTTCCAGTGTCCTCCTGAGCAATCCTTAGTGCGCATGACAGGCACATGATGTAATGTGACAGAAGGGGTTGTGGGTAGAAAAATGAAAAAGGCGGTTAATAAAAAGATGGCTGTTCTAACTCCAAGACGTGTGTCTCTGAGCTCCATTATTTGATACCGGCTACGCCGAAGAACCGAACCCGGAAGACCGGCTACATTGGTGGCAGCGGTGGGATGTTTTAATATATATATATTTTTTTGGAGCTAGTTAATAATAACTATGTGGTTCCCGGACGAGGATCGGCCGAAACCCGGAGCTGGGCGCTTCGGCGGGCAGTCACCCCGCGCTGATTTTCGCATCTGCCTGCCTGCTCCTTTCGCCGGAGATGACAGCCAGAGTTTCCTTAGCTGGGCCAGACAGCTGGAGGTGGCTGTCGGAGCCACCACGGGATCCGGAGAGGCTTGCGAGAACGAGTTGGCGCGCATTCTGCCGACACAGCTCAGCGGCGCGGCGTTTCTGCTGTGGGACAGCCTTTCGGATTTGGCCAAAGCGGACTATAATTCGGCGAAAGAGAAACTCGGCGCGGCTTTTGGGCAGAGGCAGGCGCTGGAACGCTTCAGGACCAGCCTGTCGGCGCGGACCCGAGCAGCCGGAGAGAGTCTGCAGGTGTACGCCGCCGACGTTAGTCGGCTCGTGGTGGCGGCATTCCCTCAGTACGGCGACGCGGCGCAACGTGAGGAAAAGTTCAGACGGTTTTTTCTGGTCTGGACCCTGGATTAAAAGCCAAGTGTTTGGAACAGGGCGCCACTGATTTGGAGGAGGCTTTAATGGTCGCAGAGAGGTGTGAGAACGCCAGAGAGGCTCTGCAGAGGGACTGTGCGGCTCCTCTCAAACGCGTTTCCTGCGCTGGAGGAGAGCTAACGGTGCAGTCTGTGTCTGCTGCAGACGAGCTGCGGAAAGTGATGGGCAAGCTAACGGACGACATGTTTCATATGAGGATGGAAATGAAGGAGCTTTCTGACGAAAATAAGAGGCTGAGAGATGCGTGCTGCAGAGGGGAGCTCACAGCAGCCCGCTGTGGCTGCAGGCTGCGGAAGGAGGGGCTGCCAGGGCCCGGAGCTCTGAACGACATCATGGCTGCTCTCCGGACAGAGAGCCACCCCGCTCACAGCGAGACTTCACGTCTTACAGGCGGCAGCGTCACTCGGAGTCACCTGCTGAATCGAGAGCATGGAGAGGCAGGAGCCCCAGCCCAAGCTGGCGCTCCTCTCACAACGCTGGTTCCAGGAAACGTGGAGTGCGTTTCCTGCCTCAGAATCATCGCGGAGACGAGCATGGAGAAGATGTCTCAACGGTCGGAACCTACACCCAAAAACCTTCTCCCGCTTCGTCTGACTCCGTGCTCCAGGATGACTACGAGACTGTGAGTGAGACTGAAAGTACTGACAGACCTGTGTCATATGTGAGAGGGGTGGTTGAAGGCACGGAGGTTCCCATCCTGATTGACTCTGGGGCCTCAGTGTCACTCATGAGTGCAGACTTCCGTATGTCTGTGCCGGCATTGAAGAGTCGACCTCTGAAGAAGAACTTTGTGTACTCCCAGGCTGTTAATGGACAAATGTTGGACACTTTGGGCACAGTGTCAGCTACATTTCGTTTAGGTCCCACATGCTGGCAGCACACATTTTATGTACTGCGTGAATCCACACAGGCTGTTCTGATTGGAATGGACTTCCTGGTCAAACACCATGCATTGATAGATCTGAGACGCGGTTTACTGCAGTTATGGGATGTGAGTGTTCCTCTGCTGCGGGGTCGAGAGATGATTCCAGTATGTTGCAACGTTTCTCTCTCCACTGTGGTGACTGTTCCACCATTGAGTGAAGCCCTGGTTCCTGTAACTGTGTCTGGCGCGAGGGGTACATGTTTACCCGCTTTGAGTTTTGATGGCTACCTGGAACCTAATATTTCGGAGAAAATTGGGCTGGTGGTTGCACATACAGTAACATCTGTTAAAGAGGGTGTAACAGTCGCACGTGTCCTTAACGCCACAGGTAATGCAGTGGAGCTGAAACAGGGGCTTCATGTGGGCGAGTTATACCCGTTAACCAACGCTGAGGTTGAGCCATCCTGGGGTGGTTCAAAAGTAAATGTAGTTCAGTCACATCCACCACCTACTATGCCTTTCACGCTAGATGACTCTCCCATTTCTGCGGAACAGAAAGCTAAGCTTTATGCTTTATTAAAAAGGTTCTGCATGGTTTTCTGCTCTTCTGACAGAGATTTAGGTCACTGCACCATGGTCAAACACCACATTAGAACTGGTGACCATTCTCCAATCAAGCAGCGTGCATACCGAGCTTCTCCAAACAAACAGGCAGAGATTGAACGGCAGGTGGCAAACTTGCTAGCTGACGGGTTAGTCGAGGAAAGCTGCAGCCCCTGGGCTTCACCTGTGGTGCTAGTTAAGAAAAAGGGAGGCCAGTGGCGATTCTGCATAGATTACCGTCGCCTCAATGCTGTTACCATTAAAGATTCTCACCCGCTCCCTAGAGTGGATGACAGCCTTGATGCTTTGGCTGGGTCTATGTGGTTCAGCACTCTGGATTTTTCAAACGGGTACTGGCAGGTGGAAGTTGCTGAGGAGGATCGTGAGAAGACGGCCTTCACAACAGGCAGAGGCCTTTATCAGTGGCGTGCCATGCCCATGGGTCTAAGCAATTCTCCTGCCACATTTCAGCGCATGATGGAACTGGTGCTACGGGGTTTACCATGGCATATTTGCATGGTGTATTTGGACGACATACTTATTTACAGTCGCACATTTGAAGAGCACATTCATCATCTGGAGGTGGTCCTAACACGGATCAGAAATGCAGGGTTGAAACTCAACTCTAAAAAGTGTCATTTTGCCAGAGATCACGTGGTTTTCCTGGGTCACGTTGTCTCCAGGGAAGGTCTTCAGCCTGACCCACGTAACACTGACAAAGTGAAGAGCTGGCCAACCCCCTGCACTCCATCTGAAGTGAGGGCTTTTGTGGGTTTGTGTTCATATTACAGGCGATTTGTAAAGAACTTTTCAGAGCATGCCGCCCCTTTGAATCACTTGGCAGGTAAAAATGTTCCTTTTGAATGGACAGCAGAGTGTGAAGCCTCTTTCACGTACCTGAAGATGGCGCTCACCTCTGAACCGGTGGTGACCCTACCTAATTTTTCTCAGCCCTTCAGGATTTACACGGATGCGTCTAATCATTCGGTTGGAGCTGTGTTAGCCCAAGAGGTTGATGGTCTGGAACGTGTGGTAGCTTATGCTAGTCAGGCTCTCACGCAGCCTCAGAAACGGTGGTCCACGTTTGACAGGGAACTCTGGGCTGTTGTTTGGGCTGTTCGGGAGTTTAAACACTATGTTGGCCTGTCAGCTTTCACCATCGTCACTGATCACCGCCCCCTTCTTGGACTCAGGAGGATGTCCCTTGACAACGACCCCTCGGGACGTCGCGGTCGGTGGGTCCTTGAACTGGACCCATTTGACTGGACAATCGTCCATAAAGAGGGCTCAAAACACAGAAATGCTGACGCCATGTCTCGCAGGCCTGTTTCTCCTGTCTCAGTTGAGGTTGATGCGTCATCTCAGGTTGGTGTTTGTGCGGTTGACCAGGAGCTTCTAGTGACTTCCCTTAGCTTGGATGACGCAGACATGCGACTTTTGCAGGGTGAAGATGCTGACATTAGTGTGGTGGTTGCATGGCTTAACCAAGGCCGGCCAAATCCACCTCCTATTCGCAAAAGGGGATCCTCCTTGGGCCTGAGAAAACTGTGGACTGAATTTAACCGGCTGGTTATGATGAATGGTTTGTTGTGTCGTACGGTCCTGTCTTCCCCAGCGGGGGAAAAACGAATCCAGGTGGTAGTGCCCTCTGTGTTAGTTCCTGAACTTTTGGAACAATTACATGGTGGACCCACAGCTGCTCACTTTTCAGCAGAGAGAGTTTGGGAAAAGGCTAGGCAGAACTATTATTGGCCCTTCATGCTGCGCGACATACGGCGGTGGTGTGAGCAGTGTAGGGCGTGCCAGACGCGTAGACCTCCTACGCCCAAACCAAAAGCTCCTATGGGGAGCTCGCCTGTCAGCCGGCCTTTACAACGTGTGGCAGCAGATATTTTGGAGTTACCTGTAACCTCTCGGGGCAACAGGTATGTTTTGGTAGTGGAAGACTACTTCACTAAATTTGTGAATGCCTATGCTCTGCCTAACCAGACTGCACAGGCTGTTGCTCGTTGTTTGTTTGAAGACTATGTTCTGGTGCATGGTGTTCCTGAAGTTCTTCACAGTGACCAAGGGCGACAGTTTGAAGCTGAGGTGGTGCAGCTACTGTGTAAGTGGATGGGAATAAAGAAAACTCGCACCACTGCTTACAATCCGAAGTCTGATGGCATGGTGGAGCGTCATAATCGGACTCTGATTGATCAGTTAGCTAAGATGTTGTTATCCTACGGAGGTGAGTGGGATGAATTTTTGAAAGCGGTGTGTTTTGCATATAACACCACACAGCACTCTACTACACGTTTCAGTCCCTTTTATCTCATGCATGGTCGCGAGGCCGGGTTCCAGCTGACTTGTTGATCCCAGCCAGCGTGTTGGATACCCTAAGTGCGGGGTCTCACTCAACATATGTCTCGTCGCTGGTGTCTCGCCTTGGTGCTGCCTTCAGTACAACCAGACTTAATGCAACAGAGGCACATGAGAAACAGAAACTTTACCATGATGAAGACTCCTCTCACCGTCCATTTGCAGTGGGGGCGTTAGTGTGGCTAAACAATCCAACAGAAAACCGCTCAAAGCTTGCTCCCCACTGGAAGGGCCCTTATCGGGTGAAGGTGTTGAACGGGGTTGACTTGGGGTGAGGTTGTGTTCGCATATCGCATTGTGAACCCCTATGACCCACATGACAGAGCTCAGGTGGTTCATCACAACAGACTGAAGTCGTACACTTTGCCTATGACTGCTCAGATGCCTACTCCACTCTCTCCCATTCACAGGACTCGTGGAGGTGCTCCACATTCAAGTGAAGGTGAACCCCCAGAGAGGGGATGCGGGGACACAGATCACGAGGAAAATTTGGCGATTCCTACATGTTCCCGTAGTGGTCGGCGGGTGCGCCCCCCTTCACATTTCAACGACTTTGTTATGTTCTGAGATTTCGTTGTTAATGTATTATTTTTGCATAGGAAAATTGATTCAAGGTTCAAGTTTGTAGACATATTAAAAAAAAAAAAAAAAGTTTTGTGCACCGTCCTTAATGGTTGGTTTTTTTTTGTGTGTTTTTTTTTGTGAGTTTTGTTTAGCGCCATATCAACCCTCTATTTTATTTGTTTAAGTTTTCATTGTTTGTGTGGAAACGAGACGTTTCATTTGGAGGAGGGAACATATGTAACAGACTTTCCAGTGTCCTCCTGAGCAATCCTTAGTGCGCATGACAGGCACATGATGTAATGTGACAGAAGGGGTTGTGGGTAGAAAAATGAAAAAGGCGGTTAATAAAAAGATGGCTGTTCTAACTCCAAGACGTGTGTCTCTGAGCTCCATTATTTGATACCGGCTACGCCGAAGAACCGAACCCGGAAGACCGGCTACAGAAATAAAATTCTGGTCTCTGGATGAGACTGTTGGCTCAGGGAAACCCCGCTCCCTTCCCCTCCCCGGTCTTAAAGGGCTTAAAGCCCCAAGCTAGCATTAGCAGTGCAAAAGTAACGTCAAGCAATATTGAATCCATCAAGTCGTACAGTTTTGAGCCAGAGGCCAGCTCGGAATGCCTGCAAAGGGGCGGAGCAGTGGAGTGGTAAGAGAGACTTTGGCACACACAATCAGTAGTTGCTTCATTAGCCCCCAGTTTTTCTTGCATCCGATTTTCTGATCCAATGCAATTCGAATTAGAAAAGATTCAGATACGCAGTTTTAATTGTAAATTATGTTATTAGGTTCTCTGTTATTAGAAAAATTCTACAAAAAAGATGTAAAAACACACAAAAAATGATTTTCAATGGAGTGGGTCTTTAAACTCTAATAATTAAAACATTTAATGTAAATGAACTATTATATAAGAACTCTATTCCAACAAATGCACCTTTCCCTAAAAATTACTGTAAATTTAGTATTTGAAGTCAAGAAATAAAATGAAATTTAAAAAAAAAAAAAACCAAAAACTTTGGTCAACATTATTAATGTTTCAATTGTCGGGGCCCACATTTTCTGCCCACTTTTAAACCATGTGGGGCCTACTTAACCTTGCTGGCTGGGCAAATACAAAAGAGAGTAACCAAAGCTCAGTGATACACAGTTTAGACCAGGGGTCACCAACCCGTGGTTACGCCCAAGGACCACACAAGGTGCCCGCAGGTCTTTTCTAAAAATAGCACAACTCACTTGTGAGCTATGTCTAAAATTAAACTTTATTCTGTTGCTATTTTTTTTTATTACACTTGCATTTACATAGATTTATAATTCCAAATGTCTTAAAAATATGTTCATGATATATGAACTCTAGATAAATTTAGATTACCTCTGATCTATTCCAGTTCAAAGATCATTAGTTTTGTTGAAAATGCTGCAGTTTTGGTCATTAGTTCAAAATGGGACAAGATTTGTTTAAAAACGTTTAAATTGATTTTTCTTCAACATTGCATAATTGATAAACATGGTGGATCATAGTGAAAATATGACACTTTCCCCATGAAATGTAGTGATGCAAGGGATCATCTGAAAATGTAACAATTACTGAGATCAGTAAAGTGCTGATTATTGATATCCGTTTCCTAGCTTGTTGTCACTGTTGACAATGATGGTGAGAAATCAGTGACTTTAAATAGAGGAACATTATTAATAATTTATAATTACTTATACTTAAGCAAATTTGTTATTTCAAATTGGTAGCCCTTCCTATGATTCAGTACCCATGAAGTAGCTCTCAGTTTCAAAAAGGTTGGTGACCCCTGACGAAATATGCCGTCAGGGGTCTAAATGGCATATTTGGTTTGGCAGAGAGTTTTATGCCGGATGGCCTCCCAAGCACAACCCTGTATTTTATCCGGGCTGTGGACCAGCACAGGGTGACCAAGAAGGATCCCTCCTAGGGACCTACTCTGGGTTAAGTTCATTGCACCCCCTTGGAAATGAATCCTGGTTTCCCATGTGCCAGTCCTGCATGTAGCCATCCGAGCCATCTGGCAACTTGGATACAAAACCAATACAAAGCTAAAAATGTCATAAGAATGCCTTGTATGTTGCAATGGAATGCCAAAAAGCTCTGCGTTTGGTCTGTATTCAAACTGCTTTATACTGGAGATTACTGCTTTGAGCCAAAGGCTGCAAACAAAACCATGTGACTAAAGATCTCTTCAGTCATTGGCCAGGAATTATTATTCAAGCTTTATATTTCACTGACCAATTTTGAACGTCTGTATCAACGTCAGGTACATTTCTTACTGCTACTTTTGCACGGCAGAGGTGTGCTGCAAGGTGGTCACTGAACAAATGCTGTCTATGAGGGTACGCTGATAAGTCTCTATGACATATAGATGGTCTGGAAAATTGCGAGAACCAATGTGGATCAATGTTAAAAGTTTTTTTGATGAGGCTGTACAGTATTTATCCGACTACATTTCAAAGAGTCGCCGTGTCTCGTTGCGTTACATGAATCCGCGGCTTATTGGTTGCTTCCTTCCTAATCTTTCTAAAATATATAACACAGGTATACAGTTGTAGTTAAAGTCCTGTTGTTCTGCTCCAAGCACAGAGACTATAAGACTAAAGAAAATCAATGCAAACTGGAGATCAGTGCAATTGGAAACTAACCGAAACCACCTCAAAATTTGGGTCAGAGAGTGGTTCCTGGTCACGGACCATGGTCTGCCTGGGTGTATTCAAACTGAAAATTTGTTCCAGGTTTGTAATTGTCCAGTCTAAATACACCCTGAAACTCACCTTGGAGTAGACACAGTGGTCTTGGAACAGGCCAACAAACTAAGTATTTAGTAAATATGTAATTTCTTTAAAAAAATAAAAAATGTAAAGCCTGGAATCTGTACAGTCCCCTAAACCTTCTCATCTGGGAGCCATGACTGTTGCAGTAAATTTGGTGCCCGTCCATCTGGTACAGGTTTGGGATATCTTTGTAACAACTTTGACCAGCTGGTGGATCCAGATAAAAAAGCCAGCAGATGACATCGGGATTCATACTTTGAGGATAAATTGCAAGACCAAAATAGCTTTTATGATTTGTTGATTGTTTCAGGGTTTTTAGCCTGTAATAAAAAGGTCCAGTGCCCAACCAAATGATTGACACTGATCCCGCCTTCCCCCGGCACACACGCACATCTCAGAAAAATGTCGCAAACATCAAAACCACAGTTATTAATCTTATAGAATGTCTTCGCCTGGATGTCAAAATTGGACAGAAATGCTCATTTTAACTTGATTTCTGGTACAGACGAGAGGATTCCAGAGCTTAAATACTCCATGATGGCATGTTTATATAACTATAGGAGTCCAATTTAGTGGGGAACACAGAGAAACCTGTTCCCTTTTACCAATAAGTGAGCTTAAGGCTAAAAACTTATGAGATTTTCTAGGATGATGCAGGTCTTTTTAAAAATTTGTTGGACTGAAATACAATCGTTTTATAATATCATGTTGGATTAGTCAGGATAGTCCAAAAATGTCTACAAACTGTCCATAATGTTGATTGAATATCAGATGGGGTCTCTGGACTCTTCCAGCTGGATCTGATAGATTGTTTGCCAGCAACTGATTTAAAATGATTCAATTCATTACTGTGATTTTATTTGTTTATTTTAAATACTGAGGGATACATTCCCCAGAGCTCATTATAAAACGCAACATGATGTGAGCTAAGCATCGTAATTAGTCCAGTAACTCCAACTGAATACATCTTTTTCAAATTTTATTGAAAGCGGAGATGTCTACATAATAAACACCCAGGCAGTTTGTCATAAAAAAGTACCTGCTGTGTCTCAACGAGTTGATTTACAGTTGTTAAAATGTGTTTCTCTGCATATCCATTCGTCTGTTGAGAGGCAGATGGGTGTCTGAGTCATGGTTCAATAAGGGGTGGGGTAGGGGGGGGGGGGGGTGTCCCAAGCTTTCAACAACAACAAAGTCTGTCCTCGCTGCTCCTTGATTCACAGTTCAATAAAAACCCAAGCTGTTTCCATGCTTCAAAAAACCTTAGTGGCTTCTGGTTGGACTTCAGAATAACCAAGGGGTGGAGGTCACATTACTCACTGCATTTCTGTGAAGGCACGCGATCCAATGACTTTGTCCTGACGTCATTCAGACATGCTCTTTTACTGTTCTGTTATATATATATAAATAAAGTTCCATCCTGACAAAACTATTCTGATGTTTAGCTAGTTAGAGAATACACATTTGCTGATTATTGACAGCAGGAAAAAAACTGTATAGTTATAGAACCTGATTAGTGATACTTCAAAAGGTTTGAGTTGAGAAAAGAAAAACCTCCTGGTCTCACATTCTATCCATAAAGGATGAAGGCTTTTCTTTTACCCGATACTGTAGTGTTGAAAAATTTTTTATCTTATTGCTTTGTACAAGTTCTTGCATTCATATTTCAACACGATTTGAAATTAAATATCATAAAATCATTGCTCACAAAGAGTTGGGGTATTCATTTGATTGAATTTTTTACCTACAGTTTGTCTTTGTTACACATATTTTCATAGACTGACCTGTGAGGAACAAAGACAAAGTTCAGGATTGAGTATACTGTAAGGCCAAATCCGAATTGGTTATTCCTCTGATTACTCTTTATCTCCAATTGTAGAGGCATTTGAAGATGTTCTGGTGTCTGAAAGTATTTTTTTAAAGAATAGCCACGGATGCCCCAGCCATCCATGCCAGGGAACTAGGGTTGGCTATACCTCTGCAAGTGGGGTAATCTGGGTCGGGATTGTGGTGGGGAGGAGAAACCTGTTTCCTCATGTAGGTGTGCTCTAAAGCACATATGTTTACATTTCAATATTGTTATGGATTTTCCAAGAGATGGCAGCGACGCACTAACATAGATGACTGGTGACTATTAAGGACATCATCAAGCGGTTGTAATGTCTGAATTTGAGGACATTGATATGTTCAAATACCCTTCCAACTCCCAAACTATATAGTGCCCTTAATTTCAAAAGAAATTTGGAGACTATGCTCACTACTTTTTTTTTAAACCATAAATATGTCACCAATTTCATGAAGTGAAATCCTAATAGATACGACCATGTGTATGTGTTCTAATGATGAAAACATAGATGGTTTATTAAAAGAAAAAAATTAAATAATATTTTTTCTGGAAAGATTGTTAAACCACAATGCATTGTGGTCTATATTCCCCAATGGTGAGCATTTATGCACACTAGATTTTGTAGAGAATTCTGGGAGATTTTAGGGCATTCAAGTTTGGAGTAGTACATTTGGACAGCACTACAAAATGGCAAAAGCCATACATAGTTTACCTAGAAAGTAATGAAATTATTCTGACATTCCACCCCCCATCTCTCCATTTGGAGGGATAAATGTTGGGATAGGGTGAAGGCGTGGTGGTAGGGAAGCAATTCGGATTCAGCCTAACTCATTACTCATTTATATTTCATCAGATATGCTGGAAGGAATTTTAAATATACAAACAAGTTAGATGGAGTACATTAAAGATTAGTTAATTATGTCCTTTTGTTACAGGCTGTCGTAGCATCCCAAATTTTGTTCAAATCATCCTAGTGGTTACTTGGTGAACTGCGTCTGGCTCCAGCCACATTTTTCTGCTAAATGAGATTCATCCCTGAAACTGTAAAACATTCAAACATTGGGGATATTAAGGTGTAGGGGCGGCTGTGGTGTAGATTGGTCAACCTCAATTGGTCAATCTCTGTAAAAGTGTCTTTTGGCAAGATACCAAAGCCCACATTGCTCTTGGTGGGTTTGGAGAACAGGCGTTCGGATCCTACCCTCTATCAGAGGGAGGCGTCAGTGCATACAGCCCCCCCAGCGGCAGGGTTCCGGGAGGGTTAGGCAACTGATGATGCTAAGAAAAATGTTTCTTAATATAATATGTTCCATGAAAATTTGTGGTCCAACTGTTTGGTATCAAAAGAATATCTAAGAATATCCCATTGATGCCCATTGATTCAAATGTGCATCAAACCACTTCTGTTCAAAAATTACCTTAATTTAGCGTCTACTTGAAAGCAAAATCACAAGTTTTGTTGCTGGAAATGAATTTAGGTCTCAAGGGGACATTGTTTGTTTGTGTGTGTTTTTTGTAATTAAAGTTTAAAAATGAAACTAAGGACAGCTGATTTTTTTTTTTTTTAATAAGCATAGGTTTGAAGTGACAGCAGGCCTCTTCACTTCACAGATGAAGTTACTCGTGATTAACACTGAGCTGTTCCAGAACATCTGTTTGGTGGCGAGCTGTGGTTGCGTCAAACATAAACTGTGTAGGTCAGAGAGAAGGGGCATGACTTGAACTGTTAAGTCCCAGTGGAGAGAACAAGATGACGGAAAATCATTGAAACACATTGCTCTTGCTGATATTTGATTTATAATGGAGATAAAACTTCTTGTCAAGGGTTTATGACGTCAACAAATTATTTCATTCTCACGACTCTTGACCTTTTTTTATGCATCATAATGTGAATCTAAACCCTTGTTTTTAGCTTTCAGTGGTATAGCCCATTTTTGTTTGAGTGAAACATTTAATTCTTATATAGTATTTTTTATGTGATTATTGAGACTATTTTTTACCTTCTTGTTGGAGCTTTGGACAAGAAAGAAACAAACTGCACCTGTAAGTTTAGAATTTAAACACATTTTAGGAAACAAGGTTCAAATTGATAATTTTTCATCACTTGCAGTCTTTTTTTAGAGCATGAAACAGAATAAAATGAGGAATTTTGCGCCAAAATATATATTTTTTTTGCATCAGTGGACCCGATTATAAATCTTTAGTGAGGCTGTAAGAATAGCAAAGTAAAAACATGTTTTATCAAATCATTTGCTGTGTTGGCAGAGCACTTTAACTGTGTAAGCATTAATCGGTTTTTTGTTTTCAATATTATAAGTAAAAACAGATGTCTCAAGATGATTAAGCCTTTGTTTTTTGTTGTGGGATTAGCAATTACCTCTGTACATCTATCAAAGACCCACACCTGGGTGTGTGAAATTTGCCCTATGCTGTTGACCCATCATCCCTTGGGGGGTCAGTGAGCTGCAGTCAAAGCCACACTCGGGAACCATTTTGTGGTTTAACGCCCCAATCCACCCTCTTAATGGTGAGTGTCAAGCAGAGAGGCATGTTTATGGACCAGTCTGACCCAACTGTGGATTAGATCCCACAAAAATGAAGACAGAATCGTTTTTTTCCTCTTCATTCCTCCCCCATCACACTTTAGTGGAAAGCTTCCGATTATCTGTTTTTGTGGCATTAAACTACACTTAGTATCGCCAGTATAACATGTAAAATGTGGAAGACTACTATAAGAGTGGTGGTCTCTGTTAGTTTGCAATTTGTAGTTGTCTGTGGTCCCTTGTTTTTTCCATGAATTTCCAACACTTTAATTTTCTGGCTCGGAGCCTTTTCCATTACTCTGTTGCTATTTTTTCCCGTCTTGAATCAGATTCACCAAAATCTGGATCAACTTAATACTTCATCCCACTTCAATCTTCATTTGATGTATTAAGTGGTCTTTTAATTATCATTTTGGCGTTTTTAGGGAATATTTAAAAAAGCTGGAGTAATCTATTAAAATTAATCTGGGAGTTGCTTGAACACTACCACTAGCTTACAGCTCTTGGCTACCACAACCCAACATTACCAGTGCAACATCACGTGTGTCAAAGTTGAGGCCTGCGTGCCGGATTTTGGTGTTTATGGAATGTTTGTACCTTTTGAGTGTGTGTAGACAAGCCCCGCCCCTTTAGACATTTACACATGACAGTAATGATGATAAATCACCAACACTTTGTCGCTTTATGATTCACCCCAACCCCCGACTTCTGTAAACTTCCTTAACTCTCCTCCTTTCTTTTGTATGTACCTCTGAAAATCTGTAGCATTATACTCTCTCCTGGCTCTTTAATAGGAATCTATCACTAGCTGTGTTTCCATTACACATACACGCAAAACTTTATCAAAATTCAAGAAATGTTGGAAAAGAAACCCAAAAACCCACAATTTTGCATTTACACTGTTTCCATTAAATCATAATAATGTGAACAAACCAACTCACACTATAAGTCCTTCAAAAACATGACGAAGGACGTGAACAATATTCACATATCCGTGAACAATATTACCAGTGCTCATCATCATCTATCAAAGGAGACGTCGTTGTCTTATTCAGGCAGTGGATTAGAAAGCTTCTTACAGATGTGAACGGCTACAGATGGGGAGATTTGTGGAAATCGTGGTTGGTAAGTTTACAGTGTAGCTGTGGATGCAACAATTCTTCACGCCTCTCAACTTTTGGTGAGCTGTGTGATGCTGTGGGACCTCTTGTGGTGTTACCATTGCAGTTTTAGAGAAATATGTCCATTTCGACATGCCTCAAAAATCACCTCCTCCGAGCACAAAAACGCGTTTTTGATAAATGTGTATTTTTCCTTATTGTCATGTGTCCATTCAGAAAATGCATTATCGCAAATCCAATTTGGCAATTTCCTAGTCGATGAAAGCACAGCTACTAAGAAAAAATATATTATTCAGTTATAAAAAAATAAAAATAAATAAATAAAAACTAATTAAGGGGCTACAGAGTAAGATTTTTTTTATGTGGTTAATTTAAATTAACATTTTTAAACCCTTTTGAAGGATTTTGTGCAAAAAGTTGTATCCCACATTTTAATCATAAGATAAACAATAATAGTGTCCTTCCAGTGGGTCTTGATGTCAGGAAAATAAAGCAAACACCACAAGTGTGGCATTACGCAAGAAAACCAAAGCCAAAAAACTACTTGCAGATCTACCTTAAGTAGAAAAAAAAACGTTTTTCTTACATAACCTTTTTTATATCCCCTCAGACTGTTGAAGTACTGTAATTGCATCCCATTCTTCTTAAAAAATTCCTCCAGGTTATTGAGAATCTTGGGCACTTGTTTGTGCCACAATCTTGATTTGTTCCTCAGCTGCTCTGGTACAGATTTGCTCTTGAGATAAACATTGTTGTTACACTGCATGGAGAGATTTCAGCAAAGTAATTGTTGTTAACCAGATGGCTTCAACTTTGCCCCTGTAATTCAGGGGAGTTCCATGGCTCCATCCCGCTGCTGCAGAACAACCTCTAATCGTTAAGCACGACCATGCCTGATAGTGGGTAGGTGGTTTATCTACTTAAATGTGTTTCATCTCATCGGTCTCCAAGACATTTTTTGTTACGATGGATGTCTGCAAACCTGCACTGCTGCTTGTCTTCTAAGAGAAACTCTGGTGTACTGTTCCTTCTTCCTCCATCTGTACTGTCATAAACTTTAACTTCTAACAGATGAGGCTGTTACAATCTGAAATGCAGCTTTTAGTTATTTATTTTTTGCAGTTTTTTTTATATTATTGCACAGTTTGACCAGGGGATGAACTTGTTGGGTCGAATGTTGCCCGCTTTTGAGAGCGACCCCCCCCCTCAATGTGGAACTTTGAACTCCAAAATTGTTGGAAAGTGGCTCCATAATTTTTTCCAGATTGATGTGCGGCAGCAGTTGCTTCTCTGAGACCACTGCGGACGCCTCCTCCCTTGACGTTGTGACACGACCGACAGCTTCAGAAGAAACCAGACTAATCATCTACTTTTGAAGAGCTCTGCATGCCTGCTGATGACTGACAGCACCTGGCTGCAACTTGATACTCAGTGGAAGCACAAAGGCACTTTGAAGTGGCTGAATTTTCACTTTTGTTGAATAACGGACTGTTAAAGACAGAAAAGTTTAATATTTATGTTTCACGTTATGCTGGTCCAGCACCAACACTGCATCTATTTTATATGGTATTCAAATAAGCACTTTTTACTGTTGGCCAAAAATATTTATTTTTTTTTAGTATAATTCTGCTCATTTTTTTTAAACACAATTCACAGTATATGGCTCAATCTAAATTCTTCCCTTCTACCTACACCTCCATTTAGTACGACAGAGTATTAGTGCCACCCAAAAAAAAAAAAAGTAATATTACAAGTTTTTTTACGACTTTTTTTGTCGTAAATTTATGGAAGTCAAGGGGAGCCTACAGTCTAGCAAATTTATGCCATGAGCTGAAGCAGACTGACCAAACTGTGAAAAGGGTCTTGGATTTCATCAGGTAAACTGAATGTTTAAAATATTTCAAAGGCTTGGAAGTTTTTTTTATTTCCTTTACAGTTTATTAATGTTTTATTCGTTGATGCTGCTTGCAGGATCTCTACAGATTACGTTGATGAAGCGGTCCATATCCGACCTTTTTTGGCTACATAAGTATAAAGGGTCTTGCCTAGGGACACACATTGGATTAAGCTCATTGCACCCCCTGGTAAAACAAAACTTAGATTCCCAAGTGCCAATACTACAAGCAGCCACTAATCACAGTCTATAGCAGGGGTGGGCAAACTATGGCCCAGGGGCCACATGCGGCCCCTTAAGATACTTAATCTGGGCCTCCAAATTAAAATACACCTCCAAATTAAAATACATTGAATCAAAAATCCTAATTATTGTTTTATTTTCATTGTATTTCTGGTTTCTTCTCATGAATGGTGTTTCTCTGGCGTTCGTGTGTGT